>JAKFHU010002136.1:18307500-19507500 GCA_023783475.1 Daubentonia madagascariensis | reverse complement strand
GACCAGAGCAACCGAGGGCCACAACAATCCACTGAGATATGAGGCAGAGGGACTCAGACAGAACCGGTCTGCAGACAAGACCAAATCCCGTCAGGGCTTCCTCTCCCTGGCTATGTCTCAGAACAGGGGCAGGGTGGGAGGCCGATGGAAGAAGGGGAGCTTTGTAACAATTCTGATTATATTCCAAAAAGTACAAAACAAGATTATAACCATTTCAATATCATAAGATTGGAGAAATTTATGTCAGATAATACCAAAAGTTGGTGAGGATGTAGTGAAATCACAAAGCTGGTAGGAGTATTGATTAAAACCACCATTTTCAAACGCATTCTGGTACATTAACTAAAACCTTCTGCCTAGCAATTCCTCTTCTAGATAAATACTCTAAACAAATGCTTATTCACAGGGGACGTATACAAAGGCATTCCCTGACGCATCATGTATAATAGTAAAAAATTAGAAATCTCAATGACCCTGAGTAGGAAAGGGTTAAAGAAACCATAGCTTATTCACACAACACAATACCATACAGCAGCTAAAGAATCAATGAGATCTATCTACAGGTTTCAACAAGAATGAAGCTCAAACATATCACTGAACAAAAGCAGCAAGCTGCAAGACAGTATGGATATACCATTTATATATATTTTAAAAACACAAAATATTCTATTATTTACCAATATAAATGCAAATAACACTCAAAATATAGATATTATTTTTCAACATATACACACATATTTGGGAAAGTATAAAGAGACAAAAAGGAAAGGCAACATAGGGGGGTTTTCTGCTTAATCCTAATGTTTAGTTTGCCTTTTAAAAATCTGAAAAAAAAAACTGAAGGAAATACAGAAAAATGTGAACATTTGTTAAGTCTAGGTAGGGGATACGTGCATAGCTGCTATATAATCTGCATACTTTTCTATATGTTTAAACTATTACAGAATTTTAAAAATAAAATCACTGAAATATTTTCCACCTATTGGATTGGCAATAATTTAAAATGTGATAATATTGAGGATCTGTTGGTATGAGACTACAAACTGGGACAAGCTTTTTGAAGAGCAAATAGCATCATCCAACAGAAGTTTAAAAGTTTAATCCGAGAATTTATCCCATGTGTTTATTTGCATCAAGGGCAAACAAATCTTTGGGGAGGTTTACTGTTTTAACACTTGGTAATAGTGGAAAAAAAATGGATAAAGCAAATGTTTTGTAGGAGGAATGGTTAAGATACAGTATATCCATACAATGATATACTGACAACTGTCAGAATGAGATAGAGCCACATACACATACTGATGTGAAATGAGAGCCAAGATATTCTCAATGAAAAAAGCAAGCTGCTGGGCAACATAGCGAGACCCAGTCTCTACAAAAAATTTTAAAATTAGCCAGGTGCAGTGGTGCATGCCTGTAGTCCTAGCTACTCGGGAGGATCCCTTGAGCCCAGGAGTTGGAGGTTGCAACGAGCTATGATTGGGCCACTGCACTCCAGCCTGGGTGACAGTGAGACCCCATTTCTTTTAAGAGAAAAAAAAAAAAAAAAGCAAGTTGCATATTATATTAGCTGTATAAAAGATACTTTGATCCTTTCTATTTCAACATGTGTTTGACATTGTTAAACAAAATTTATAGGTGGTCACTGTTGTGGACTGAATTCCTGCACTAGGCCCCAACAGACCAGACCAAACCAGAAAGCAGTCACACGTGCTAGGTGCTTTGTAACCAAACTGAACTTTAAAATTGTCTAGTTTTCCAAAAACAGAAGATTCACAGCAACCAATACAAGGGGCCCAGCCAACCTGAGCCAGCATGATAAGAAAGTCCCCTTTTAACCCTACAAGGAAAGTAACTTTAAAACCACCAATTTTCTTTTTGTTCCTTGTTTCTGCTTTCTTCAACCTTTTCTGCTTATTAAGTCCTCCACTCAGCTCATCAGATCACCTTTCCATTTCACAGATGGGATCTTGCCTGGTTCATGAATCGCTAATAAAAGCCAATTAGATCTTTAAACTAAATGTGTTGAAATTTTGTTCTTTGACAATACGCACAGAAAATATCTGAAAAGTTATAGAAGAGTTTGTTTAAAAAAACAGTTATATCTTGGAGAAAGCTCTAGGACAGTAGGGGAAAAAAGTTATATCTGCAATGGGAACGGGAGAGTCAATGGGAGAGAGACCTATTTTTGCCTTAGTATTCTTTTGTATTGACTTTATAGTAATCATATGTCACTTTCATATTTGCTGGTGGGGGAGAGGAGTACAAAAATTACAGATTCTAAACTTAAAGCCACTGAACTTAAAGGTCCAGGAAGCAGAACCCAGAAATCTTTAGTTTAGTTTTTTTTTTTTTTTTTTTTTAAGAGACAGGGTCTCTCTTGGTCACCTAGGCTGGACTGCAATGGTGTGATCATAGCTCACTGTACCCACAAACTCCTAGGCTCAAGTGATCCTCCTGCCTCAGCCTCCCAAGTAGCTGGACGACAGGTGCATATCACCAAGCCCCACTGATTTTTTTATTTTTTATAAAGACAGGGTCTCATGACATTGCCCAGGCTGGGCAAAAATTAGAAAAAATTAGTTGGGCGTGGTGGTGCACGCCTGTAGTTCCAGCTACTCAGGAGGCTGAGGCAGGAGGATCGCTTGAGCGCAGGAGTTCAAGGTTGCTATGAGCTAAGCTGACACCACAGCACTCTAGCCTGGGTGACAAAGCAAGACTCTGTATCAAAAAAAAAAAAACAACAACAAAAAAAACTCCTTTACCCTAGAAAAAACAAAAATAAAATAAAGATATAACTGGCACTGGCCTTGGGCACCAGCCTACTACAGTCTGGTTCACATAAGCCTACTCTGAGAAACATCCATCTCCTGGAGGGTGCCTGAGCAGGACTCTGGTAAAGTCACTAAACTGGTGTTCCACCCTGCAGGGAGCACCACACAGGAGTCTCTTTCTACGTGGCCTTAGGCAGCTCCTTTTAACTCAGTGCTTGGTCTCACCAAGTGCATAGCTAGATTACCTACCGCTGAGGGTAACAGAGCTGCATGGTCCAATAAATTCAGTGACCACTAGCCACATGCAGCTACTGAGCATCTAAAATGTAGTTAGTCTGAATTGAGATGTTCACTAAGTGTAAAACACCCACTGGATTTTAAAGACTTAGCACAAGAAAAAGAGTATAAAATAGTTCACTAGTAATTTTTATTTAATTACATGTTGAAATGAGTATATTTTGAATATACTAAGTTAAAATATATCATTAAAAGTAATTTCCAAGCTGGGTGCAGTGGCTCGTGCCTATAATCCCAGCTACTCAGGAGGCTGAGGTGGGATGATCACTTGAGCCCAGGAGTTCAAGGCTGCAGTGAGCTATGATCATGCCTGGGAATAGCCACTGCACTCTAGCCTGGGTGACAGAGTGAGACCCCATCTCTTGTTTTTTTTTTTTTAAAAAAAAAGTAATCTCTCCTATTTCTTTTTACATTTTTAAAATGTGGCTGCTAGAAATTTTTAAATTATATATGTGGCTCACAATATATTTCTAATGGATAATACAGCACATATGACTAAGAAACTCCACCTTGACACACTGTCTTCACAGCATAGCTAGCTGAGCACTGACCACTCAGAGGGTCAGGGATCACCTTAGTCTACGTGGCCCTGCTCCACTGTCCTGAAACCAATTTTACACTCCTCTGGGAACACTGTCAGGTGCCCTAGGAGTTCCACATACCATTTTAATACCTACATACGTTAAAGGAAAAGCCTACAAAAAGTAGGTAGTACTACTACAATTTCAAGTCTGAACAATTGGGCAGATTATAGAATTTATTAGAAATTCATTAATTCTGAAATTCCCCTAGAAACATGTAATTTTTCAATTTCTGTAAGTTTTAGGAGAAATTTCCAAAAGGTTCTCTGTAATAAGACATACTACCACCATTGTGATTTCTATACAAAATAAACAGTGCTGTTAGAAAATATCTTCAGTTGTAATTAACATGAAATAGGATTTACATTTGGACTCAGTAGTAGAATCACATATCACCTTTTAGTTCTTTTGCCCTGCTTACAGGGCAGGGGCACAGGTTTGGGAGGGTAGGATGACAGCACCTGTGGTGGTTTTCCTGCTGGCTTCTGAAGAAGCTCCTTTTGCTTGACTGCTCCCGCTCATACTGAAAGCACCAAAGCCTCTGGCAGCTGCATGACTTTCTCATAGTAACTTTCAGAGTTAGTACTCCTGTTTCCTCGAGGAGGGCCACAGCTCCATGATGCAACTCCTAAAGATCACTTATTGTTTTCAATCTTGTAGGATTCACCTGGACCAGACCAACCTAATGCCTGCTTTCTGTGTCTGAAAATGTAAGCACTGTGACCCAAGCAGCAGAGCCCTCCATGACACAATGCAGAACCCAGATACTTACTTGGGGAGCTGGCAGAGACCCGCTTCCTGGTCAGGCTGTCCTGGCTGGCCTTGTCTGAAGCTGAAGAGCCCCTGGTTTGGACATGCCTCTTTCCTGGGCTCTCCTCTGGCTCTGGTGACTTCTCCATTCCATGGAAATACTTCATGTGATAGTGCAACAGTTTGGCTTTGCGGAAAAATTTTAAACAGTCCACAACCTTGCATCTAAACTTGTGGTCTAGGTCGACAGCGGGTATATTAGATGTCACAAAATCATCTGTTTTCTTAAAAGTATTTGTTACTGAAAAAAAATAAAAACAAAAGCAAAGATCCTTTGTGTTTATCCTAGTTATTACTAAACATGCATTAACACATGGCAACAGAAGTGAAAGAGTAGCATGCATACATAGCCTGAGAAACCAATCAGACTGCCATTACCTCCCAAAATTACTGTTAGGAAAGAATGAAAACAACCTCAGGTAAAATAACAGACTAAACTGTGATCCATCTTTAGAAAGAAGAGATCAACATGTTTATTTAAAGCAGCCATACAAGTTCTCAGGGTTTCACAGACTTTGGGGGAAGAATAGAGGGAAATCCTAAAGAAAATCCAGGATCTCAATCCAGCATTTGTTACTCATGAGTTGGATCAGACTCATTTTCACCACCGTCCTGGTAACCTGTCTGTGTGAAGAAAACTAGGGAATATGCCATAGGATCTCTTTATGAAACCTAAGAGATTTTAAAACAGTTTTGTGAATTCCAGCTCTACCCTTCATTAGCCGCATAAATTAGCTGTGAAAGCTAGTCTGATTACCCAGCTTCTTACCTATAAAGGGGAAGAATAGCACCTATTTCAAAGATTTGGAGGGAGGGTTATAGATAATATATGTACTTGGCACAAAGCAGGTGATCAATAAATGGAAGCCAGTATCCTTTCAAATATGAAATACACCATAAGCAGGCTCATGTCATTTCTGGAAAGTGGCTAGAGACAGCTATTATATTTATCAACCAAGTGTGAAACATTTCTTCAACCAGCCCTCATAAGCCCTGGCTGGGAGACACATTACCCTATAACCACTCAATTTTGTCTACATCCTTCTAAAAGTGTGAAATCCAAAACCAACCACAAGATTCCTAGTATGGCCATTCACAATTCAGTGGAATTATTACCCCCACCTTTTAGAACATCTTTTTCTAAGGAAGCCAAAATCTTTTTTTAATAGTCACATTATAACAATACAGGATAATACCAAGCTTGGTCCACCAAAATCTCAAACATTGTTTTGTCTTTTTTATTTTTTTTTAAAGACTTGTCACGTGCAGTAGTGAGGTGGGAAAGAGTAAAACAAGGAGTTCAATCTGTATCTGACTGTGAACAATCAACTGAGATAACTCACTACCTTTAAACCAGCCTGTTTTGTCTTTCTAAAACGTAAAGTTCACTTTGCCTTTCCCTAAGCTGTTTTGTAAAACCGTATGTTGGAAGTAACATTTATCCCTAATAAACTTCATCTGATTATTTTAGTCTAAGAACTTTGTAACTCTTACATTGTCTAAAATGTACATATTCTTAGGTCTTTATCCAACTTGTTGATAAAGATGTCTAGTAGGACTGAGCTGAGGACAGCCTTGGGAAATAGCATTCAGACTGATACCGATCAATTAATCTACAGTCTCTGGGTAGAGTTGCCTGGGCCAATTCAATTTCATTTATGCAGACTACTAAGGCATTTATATATCTCCTCCTTGCACATAAACAGATTCCAAGAAGATTCAGACAAACTATCTGCTGAAAGAAAGATATGCCTTGTCTGATGATCTACAATCCAGTAAGCCTCTCAAAAGAAAATGAGTTTAGTTTAGCAGAATAAAAACTCTTCCTCCAAAAGCAAAACACTTGATTCTTCACAGCTAAGCAGAAAGCAGGTATAGCTGGACCTCCAAAGGGCAGCAAGCTTGGCACTTGTGTGGACCAGCTGCTTCTGAGAGGTGGTACCAGGATGACAGAGGCTCAGATGAGCAGAGAAACCCCCCAGGAGAGAAGACACTGCCAGGTGTCACTATCACAAAGACCCTGATCAAACCAAAACCCTTTTCAAGATGGCAACACTAATAAGACTGAGTTGCTGCTTTTTATCTGAAGGAATAAAGATCAAGAGAAGAAAGATTTGAGCATTATGAATCTTCAACCACAGAAGTTCAGGAAGTAAGATTTCTCAGTAAACTCTACTCAGTGTTTGGAGGAATCAAGACAAAGCACAGTGCTCTATCTTGGGTGTCCGGGCTCAAAAATCCCAAGTCGCCTTTTCCTCTTATCACTCCTAAGTTACTAACAAACATACCTAACAAACACTGGTGTATGCAGAGAAAAATCACCCACAGATTTTGCTTTTAATAATAGTAACTCTAAGGAATGTTTTCTTTATCTTTTTTGGGAGGGAAGGAGAGGAGATAGATTCTGAGATGTCTTCTAATAATCCCTGCCTCCTGCTATCATGCCCTTGCATAATCCCCTCCCCTTGAGTGTGGGCAGCACCTATAACTTGCCTCTAATAGAATAAAGCAAAGGTGACAGTATGTCACTTTTGTGATTATATTATGTAAGACTATAATGTCCCATCTTACTAGTAGACACTCTCCCTTGCTCACTTAGTGAAATAAACTGCTGTACTGTGAGCTACTCTACAGAGAGGCCATGAGGCAAGGAACGGAGCGTACCAGCAAAAAACTGAGGCCCTGAGTCTAACAGCCTGTAAGGACTGAATGCTGCCAACAACCATATAAGCCTGGATCCCTCCCCAGTAGAGTTTTCAGATGAGACCATGGCCCTGGCCAACTCCTTGATTTCAAGCTTGCAGAGGACCCAGCTAAGTAAGCTGTGCTTGAACTCTCTCACAGAAATGGTGAGAAAATACATGTGTTGTCTTTAGCTATGTCTGTGGTCATATTGTTAGACAGCAATAGATAATACAGAGTGGGTCAGTAGCCCTCTCATTTTCTATATAACTGGATAATGCTTTATACTTTTCCTTTTACACTAAGCATACATTATTTTTATGCTAAAAAAGTTTTTAAACTATATTTTCTAAAACTTGGCTTAGAAATAAATGTCCTGTTTAACCTTTTATATGCTGATTACCAGCATCTAGAAACCTCACAATTAGATGACTATGATGGTGATTCAGCCTGCCGGCAATATGCAGTCTGGCATTCAAGGCCCACATCAATCTAAGTGCCATCTTGCTTTCCAAACTCATCTCGCATTATCTACAATGAGGCCTCAACAGCTGGACCCAGCAACGGCTTCATGCTCTCACAGCTCATACCTCTGCTCAGCCTGTGCCCTCTCCCTGCCACTCCTTCCTGGCTCAGCCACGTTTTCACATCCATCCAGACCCAGCTCACTCCACATGCAGGAAGGCATCCAGATGGCCCTAGCTCTCAAGGACCACATGCCACCAACTCCTGGCACAAATGGCTATCTCCTGCACCTCATCATTAACACTTAGCAGCTGCTCCTGGATCCTGTTATTTGTCATTTCTCCAGCCAGAGGATAAGAGCCACTTCTCATTGTCTTGTGTTCCCTCAGCACCAAGCCCCAACACAGTTGGCATTTTTGTCAGCAGTGACACCATGTGGCCCAGTAGTTTGTTACCTTTATGACACGTACCTCAAATACTGTAATGAATATAATAGTTTTCAGGTCTACAAAGTAATAATTTTCTCAGCTATGAAGCAACAAAAAGCAATCAAAGGGAAACTTGAACAGATTTAAATATCCAAGGCAAGTTCAGCCAAATGCTTAGAATAGAAAAATAAACAATCAAAATGACCAAAAATGGAGGAGCAATTAAACAAACTTATAGCAAGTCTGCATTACGTAGTTCTTTGTGTGTGTGTGTTTGTGTATGTTTTTAGAGATGGGGTATCACTATGTTGCCCAGGTTGACCTCGAACTCCTGGACTCAAGCGATCCTCCCACCTCAACTTACTGAGTAGATGGGAATACAAGCATATGCCATGACACCCAGCTCGCATTATGTAATTTTAATCAGCCATTAAAAAGAAAGAAGTAGACCGGAAGTGGTGGCTCACACCCATAATCCTAGCACTCTGGGAGGCCAAGGTGGGAGGACCCCTTGAAGTCAAGAGTTCAAGACCAGCCTAAGCAAGAGCGAGACTCAGTTTCTACTAAAAAGAGAAAAATAAGCCGAGCATGGTGGCATGTGCCTGTAGTTCCAGCTACTTGGGAGGCTGAGGCAGGAGGACTGCTTGAGCCCAGGAGTTAGAAGTTGCAGTGAGCTAGGACGATGCCACTGGACTCTAGCCCAGGTGACAGAGCAAGACTCTGTCTCCAAAAATAAATAAAGAAGTAGCTCCACATTTACTGATATGGGTAATCTCAACATATATTGGTAAGTGAAAATAGGATGTTGCTAGTATATACTTTATATAGGTGGAAAAAAAGAGATATTTATTATAAAAATGCATAGAAAGGAAACCAGAAGGATAGAATCAAACTGTTGACAGTGGTTACCACTAGAGAGGGGCTTGGGACACGAAGGCAGGTGTAAAGAGGAACTTCCACATTTTTTCTGCATGCTCCAGGAATAATGAGCACATCTAGCACCCAGATCTTGGTTTCTTAAATATAATTCACCACTTTAAAGGGAGAAATGAATAAGATGAGCTTAGAACATCTTTCTATGCAAGAAAGTAAGGAAGTGCTCAAAGAATGACATGACATAGGAGCCCATCTGGAGTGCTCTCAATGGCCAAATCTGGGACAATATAAATATTAAAACAAATAATGATAGAAACAGATCATAACCCATAGAACAAAGTAAGAATCCACAAGTCCATATGGATATAAACAAACAAGGAAAGAAAGGAAGGGAGGGTGGGAAATCTCCTCCGTATGACAATATACAAACTAATACATGTTGAAGGAATTATAAGAGTTAATAATCACCATTTGGCAGCCATCAGAGTAAAAACTTTCAGGCAAGAAACATCAGTGGATACTAAAATAGTGAGTGAAAGTTTGACGAGGAAACAAGATATTTGTCTCAAAGTATCCTCTTACAAGAAACTTACTACGAAGGGAAAAATAATAGCTTTAGAGTAGAGAATGCTGGTAGATACTATCTTAGGTAAGTGATCAAAGTTAATATCACACTGCACTTGAAAAAGACACAGCATCACTTGTGTGGTATCTCTGTTAAAAGTGAATAACCCAAATCTAATTATGAGGATACATCAGAAAAACACAAATTTAGGGACATCATATTCTTCAGAAATGTCAAGGTCATGAAAGACAAAGACCGATTATTTAATAGATTAAAAGAAACAAAAGAAACATGACAATCAAAGTCAATGTGTGCTCTTGGATTGAATTCTGACCACAATTTCCCCCTCACTTTTGCTGTAAAGGACATTAGAACAACTAGCAAAGTTTGAAAAAGGTTCTGATTTTGATCATTATATTGTGGCAATGTAAGGGAACATACTTGTTTTCAGGAAATACACACTGACTTATTTAGGGGTGAAGGACTGCAACGTATTTTCAAACAATTTGAAAAAAATACTTAAAAAAAATTTGAGAGAGGTCAGACGAAAGACGCCTGACCTACCAAGGGAGGGAGTGTACACGGGGGCAGGAGGGGGAATTCTGATTCAAGTCATCTCTGATTCTGCAGTGTAGATACCATGAGCAAAGCTCACCCTTCCAAGTTGAAATATGAAATTAAATGGTGGCAGACATGTCCAAGGAATATTTCGGGGATTTGATCCTTTTATGATCTTGTGGATAAATGTGTGGAGATGGCAACTAGCGGGCAACAGAACAATACTGGAATGGTGGTAATATGAGGAAATAGTATCATCATGTTAGAAGCCTTGGAACAAGTATGAATAATGGCTGTTCAGCAGAGAAATCCACGTTCCCTATCCGGGCCTGTTTTACTATGATGTCAAAATCAGGTCATGTACATTTTCATATTAAACTTTTTGTTAAATTTAAAAAATTTTTTGAGAGAAAATACTAAAGCAAACATGGTAAACTGCTAACAATTGAGGAATCTACATTCTCCAACATAGGGGAAAGTATAAGGGAACTCTTTGTGCTATTTTTTCAACTTTTTTACAAATCTGAAATTATTTCAAAACAAAAACATCTCAAAAATATACGCAGAAAAAAATATAGGCAAGAAAAATACTCTGAGGCCACGGAATAGCTAAGTAGAAGGAAAGCAATCCTGCTAACACACAGTCTTGGTGAACAGTTCAAGCCTATCCCCTAGAATGCAAATCTCTACATTTGGCCCCTATAAAAATCACTGAGCATTTATTCCACAAGGTGGCAGAGCTGCCCCAAATGCCAGCTGCCTCTCTTCTGCTCTGGAGTAGATGTGTAGCCTTCCCTAGCACCTCCTACTGCTGCCCAAGAGCCTCCTTCATGCTGATTTCTCAGATAGTGACTCCATCCCAGTTTAGAAATGCCAAGACTATGGCACCAGCTCAGGAAAGCAATAACTAAACAGTGACTAAGACAGCATCCTAACCTCCAGAGGCCTGGCTGGATGTTTCTGATGGCCATCCCACCCTATTTCCTGCTTACTTACATAATACATTCCTGGTGAATGAGTTTTCAACAACCTCCCTCTCCCCCAGCAATCTTTCTGGATCGTCCTGTACTCACCAATAAACCCTTGTTCCAAAAGAAAACACCAGGAACACCACTCAGTTTCCAGATCAACATATTTTCTCCCCTCAAATTAAAGAATTCCAAAGGCACCACCCTGTCCTGGAGTACTGATATCCCTTGTACCACACATTACTCTTCAAACCTAGCCACCTCGCTAAGCCTCTTACTCTGAGTGTACACGCTGCTTTAATGAGGTCCCTGAGAGCAATGGTAATTTTGTATCACATACTATGCGATGTCCCTAAAGGCAGGGACTCTGATCATTTCACTTCATTTATATAGCACCCAGCATCTTATTAAATGAAATTAGGTACTCAGTCGGAAGACAGGGGTTACAGATTCTGCATCACCAAACATTGGGAAGTGTGCAACTCTGCTTAAGTCACTCCTTCTTGCCAAATATTGGGTTCCCTATAAAACAGGGAAAGACTGGGCGAGGAAGCTCATGCCTATAATCCCAGCACTCTGAGAAGCCAAGGTGGGAGGACTGCCTGAGGCCAGGAGTTCAACACCAGCCTGGGCAACATAGCAAGACCCTGTTTCTACAAAAAAATTTTAAAATTAGCCAGATGTGGTGGCGCACACCTATGCATGCTACTTGGGAGGCTGAGGCAGGAGGATTGCTGGAGCCTAGGAATTTGAGGTTATAGTGAGCTATGATGATGCCACTACACTCTAGCCTGGGTGACACAGAAAGACCTTGGCTCAAAAAAAAAAAAAAAAAAAGATACAGGGACAATTAATAGTGAAAAGTTAGAAATAATTTAAATGTCTTTCAGCAAGGGCTAGTTAAATAAATTACAGAACATCCACACAATGAAATAAATTATACATAATTGTGAAAGGAGATAGGAACAGACATGAAAAAATATCATATATGAAAATGATAAGCCACTGAATGTAAGAGTATGATCTCAATCTTGTATTTTTAAAAAGCTATCTGTACATGTATGTTTTATATCCACAGAACCATGTCTGGAAGGATGGAACCACACACCAAATTGCACAATGGTCTTTCAAAGGAGTGAGGTTATATAAAAGAGAAATTTTGGCTTTGTTTTCTTTTATGTAATTGGTTTTGTTTTTATTTTTGTTTTTTTTTTTTTTTAGAGATAGAGTCTCACTCTATCGCCCCAGCTAGAGTGCAGTGGCATGATCATAGCTCACTGCAACCTCAAACTCCTGGGCTCAAGCAATCCTCCTGCCTCAGCCTTCTGAGTAGCTGGGACTACAGGGGCACACCACTACGCCCAGCTAATTTTTTCTATTTTTGGTAGAAACGGGTCTGGCGTTTGCTCAGGCTAGTCTCGAACTTCTGACCTCAAGCAATCTTCCTGCCTCAGCCTCCCAGAGTGCTAGGATTACAGGAGAAAGCCATTTCGCCCAGCCTGTAATTGGTTTTAGTTTTTCTTCACATATACTGGTTTTAAAATTTATAGAAAATAAATCAAAATAACTCTTTAAATCGGGTGCAGTGGCGCATACCTGTATCCCCAGCTACTTGAGAGGCTAAGGCAGAAGACTGCTTAAACCTAGGAGTTCAAAGCCAGCCTGGGCAACATAGAAAGACCCTATCTCTTAAAAAAAAAAAAAAAAAAGACTTTATAATTTTTAAAATAGGGGTCCCAGCTGCCTTAATTCATAGTTGTAAAAACTCATCAAAAACTAGTATTTATAAAAATAAGAAATGAGTATTCCTTAATGAATGTTTTGCTTGTGAAAAATCAAATTTCATTTAAAAATCAACATTAGCAGAATCTTTCATTGCTTTCTCCTTGTCACTCAAAAATGACCATAATAAGGCCACACAGTCTGGAATGACCTTATGTTCATGCCATGTTATGTTTTTCAATGAAGAAAATTAATGAGCGGCCGGGCACAGTGGCACTCGCCTGTAGTCCCAACTACTTGGGAGGCTGAGGTGGGAGGACTGCCTGAGCCCAGGAGTTCTAGGCCAGCCTGGGCAACACAGAGAGACCCCATCTCTAAATGAATGAATGAAAGAAAATTAATGAGTAACTGAAGTGATTTAACTTCTAATATCTTAGAAAATAGTAAAATACCTTTCACATTCATTTTCAAAACAGATTCTTTATCTGATCATATATGTTAATTTTTTAAAATCCCCGTATCCAGCAGGAATCTTGGGGGGAAAAAAATCACTATACCAAAAATTAGGACATACATGAAATTTCATTTGAAAAAGGGTTGCAATATTATGGCAGATGTAGAAATATTTAAGCTGGGCAATGATCAACCAATAATGCTATTCACCATTTATCAACTAAAGTATCCAAGACAACCCATTCTTAAAAGTGCCTCACTGAGGTCAACAAGATCATACGTTACTCATCTTTGTGTCTTTTCCTACCCCCCCTTCAGCTCTTTCCTCTCCTCCTCAAAGTTTTGACACATAGCAGATACTTAAGTAATTGTTAAATGAATGACCCAGTGAATAAATATTACCCACGACTTTACTGATATGTTTCCCAATGGATCTACTTGCTCTGGCTGGGACTAAAAAGTATTCGATAAAAGTGTGCTGAACAAAGGCCCAGAGGTAGGAGTGTACCTGCTGTACTTACAAGATAGCAAGAAGGCCATGTGGCTATAGCAGAATCAGTGGGAAGGAGAGGCAATGGGTGGTCAGAAGCAGCAGGGTCTTACAGGCCAGTGTATGGCCCTGAGGCCCTCATGACCAAATACTAACAGTTCCAGACCAGGGGAGACAAGAATGTTAAGTTGTATTATTCTTGTAGTTTTCTGGAGTTTTTTCCAAATTTATGAATATCAAAAAGTTATCTCAAAAAGTATACTGAATGAAGACAAGATAACTGCCATAAGTGAGGTCAAAGGTACTAACTAAATCCCTGGTGAAGTTTCAGGAGGGTCCTAATTTTGATAATTATATTGTGGGAATGTAGGAGTAACATCCTTGTTTTTAGGGAAGATACACTGAAGTATTTAGGGGTAAAGGTCTGGAACTTAGGTTCAAACAATTCAGGAAAAGTACTTTAAAAAATACAATAATAAATCAAATATGATAAATTGCTAACAATTGGGAAATTTGGTTAAAGATATATTCTTTGTACCATTTTTTGCAACTTTTTTTATAACTCAAATTTTTTGAGAATAAAAACTTCTTAAAAACATATGCAGGAAAATTACCTTGAGGCCACAAAATAGCTAAATGTGCCAATGCACAGATCCAAGTGAATGATGCAGGGCTATCACCCTATCCTGACAATGTAGCATTTCACAATAGCTCCCATAAACTCCTCAAAGTGACTGATCTCGGTTTGGTAGCAACTTACCTGTTCACCCTTAAGCCACTTCTGGAAGCCTGAGGTTAAGCAGGAAGCACACCTGACAGTCTCAGAAAAGACCCTGTCGTCATGCTGTACAAACAGCTTTGCCTCTATCTCCAAATGCCTAACTGCTATCCATCCTTCAAGGCCATGTGCAAGTACCACTTTCTTCCATCCCTGCCCCCAAATCACCTACCTAAACATCACACCTCTCTCCCAATGGCAAATCCAAATAGTAGTTAATGAACACTAAGACCAAGAATGCCCATTCATGTTTATTTATATACTCAACAGTTAACAAAACTCCTAGGCATATAGTAAAGGCTCAATGATTCCTGAATTCAGCTACTATGCAGCAGGCACACATTATCGCTATCATTCTTCTCTCTACTCCCATAGTATTATTCTAAATGTTTCTCATGATATCACCTTACTTTCTCTCTTATATTACAGGTAATTGAAGTCTTATCTATTCCCCTGGACAGAAAGACCTGGAAGGGCATGGCCCAGATGTCCCAGTCATTTCTCCAATCCCTGGAACAACTAATTTTCAGTTTTCCACCACAACACATGCTTGGTGAAATGACAGACCCTAAACATTCTCAACTTCCCAAACTAAAATGGCTGCAACTCTATGACTCTCCTACTCAAGAACGCATAAAGAACACAAGCTCATGAAAGCTAAACTATTACAAGCATTGTGCTAAATCTTAACTGTTAATTTAAAGGTAAATCATTTGTAAAAACTATTATAGGCATTACCCTGAAACTAAGCTGGTTAATTTAAAAGTAAGTCATTTGTTAATTTTCGATACTTCAGTGACAACTCCCTGTTCATTTTATTTATTTTTTGAGACAGGGTCTCACTCATCATGTCACCCAGGCTAGAGTGCAGTGGCATGATCATAGCTCACTGCAACCTCAGACTTCTGGGCTCAAGCGATTCTCCTGCCTCAGCCTCCCGAGTACCTGAGACTACAGATGCATGCTACTACACCTGGCTAATTTTTCTTCTTCTTCTTTTTTTTTTTCTTCCAAGAAACGGGGTCTCACTATGTTGCTCAGGCTGGTCTCAAACTCCTGGCCTCAGGCAATCCTCCTGCCTCAGCCTCCCAAACTGCTAAGATTACAGGCTTAATCCACCTTGCCCGGCCTCCTTATTCATTTTATAACTGACAACAAAGACATTGAGACATCATGGATTAGAATCACTGATCTAGACCATGTGGCAAAGTGTCCCACTTCTACCAGATACTTAGTAAAAAGAAGATTAACTGAATGAGCTTGTACTTCTATTCAGTCTTCTCTCTTGTTTATTCTGTGTTTCCTGCAGAATATTCACAAATGAGGCAGCTTAGAATAGGGTCTGGCACTCGCTAAATATTTGTTGACTAAAATGAATGAATGGACAGCAGCCCATTTTCAAATAGCCCTGGTTATCTGTGAATGGCCAAATAGGCTGGGCCCAGATACAGAGAATAATCTGAGTTTTCTAAGGGCCATGACTCTAACTTTTGTTTTATAGCATAAATAAATGCCTGCCCAAGAAGAACAATTGCAATTGCATTATCCTCTGGCTTTTAAGTCATCAAAGCAAAAAACACATGCCTATTTCAAAAAAATACAGGAATGCCTACAATCCGAGCACTATAATCCCAGAAATTATGTGTATGTGTATTTTGGGAAAAGGTAGCCCAAGACTCCACAAAATGTATAAACTTTACAATAGGCACTGTATTTAGCTTCTAACTTAGTCTCCTCACTTATCCTACATGAATGGCATATTTCCTAGCAGTGCAGAAACAGTTACCTGCCAATTTCAAGTGATGTCTAACATAGCACCACTCTTAAAACAACACAATTAAAAGCTTAATCTGCTGAGTTATAAGGAATGTGGCTGTCATCTAGAACTCTCCCTGCCAAAACAGACAACTAAACTCTGAGATTAAATTTCCACCTCATTTACACATCAACTTTAATAATTTCCTCCACATGACAGAAAAGCAAGTTGGGAGGAAAGAAGCCCTGACACTGAGAGGAGGCTCAGCAAGAAAAGGGAGATCCCTTGTGCCCACGAGCCCATGAGCCTGAGGCACAACTCTCTGGACTCAGCTGGACAAAGGACCAACAAAATGGCAGCACAGACAAGCCAGGAATGAATACTTGACTACTTTCAGTTCACTATTTTCAAACAGCTGTTCTGCTACAACATTTATGTTAACTATTAATATATAGCATCTGGTCAAGACCAAAAAAAAAAAAAGAAGCTACTCAAAAAAAAATTTTTTTTAGTTATCCAAATAAAACTATGCAATTCTATAGACATATAGTCATGATGGTATAGAAGTCTTATAAATGGCTATATCAAAAACAAAACTATTTAAATGCCATTAACCTTTTCACAATGTGAAATTTTGTTTACAATTTAACTTACTGTGGGTTTTTGTTTTTGTTTTTGTTTTGTGAGATAGCCTCTCGCTCTGTTGCCTGGGTTAGAGTGCAGTGGCATGATCACAGCTCACTGCAACCTCAAATTCCTGGGCACAAGTATCCTCCTGCCTCAGCTTCCTGAGTAGCTGGGACTACAGGCATGCGCCACCACATCCAGCTAATTTTTTTTATTTTTAGTGGAGACAGGGTGTCCCTCTTGCTCAGGGTGGTCTCTAACTCCTGAGCTCAAGCCTCCCGCCTGGGCCTTCCAGAGTGCTAGGATTACAAGCGTGAGCCACCACACCCAGCCTTACAATTTAAATTACTTTTAATATTTGGAATTTGCCTCTCTAGAAGAAAGGCAAAGAATTTCAAATCTTATATTAAAATAATTAATTCTACAAATAAGATTTATATTTAGTATAAAATAAATATATAAAAGTATAGATTTCATGACAGCTAATATTAAAGTCGCAAGTATGTTCGTGTCAAAATACAGAATCACTAAATATTTGACTGACTACCTTCTTCGTCTGAAATAGCCTAGTAGATGTACTAAACCTTCTCTAACATTATTCCCTCTGCTAGAATAACAGGCTACGTCTCTTACTCATGGAACAGTGCTATTTATCCATTAAGACTTAAGCTTAAATGTCATGTCCCCCAAAATATTAATAAGATGGTCTTCAGGCAGACACTGAATCTGACTGACCATTATATCAATGATGTTTAGCACAGTGCCTGGTACTCAGCAGGGTCACAGGACACTGTTAACTGAACTGAGCAAAGAGCCTCTACATCCATGTGTGCGGCAGTTCTCACTTTTCATGCCCTAACTGCAGGAAGACAATTTCATAATAACCTTTACTATTGCCTTGAATCTACCTCTAAAAGAACTTGTCAGCACATTCTTCCCCACAGAACAATGGGCAACCCACAAAAATTTTAGCAAGCTGCTACATTCTTCTTCTGGGTTCACATGCACCCAAGAAGCTCTGTTTTGGGAACTATAGACCACACACTGGGAAGGTAGAAGGTCCCAGACCACCCATGTTTACCAAAGGATGCTTCCCAGGTCCAGAACCATGTCATCAATAGAATCCAATGAAATTTGATCCCACAACTCATTTCTGGCTAAATTCTCCAATAAGGCCATGTCTTCCCCCATTAAGTCTGCCTTAGTCCAGAATACAATTCAGTCCAGAAGAGGACTACCATACAAACCCTTAGGGCTTCACAGATATTTACATTAATTCCCTTCTCCTCTACTCTATCCCTTTCAATTTGTAATCAGTCAAACTTTACAAAACAAACAGCTTTTTTAAAAAAAAAAAAGATGAACGTTGATCAAGAATCTTGGGGCAAAAGCTATGGGTAGGAGAGACATAATTTGATTTCATTAAAATTCTTGAAAGGTGGCTTATATTAAAATTAAAATGATTTTTATCTTTATTTATATTTTTCATGTCTTTTTACCTTGATTGTTTTTCTTGCCAGTCAACCTTGCAATAAATAAAATTATTTTTAACATGGAGTATATAATATGGGAAAATGCATACATAAACATAAATAAAATAATAACATAAATTTTATAACATAGATAATACAATATAAACATACATATAATATACACGTCCACAATCATTATATTCACAGAAAAAGACAAAAATATTCTAAACACTTGAAGAACTGTTCAACTTCATTAAAAACATAGAAGTTAAAAATTGAAATCTAGTTTGGGCACAGTGGCTCACACTTATAATCCTTGTAAGCCTCACACTTTGGGAGGCTGACGAAGGAGGATCACTTGAGGCCAGGAGTTCAAGATCAGCCTGGGCAACAGAGTAAGACCCCATCTCTAAAAAAATAAAATAAAATACAAACTACTTGGAAATAATCTAAATGTTCATCAAAAGGGAAATGATTAAATATATGATGGAACATTCTTACTAGAAACAAATATTCAACCATTAAAAAGAATGAGGCAAATGTACTGACATGGAAAGATCTCAATAAACGCTATAAAAATAAATCAGAGAACAATAAGCCTATAATTATCCCAATTACATTTAAAAATGATACAATCTTAATTGCCTCCCTACTTATATAAATGCATAGAAAAGGATCTGGAAAAATCACAAACTAATAACATAAGTTTACCCAAGAATAAAAAGGTGAGATACAGGAGACCTTTCACTTTTACTCCTAGTACCTGTATGTTGTTTGGATTTTTTTTTTTTTGGAGACAGGGTCTCACCCTGTCACCCAGGCTAGAGTCCAATGGCATCATCATAGCTCACTGCAACCTCAAATTCTTGGGCTCAAGCAATCCTCCCATCTCAGCCTCCCAAGTAGCTGGGACTATAGGCTCATGCCACCATGCCTAACTAATTTTTTTATTTTTTGTAGAGATGGGGTCTTGCTATGTTGCTCAGGCTGGTCTTAAACTCCTGGCCTCAAGCAATGCTCCTGCCTAGACCTCCCAAAGTGCTAGGATTACAGGTGTGAGCCACCATGCCCAGTGTCTTTGGATTTTTATTATCAACATGTTATTTGTATACTGCTTTTTAGAAAGGAAAGTAAAAATAAGTACACACATGTACACAAACAGGTAACTTAGATGTTCTTCACTTTAGAAGACAATAATCAAGAACCATCCTGGACTCTGACCATTTACCACAAACATAACACTATCAAAACTAAGAGTTCAGACCGGGCGTGGGGGCTCACGCCTGTAATCCTAGCACTTTGGGAGGCCAGGAGTTCGAGACTAGCCTGGGCAATAGCGAAACCCTGTCTCTACAAAAAATAAAAAAATTAGCTGAGCACGGTGATATGCACCTGTAGTCCCAGAAACCTTTAGTCTTACTGGTTGAAGAAGCATAACACAAAGTTCAGTGCAAGTACAACAGCTGGAAAGAGAGAGGGAAAATTCTAGAATGAAGAGAGCCACAAATAGGGGCCCCAATTTCTGCTTATAAACTCTGCCTAAATCTCTGGCTAAACTCTGAAGGTACAGAGTTCCAAGTAGCCCAACAAAGGCTAAAAGAACTAAACAGATTTCAGCTGCTGCCCATTGCACAGGAAAAGAATTTGGACTTTTTGAGTTCAGTCAAGCTAACTGCCCTTTAAAAACAAAGAAATCAATATTCTTTAGAGGAACACAACATAATCCAAACTCCACAAGACTTCAGTCACAATGTCCAGGTTATAATCCAAAACATTAGGCATATGAAGAAAAGGGAAAATGTGGCCCATAGTCAAGAGAAAAGTCAAAATAATCTAGATGTTGCTACTGGTAGACAAGGACTTTAGAGCAGCTATTAAAACTATGCTCATAATGAATAAACAGATGGGAAATCTCAGCACAGAAACAGAATCTAGAAAAAAGGACTAAATGGAAGTTCTAGAACTAACAAATGTCAGGAAAAAAATTCACCGGATGGGCATAACACTTAATTGAACTTGAGAGAAGAAAAAGAATGTAAAAACAGAGCAAAAGAAATTATCCAACCTGAAAAACAGAGGAAATGATTAAAAAAGCCAAAAAAAGACCCAGTGAACTATGGAAGAATATCAAAAGATTTAACATAGGTATTATATGAATTCCCAAGTAGAAGGCAGAGAGAATGGGGAAGAACAAAATACTCAAAGAAATTATGGCTGAAATTTGATGAAAGACGTCACTTTTCACGTTCAAGCTCAGTGAATCCCAAGCAGATTAAATACAAAATAAAACAAACCTAAACACATTGTAGTCAAACTGCTAAAAACCAAAGATAAAAAGAAAAAATTTGAAAGCAACCAGAAATAAAACAACACATTACAAACAGGGGAATGACAATATAAATGATTACTCACTTCCCATCAGAAACAATAGAGGCCAGAAGACCATGAACAACATTATTAAAGTGCTCAAAGAAACCCGCAAGTCTATATTCACTGAAAATATCCTTCAAGAATGACAATTAAATAAAATCACGTTCAGATAAACAATAACCAAGAGAATTTGTCATCAGAAAACCTACAAGAAAAGCTAAAGGAAATTTTTCATGCTGAAAAGAAATCTTCAGGAAGAAATGAAGAATACTGGAAATGATAAACATGAATGTAAGCAAGACTATCTCTTTTGTCTTATTGTCTTTAACACACCTAATTGTTTAGGGCAAAAATTATAATACTATATTGTGAATTTTATAGCACATGTAGATGTAAATCATGTGACACCTACAGCATGGGGGAGGTTAATGGAACTAAACAACATTTTACATAAAATGGTTCAATATTAACTCTAAGTAAACCTGAAAAGGATATATATCATAATCCCTAGAGTAACCTCTAAAAATAATGCTAAGAAATATAGCTAAAAGGTAATAAATGAGATAAAATGGAATTCTTAAAAAAAATTCAATTAACCTAACAAAACAGGAAAGGAAAAGAACAAAACAAAAATAAGGTAAACAGAAAACAAATAGCAAAATGGTAGACCTAAAACCAACCATATCAATAATTACATGTAATGTTAGTTTAGACTAAACATTGCAGTTATTAATAAAAGCAAGGCTTTACTATATGTTGTCTAAAAAAAGACTTCAAATTTAAAGACACAGTTATGTTGAAAGAAAAGATAAATAGATACACCAGGCACATAGTAAGCAAAAGAAAGCTGAGTACCTATACTAACATCAGATAGTCTTTGACTTGAAGTCTACTCTATTACCAAAGATAGAGTAGTATTTCATATTATAAAAAGGGCAATTCATTGGGAAGGCGCAACAATTATAAATGTGTATGTACCTAATAACAGAACTTCAAAATACCTGAAGCAAAAATGACAGAATTAAAGGAAGAAATAGACAAACCCACGGGAGATTTTAACACCCCTCTCTTGGAAACTGATAGGACCAGGACCCCCACCCCCCAAAAACAATCATGGAGATACTTATCAGAAAAACACCATCAACTACCTTGACCTAATTGACAGACACAGAACAGACGCACAATAGTAGAACACACATTCTTTTCAAGTGCATATGGAACATTCACCAAGATAGAGCATATTCTGGGCCATAAAATAAGAGTCAACAAATGTAGAAAGACTGAAATCCTACAGAGTATGTTCTCTGACCACAATGAAATTACACTAGAAATCAGTAACAATAAGGTATCTATAAAACCCCAAATACTTGGAAATGAAACAACATACTTCTAAGTAACCCATTGTCAACAAATAAATCACAAGATATTTTAAATGGAATAAAAATAAAAATACAACATATAAAAATCTGTAGGATGCAGCTAAAGCAGTGCTTAGTAGTAAATTTATAACTTTAAATGCTCCTATTAGAAAGGAAGGAAGATCAAAATTCAATTACCTAAGGTTCTAGAAGTTGTTGAAGGAAGAAAATAATAAAGATCAAAACAGAAATCAATGATATTTTAAAAAGACAAACAACAGAGAAAACTAAAGTAAATGATTAGTTTTTTGAAACTATCAGCAAAATTGATAAAGCCCTAGTCATACTAACCAAGAAAAGGAAAGGGAACAAAAATTAATAAAATCAGAAATGAAAGAGGTATAGTATTAAAATAAGGAAATATTAATAAAAGGTGAAACATCATCATTAGAAAAGTCAGTTTTTTTTTAGTCTACAACCAAAGCAGAAGCAAAAGTATGTATAAGAAGAGGGTATGTATAAGAAGAGGATTAAGTTAACTCTAAATATGAACCTTCCACAGTCGAAATCTCTTGTAATTCGGCAAGGGGAGAAGCCGGTTCCGTTTTCATAGTGTTTTCCCCCATGGACTGGCAATTCAACTCCAAGCCTGCAGCCCCCAGTCCATCCCCAAAGGAGTGGCAAGTCAACGCAGATGAGACCTGGCCAGCTTCTAAAGCAGATTTCAACTGACCTAGAAGGAAAAAAAGAAAGCTTGGAGAACACATACATGTATATAATCTGGGAAGCAAAAGTCCCACAACAGACTAAGAAAGCCAGGGACTTTTTAGAAGAAGCCACCATCTCACAACACACAAGAATACATTCACAGGTTCCAGCACATATAGCCTCGCCTGTGAGCATCTCAAAGACAGAGACTAAAGTCAAAGGAGGAATTGCTAGAAATGTTAACAAAAAGGCACCAGAAAGAGAGGCAGGGCTCTTCAAGCAGTGTACCTCCAACCCAACATTCAGTGGTATATAAGCAAAAGCAGGCACAAATGCATCCAGAAAGTTTGTCTATTGAATGAATCATCAGTGAAGAATAATATATTATAAAAACACTGCAGCCCATTCAATAGTTTGATTTCAAGACCATCTAATACTTGTGGAAGGCAGTGTGCAACGATTTAGATTGGTTCTCACTAGGCACCAGGTTGGCAAGACAATTCCAGAACAGAATCTGACTCACCTTCTTTAGATTCCTTGGTACTAGATGATGTGTCTTGCAAAGGAACCGTATCAACCAAATCTGGTACCACCAAGTCAGGATCTAGGATCTCATGGGTCCCATTAGTGGACAACCTGGAGGACCGTCTCCTTGATAAGTCTTTGTCAGTGTTTTCCGAGTAGTTTTTTGACTTTTCCTGGGCTATTAAACCATTAAGAGAGTTGTAGTCAAGAGACCAAAAAGAAGAAATAACTCTGCTACTACAGATTTCTGGGCTGGTTGCCTCTATAAGGGCTTATAGAGAGGCTTCTGAAATGTTAGACTAGTGATAAAAGGAAATATCCTTTACTGGTTTACAGTTTTAAGTAAGGCAAAGTCTCTCTGCCAGGATAGAATTTCGCTTCTTTAAGGATTCATGGTCTGAAAATATGTGCCAGGTCATGTCCCAATCTTGACAACTAAGTTCTATTTTGGGGCTTCCCAACATAAAAGTCTATGTACTAACTTCCAAAGTCAATAAGGTTTCTAAGAGCCTTACTTAGAGCCATCACAAATCCTTTTTGGAGCCAACAGGGTATTTTTGTATAAAGTTTCACTGAGAACATGAAATCCATCCCTTCCTAGGCTGTTAAATTTCCAGTGGAATCCAAACCAAATGTAGTTTATGGATGTGGAGATGACACCACTGAACTCAACATTAATACAGTTTGTGCTTTCGGATTTCTTTTTCTTCTAGTAAAAACTCCTCCTGATCCAACCACACCCCACTCACATTAGCTCATGTGACCAAGGTCAAGCATTAGAGTCTATAGGGAATGGGGGCAGGATGCATATAGGGGAGGCTGACCCAAACAACATCAAATTCTAGCCACATACACACAAACCAGAAACTCACATGAATTTTTGTCAAGCCGAGGACGTTTTAATGGGATTTCACTTCCTTTTGATATTTTCCGTCTTCTCAACTCCAATGTTATTGGTTGCAAAGTTTGAGAGTTTGAATCCACAGCTACAATGTTTATAAAACCATACAAGAAAGATACATAATTTATTAGTGTCCAATCTCTCATTTTATATATAAATAAAACATACATATGTGTGTATATATACACACACACACACACACACACACACACACACATCACTGCATTATGAATAGACCCTCAAAAGGGCATACTTACTTAACGTAAAAGAAAAAAAAAGTGAAATGGGTGAGAAAATACTTCCCTATGGGAGATGCTGACACCCTGCAGCTCCACCTCCTGAATCTCTTTGCTTGGTCTCTCCTATGACCCAGCTCCAGTCATATACCTCTCTCCTGAAACTCTCTCTTTAAACACCACATTCCAACATGACTGCTTTAAAATATGAAGGTGCAAGGGCAATAGCAAAGTCATTTTTATCACCATCAAATTTTCTCATCAAAAACTGACCTATTCAATACTCGGGAAATCCATCACACAGGCTAATTCCTAAAATGTATACCCTGGGACTAGGGCTTAATTATTGTTTGCAATCTCTACTTGCTACACTAGTCATCTTGGCATTGGTCCTAGTTTAGAGGGTCCAAGAAGAATGTCAACATTTATATTCTCTTAAAAAAAATCCCAGAAAAATCTCAGGAGACTATGTTACTTGACAATCAATGTTCTAGGCAAGGCAAACCCAGCTCTGATATAATTTAGCAGTGCAGACACTAAACCCTTGAAGAATATTACTTTTAAACCTAACACTTAAGAAGCTCTCCCCAATCAGAAGAGATGAGAATCTGAAACGCAAGCAGAAGAAAGAACAAAGGAAAAGAAACTTGGAAGTTTGGCAGGAAGACAGGGGTCAGAGGAAGGGGGAAAGGAGGAGAGAGAAGGAGAAAGGGAGGAGGAAGGGAAGTAAATGGGAGAAGGGGAAGGGAAGGGAAGAAAATGAGGAGAAGAGAGGAAGGGAGAGAGAAAAGACTCATCTAGGACCTGCAGCTTCATGTCGGCCATGTCAAACGGCCAAACAAGACACGAGGCTGAGGTCTGAGGCGGCAAACCTGATGACAGTGCTGAACTCCTTGGCTCTTCCTGTGTTCAATCTTCCCGAATTATTTCGTTCCAAGTGGTGGGAACTTGGAGATCACACACATTCCAAATTCAACACAAATACAAACAACCCTCTCTAAATAGCCCAGATCCTGTTCCTAATCAAGTCTGTACAGGCACTCAAGCCTCTACCAACTCAATGAACTTATTCCAAGCAATTTTTAAAGAGGATTTGAATTATATATGGGATATCTGGCAAGTCTTCTTCCCTTTGATGCCATCTACAAATGGGGAGCTGACTATACAGAACTTGAGAGTCTCCCAGACTTTTTTTTTTTCTTTTTTTTCTTTTTTGTTAAACAGAGACGGGGGTGTCACTCTTGCTCAGGCTGGTCTCGAACTCCTGAGCTCAAGCGATCCTCCCGCCTTGGCCTCCCAGAGTGCTAGGATTACAGGCGTGAGCCAGCACGCCTGGCCTCCCAAACTCTTCTTACAGTAAAAATCATCTGGGAAGCTTGTTAACAATTCACATTCCCAGGTCCCTGTCCAGACAGTCTGAATGGGGAAGACTGAGGCATGGCTGGAATCTGTTTTTACAAATGCCTCAGGCAAGAGTTAACAGTAAACTTGGAAAATACCCTTTCTCTATTAAATTTATTCTATCTGGTTTGAAATCCTACACTTATAAAACAAAAGCAACAAACTGAATGCCCCTTTTCTTATCTGAGTGAAGTCACAGGGGCAGTCTGCAAACTGAGGTACAACTATCCCAGTACACACTTTCCAGAGGGTATAAGCCAGAGAATGAACAGCTAAAGGGGAATCAGTTTCAAAACACTCAGTTCTTATACATACTCCTTCCTACACTGAGCTGAGGACATGTCAGATTTCTGCCAGATCTCTGTTGAAAAAGCCGTGAATTTAAGGCCAGTGCTGTCTAATAGAAATGTAATGAGAGTAGAGCCCACATGTAATTTTAAGTTTTTTAGTAGTCACATTAAGAAGTTTAAAAAAAAAAGTAAATTTTAAGAATGTATTTTATTTAATCCAATACATCTAAAAACATTTTAACATGTAATCAATATTTTTAAATTATTAAGGAGATTTTACATTTTTTTGTACTAAGTATTTGAAATCCAGTACTTATTTTATACTGACAGCACATCTCAATTCAGACTAGTCACATTTCAGATACTCAATAGCTATATACGGTTAGTGACTATCATATTGGACAGTGCAAATCTAGGTTCTATTTAGATCTAGGGGCAATTCCAGGATGCTTAGCTGTTGAGGGCAAAACCTAGTTACAACCCCTGAAGGGGGAGGTTACTTATTTCATCTGGGGAGAAACCAATCTATTAACTAATTTCCTATCTTAAAATTAGAACTCAGATGTGACAAAGTTGTCTATTGAGAGTGAGTACTAATATATTTATGTGAAGTAAACTAAAATTTTTACCCCACAGAAATAAAGTCTGATATAGTAGTCTGACTTGATAGGGAGGACTGGCTTTACATTCTATATCATTAGAAAATGACGAATAAGCTAACTCTGTAGTTCCACGGTTTTGATGAAGATACATTCTGTCATATTTATACATATATATATATTTTTGAGATGGGGATCTCACTATGTTGCTCAGGCTGGTCTCAAACTCCTGGGCTCAAGCAATCCTCCCGCCTCAGCCTCCCAAGTAGATGGGATTACAGGATTGTGCCACCATGCCCAGCCCTCATATTTTATATACATCCATTGTAGATATTTAAACTTGTGAGAAAAAATATAGACATTGCTTTAAAATGTGCTAGGGGATTCACAGTTTCTCAATATTTATGTAGGGAATACACAAGCAAGAATGTCTGAAGACCAAAGCCACATATTTAATCATGGGCAGGTTCAGTCTAGAGACCCTGGCGGGCTCCTCCTGCCACTGAATTGATCTGGAGACTGAGTATTTGGCTTAGGAAGGAATCAGAATTTATTTCATTCTTAGTTATTCCGGAAGAATTCCAAATTTCAACTTTTAAAAAAAAAACTGTGCATTCTTCCCTAAATCTATACCCTCTAACTCTGACTCTTACCAATTAGCCATCTCAGCTTTTTATTTAGACTGTGAAAATTTCCATTCAAACACTGTCCAGAGAGCTCAATTTCAAAATACACCCATGCCTCCCTAGCCCCAGTGTTCTTTTGTCTCTGCCCTCTTCAGACGCCCACACCTTTTTATTTTTCCTCTGTTCCTCTTTCATGTCTGTACCATTAAAATTATATTTCCCAGGTCTTTTAAGCTCAAACTGAAATCATGTGAATAGGCCCAAGCAGAAGGCCTTAGCTTATTAGGTCTCATCTCACAAGCTGAAGAATCTACTGGATAGTTTACTACCACCCCAGCAGCTCAGTCATAAACAGGCTTCCCAACTTAGGTTCACCTGGATACATGCCTCACTTATTCAGCTCCACGGACACAACTTGTTTCTAGATCACAACACAATTCAATGTCAGTCACAAAACGAAGGATTGAAGTACAGAAGTTACAAAGAACCACAATGGGCCACAGAAGAACACTCTGGCATTGCCCACTGCAGAGCCCACTTGGGAAACTCACCAGCAGGAGCTATAGAAGGGGGTCTGCCTCGTTTTCTTTTTGGCTCCCTCAAGTTTTCTTGTGGACTCTTCACAATGTCGTTTTCAGGTTTCTTATCCACTTGGGCATCTCCAGAATACTCCCTGTCATTTTCTGAAATGTTCTCTTTATCTTCCTTCTCGTTCTTGGGAAGGCTTTTGTCTGACACCTTTCCCTTTTCAGAACAGATTAACTTTCCTTCTTTATCAGGCTGCTTGGGTCGCTTTTCTGTCTTTAAGGCTTTGTCTTCTTTGTCTTTCTTCACATTGACTGTGGCTTTTCTCTGCTCTTTAAACTTCTCGCGTTTATCAGGAGATGAGGAAAGACTTTTGTGATCTGTTTCTTTAGGCCTAGCATTACCCACAATATTCTAAAATGAGCAAAATAGCGATGAAACACACTTTGTGATTACTTGCAAATACAAAATTAGGAGGTTTTTTGTAAACTTATAAAGACAAACAAAGAAATTAAAAGAGGACATACACTAGGTCACATAATGCAATGCACCACTGAAAATATCCACCTGTCCTGAGATTTAAGAACCAATCCTAAACTTAAAGAAAATAACTATCATATTCAATTCCATCTGAGACAGAGCAATCTCCCTTATTATGATGAATAAGTCACTAGAAAATAAAATTCTGGAAAGCAACCCTTCCAACAGAGGGGTCGTAACAAAATGCCTTCGTGCTCTGTCCTTCTTACCCCAGCATGACTATACTGACTCAGGGCTTTTCAGAGGCCTGGCTCAGTTTGACAGTATATGCTGATGCCGTGTGTAGAGAAAAGCCCAAATTGGTAACTGGAAGCTGAACAGGAAAACTGTAAAGATTGTCCAACCCAGAACCAGGGTCTCTGCTTCCTCTACTGGGTAAATACTGTGGCTCAGTCCAACAAGCCTCCTACTGTGTTGCTGAGCCACTCTTGAGTTTTTGTCCATTGGAAGGAAATGCTGTTCCTTGGTTACTTTCTTCCTAAATTACTTTTTAAAAAATTCATCCTAAAAATCTTGTGTCCTGGTGTGACTGTTTTATAATAAAGCCAGCTCTGAAAGCTCTAGAGATTCTAAAACTATTACATTAAGTTTATTTGTGTATGTATGTATCTCTCTTCTAAGAGCTCAAGAGCAGGGACCACCATATCACATTCACCTGGGATCCCAGCAATTAGCACACACTAGGCACATAGATTTTTGCTGG
Organism: Daubentonia madagascariensis; assembly: GCA_023783475.1. NCBI lineage: Eukaryota > Metazoa > Chordata > Mammalia > Primates > Daubentoniidae > Daubentonia > Daubentonia madagascariensis. Next base: position 19,478,416 of record JAKFHU010002136.1, on the reverse strand, counting down.
AAGCAGAAAGGAATACCTAAATACTCAGCAAATAAAAGTTTAATTTGTCCCACAGGGAAAAACAATAAACAAGGAAATATTTTTTCAAGTCCTAAAAATTATTCTAAAAGCAGCCAGATTTGAGAACAGGCACTCTCAGTAACTGCTAACAAAAACATAAATTGCAATCATCCTTCGGGGAGGTTGACAATTTGGTTCAAACAACTTAAAAGTTTATACCTTTGAACAAGAATGAATTCCTAGAAATGGAATATGCTAACAGACTTGGGCACCCATATTTACAAATATCATTAATGACTACTTGGGAATTGGTTACACAAAGTATGGTTACATACTTATTATAAAATACTACATAGCTATTAAAAGCCATATTCTCAGAGTATTAAGAAACGTGGAAAAATGTTACTTTGTTAAGAGAGAAAGTTATAGAACAGTAATATACCACATGACTCCAATTTTGAAAAGAAATAGATACATACACACAAAAAACATGTGTTTAAAATACCACATGACTCCAACTTTGAAAAGAAATAGATACACACACACACACACACACACACAAACATATATTTTAACAAAAACACAGAAAGACAACACCAAAATGTTAAGAGCATTGTATCTTAGTTATGGGATCATAGAGTTTTTACTTTCTTTGTGCTTTCCTGTACTTTTAAAATTTTCTACAGCAAACATAATTTCAAAAAAATAAATGTTACTAAAATACAGACTATCAAAACATTTAGGGCAGTGTGGTTCTACAGAAAAAATCCTCAATCTATTCTCATACTATATGAAAAAAGCCTTTAAAATTGCCCACGACTTTCCAAGATGAGGAGGTAGGAAATAAATAAATAAATAAATTAAAAAAAATAAAATTGCCCACGACAGACATCTTTAGCCCAACCACTACCCTCTTGGGGAAAAAAAAAAAAAAAAGTCCAGGAGCCATGGGTTTGTGCTCAAAGGCCTGCCAGGACTAAAGTGAGATGCTCAGAGGCCTGTGGAAATTGAGAACTGAAGCACTGCACCCAGAAATCCTCACCGGGTAAGGCACCCATCTCCAAGCCAAAGCACCATGAGTGCTATCGATCAATTTATTGAGTAAAGCAGAGTGAACAGTTGAAAGTTTGTTATCTGGAGCCCTGGACTTGCACCTGAGGAGGTTCTGGATACAATCAGCCAATTCTGAACAAGTTTATAATTTGATCCTCTATTATATTAACTCATTCCACAAACCTAACACAAAAATTGCCAAATTTAATGCCAAAATAACATCTTAGAGTACTGTGTGGCTCCTTAGATGCCTGAGACAAATGATCAAAGAGAAAGCATCACCAGGGCCAAAACTTTTTAATTTTGTCAATTTTCTGAAGAGGAAAACAAGCAAAAGGCAAAAACATGCTTGAGGCTACCTTTAAAGGCATCATGTATCATAATCCTTTGAAACTGCTAAGTGTATGTATAGAAAAATTTATTAAAATCTGTGATAAGTAGAAGCATTTTACCATCACAGGAAAAGACACAACAGGTTACAGCATCACCAAACATTGTCACATCAACCACTACCCAGAGGTGAGTAACTAGTTACAATGCCTCAGTGATAAAATCTTTTACTAAACTGCTTTAACTGTCTCAAAAGCTAAAATCAGTAACAATTAGAATTTTTAAAACCACCAACATCCAAATTTCGATCTCTACTTTCCCCTCAATTATTTCATTAAAACATAAACATGAACAAGACAAAAGGGGGGAAAAATCATGGAAAGAATAGACAATACTTCTAGATGGCCCATATCTATGCAAACCATACTTCCAGTATCAAAACTCAGGCTCCAAGCTCAGGCAAGTATATGCATGGTGACTGAGACAACAGGACACAAAATTCTCAAACCAGGCAAAGCTAGCACAGCGGTTGCCAAATCCACACCAAATGGTAGTGCTGCAAAACACCAAGTCATGGTCCTAAGCTGAAGAACAAAGCTAGAAGCAGAGGAAACATGCTCAAAGTCTCCTAAAGAGATTCAACAAGTTCCCCGTGATGGAGGCAGGGCACAGAGAAATGGGAACAGCTCTGGGGGCAGGGCACAGGGAGAAGGAAAAAAGAATAATAACCAGACACTTTTGAGAAAAGATGAGGAAAACAGGTAACAGAGGCAATGGTATCCAAGTATTTGTCACTTTTTTAAAAAATCTCTGTTAAAAGGAAATAGCAACAAGACACAAATATTTACAACTTCTGAAAATTTGTGTATTATTTTCTGGTGAAATTGTGTCAGATGGAGGAAATAAAGACTTGCCATCATAAACAATGTAATGTCTTTGAGAAACAAAACTACAATGTTAGCATTATTCATAACACAAAGCACAAAACCACATTTCTCACCTGATCTTTGGAAAAAGCTTTGACATGAATATGTTTGACAGTCTGAACTACTCCATCATAAAATTTCACAGTGTAAGTACCTAAAATTCAAGAAGATATCATGATTTTTACTTGCAGTTTCATGAAAGCAGCAACTTTTCAAAGTATAAACACAAGGGACTTCCAACCACTTATGGGAGTTAAAATTGTTTAAGAACCACATTCAGTCTTACTTATGTCCAAGATAATGTTATGCTTGCCTTCATTTCTTAGTCAAGATTACAGTTTTCTTTTTATCTATATAAATCAAAATCCATCAAAAAATAACTCATTTTTATGATGCTTTATTAAAATTTTTTAAAAATTGCACTGAATTTAGGCCAAGAACAGAGAGCAGTTAAACAATTAAGAATGTGAGAAATGCAGACTTATTTATTCCTTGGTGAATTATTTTATTTTTATAATTTAATCTTTATTTTCCGGGCTTGGGGGCAATAATATCTTTTAAACTTTATAAGGAACATGATTGTTCTGCTAAAGGTCTTATGTTTCTAGAGATCCCATGAATCTCAAAATCCATATGAATTATCTTCATGTTACAATATTTTAAAATAGGGAGTTGGCCAAAACATTAAATGTTGCCTGCTACAGTGTCAGGTTTTTTTCCATTTGAAAAAAACAGTACAAAGGGATCACTCCCTGATAAAAACCTGAAGCTAGTGAAACCCAAATAATCTTATTTTCCCAAATAAGAAGTCCAAATACAGAAGATAGTTGCACCCAAACCAACACTTTCAAACTTTGGCATCTTGGAACCAATTCGTGTCCCCTCCCCCCTTTTTTTGCCCCAGGTATTTAAAATAAGAATCACAGTTAATCTTTCAAGAATACCAGTGTAAATATGTCCTCGAGGGCTGGGAGCAGAAGAATGCAACAAGGAAGTTAAGACCTCCTGGTTACCTCCTTCTTGTACTTTCTCTCCCCACTCCACCCCACCTCCAGTCCTAGACAGCCTTGTCAATGGCTAGCCACTCACTAAATGAAGTGCGAAAGCCTGCCTCTCTAGTATTCAAAGTCCAACACAATCTGAGTCCAATAATTTTCCAAACTTCATTTACTGATTACCAGCATCCAATACCCACCAACTCAAAGTGACTAGCTACTTGTTACCAGTGAAACGGTCAGTGACATTTCTATCTCCACATCTTTAGCAACATGTTTTCCCACTAGGAATGTGTCAGTCACTCATTGATCCTTCAGTGCCCAGCTCAAATGAGCACAAGAGTTCAGGTAAAAGCTTCCTGGCTTTCTAGTTACTGGCGATTTCCCCCTGTTCTGAACTTCTCATAGACTGATTTGGCACCTGGCCTGTACCGCACACTTAGGTCTACCTTGATATAAGTATAGATCCCAACTAGGAGGTAGGCTCTTCAAGGCCAGAGATCACACCTCATACCAGTTTCTTCCTCACATAGTGCCTGGCTCAAAGTAGACCAGTGCTTCTCAAAGCACGGTTCCCAGACCAGCAGCATCAGAAATTTCTGGGAACTTCTTAGAAATGCAAGTTACCAGCCCCATCTCAGGTATACTGAATCACAAACTCTGGGAGTGGGGCACAGAAATGTGTTTTAACAAGTCCTCCAGGTGATTCTGATGCACACCAAAATCCAAGAACCACTGCCATGGACAATTAGTAATTATCTACTGACCTTTATGCCTGGTGCTTATTTGTCACAGGTGTCACCAATACAGAAAGAAACTGCCTAGCAAATAAGATATAAGAACATATAGTTATACTTGGTTGGGTAAAATACCAGCAATTAGATGACAGGCTGTGATAAAGGAAACCCAAGGATAAAAGTGTAAGTGATTCTCTAGGTAAGACAGCTCAGCAATGACTCATGAGTACTTACAAACCAGTGTGGGCAATTAGGGCAAAGTGGTTCTACAGGAAAAAAAAGTCTCAATCTATTCTAATATATGAAAAAAAATTTTTTTTAATTGCCCTTAACAGATATCTTTAGCCAAACCACTAAACCCTCTTTTTTTTTTTTTTTTTTTTTTTTTTTTAGCCACTAGACCACCAGGGAACTACACTCCTCTTTAAAAAAACAAAAAAAAAGCTCAGGAGCCGTGGGCTTGTGCTCAAGGGCCTGCCAGGACTAAGGTGAGACACTCAGAGGCCTCTGGAAATTGAGAACTGAAGCACTGCACCCAGAAATCCTCACCGGGTAAGGCACCCATCTCCAAGCCAAAGCACCATGAGTGCTATCGATCAATTTATTGAGTAAAGCAGAGTGAACAGTTGAAAGTTTGTTATCGAGAGCCCTGGACTTCCATCTGAGGAGGTTCTGGATACAATCAGCCAATTCTGAACAAGTTTATAATTCGGTCCTCTATCTGGGTTCCTGCCTTTCCCTGACTATCTTGTGACGGTGTTGGCAAGCAAAGGAGTAATGATAAACAGTGCTGTGGAATTCTAAACAGACCCTTCTCAGGCAACCATGGTGCGGCTCTGGCCAGTCTGAGGGTGGAAGTGAGGGATGGGAGCTTTAAGAATCCAGTTCTCGTGACATCTTCAATATTAAGTGCCACCCATGGCTATATTTTTCAACTATTTTATCAACAAAGAAAGTTCAGCATTGTAACATCAAAATGAAAACTGTCATTTTTATAGGCATCTTCAACATCCAAAGGACATAAAGTAATGCTACCCAACAGTCCAACACTTTCAGCTATTTGAGGTTAATTTTGAATCTTACTCCTGATGGCAGGAGGAGGCCAGAAGGAGGCCTTAGATGAAAGGGCCCTTTCATCCCATGATAAGTCTGAGACAGAGCTAGGATTGGAACCCAAGCCTGTCTGCTGACCTCTGACCAATTCTTCTCCCACCACCTCACACTGCCTATTACCCAAGCCCCTCAGCCTAAGTCTAAACCACAGGCCCAGAGCACCACTGGCCACTCTAAAATGATTCAGACCATGACTAAAGGTGCTTAGGTATCACTGTCCTTAGATATCAATATCCTGGTCCTGACCCTTTTTATTTCAAAGGACTAGAAGGGACATCTTGAAACTTTCTCCCTTGATCATGCTAAATACAGCCTAACTTCTGTTTCAATAAATCAGAGCGAACAATAGACAACAGTAGCCTAGGCCCACTTCTGGAGAGAGGCCCAAAATTACTTTAATGGTATCATATATAACTAAAAGACTGTCTTCCCATGGAAACCTCCCATGGGTGGCTGATAATAGAGCTCAACATCCATTGGCCACAAACAACATCCAACAAATAACATGTAAATGACACAACTCAAAATAAGTGCATCCTATAGTATCTCCTGTAACTTGACACAAGGGCTACCTGCCTCAGGCTCCCTTAAGAAGTTTCTGTCCCTACACATGCCAGATGTGCCTCTCGGAGGGTTAAGAACTCAGCATCTCAGACCATCTTACAGCAGTCAGGAATAGCAGAAGGGGTGTAAGAACGAAACTAGAGATGCATAGCAGGCTCATCTTCTCTAGGACCAAGAAAACAGGATACACGGACGACTTTGGATTAGACAGATTTTGGTTGCTCTTGAAATCTATGACAGCTGTGACTCCAGGGCCCCTTTTCTATCTCACTCATTCTCCAGGAGTCAGAGAATTCCAGAATGCCACAGATGGAAGACTCAAAGTTTTCAAACATGGTTTCTCGAAGTCCTGAGGTTTCCACAAACGTGCAGGGTAGGGGAATACATACATGTTTGCAGGCACACCTTCCCTCCCCTTAAGTCTTTTCTTCTCAGCAAATTTACAGCTTAGGTTCTGTGGCCAACAATTTTCAAAAACGCTCATCCACTCCAATTCCCTCCTCAATTTCTAACTGCTCAAATGAATCCAGAGCAAGGGCAGTGAACTGCCTATAATCACTGAGCAGGGACGGGGACCAGAGCCTGTCTCCCAATCAGGGGTCTCAAGACACCACTAGTACAGACCAGAAAGTACAGACCACCCACATCCACCCTAGCATCACATCAGTGAACACCTGGACCCAACTGACAACTCCTGCCCTTTTAGGAAAACCCTACTCCAGAGAGGCAGGCTAGTACTGTGGGAACTGCAGTTCAGAGATTTTGGAGCCCCGCAGACCTTCAAGCAGATTCTCCCATGAGCTTAGTTCATCATCTGTAAAATGAGAACGGAGTTAATGCCAATAACCTTTCCATGTTTGTGTGAAGATTAAATAAAATAAGATATAGAAATTACCTAGCACAGGACCCATCACAGAGCAAGGGATCAATACCACTATGTCACTTTAAAAGGGAAGCACAATCCCTCTCTCCTCATAGAAGAGAATAGCCAAGCTAGCACCTGCCCATGTGGGCCTAAATATTCCTTTTATCTCTGTGCAAAGCTGTTCACATAGTACCAACCTCCCCACATTTCAAATGTAGGATCACAGCATGAAGAAAACAAAAAATAGGAACTGCTTCAGCCACAGACTCTAGAAAAAAGACCTTTTCCATAGCATTTCCTGTCGTAAATCAGACTGCAGGCACTGGCCCAAAGAGATTGAACTGGGAGAAGGGGGGTAACGTGACCAAAAAATGTGCATATTTTTTAGGAAGAAGGAGCTAATTCGACTGTTCGTTCAAGTTAAAGAACCACAGATCAACAGGAAGGAACAATTCCCCATTTTGTCATAAATGCTAACCTACTTTCAGTTTCCCCAAACAGAATGCCTTGCAGAGCAGAGGAGTCCACCACTGGGGGCACAAAGCCCTGACAGACAAGTGGCCCTGCCATCCCCTGTGTAGAACAGGGGACTGAAGCAATCCCAGCAAAGAGCTGTGGTAAACTCATCAGAAATGGCTTCCAAACAAAGATTCCCTGAAAGCAGAAATCCATCTTTCACTGTCTTTTACTACAACACAGACTGAGGGTCTGTCAAGGCTATCAACTGTGGCTGCCTTCACACTAAATAATGCTTAATTTCTACTGCCAAAGAACCGTTCCAGGTGGAAAGGGCTAAATAATATGGCATTGCCCTTCCTATTTTCCAAGTGCTAACTAACTCCCTTAAGAAACTCCAAAGTTGTTATTTAGTTCTGATTCAATCACACCAGACTTCCCAGTGCCAGCAGCCCCTGCTCCCCCAACTGACTAGAGTCCCCACCCACCAGCCTGCTCAGTCAATGCTCAGCCTCAGCAAAACCACCAAGGAGGTTACCAGTGGCATGAAAATCAGATCAAGCCTTCTAAAGATGAATCTGCAAGGCCTGACTTCATTGTATCCCCAGCCTCCTCCTAGCAGCACCAACAAGGCAGAAGTGACATTTACAGGAAATAAAGGGGGGACCTTGCCAGCAGAGCTCCATCTCAGTGCCATTAAACCGTGGTGGCCCCTGCTACCGATGAACCCAAGGCAGGGCAGAAAATACCAGGAAAGAGTGAAAACAGAGTCCAACATTGTTATCTGCCAATCCCACAAGTATTAGAATGAATTATGATGAAGTAGAAACTGCCTGCTAACCCTAACCCAAAGACAATACCTAAAAGTGATAATCTTCATCTCCAAATCAGACACAAATCTGAGCTCCCACAAAAGGCTAGCTTTCCTTCACAATCAATCTACAATATGGCAAAAATACCACCCAGCCTACCCCACCAACTGTCCTTTTCAGGATTTCCCCTCCCCATATCCTCTCTTGCCTCTTCCAATTATTCTCAAGAACCAGTCGGCAAGGCAGCACAACACAGGACTTCAGACCCAAGAACTTCAAGAAAACAGGTTTTGGCAGAAATCTCCACTCATATTCATGTCCTTCAATTAACTAAAAGTCACTGGACAGAATTCAGAGCTTACAGAACCAATATATTAGGGTAGCAAGTGACCGTTTTAGGAACAACCATGACCTCAAAACTCTGCCCCCTATAATTTTAGCTCATGGAGGAAACACAACTGAAGACTTTTTTTAAAAATTTGCCCCAGTTTAGAAGACATTTAAAAACCCTAACTAACTATAGCCAATAATGTGGCCAATGACTTTTAATCCTTAAACAACTATTTCAAAAAGTTTTAGACCCATCCCACACACAAACCCCCATAGACAGATGCCCACCGCCCCCCCTTATGATTTATCTGCACCATCCTGTGCCTGCCCTGCCTCCCCCGGTAGCTCTATTTCAGCACCTACTTCATTCTGCCTTGAACTAGGTCTTTTTTTTTAAATCCTTGATGCCAAGCTCTGGCTCTGCAGATATTAGATCTAAACAGTAGGTTCCTAAGCCTTCCTTGCCTCTACCAAGACACCCTCTACCTCTCTAAGGGACAACTCCCACGGCTCCTAAAACCCCTCTTCCTCAATCTGCCCTTCCTTTGCCATTCTTCACCCAATCCTCTCTGCCTCATTTCTGTCCCCCCTGGAACTCTAGGACATCACTGGAACAAAAGAAAGTTTCCCTCTTTTCTGCTACATCCTTCACCTAAGGAGTTACCCATGTTACTATCCAGAACTTTCACCTGATCTAAAGAACAGCCATTTCCCCAAGGGAGCACACCTCCAATGGACATTACCCAGAAGAAAAGCATGACTTGATCAGCATAAATCAACCTACTGACTTTACAGGAACACATTTATGTACATGAAGAATACCTATATGTCATATCACATGATTTCAAAAGCCAATATTAGAAGAAAGATGATTATTCTTGAAAACAAGAATCTGAAAAGGTAAAGTATGTCTTTTACTAAAAGGATATGAGGCAGTTTAATAATATGTAAGCTTTCCTTTAAAATAAGTTTTTTAGGTTAATGGGATACATACGAAAATCAGTAACAGGGGATTTTATTTTGAACACAAGCTTATAAAAGTAGTTTAGGGAAACAAGGGGCTATCCAAAAAGAATCAGCCATGAACTGGAGGATCAGTAACTGCTTAGGCAACTTAGAAGATACAACCTTATCTCACAGTTCTGGAGGCTTGGAAGCTAAAAAAAAAAACTCGCTTTAGAGGTTTATTTTTGACCATTTCAACCATTCTCAGACAAAACTTAAGTCAGCCCAAGGCCAGCAGTTAGCGGAGTACTGAATAAATACTTGAATAACTTCATTGAATGAAAAGTAAATCTGGCTTTATAGCCACCCCTAAAAGTAGCATCAAGAGGCCTGACTACCCTAAACATTCACTTCAGAGATCATGAACATACTGCAAACATCCTGGTAGAATATGCTTTAAAAGGCATCACTGGGACCCAGAGCCTGTTCTCTGAGTGCCAGGATTCTGGCCATACATATTATCCTCATAATCCTTCTGACATTGTACTAGCAAACTGAGCTCTTTGTGTCAAGACCCCTGTCCTGTCGCCTCACATGTTCTCAACTCTGGCAAAGGCAACCCAACTCAGTGCTCTAAGTCCCAGCATCACAGTTTCCACTAGCAACTCCAACGTTACAGACCACCCTCAATCGCCTTGCAAACAGAAAGCACATTTTTAAATGTTTGTTGGTGTTCATTTAATTTCTAGGCTATTCACAAATAAGTAAAAGGAATAGCAGAGGCTATTTCATCAATTATATTAGGAACTCCTAGACAGCAAGTACCTGCACGCTTCCCCGCAAGAACCTGCACATGTCCCAGCAGATGAACCTATGACTGTTTTAGAAAACAGTAGCTGAAATATAGGGGGAAAAAATCAAACCACCCTCTTTATCCAGTTTTCTTTACATTTATAATCTCTTCCTAAGTCCTGACACAGTGATTAACTTGAAAAAAGAGGATTCCTAGGCAGTGAATAAATACTGAAAATATACCATCAAACTCTAATATTACAAACTCCCCATTAAGTAATGAATAAAAACAACTACAACTTAAATGCCTTACCATCCTTGTTAACAGCAGTGACTTTGGCCGGGTAAAAACGACAATCAGACCAGCAAGCAAGGACCTGCTCGTTTATTTGAAATTCCTAAAAAACATAAAAAAAAAAAAGATCCTGTCACCAACCCAATTTCATAGGACACTTACTATACCAGAATTCATAAAAGACGCTGGGATCAATAATAGAGTGGGAAGGGGAAGTAGCTATTGGGATGCAGGAAGATGTTTCTGCTGTTCAGCACTGGGAGTTGGTATGGTTTGGATGTGGTTTATCCCTGCCAAAACTTATGCTGGTTTAATAGTCACTGTAGCAGTGTTGGAGATGGGCCCCACTGGGAGGTGTTTGGCTCATGGGGGCAGATCCCTCATGAATAGATTAATACTGTCTCACAAGACTGAGTTCTTGCTCTCTCAGGAATGGATTAGTTCCTGCAGGAATGGATTAGTTCCCAAGAAAGTAGGTAGTCATAAATCAAGGTCCCTCTTCCTGTTTGGTCCCACCCATCTCATATGTCCACTCCCCCTCTGACTTCCCTCACCAGAAGCCAGCACCATGCCTTGAACTTCCCAGCCTGCAGAACCACGAGCTAAATAAACCTCTTTTCTTTATAAATTACCCAATTTCAAGTATTACATTATAGTAATACAAAACAGACAAAAACAGGAGTCAAAACAAGAGGGCTGAGACACAAGACCTCAACAAGGAAGGTCTGAGCAGGCATAACACAGCAATGATGATAATCCTACAGTATCCAGGATACACATTGAAAATGTGTCTAAGAGTCTGGGACCACCAGGAAACACACTCAGTATAGGAAGGAATGAGGCTACTTCATCTTCAGGGAAGCAGCGTTTAATACTATTTAATGCCATCCACATTTCTAAAGCGTCTTTTAGAAATAAAGGGAAGCACCACTCACCTTTAATATATTTTTAAAAATTTTTTGTAGAGACAGGGTATCACTATATTGCCCAGGCTGGTCTCTAACTCCTGGCCTCAAACCATCCTCCTTCCTCAGCCTCCCAAAGTGCTAGGATTACAGGCATGAGCCACCGCACCCAGCCACTCACCTTTAATATTTTACACTGTTTTCCCAGCACACAGTTTGCATCAATAAATTTTGTGAAATGAATACTGAACAATCAAATGGAACAATATAGAACAATCCTAAATTGGGGGGGAAAAAAGGCCAGCAACAGTTCAAGTTCCTTGGTCAGAGTTAAAATGAAAAACAGAAGCCAGGGCTGAGTCAGATCCAAAAGTTGCAGAACTATTACAGATGTCTCAAAGCCTGTTTAAAAAACTTAAAACTAGGCCAGGCGCAGTGGCTCATGCCTGTAATCCTAGCACTCTGGGAGGCTGAGGCGGGAGGATTACTTGAGCTCAGGAGTTTGAGACCAGCCTGAGCAAGAGTGAGACATTGTCTCTACTAAAAATAGAAAAATTATCTGGGCATCATAGCACACGCCTACAGTCCCAGCTACTCCGGAGGCTGACACAGGAGGATCGCTTGAGCCCAGGAGTTTGAGGCTGCAGTGAGCTACAATGACGCCACTGCACTTTACCCAGGGCGACAGAGTGAGACTCTGTCTCAAAAAATAAAATAAAATAAAATAAAAAATAAAACAAAAAACTTAAAACTAATACTTCATACTTCATTCTGAAGTCAGTAAAAACTCCAGGCATGGTGACAAAATTTAGAAAACAGGGATACAGTCTAATCAATTTCAAGTTCTTCAAGGGCTTATAAAAGACCTTGCATATGAGACTAGTACAGTGCTCCACATGGAATGATCACTTAATAAATGATCAGACAGCACATCAGATTAATGAATGATCTATATTTCTAGAGTATCTAGAATACCATGGTATTTTAGACACAATGGATCTAAAATTCAAGCATTCATTCATTTGTTCAACAAATATTTACTGAAGATCTACTATGGGCCAGGGAGTACTCTAGAGGCTAGAGCACAGTGGTGTAAAAGAGAAACAAGGTCCCCGTTCATCATCAATGCAGCCTCAACCAAGTTACTTTATGAGCTGTCATATCAATTGTTTCATCCAAACAGATGAAAACTGGGATTCTTCAAGAGCCCCAGGTACCACAGAGATCTCAAAGTTACAACTATAGGCCTAAATAAGGATTGGTGCCCAGCTGCTACTGAACATCAAAGGCTGGAACACAAACTGCCCAATGGCTGGCGCTGCACATTACAGAACTTCCCAGATTTGTTACTCACCGAAGATCCATCCTCTTCATGTAAGCCCTCTTTCCTCAGCTGTATTTTCTCTAAAGGGCGTAAATAAGGACTGTCCCAGCAGAACCACTCATCATAACGATGGTTCCAACGCTTGAAATGGATGAGTACTTTTCCTTCTTCGTAGTCAATATCTTCTATGTGAGCTGGATACCTAAGTCAGAAAAAAAAAAATTGAAATTCCTTTAATACCACCCAAAATATCCAAATGGGTATACTTCCAAATCTCTTCCCAAAGGAAAAGGTTACCAAAATATTGAAGGCCTACCATTTAGAGACTCTGTGTAACTGGGTCAAATCACAAATTATGGAGGGTAACAGACTTGGGGTCCAAATCTCAACCTGGATATTTCTTAGATAATGAACTATTAAATTAACCTTTCAGAGCCTGAGTTTCCTCATGTAAAGTGGAGGAAGCACACTGGCTTGTAGCACAGGTTAAACGAGATGACATATATAAAAGAACTCAGCATGTAGGAGGCAGGAAGAAAACATTTAACAACTAGATTATATTTTACACATGCCAGTAAATTAGAATGACCATGCAACCCAGACTGTATTAGACAGTCTCAATTTTAAGTATTTTGTAATCCATATAATGGAATACTATGCAGTTTAAAAAAAAAAAGATGATTCTATATGTCATGATACGGAAAGCTTTCCTAAGATGTATTGTTAAATGATGCAGAACATTGTGTATGGTAAGCTATTATTTATTTTTAAAAGAAGATGAAGAAGAATATATATTCACATATGCTTATATATACATAAAATATCTGGAAGGATACACAAGAAATGAACAACAATGGTTACTTATGGAAAATTTGGTCAGTTCAGCAGATGGGCTCTTTCAACCTCCATTCCACCCTCCTTCTGGACTGAGAGTTGAAAAAACCAACTACATTTCCCTAACTCCCTTACAATTGATAACTAAGATCACGGAGCCCCATGGGTTAGTGGCTAGACCCAGCAAACCAGTGCAGGGCCTCTCAAACTTTCATGTATGTATAAATCATCAGGGGATCTTGTTAAAATGAAGATTCTGATTCTGCAGGCCGAGCTAGGGCCTAAGAGCTCTAACAAGCTCCCAGGTGATGCTGATGCTACTGGTCTGCAGTAGCAAGGGTCTAATGTCTAGTCACTGGCTTTGTGAGTGTCAAGCAGCAGCGGTGTGCTTGCAGGGTCAGTAGTGATTTCTTGACCTCCAGATCACAGCTCCAGTCCAGTGGTGGGCCCTTCAAACTGATACTCTAAGGACAACCTCCTTGACTTCTACTCCTCCAACCCTTCCAACCATTTTATAAGTACCCAATTCCCTGTGTTAAATCCTTCTGTGGTTAAAATACTCAGAACAGTTTCTGTTTCCAGCATTTATAACCAATGTAAGAGGGAACTCTGTATAAGGGCGAAGGGGAGGGCAAAAGTGGGAGGGAGACTTTTTGTAGCATACCTTATAATACTTTTTATTTCAACCATATAAATAAATAAATAGTTAAAAATAAAGAAAAATATTATCTGCAGTTGTTCTCCTAAACACACTTGTAATAATCAGATTGCTATTCTAGATTAAGAGAATTAAGATTCTATCTATATTTTCTTCCTCCAACTTGGATTCCTACCATTTCCTTCCCTTTTTTGTATCCAGCACCTAGTACAGTGCTGTCCTAATAAACACGTGCTGCCTAAATGAACAAGCGTGGTTTCTTGTGTCTGTATACTATGTCCTCTTCAACCCTACACTAGAATCCTAAGGCAGTTTGCTTGGCATTAACCTATCACAGTACCTTGCACATACTGGGCACTCAATAAATGTTCAGCAAATGAATTCTGCTCTCCTTATTCTTCCCTAAGATAACATGTCCTGACAATTTTTTTAATTCTAAGGTTCTCAGACTCTAGCTACCTATTCCAATTTTATTCCCCAAGTTCAGGCCCCCATCACTTCATCTGGGTATTCCTCACAGAGGACTGACAGGGTATGCTTTCCAAAATTCCTAATGGTACTATGCCTTCATTAATTGCTCAAAAATATTAACAGTAGGAATACATGGCTCTGAAACTAGTCTTCCAACTCCAATCCAACTGACAGCTGCTATAATACATATGTTGACGCAGATGTAATTGTGTGATCTGATGAGCTGAGTAGTACCATTGTAGGAAATAAGAAAGGATTCCCTAAGTCTACTCCTCTCTGTAAAATGGGGAGAAGGACATGGATATCTCAATTATGGATCTCTTGCCCTTTCATACATTCAGCCCACCAGAGGCTAATTAACTTCTCTAAAATTGCGCTATTGTGACAGATGTTAGCACAATCTGTCCTAACATCTAAACCCCTTTCTTTAATGGTTTACTATCTCTAGCAACAGTTTTCAAACATAGAGTCTTTGGACGAATGCAGGGAATTCATTTTTCACAGAACTAAATTTACTTAATTTATAGAACTATTCTTTATACTGAAATCACATTCTTTCTCATTTTTGGTATTTAAATACACCTTTTAAATTAAAATGATGATAACTGTTTGTTTTTAATACCCTTACTAATATTACGTAGCTATCAAAAAGAATGAGGCATGGCAATAATATTCATCAGGGGGCGGGCAGGAGGGAGGCGGGTGGAGGGGATGGGAAAACTCTCAGTGAATGGATGCGGGGCGCACAGTTTGGGGGACGTCCACGAATGTAGCTCTGACATGGGCAGTGCATGGGCAATTATATAAACAAAGTGTTGTACTCCCATAATATTCTGAAATTAAAAAAAAAAAAGAATGAGGCAGCTCTATGTATTGATTTTTAAAGGTCTCTAAGAAAAATAGGGGGGACAACTCAACACGTAAAACAGTATTTGAATGCACTACCATTTATTTGAGGGAAGGGAGAGAGCCAATACATTCCTACCTGTTTTTAAATGTGTGGGCTATCTCTGGAAGGATGATCAAGCAACCCAGTTTGCCTCTTGGGAAGGGAACTGGATAGTTAAGGAACTGGAGAGGAAGTATGAGACTTATTTTATTCAATGTATATCCTTTTTTTTTTTTAATTTATTTTTTAAATTTCAGAATATCATGGGTGTACAACACTTTGGCCATACACATTGCCCCTGTTCTGCCCGTGTCAGAGCCACAATCGTGGTCGTCTCCCAAACTGTGCTCCCCACATCCATTCAGTGAGAGTTTTTCCCATCCCTTCCACCCTCCTCCCGCCCGCCCGCCCTCAGATGAATGTTATTGCCCTGTGTGATGTAAGTGTTCATCAGTTAGTACCAGTTTGATGGTGAGTACCAGTGGTGCTTGTTTTTCCAATCCTGTGACACTTCGCTTCGAAGAATGGGTTCTAGCTCCAACCAGGATAATACCAGATGTGTTAATTCACTGTTGTTCCTTATTGCTGAGTAATACTCCATGGTATACATATACCACATTTTATTGATCCACTCGTGTATTGATGGGCACCTGGGTTGTTTCCACAACTTTGCAATTGTGAATTGTGCTGCTATGAACAATGTATATCCTTTTTTATGTTTTGAATGCTGTACCATGAGCATGTATTAACTATAAAAAGTACATAATTACTTATTTTAAACATCCTTATTTGGCAAAATTAAAAGTTGGCAACCTCAGGACAAATCCCAAATTCTTTTGAATTTGCACTGGTCAGTGTGCCTTCTAAAAGTCTGGGAAGTCAGGATTCACAGAATCAAGGTGAACTCTTAGGCCAGCAACTCCACTGCACACACTCGATCTGAGGGGTCTCTGTACCCTCAACTAGCCTAAAGCTTTTCCCTCACTCAAACCTCACTGGGCACAGGTTAATTCCACTGCCTGCAGACCTAAACAAACTGCTCCAAGAGGCTCAACAGTAACCAAGGGGCAAATTTTTCTAAAGAGAAAGTGATCCTCCCTACTTCCCTAAAGTGTGACAAGGATGCAAGTCACTCATGGGGGATGGGTGACCCAATTGCGTTTCAGAGAAGAAGGAGGCTGCAAAGACCATCTTTGAGATCAACCCAGTAAGACTCAGTGGATCACAACTGCTACCTGTCCTGGAGACAGCTCAGCTTCATCAGTCAACAGGACTTATATTAAGTGCCTTTGATCTGGCCAGTCATTCTAGGTCTCAGAAAGGATTACACTAACATGTATGCTCTGGCCCCTGCCCTTGAGGAGAACTAGACACATAAACCGATTAAGCTTTAAAACTATCAGGTTGAACCACATGAAACTGCTGATAATCAGCAGCTTTTTACCTACCAAAATAGTAATTTTATCTGGTTCAACCTAAATATTAACATCTGGACAACCATAAGGCAGGCTGGAAAAGATGAGGCAAGGTTAACAAAAGAGGAAACATGACTGGAATTTGTACAGGCAGAAAAGGGAAGAGAGAATTTCTACCTTCAACATGTTAACAGCCACTCATGAGACTTTAGTTTCTAAACTAACACTGCAACTGAGAGTCGCATTTCTAGCCAATGGGAATATCAGCCAGAAAGGAGCAGATATTAACACCAAACTAATAACAAAAGTTAGTTCTGGGGAGGGGAGAGGGATTAGGAATGGCCAAGAGACTCTGCTTGTAGTTTGAATTTTTACAAGGATTTAGTCACATATTACTTGTATAAGTAAATAATAAATACTTTTAAATTAAGTTTTTAAAAGTATTTAATGGACAGATATCAACCAATAGTTTCATGAATATTATGTTTATAGGCTGCTATGGCACACCCACAAAATGGTATATTTTGTAGCCTTAAAAAAGTATGAAGACCTCTAGGTTATACTGATAGTAAAGCTGGTAAAAAAATAAATAAATAAATAAATAAATAAATAAATAAAAGTATGAAGACACACTCTATGAATTGATATGGAAAGATTTCTAAGACATTTAAGGTTTTAAAAAGCAAGCTACAGAATAATGCATATCTTATGATACCTTTTGTGTTACAAAAGAGGAAAATAAGAGTGTATACTTGTTTCTGGTTATAATTAAATACAGAAACCCTGGTAAGACAGAGATTAACAAAACTGATTACCTATAGGGGGTAAATTAGTAATGGGATAGATAAAGGAGTGGAAGCAATCATTCTCATTGTATATGCTGTTACATTGTTTTGATTTTTCTTGAACTTATTCAAAATCTATTCAATGGTTTATCAATTAATTCCCTTGCATTTCCCAGATAAGCTATCACATCACATTCAAATTATGACTAATTTGTCTCACTGTCAATACTGATACCAGCCATTTATTTTTCTTCTGTTATCACATTGATTAGTGCTTCTAAGATGATGTTGAAAATTAGCAGGGATAGTCAGCATTCTTGTGTTTAATGAAAATGTCTCCAGTATTTCATTGTCAAGTATGGAGCTGGTAAAGGTTTCCAATTAATTCCTCTAACCAAGTTCATGAAGTTTCCCCTCTATACCTAACTTACCAAGGGTTCATGAAGAATAAATTTTGAGAATTTTCAGCTTTTGTCAAGATGATTATAAAACTTTTCTCTTTTACTTTATAAATATAATGAAATAATAGATTTCCTAAGTTTAAGTTATCATTACCCTGCTAGAATAAGTCACATTTGGTTGCGTATGTCATTTATTTAATAAGTGTTTATTTGGTATTCCAGTATTTTAGTGACAAGTTTTGCATCTCTTTTATAAATGAGATTTGCCCAAGTTTCCTTGTATTATGCCCTCCCTGCCCAGTTTCAGTATTAGGCTACTTCAATCTGATAGAATGGACTAGAAAGTTTTATTTCATTTTCTATGAAACTGCCTACTCTGGGACCTTTTCAGAAGGCAGGTCTTCATCTACCTTTTCCATTACTTGTATGGTTACTACTCTGGTCAAGTTTTCAACCTCTTCTAGAGTCAATTTTGCCTAAAGTAATTAGAGTTTGAAATGGTAATCAGATACATTTTAAGTGTTCAAAAATCAATAGTTTGCCTTTGAAGAAAAGAGTTCAAGATTCAACAAAAACATTTCAAACTCAAGTCACAAACAGCATTTTTAAATGGCTAATACAAACACAATTACTAAGCATTTTATAGAACAGGAACTATGCCCTATTGATTCCATTATTCAACAAACATTCCTGAGTTTGGATTATGACACAAACTACTAGGTCCTGGAGACACAAAATAGATGATCAATCATCAGGGCCCCTAGAGTGGCAAGAGCCCAAAGAGAAGTTTGGTAGGCTCCTTGGCATTCCCCACCCCTCTCCACAAGCAAAGAAATAAAACAACAAAAAAAGGGAGTACAGCTCTACAATTACCCAGCCTGCCTATATCCCATAACCAGGACCAGATAGAAGAGAAGCAATGTCTCTCCATGGCCAGCCTGGGCTTCAGAGTCTGGGTTTCTGCTGCTCTCCCCTACCCACTTCTAAAGCACCTGAATAACTCCTTCTCTTTTAAAGTACATTTCTTACCATTCACATCTCAATCCCTTCCTTAGCCAAACCTACTCCCTCTGCTCACTTTCCACAGAAGCAGCAACTGAGTGGGAGCCCACATTAAACTTCTTCATCAGAGTCCCATTTTTACTAACTAGGTACTGAGCGATTGGGAAAGTGGCTTTAGAGAAGACTCAGCATTTGGATTGAACCTTCAGAAATAAAGTGAAGTGTACATATCTCTGAATCTCCCCCAGAGTGTCCTGCATATATTAGGCATTCAATAAATATTCATCAGATGTACTTTTTAAAAAAAGATTTGATTATAAATACCTGGAGCCACAAACCAGCACTAGGAGTATATACAAACCAGGAGGAATCATCAAAATAAACCAATGATATCCATGTTGTAGATGCTGAGAAGATAAATGGACCCCAGTATGAGGACTGCCAATTTGGAGGAGATATTGCACATGATGGTTACCATGACAAAATTAAATTAGTCACAAAACTACTTTCTCCCAAGGGCCAAAAAAAACTCTTATTTATCCAAACTTCAACTTGGAAAGGACAGATAACCAAAACTTCATAGTAAACAAGGTGACTAATGATGAGCTTATTTTAAGCAAGCAGTATAACTGGCCACTAAGCCAACCAAGAAGCCACAGAAGACCAGTGTAGCCAATGTCAAATGTAAGGGGACAAGAAGAATGGACAGAAATTAGAGGAAGATAAATTCATTAAACCAAAATTCCATGGACATTTTCTGAGTACCTTCTTTGGGCAAGAAGTATCCTGGGGTTTGGAAATACAGAACCAAATCTATTAAAATATGTGATCACAGAAGCTGGCAGAAGGAGACAGACCCTATGGGATAGGCACATTGGCCTTTCAATTCCTCAGACACACCACACAGCTTCCCATATTCAGTCTGCTCTCTTTATGTGAAACAACTGTCCCTGCCTTTTCCTCCCAGGCAACATCCTTATCCTCCTGCAGCCTCAGAATCCCTGACTACAAAATCCCAAGTAGCCCCCATCTCCTTCCAGTCTGTGTCAGTTTCCCACTTGCTTCCTTCATAGTTTGTACCCCAATCTGTAATCATTTCATTTGTTTCTCTGTTTACTTGTTTATGTTTATGGCCTGCTTCTCCAGGAGATAATAAGTGCCCCAGACGCATCTGTCTCTTATTCACTATAGTATCCTCAGGAGGAATAAACATGTGTCTACAGGCACAAATAATTGTAATAAAGTATGCCATGTGCAACAATAGAAGACTCCACAAGGTAGAGTAGGATACAGAGGAGCAAAAGGCAGAGAGGAAGAGGAAGGGGACCAAGGGAGAGGAGGGGCTGAGACAACTCTAGGGAAGAGGAGACACCTGATTTCCATTCTGAAGATGAGTAGGCATTTTCCAGGATATCAAGGAGGCAGTGAGGCTGGGGGGTATTTCTGGGAGAGGATGCAATATGAGTAAATCAGCATAGTGCAGAGGAAGGAAAGCAAGAGGACAAGGAAGTGCACAAAATTGAAGGTGAAGAAGGAAACAGCAACTGCGTGGAGGGGCTGCACAGGAACCTTATGGATGGGCTGCTGGGCCCTAAAAGAACGTTTCCCGAGAGCAGTCCATGGACCACTGGGTGTTGGTGAACACAGAGTTGATGGTCTACAAGGTCTCCATGAGGAATATTTAATTGTACTTTTCCATAATCTGGTCCATTTTTATCAGAGCTTTCTAGCTGAGGTGCCACAAATGGAATGAAGAAGGTCAAGATGCAAGATGACCACCATATAATCAAGAACTAATAAAGAATTTTAGTATGTATATTTGCAATTAACCTGTCATTATATAATCAATCACTCCCTATACCTGTAATCCCAGCACTTTGAGAGGCTGAGCGGGGAGGATCACTTAAGCCTAGAAGTGCAAGGTTACAGTGAGCTGTGATTACACCACTGCACTCCAGCCTGGGCAACAGAGCAAGACCCTGTCTTTAAAAAAAAAAAATCGGCCAGGCGTGGTGGCTCACACCTATAATCCTAGCACTCTGGGAGGCCAAGGCGGGAGGACTGCTTGAGTTCAGGAGTTTGAGACCAGACTGAGCAAGAGCAAGACCCCGTTTCTACTGAAAAAAAAAAAAATCACTCCCAAACTGTAGTTCTAATGGCTTTAAAATACATCTACAAATTTGACACTCATTCATTCAAAAGATAGAGCCCATTTGTATTCCCCTTGAATGTGATCTCATTCCTAACAAGCAGAGTGTAGCAGAAGGGATGGTGTGGGACTTCCAAAGCTGGCTCATAAAAAGCACTGCAGCAATTTCACTTCTGGGCATACACCCAAAAGAACGGAAAGCAAGGACTCAAACAGATATTTGCACACCAATGTTCACACAACATCATTCACAATAGTCAAAGGGTAGAAGTAACCCATGTCCAAGAGATGAATAAACAATGTGCTATATCCATACAATGTAATATTCAGCCTCAAAAAGTAATGAAATTCTAATACATGCTACAACATGGATGAACCTTGAGGACATTATGCTAAGTACAATAAGCCAGTCACAAAAGGACAAATACTGTATGATTCCACTAGGTATGAGGTCTCTAGAGTACTCAAATTCATAAAAGTAGGACAGAGGTTACTGGAGGGAGAAGGGAGAGAGAAGCTGTTGACTAATGCATATAAAGTTTCAGTTTGGGAAGATGAAAAGCTTTGGAAAAGGATGGTGGTAATGATCGCAGAACAGTGTGAATGTACTTAATTCCATAGAATTATATACTTAAAAATGACGAAAATACTAAATTTTATGTTATATATATTTCAACATACACACACACACACACACACACACACACACACACACAAAGCACTGCTACTTCTGCCTTGCACTGTCTTGGATTCCCCGTTCTAGGGAGAAGTCAGGTGCTACATCGTGAAGACATTCTAGAAGTCTACGGAGAGGTCCATGTGGCAAGGAACTGAGGCCTCCTGCCAGGAACCAGCACCAACTTGCCAGACCCATGAGTGAGCCACCTTGGACTGCAGCCTCATAAGACCCTGAGCCAGACCCCCCCAGTTAGGCTGCTCCTGAATTCCTGGCCGACAGACACTTGGAGGATAATAAATGTTTATTATAGTTCTAGGTCACTAAATTTTAAGAAAATTTGTTACACGGCAATAAGTAACAAAGTAGCACTTTACTAGACTGCGTGGTGTCTAAAAGTGGAATCTACAGATAGTTTATAGGTTGGAGGTGCCAGTCCTCATGTTGTCAAATTCGAGAAACACTGCTCTAAGCTACCAGATAAGCTAACAGCCTAGAGCTTCACCAAGGAAAAGAAAAGACTGTAGGAGAGTAAGGCTCCCACCAAAGAGGGAGAATGACTCCACATGCACACCCAGAAAGGCAGAGAACAGTCCAGGTCTCACTCAGGGAAACAATGTTGACTTGTCCACACCATATGACTTCGAGTCCCAGGAAGGCTTGCTGCTCAGAGTCTTGGCTGCTTCTGAGTGAAATTAAACTGCCTAATACTGCACACTGTGCACATGCTTAAATTAGAGCAGCCAGACAGTGCTTGGCAGGAATCGGTTTGGTCTCCCCACACACACCAGAAGAAATACTAACTAAAGAAACATTACAGGGGGGAAAAAAAACAAAAAGGATGAGAATTTCCTTCTGAATTCCCACTCCAACTGGCCACCATTCATCCACATGGCTAATAATAACTAACATATGCAACTTACTCAAAGGTTTACATGCTACCTTTATATAAGGTACCTCATTTGATCTTCACCACCATCCTACGAAGGCTTAAGGAGTCATTATTATCACTGCACTCATTTTACATTTGTGGAAATAGAGGCTTTTGAGAGTGACTGGGAAGAGGCATAACCAAGATCAGCATCCAAATCTTCTAACTCTAAACCCAGTGAAGAGCGTTCAGCTCTTAATTTGACTTCACATGTAAATATCCTTGTAGTGACACAAATCCACAGGGGTGTCTTTTGTCTTAGTCACCTAAAAGTCTACCTGGTGGCTGGCCCAGAATTTGTCTACACTTTCCCCCCCAGGGGTTGAGCATTCAGGCTGTTTCCAGAATTTTTTTTTTTTTTTTTTTTTGAGACAGAGTCTCGCTCTGTCACCGCAGCTAGAGTACAGGGCATAGTCATAGCTCACTACAACCTCAAACTCACGGGCTCAAGTGATGCTCCTGCCTCAGCCTCCTGAGTAGCTGGGACTATAGGTGCCACAACACCCGGCTAATTTTTCTATTTTTAGTAGAAACGGGGTCTCAATCTTGCGCAGGCTGGTCTTGCACTCCTGAGCTCAAGCAATCCTCCTGCCTCAGCCTCCCAGAGTGCTAGGATTGCAGGTGTAAGTCACTGCACCCGGCTGTTTCCAGATTCTTCACTATATAAATAGCCTATCTGCAAACATATAGCTCTCGTTTTACTTCAAGAATCAGAGCATGCCTCTATTCCTGGCTCAAGGCACACACCAGAAGCAAAAGACTTCTCTGCACAAAAGTAACATTCTAAGCCATCACCAGACTTTGCTGGAAAGGGGATGGGAATGGAAGATATATTTAGTGAAAAACAAAAGGCTGACTATTAAGCTGCAGAAAAACTGTGCTGTTTTGGACGCCTTAACTCTTTCCCTACCCTTCCATTAATCAACATCTAACACTTCTAACTCGGGAAATGTCATGAATTCATCTTTCCTCTCTATCCCAATCATTTCTCACCAGCTACAACTGAACAGTCAGTACATACAGATGACCCCTAAACCTCTCTTATCAGTACCTGGCAGAAGGCCTGATACAAAGCCACTCAGTAATCATTTTGTGACTAAAAGAAGACTAAAACTTTTCTGTTACCAAGATGGATATGAACATGTCTCTCTGGTACTTAAAATCTCCCTCTTTACTTATTTTTATTTATTTATTTATTTATTTATTTTGGAGACAAGGTCTTGCTCTGCCGTCCTGGCTGGAGTGCAGTGGCGTGATTATAGCTCACTACAGCCTCAAGCTCCTGGGTTCAAGTGATCCTTACGCCTCAGCTTCCTGAATAGCTGGGACTATAGGCATATGCCACCATGCCCGGCTAATTTTTCTAATTTTTTTTGTAGAGACAGGGTCTTGCCTTGTTGCCCAGGCTGGTCTTGAACTCCTGGCCTCAAGTTATCCTCCCACCTCAGTCTCCCAAAGTGCCGGGATTACAGGCGTGAGCTATCATGCCCAGCCTTAAAATCTCTCTCGTTAGCTCAATCTCCCACCATTCCTGCCCTGTTCCCTCTCTGGACTCTTAGAATACACTATGTTCTTTCAAACCCTAGATATTTTTGCTGACATTGTTGCTTCTACCTGCTCCCACCGTCACTCTCATCCTGGAAATCTCGTTCTTTAATCTCACTTCCTTGCATATACCCTCAATTCTTTGGCCCATCTTTCCCTCTACCACAACTGCCTTCTATCCCTGGTTATATCACACACTACATTCTCCACTCTTGAACCCAGGCAGCTAAATATGGCTGGAGAAAACACACAACATGCTGATGGGTCTCACTTTAAAATGCATGCCCATAGTGATTCCCTTTGTGGGGGGAGGGGGAGTTGGTGTGACTGGATGGGGAGACAAAAGGGTTTCTGGGGTGCCCCCAAATGGTCTATATCTTGATTTGTGTGGTGGCTACAGAAGTGTATACATGTGTAAAAGTTCATCAAGCTACACATTTGAGATTCACGCACTCTACTATAAATTAAACCTCAATAAAGAGTCTTTTTAAAATAGGCTGGGTGCGGTGACTCACACCTGTAATCCCAGCACTTTGTGAGGCCCAGGAGAGAAGACTGCTTGAGGCTAGGAGTTTGAGACCAGCCTGGGCAATATGGCGAGACCCTGTCTCTACGAAAAATAAACTAGCCAGGCATGGTAGCACACGTCTACAGTTCCAGCTACTTGGGAGGCTAAGGTAGGAGGATCGCTTGAGCCCCGGAATCCTTTTCTTTTTTTTCTCTTTACCTAAACACATTTCTCAGAATGTATAGCCCAGGAATTCAAGGATGTAGTACACTGTGGTTGCACCTGTGAATAGCCACTGCACTCCAGCCTGGGCAACACAGTGAGACCCCGTCTCCTAAAAAAAATAATAATTATTATTAATTAATTTAATTAAATAAAAGAGTAGCAGCATCTTTGCACTCTTCTTAATTCAATGTCTTACATCTGTAAAGTACCACGAAAATAAATATCAAAAAAGTTTTTATAAAAATCCAGGACCGGCTGGGCGCGGTGGCTCACGCCTGTAATCCTAGCACTCTGGGAGGCCGAGGCGGTAGGATAGCTTGAGCTCCGGAGTTCGAGACCAGCCTGAGCAAGAGTGAGACCCCGTCTTAAAAAAGAAAAAAAAAAAGAAAAAAATCCAGGACCCACCACTGGCTGCTGAGTAGAGAAGAGACTGGGGAGGGGGTGCAGTCAAGATGGACACAGGAGACCAGCTAGGAGGCAACTGCCGGGGTCCAGAAGATCCATGATGGGAGTTCGGACCAGGGCAGTGAGGTGGAGATAGTAGCCAGTGTCAGGGTCCGGATAAATCCTGATGGTCAGGATTAGCTGATGGACTGGAAGAGGGTGTGAAACGGAGCAGCCAGGGGGGCTCCAAGGGAGAAGTAAAGGTTCTAGGCCTCTTGAGTTCTGTGACACTTAACTGTTTTTTACAGCAAGTACTTATTACTATTGTAATGGGGAAAAAAACAATAAAGATGTATCTTTTACTAAAAAAAAAAAAAATCTAGGGCCTACAAGCAGTGACCCCCTAATAGCAACAAGACCACCTAACATCTAGATATTGACACCAGATCTAGACACTACATCTAGACACCAGATCTTGGTGTCTAATCCCATTCTCCAATGAAAGGAACCAGGGCTCCTTGGAGAAATGTCTGATTCTAAAACTGGGGCAGAAAATATAAAAGATGAGCCTGGAATAACTTGTAGTGCCAATAATAAGGAAGTGTTAATCACATACACACACACACACAAAAACAAAATGATGAATGGAGAATGTCAAAAGGACACAGGAGCCACCTAAAAGAGCTTCGAATGGAACATAAGCAACAAAATAAATAAAGTAGTACTGGATTATAACCCAAAGCATAAAATAAATATCTGAGTCAATACTGATATAAATAAATGATTGAATAATTCGAATAAACAAATAAATGGTGGAGCATAGAAAATTTCCTGTGCAAATAATTTACATAAATATTCCTCTCTCAAAGAAGTGTAGCAAAACTTTCCACTCCCTAAGTGTGGGCCACACATAGTGGCCCTTCTCAAACGTATGGGGAGCAGGAAAAAAGTAACTTTGCAATGGAGAAACCAGATAAACCTCAGCCAGGTGATCAAGGGGAATATCAACAGTGATAAGCCATGTTGACAGTAAGCACTCTTGATATGCTGATGACAATGGCACTTTACCTCTGTGGTCTTCATCTCCAAAACCCCAGTCTAATCAAGAGAAAAACATCAGACAAATCCCAATTGAGGAAAATTCTACAAAATGTTACCCGACTAGCATTCCTCAAAACTGTCAAAATCATCAAAAACAAGAAACAGCAAGGTGCAGTGGCTCATGCCTGTAATCCTAGCTCTTTGGGAGGCTGAGGCAGGAGGATCACTTGATGCCAGGAGTTCGAGACCAGCCTGGGCAACATAGTGAGCTAGACCCCATCTCTAAAAAAGTAAATTAAAAAAAAAAATTAGCTGGGCATGATGATGCATGCCTGTAGTCCTTCTTGCTACTCAGGAGCCTGAGGAAGGAGGATCGCTTGAGCCCAGGAGTTCAAGGTTACGATGAGCTATGATTGCACCACTGTACTCCAGCCTGGGTGAAAGAGCAAGACTGTCCCTTAAAAAAAAAAAAAAAAACCAACAAGAAAAATCTGAGAAACTGTTACAGCTAAGAACAGCCTAAGGAGACAGGACCACCAAATGTAATGTTGTTTCCTGGAACAGAAAAAGGATATTAGGGCCAGGTGTGGTGACTCACACCTGTAATCCCAGCACTTTGGGAGGCCGAGGCCAGAGGACTGACTGCTTGAGCCAGAAGTAATAGAACAGCCTGGGAAACATGGCGAGACACCATCGCTACAAAAAAAAAAAAAAAAAAAAAAATTAGCCAGGCATGGTGGCGCTAACCCATAGTCCCAGCTACTTGGGAGGCCGAGGAAGGAGGATCACTTGAACCCAGGAGTTTAAGGTTACAGTAATATATGATCAAGCTACTGTAGTCCAAGAGTTTGAGGCTATAGTAAGCTATGATCAAGCCTGGGTGACAGAGCAAGACCCTGTCTCTAAGGGAAAAAAGGGAAGGGGAAGGGGAAGGAAAGGAAAGGAAAAGGATATTAGGAAAAAAATTAAAGAAATCTGAATTAAGTATAGACTTTAATTAATAATATATCAATATTGGTTCATTCATTGTAATACGTGTACCTTACATTTGTATCTTACTAATGTATGATGTTAACAGTAGAGGAAACTGGGTGTGTCATACACAGAAACTCTTTATATTATCTTCAGAATTTTTCTGTAAATCTAAAACTAGTTTAAAATATTAAGCTTATTTCAATAACTCCATGACCACCATCCTCCAGTGGGCCCTTAGTGGCACATGGTGCCACCAGCAAACCTATCACATTTCTCACATCCAATCCCTTTTCTAGTCTCCTCAATATTTCACACTTTTTCTTTCCTCAAACCCAAGCCCTCCTGTTCTTGATCCTCAGTCTCAGCTGAGAATTTTACTTCTTACTGAACTTTTAAAAAGTAGGTAGGCATGGTGGCATATGCCTGTAGTCCCCAGCTACTAAGGAGGCTGAGGCAGGAGGATCCCTTGAGCCCAGGAGTTCAAGTGCAGCCTGGGCAACATAGTGCGACCGCCATCTCTTTTAAAAAAAAAAATAGAATTCCCATTCGCAGGTGCAGCTGCTATGGAAAGCAGTTTAGCAGTTTCTCAAAAAGTTAAACCTAGAATTACCACATGACCCAGCAATTGTACTCTTAGGTATATACCCAAGAGATGTGAAAATATATGTCCACTTACAAACTTATAAACAAACGTGCTATTCATAATAGCCAAAAAGTGAAAACAATGCAAATGCCCATTAACTGATGAATGGGTAAACCAAATATGGTATATCCATACAGTGGAATTATTCATCCATAAAAACGAACGAAGTACTAATACATGCTACAACACAGATGTATCTTGAAAATATGCTAAGTGAAAGAAGCTAGTCACAAAGAAACACTTATTGAATGATTCTGTTTCTATCTATGAAATGTCCACAGTAGAAAATCTATAGAGATAGCAAGTAAATTAGTAGTTGCCTAGGGCTGGGAAGGGCAGGGGGGAAATGGGAAATGACTGCTAATGCATATAGGGTTTCTTTTTTGAGGTGATAAAAATGCTGTGGAATTAGATAGTGGTGACAATTGTACAACTTTATGATATACTAAAAGCCATTAAATTGTATGCTTTAAAAGGGTGAATTTTATGGTATGTGTGTTAGATCTCAATTTTAAAAAACAATTAATAAAAAAGGAAGGAAAAAAAGAATCTCACCAAGTGCTAGCAAGGATGCACAGCAACTGAGACTCTCACACATTGCAGGTAGAAATGGAAAACAGTTTGGCAGTTTCTCATAAAGTTAAACATACACTTACCATATGACCCAGCAATCCTACTCCTTGGTATTTAGCCAAGAAAAATGAAAACTTATGTTCTCACAAAAATGTATATGCAAATGCTTATTTATACTAACCCAAAACTGGAAATCCATATGTCTTTGAACAGGTAAACAGATAAACTATGGTACACCCATACAATGGAATACTACTCAGCAATAAAAGAACTACTAATTCATGCAAAAATATGGATGAATCTCAAATGCATTATGCTAAGTGAAAAAAGCCAAACCCAAAAGACTATATACTGGATGACTCTATCATACGACATTCTGGGAAAGGCAAAACTATAGGGACAGGGGACAGATCAATGGGTGACAGGGGCAGGAGGTGCCAGGAGGGGATGACTAAAAAGGGACATGAGGAAATTCCAGGGGTCATAAAAGTGCTTTACATCTTAATTGCAGTGGTGCTTGCATGACTGTATGATTTTGGCAATCCTCAGTACTCTGAAAAGAGTGAATTTTACCATAGGTTGAGTACCCCAAATGCAAAAACATGAAATCCAAAATGCTCCAAATTCCAAAACTTTTTGAGTGCCAACACAGCATATGTGGATACGTGCCATTATACATTTGTCAAAACACATAAAAAGTTCACCACCAGGAGCAAACCCCAGTGTAAACTATGGTCTTTGGGTGCTAATGATGTGTCAGTGTAGGTTCACCAATTGTATAATAACAAATGTACCACTCCAGTGTGGGAAGTTGACGGTAGAGGAGATAGGGGAGGCAGCATGAATATGGGAACTCTGTACTTTCCGCTCAATTTTGCTGTGAACCTAAAACTGCTCTTAAAAAAAAGCCTATTTTTTTCTTAAATCCCATATACTTACTACCAACTCCCAAATTTCTCTCTCAAACCCAGAGCTCACACCTGAACATTTGACTCAGTTATTCAACTCAACATCTCCACTTGGTCATCCAAAAGGGATCTCATATTTAACACGTCCAAAATCAAACTGCTTATCTTCTCTACTGCAGTCTATCTCATTTCACAAATGGTAATTCCATCTACTGGTACTTAGAACAAAAGCTCTTGGAGTCATCCTTGACTCTTCTCTGTCTCTCTCACATCATCAGCCATCTGTCAGCTGTATCTTCAAAAAACATCCAGACTCTGATCACTTCTCACCATCTCCACCACTGCTTTTTAGTTCAAGCAACTATCACCTTTAATCTGGACTGCTACAAAGGATCCTTACTCTTCTCCTTGCTTCTGCCCACGCCTGCCTACAGCATATTCTACACACAAAAACCACATCCACTTTTAATAACTGAAATCAGATAATGTTACTTCCCTGTTTAAAACTTTTCAATGACTTCCTATTACATTTAGAATAAAGCCCAAACCCCCTCTTATTGTGGATCTGGCCCCTGTTGATCTTTCTGGACTCACCTCCTACCTCTGCCCTCTCACTCTCTACCCTCCAGCGACATGTTCCCTCCTTCTATTGCTTGAATGCCGCAGCTTGCTCCTACTTCAGGGCTTATGATTTGGTTGCCTCTGCCTAGAACCTTCTACCCCTGGATGTCCACATGGCTCACTCCTTCACTTACTTTGGGACTCTACTCAAATGTCTCCTCGTCAGAGATCTTCCCTGACCACCCTCTATATAAAAAAGTAACACACACACAGAATCACTCTCTGTCCACTTACCAGTACTTATTCCTCTTTCTAGCATTTATTACTGCCTAACATTATCTATATGTATCAGTCTGTTTGTTTATAGTCTGTCTACCTCCACTGGAATCGTCACCTCCTAAGGATCAAGGATTATGTCTGTCCCAATAACTGCTATATCTCCAGCATCTAGCACTGAATAAATGACTTAGCATCAAAAGTCATCTTTGTGAAGCCTTCCAAAATTCCCACATATGAAACTGTTTTCCCCTAAGGGTTTGGAAATGAACTTTGTACAGAGTAAATATGTCCTCATGATATAATTAATTTCTGGGACTTTATACTGTAACAGCATGGGGACCGAAGCCATATCTTAGCATGCTCAGAGGCCAGACTATGTGGATTCAAATCCCAAATTCACCATTTACTAGCTGTGTAACTTTGGGCAACTTATTTAACTGCTCTGTGCCTCTAGCTCCTCATATATAAAATGGGAATAATAAGACAACCCATCTCATAGTGTTATGAGGATTAAATAAGGTATAACATGTAAAGCCTTTAGATTTGTGCCTGGCACAGAGTAAATCACTCAATAAATGTGAGCCATCAGCTTGAGAATATATGATTAATAACCCTTGGCCATCAATGCTAAAAACCAAAGCAAAATACCAACTCATCTCTAAACTTCTTGAGGGATCTATATGATTTTTCTTCATTCCAAAGCACCTAATGTTAATGTCTGGCTCACAGCAGACTTTCAATACATGTTTGTGGAAAGCTCAGAAAAGAAAGATTACTTTTAAAAAGAAAACCAGATGGTGTAAGAAGTAAAGAGGAACTCAGATGTGATCAGTGCATATAATCCTAATGAAAAAGAAATAAAGAAGAGGATCTATTACGAAACTCAAGCTTTTAATTCTCTGTACAAGAAATGGAAGGAACTATGATCAACTTAAATGGAAACACAGTAGCAAAAATGTGCCAAAAAGTCAGGAAAGCAATAGACAGAAGGAACTCTTTCACCGCATTCAGAGCAAGAACAGGGAAAGACAGCCTACTGCTAGGAACAGATGGTGTGCTCCTGACAGATGACAGGAAGGCAGAAGGCAAGCAGGTTCCACTGTCTCTACCAAGCATCACTACTAGGAAACTGCAGCCTCTCACATGTTAGACAGTTCATCTGCACAACCCTGGAAATAAGCAAGACAGGCAGGATTACCCCCTTTATAGAAAAGAAATGACATGTGGAAAGTCTTCCCCAAAGTTATAGATTAAAAATTAGACCATGGATTCTTATCAATATTCCAAAGCCTGCTTGCTAAGATAACGTGAGAAAAACTGCTTTGAGAACTAGCAATCTCCATGGAAAATCTAAATCTGTATTATAAACTTCCCTCTCTAAAAAAATTAATATCCTAATTCTATGATTTCTTTGGGACACTACAATTTGAGAAAAGCTTGGATGATTTACAAAAAAATTCTGGTGAGGTACACTGAACACTGCTGTCAAACAGAACTAGGTCTCAGATTTAACACTGATTAATTTGTGACCTTGCGGAAGATATTTTACCTCTGAGCCTCAGTACCAAGTGGACATTGCCATGGGAGATTATATGAGATATCCCACTTAAAGCGATCACCATCATACCTGACACATAGCAAATCTGTTAATTGTTAGTTGTCATTGCTATTGTTGTTAGTTTAACAGTACACTATATGCAGTATACAAAGATGACAGAAAAACCAGGCTTCTGTATAAGCAATACAGACAAAACAAATCAAAGACGTAGACCTATTACAGTATGAAACATTAATCCAGAAAGACCCACACACCCACTCTGGGCTACATTTCTGTCTCCATGTACTTTACTGTCAAACAGGTTTTGAAGACTACAATAACACTCCCCCTACCCCCCCTTTTTTGGGAAATAGCAGCAAATCCAGAAAATATGACCCAGAAAAATATTACCAGGGAAAGGAATCAACTGGGGGGCATGGCTGGCCTTTGGAGCCAGATTAAAAGGGGTTCAAATCCCAGATCTACCACTCTCACCAGCTCTGTAATTTGGGACAAAGGACTTTTACTCTGAGAGCCTGAGTTTCTTCCCTCATTTATAAAACTGAAACAATAAACAACCTCATAGCTTGTTGAGAAGATTTAATGGATGACCTATGTATGGAAAGCCTGGCACAGAGTCAGCCTTCAACAAATACAGTAGTAGGTCTTTTACATAACTGCTAATTCTGCAATATTAAAAAAAGGCTTAAGATGTAAACAATCAGAACAACTTAGGAAAATGTTTAACAACTTAGAAAATGTTTACCTACAGTCATTTGGTACTCAGTCTGCAAGTACTGTATTGAGTACCTATTGTGTGCCTGGTGCAGTTTTGAGGCACTGGAGATATATCAGTGAACAAAACAGACAACTCACCCGTGGCTACCTTGAAAATGCACTATCGCTTTCTTACAACTAGTAACTGACCTCAGCTATAGTACTCTAAATTCATCACCACCTCTATGCCATCGCCACACTTCCCCAGGGCTGCACCCAGCTAATGACTAAGTGAGCAGGGACAATAAGGCAAGACCCTTCTTGGGAGATGAGACTCTTCTGACAGCAACTTTGGCTTGAGGACTCCCCATCTGCTTTGCCAAAGCTTTCTTAGAACCGCACTACAGTCTAAGACTTTTTCTACCTTCCCTCTCTCTCTCCTCCACGGGATCAGACTTGCAAGGCAGTCTGACAGCTCTCCTAGCCTCTTCCAGCTCCCTCTCCATTTCTCCCTACAGGAGTTGTCCCTGTTTAATCTCTTGCTTTGCTTCTTGGAAAACCCAATCTAACACTCTAAGCCCTCAGGGAGTTTGTAATCTAGTGGAGAGAGACAAACAAGTAAACAAAATAATCAAATCAAATAATTAGAGACTAGTCAAGGTGCAGCATGAGGGAAGGAAATTCCTTAGGGAGTTGAAATTGTTCTGTATCCTGTTAGTGGTGGTGCTGACAAGAAGCCCACACATGTGTTAAAACTCAGGTGTGTACACTGAAAAAAAAGTGAATATACTGTACGTATATTAAAAAATAACTTAAAATGTAGAAATGAAATTAGACTGTAAGAGTATTAGAAAGGAACTCATTTAATTTGGGATAAAATTTATGATATAAATCAAATATAATTTATCCTTAGTAAGATTAACGTCAAAAAATCTTAAACTTCATTCAGTATATTTGTTAGTAGTAATATTGATATTATAACTTTGAAACTATTTTGTGTATAACATAGAATAACTCAAATAGGTAAAAGTATGATTAAGAACAGATTTTTAGTATACGAGAAAGACAAAAATGAAAATATAAATTCCTTTTGTCAATTATACCTCAATAAAGCTGGGGGGAAATATATACACACACACACATATGTATTCCAAAATGTTAAATTGGAAATATCAAAGCAAACTCACAATTTTTCAAAAAATACATTTCTTCACTCCATCCACTTAAAGCAATGACATTCTAGCAGCAATAAACACACCCAATGCCCAGAGTTTAATTTCTAAACACCACTTCCTAATAAAAGGAGCCAGGCCTTGGAGAACTGTCTGAGCCCAGGGTCTGAGACAGGAAAAAGAGGTGGTTTAAATGGCTTCCCATTGGCCAGATTTGGGATAATTTTAGCACCAAAAAAATGAGTGGAATTGACTACAACACCACACTGAATAATCTTAGTACTTAGTGATCTTAAAAAAAAAAAAAAAAAAAAAAAAAAAAAAGGATCTGGGCATGGTGGCATGTGCTTGTAGTCCCAGCTACTCAAGAGGCTGAGGCAGGAGGATCACTTGAGGCCAGGAGTTCAAGGCTGCTGATCACATCATCCCACTCTAGCCACAGAGCAAGATCCCGTCTCTTAAAACAAAACAAAACAAAACAAACAAACAACAAAAAAATGCTCTTCAAGAACATCAGCTAATAAAACACAGAATGACAGAAAAGGAAAATCACCATTTTTCCACCTCCAGTGTAATAACTGATTCAGGCAAGGATTATCAATAGATGCTAAAATCATTAGGTAAATGGTGTGGGATAACAGGATACTGACACCAAAGTACCAAAGTATACCCACAGTTTATTTAATACTTGCACAGGGCAAATATACCTTTATAATGGTGAGAGATGGCAGTCATTACCTTATCCAACTGATACACGGAACAGTGGGACGACCTAGCTTTATGTGTCCCCCGATGTGATGCAATATGAAACACACGGCATTACCACTGAAACATTCTGCAAAAAAAATGTTTAATCTGAAGTCTAGACCTCATTTCTAGTTTATAGGAAATATAAGAGAATACAAGAAACAAGTTAAACTCACCATGAGAAAACAACATGACCAACCCAAAATGTGGAATAGTCTACAAAACAACTGTTCAGAACTCTTAAAAATAAATAATGCCATGAAAGGGAAAAAAGTGGGAGTGGGGAGGATTATTATGGAATAAAAGCAACTAAAGAGATAAAAACAAAAATGTGATGTGGATCCTGTTTCGAAAAAAGCTGAAGGAACATTCTTGAAACAACAGGAAAATCTGACTATAGTCTGGATATTAGATATTATGGAATTATTGCTAAACTATAATTAATTACATTAAAATAAGTATATAAAGTAAATGGAGTAAATATGTTAACACCTAGTGAATACAGGTAGAAGGTACAGTGTTCTCTCAACTTTTCATTGTCTAAAATTTTTCAAATAAAAAGCTGGAATTTATTTACTTTAGGATCCCAAAAATAAGAACAAGTAGGCCAGGCACCCTGGCTCACACTTGTAAACCCCAGCACTTTGGGAGGCTGAGGTGGGAGGTTCACTTGAGGCCAGGAGTTTGAGACTATCCTGAGCAACATAGTGAGAATTCAGAGGTTAAAAGTCACAAGGAAAAAAGCAAGGAAAAATGGACCATAATCCCCACACCACATTTCATTTCAATGGACTGAAAACACACATACACACATACACACACACACACACACACACAAATATGGCTCTACCCTGCAGAAATACTGCTTACTATAATGTAAACAAATCACTTATCAAGGTGAAAACACAATCACTTTCAGTCTAGAGATAATAAACCTTCATTATTTTTGGCAAAAGAATTCAAAATCAAAGAGCTTACCAAACAATTAAATGTCCAGTCCTCTAGATTGGGAATTCAGGTGAACACTATCAGAAAGCATTTTTCAGTGTTTTTTAAAATTTGGGACACTGAAGAATTCCGGTTATTACAGAGAGGCTATGAACTCAGTCAACCTGGGTTCAAACCCCAGTTCTACCACTGTGTGACCTTGGGCAAATGACTTCATCTCTCTGAGCCTCCTTTTTCTTACTGCTAAAATGAAGCTCACAACAGCACCCATACTTCATGGGACTGTTAATCAGAAGATGAAATGAGATAATCCATAAAGTACATGACGACCAGCACTCAACAAATGTTAGGTATTATTGGTTTTCTGGTCCAAGGATTCACTTAAAAATGTTAATTTTAACATTTTCTTCCTAAAAATTCTAACAAGATGGCTACAATGTTTTCATTTTTACAATAAAGACATAATTAAGAAAAAAATTATTGGGTGTGTTTTCCCGGTAATAAGAAATACAACATACACAGGGATGATCCTATCTAATCTAGTTATAATTTCCCATTCTGCCTAAATAGAAACAGGCTGGGAGAGACAAAGTAACTTAACCAAGAAAACTCAGCTAGTAATTTAAGCATTTGAGACTCTAATCCAGAACACCTCACACTAAATTATAAGCATTTGTCACTACACCAGATAACAGCTTTAAAACATTTGTGGACAAGCTACAATCTAAAGTTCACAGGCTGGACTGTTGATTTACCATTTCCATTTAGAAAGGCACTCAAGGCAGCAAACAACTCTGAGGATGACACGAAGACATTAGACTTCTCTGTGTAACCTGTACCCAAAGGGATCTAGCCATCAGAACTTTATAACTGATGCTGTGACACTAACAAATTCCTCCCCTAAAACTCTGCTTGTGCCCAAATGTTCATGCAGCTTTACTCATGGCTCCAGCCTCATCTTCTCTGAGAAGCCTCTTTCACCTCCCCAGGTGGAGCAGGGCTCTTCCTTCCCTGAGCTGCTTCCTAACCCCCTTATTCCCCTAGGACCAGACCACTCAAGCCACCAGCTGGCCTTTCTGTCTCCCTGACAAGACCAAAAGTGTGCAGGGCATCATTCTATTCACTGCCTGACATAAAGTTTGCTAAATTAACAAATAAATAAATGAGTAAATAAACATAGAAAATTGAAGCAAAAAGCTCTACAAAAGCAGAATCTCAATCAGAAATATAGTTTATTTACTTAAGAGAACAGATAGATACTATAACAACATTATGCTATTATATTAACTGAAAAAAAAAGAGTATATAAAAATCCTATTTATACCCTGACTATTTTATATATAAACAATTACAGAAAAGACTACCCTGTTAGGTTAGTGGAATTACAAGTAACTTTTTCCTACTTCACAAAATAATGTTATATTGCTAGCATCCTTGAAAAAAATAGGACATAAAGCCAAGCACAGTGGCTCGCACTTGTAGTCCCAGACCAAGGTTTGAGGACCGCTTGAGGCCAGCCCAAGCAACATAGCCAGACCCTCGGCTCTTAAAAAAAAAAAGGACATAAACATAAACAAAATCAAAATAAGTGACTCAAGAAAGAGAAAATATTAACAGACCAATAATATTAAAATAATGGACTCAGGAGTCTAAAATCTACTTTTACAAAAAGGAGTATAGGCAAGATTCAGCAAAGCATCAAGAAACTATTCCACAGAATAAAGGAAAAAAACCACACTCCTCATTTTCTAACACTAGTATAACACTAGACTGAAACTGGATAAGGACAGTACAAGATGAGACCAAAAACCAAAAGTATAATGAACATGGATATCAAAATCCCTAATAAAATATTAGCAAACTGAATCCAGTAATTATATAAATGATCTAATAAGGTCTATCCAGGAATACAAGCAAGAATTGTTCAACATTAGAAAATCTACTAATGTCACACCCACACTAACAGATTAAAACAGAAAAAATACATATGTTCAATTAATTAGATGGCCCGAAAGCATTAAATTCAACATTCACTCAGGCTAAAAAAAACTTCCAGCAAATAAGGAGTAGACAGGAACTTCCTTAATCTGATTAAACACATCTACCATGATCCTACACTAAATATCATACTTAATGGTAAAACTTCAGATGTGTTCCTGTTAAAATCAAACAACAAGCCATGGAAATCCACTTATCTTCACTACTGTTCAACATCATGCTGGTCAATGAACATGGGAGAGAAAGGAAGAGGGGAAAAAAACAAGGAAGGAAAAAGAAATGAGAGGCATGAGGACTGGAAAGGAAGAGGCAAAATATTAGTAGTTGTTCACAGATATATGATGGTCTACATAGAAAATCCAAAAGAACCATTAGGACAAATATGAAAATGCAGCTAGGTTTCTGGTTACAAGACCAGCATACAAAACTCAACAGCAATAAACCCTCATGTACCCATCACTCATGGCCACTGTTGCTTCCTCTCTCTTCCCACTCTTTCCCCCTTCATATTATCTTGAAGCAAATCACAACATATTTTATTCATAAATATCAGTATATAATCTCTAAAAAATAAGGACTCCTTAAAAAATATAACTACAATATAATTTCCACACCTAAAAGTTAACAATGATTCTTTAATATCAAATAATCGGTGTTCAAACTTCCAACAATCTCATAAATGACATAAATCTTTTGTAAGCAGTGTGTTTTTGTTTTTGAACTAGAATATCAATAACATCCACATACTGAACTTGGTTAACAACAACCAAAAAAACTCAACAGCATTCCTATACACCAGCAATTATCAAAGAAAAAAGCCTCATATAAAAAGATCCATTCACAGAGGCAACAAAAACTAGCAGGTACTTAGAAATAAATATAACAGATGACATACAAAATTTTATGGAAATCATAAAACATTACTGAAGTTCATAAAGGAAAATGTGAGTAAGTGCAAAAATATAACATTTTCATGAATGGAGACTCTCTATCATGAAGATGTCAATTTCTCCCAAATTAATTTATAAATTCAATACAATTTATTTCAAAATTCCAACAGCATCTTTCAAGAAACTCAACAAATAATACAAAAATCCACATTAAAGAGTAAAGGTCTAAGAATACAACAAATAAAACACAAAGTGGTAAAACATGTGTTACCAGATATCAAGATTATTTCAAAGCAACACATTTAGATAATGTGTTGTTATTAGCATAGGAGTAAACATGAATCAGTGGAATAAAGAGCTGAGAACAGACCTATGTAAATATGGGACTTGATATATAGAAGTGGTATTGAAGATCAGTGGAGAAAGGATGGACTATCCTATGATGTTGGGGCAACTGGTTATTCATCTGATGGAAAAAAATAACCATTAGATCTAAGTTCATCCCATACATAAAATCAATTCCAGGCAGATTAAAGACCTAAATGTGAAAAACAAAACTATAAAACTTTTGGAAGAATATAGGAGAATATTTTTAAACTACCTGACAGGGAAGAATTTCATATACAAATCACAAAAAGCAAAAAATAATAAAGTTTGACCATTTTTCTTAAATCTAAAATTTTAAGATTATGTGCAATGAAAGATACTATAAACAAATTGAAAAGACAAGCCACAGATGGTTAGAAGATTTCTGCAATACAAACTGACAAAGAACTGGAATATATAACATATTATTAAAATATTAATAAGTCATTAAGAAAAGACAATCCAGTAAGAAAATAGTCAAGACCAAGTCACAGAACACACATATACAAAGATGCAACCTGACTTCAAATAAGGGCAACGCAGAATAAAACAACAACAAAATCTCATAACCAACAGAATGGCAAAACTAGAAAGTCTGTCAAAGGCAAGCGTTGGTAAGGATATGGAAAAAATAGGAAGTTTTATGTACCACTGGTGGGAGTAGAAATTATTATAGAATAAGCATTTTGGAGAGCAACTTGGCAATTTCTAGTAAAACTAAAAATGTATGTATCATAATATCATAATATTCAAACTCATTGGAGCAGAGTTTATCAAACTAGAGCTCATGACCCATCAATAGGTTATAAAGTCAAATTAATGCTTCTTGACCATCACTTTTGTGTGAGGTAAGGAAATAGAAAAAAAAAAAAAATCAGAGCATAATGCATGCATTATATTTCATAAAAGTCATGCTTCAGTTAAATTTATATGTGTATATGGGTGGGTACCACACTGCATTTAAAATACATTTCTTGTTAAGTTGTGGTCAAAAAAGTTTGAAAGCCACTGCCCAAGAAATATTCTTGCATATGTGCACAAAGAGACATCTACAGGGATGTTCACAGTAGAGTTGTTTATTAAGTGAAAAACTAGAATCTAAATGCCCATCAGTAGGGGACTGGATAAACAAAATGTGGCATGTTCATACAATGAAACTCTATACAGAAGTTAAGATGAACAGTCTATATATCAATACGGGTAAATCACAAAAATATGCTGAATATAAAAAACAAGATACAGAAAAGAAACAAGCAGTATGCTACCACTTACATAATTTTTTTAAAAACACCTGAAATGATGCTATTATTAATAGATACATATATACATTTAGTAAAATGGTAAATACATGAACAGAAAGGATACAACCAACTTCAGCATGCTGGTTGCCTCTTGAGAACGAAGGAAGGGAATTGGGCAAGATATAAAATGTACTTACATATCAGAAATGTTTTATGTCTTTTATTTTTAAAAATATAAATAAAATAAAATAAAAATGTTAACATGTACTAATTCTGAGTGACAAGTACAGATTATTTTATGATTAGCTATACTTTACTTTTTCTAGATTTTAACTTTTTTCCAAATTAAAAAAAAATCCCTTCCTTTGATACTCTAGCACCAAAATCCACCTTAAAAAATACTGACACCAAAAAAGGAATTAATTATAGATAATACAAACAACCTAAAAAATAACTAAGTATTCAAAGTGTCTCTAATTGTAACAGCAAAGACAGTTTTCTGCACCAACCACCTCCCTGCCATCTTCTCTTCTACACCTCAAGAACTGGTCAATCTGTCTATTTTGAGATAACCCCCAAAAGGGCTAAACTCTTCCTTACAAAAACTCAAAAAGGGGCTGGTCCAAAGGTAGTGAGTTATCTTACCTGATTGTTCACAGTCGGTTACACATTGAACTCCTTGTTCTACTCTTTCCCCCTTCTCACTACTGCACTTGACTAGTCTTAATAAATAAATAATTAAAATAAAAATTAAAAATAAATTTAAAAACTCAAAAAGGTTTGAGTTCTGAAACCCCCACCCTCACCTTGAGCACAAACAAATGACTAAATTCTAAGATGTCCTCAACCACAACAACCATTTCACAGTTTATAAGGCCTTTCCCCACATATTCTATCATTTGATTCTTAGAATAACCCTATAAGGTCCATGACCAGTACCCACATTTACAGATGAAGCTGATACACACAGCAGTTAATTACCAGCCAGGGGTCACAAGTCAACGACACAGTTGACTGCAGCCCCTCAGCTTCTGAACCTAATCACCCTGACAGTGCCACCATGTGATGACTATATTTCAACCATACACCACCACACCCACAAAACAGGAAGGGGTGCTCACAAAACTCGAGCTGCTCCTATCTAACAGCTTTTTCTTTACTATTCCATCCCTGATCTTTCTCTTCTCTCTCCTTCTAGACAGGCAGTCTAGAACAAGAGCGCTGCCACCATTAACCCTTCCTTTCCCTGTAGCCACTAGTGCTTCTTTTTCCCACAACTCCTTCAGATGAACAGG
The DNA here is from genome assembly GCA_023783475.1 of Daubentonia madagascariensis. Lineage (NCBI taxonomy): Eukaryota > Metazoa > Chordata > Mammalia > Primates > Daubentoniidae > Daubentonia > Daubentonia madagascariensis. Next base: position 19,437,210 of record JAKFHU010002136.1, on the reverse strand, counting down.
CTAAAAGGGGAAACAAGTATGAACAAGGGGTCACAGTATGGTCCCCTGACACAGGGACCCCTGCACCAAAGAGGAGGACTTAAGTCTCCCCCACTTCCATCTAAGAGTCAGGGAGCAGGAAAACACCATAGAAAAGCCTAGGCTACCACTCTTTATCAGTGCTGACAAAAATCTTTTACTGAAGGGCTTTAATTAACAGAAAAATGTAAAAGTACCAGTTTTTTAAACGGTCCCGGGCTTCCAACTGGGCTCCCACTTCAAAGCTGATTCCTCGTCTGTTAGGTGGATGCTTTGTCATTTTCAGTCATCAACAGGGCTGCCTTTATTCTCCTGAAAAAGCCAATTAAATATTTATGAAACTTAGGCAAAGTCTGCCCAGAGTGTAGCATCACTCACTACACATAAAAAACAAACAGGCATTATTCAAAACACAAAGCTCCATAAAACCCTGTCAGTGTCCTCATCCTAACACAGGTGTGCCCTCCACTGTTGCCTACTCCTCTGTCATGTAGCACCCTGTGGTCTCTGGACCTGAGGAGACCCTCCCTCAATACTGCTTACCAACGACTCCCCGAGGAGAGGCACCCCTCAGACCTTCAAAAACAATTGCTGTCATGGTTAAATTCAATCATTTGCTGATGCATTCAACAAATATTTGCTCAGCAACTATTTAAGAAAACAGTTAAGACCAAAAGAGACACAGTTCCTGCCCTCAAGAAGCCTTCCACCTACTGGGGGAAGACAAAAATTTAACCAGGAAACTGACAAATGAAATAACTGCAAGCTGTGATTGCCATGAAATTCAAGGACTACAAAGGAAGCAAACAAACGCCAGGCACAGTGACAAGTGGGAGGTTCTCTTGAGCCCATGAGTTCAAGACTAGCCTGGGCAACATATCGAGATCCTGTCTCTAAAAATAAAAACAAAATAAAATAAAAAGGAAGCAAACAAAAGCTGAGACACTGATAGCTGGCCCTACGTTTGAAAGGCTGGACAAGAAAGATCTATTTATACTTTCTTTGATCTATGTATATTTTCTATTTTTTCAGTCCATTCTGACAATATATATTTTCCTAACTGTCCATTTTATCCAGATTTTCTATTTTATTAGCATGGAACAGTAGAACAGAACAAAATAGTCTCTTTTAATTCCTTTAATTGCCTTTGAATCTTAAGTCACCATTTGAATCTCACTATTCTCAATCCTATCTTATCTATTTGTGCTCCCCTTTTTTTCTTTATCAAGCCTTTCAGTACTGAGATTGGTGGTTATGTTCTATACGAGTAAAATTTATCTTTATGATCAGAACTAAACAGTAAAGCTATTTTCCTTTGGAGAAAAAAAAAAGATTGGATTAGGCCATTTACGGGAAAAGTGACCATCACAAAAGAATAGTTCCCAGGATCACTGAAGTAATTAATCTAGAAAGTCCCACATGCAATCGGAGGGGCTAGTGCTGGTTCTTACAGAGATACAACCACTCTGAGCTATCAGGGCACTTAAGCAAGCAGTCCACCTCCCCACAGCAAGCTACCCCAGCCTAACTGCCTCCTCCCACTAAACTTTGGATCTTGACAGCCTATACTGCTCAAGCAATGCTCCGGTAACCCCCGCCTCCTACTAGGAGCACGATCTTTGCAATGAATGAATGTGGGTGGGGGAAAATCACAGAAGTGAGTCCTCACATCTGATCTGTAACAGCATCACATCTTATGAAGAATTTGCTTGCAATATATTACATGAAAGGCAGGATGCAAAACTGTACCACTTTGAGCTCACATTAAAACTTATGTGCATTTAAAAAAAAAAAGACTTGAAGAAAAAATAGGTTATAGGTGATTGTTCCTTTCCTCTTAAATAATTTCCTAAATTTTATAGTTCTTCACAATGAACATTTTCCATAAGAAAAATGTATAATGGGAAGGATTATACATGAGAAGGAAGAAAAGCTATCCATTAAACAACCCATTCTGAAGGGCTGATATTGGGAAACACAGAAAGCAAAGCAAAATGAGGCAGAAATGGTTGACAGTTGTAATTAAGGAGGCTGAAACTGAATAAACTGAAAAGCTATGTTGGCAGGAGTATTTTGACCACTTGCACCCTAGGAAAGGGAATGTCAGGTTTAACTGGCTTTCCCTAACACCCTTCAGGAAAATGAGATATCAAATCTGACATGTAAGTATAATCCAATCAATATAAAAGTCTTTTTAGCTTTTTTTGTTTGTTAGCCTGAAATGTCAAGTTATCTTTCATCTCTGACTGTGTACCAAGTAATATTCTGATTAATAGTTTGCACCCCCAAATTATACAAAAAGGTGATGCCAGACAAAAAGAAAGGCAGAGTGGGACTGAACACTCACTGAGCTGCTATTATTTGTAAGGCTGTATGCAAGGAGACAGCCCCTACAGAGGTAATGTAATTTAATGTAGTGGGGTTAAATGGTGGGCCTTGAATTCCCCAGCTCCACCCCTTATTAGGTGAATGAATTTGTGCAAATTATTTAACACCTCTGAATTTGTTTCCTCTCTGTAAAATGGAGATGGTGATAATAATAGTATCTATCTGAAAGCAGTGGGTGTGAGGATTAAATGAGATAATCCATTTAAAGAGCACAGGGCTGGTACAAAGAACTACATAGTAACTATTAATAACTGTATTATCACGATGAGGAAATTAGGCTTAAAGTAACGTGGCTAAAGTTCAGATGCTAAATGACAGGCCGCAGAAAAGAGCCCAGGTCTGCCTGATATCTAAATTAACTCTTTGCACCACACAACTTCCCCCTAGGCACCCTAGGAGGCCTTTCGTTACAACACGGGAGTAAGTGAGCAAGGCAGTGAATGAATGAAGTTGAGCAAATTATGGCTCATCCTAATGGCTCAAAAAAACCAATTCCTCTTGAGGCTGAACTGTCAGAGTTCTTCTAAATCACGACCCATGTGTTTGAAGTTCCATTCTCTGGTATTACACAGAACACAAGACTAAATGACTCTGGCTTTCTTATCCCATTACCAATTTTCCCTCCACTCCACTGGGGTGGCAGAGTTTGTTTTTAAATTTCATATTAATTCATTCAACAAACCATTAATGAGTATTGTCAGTAAAGCACAATGCTGGAAATGCTGAAAATTAGGAATCCAACTCAGTCCCAGCTCTAGCCCACCCAGCAAGGCAAACACAAACACTAAGAAGAAATGATGAGCTTTAACAAAGGTCAAGGGGAGGGGACACAAGGGAAGTCATCTGAAAGTATCAATTTAATTTGACAACATCTACTAGAGAATTTAAAAAGAGCTCAATAAAGAAGGAATTTCAAAAAAATTACAAAAAAAGTACATTTTTAATTCTTGCATTTAGTTTTAAACACAATTTTTCTGAAGATGAAATAGGGCTAAGATTCTGTAGCTTTTTAACTTATTCACTCTTCGTGGCCTTAGCTTTTTCTTCCAAAAATCTCCAACTTCCAGAATAAGAGGAAAAGAGAGTATGTTCAATTTGGACAAAGGGAAAATTGACTAAGAGAAAAAAATCTGATGCAATCTGTATTCACATAGGATTCCATTTTAAAGATGTTGGCAGGACTTCAAATTACTCCTTTAAATTCAAATTTCCCTACAATGGGAACCCACTGCTACACAGGACACAGAGCCTAGTTTATTTCCTTAAATACAGTATTCAGTCAATGTTCCCTACATCAATGATAATGAAAGCTTTAAATGTACACTGTGTAGCACAGTTTAAAGGGTACTTTCACAGACAACAAATTAGGAGAAAATAACTGCAACCCATATGACAAAGAGCTAACTTCCTTTATTAATGAAGAGTGCATACAAACCAAGGACAAAAATTCAAACAAGTCACTTAAAAATGGGCAAAGTGTAAGAACTGGGAGATGGGGTGGGGAGACAGATACAAAGGTCTAATAAGCATGTGATATTATAACCACATAACCTCACCCTAAATTAAAGGAAATGCAAATCAAAATATCAATTTTTCACTTTTGAAATTGGCAAAAAATGGCAAGGATAAGAAGAAAAGAGCATGCTTATACACTCCTACCAAAAACATAAATTGGAAAAGCTTTTCTAGAGGCAACTTGGCACTATACAAAAACACACATTCCCTCTGACCCAACAATCCCACAGCCAGTAACTTATAACAGAGATACACCATCACCACCCCAGTCTGCCAAATTATCTGTGAGGATGATCAATAGAGCTCTGCAATTTCTGCAGCCAAAATGTCCATCAAAAGAGGCCTCATTAAATGAATTATGGTTCATCTATATAACAGAATATTGTTCAGCTATTAAAAGGAATAATGGCAATCTGTAGATGCTGAGATAGAGCTATCTGCAAGGTATATTGTCAAGTGAAAAGGCAAATTGTAGAGACATGGCATTTTCTATCCCTTTATTGTAAACAAACATAGACATAAATATAGACATAGATCTATTCTAGCATATGCATAAAATTATTTCTTGGAAGGAACTGAGAAACTGTTTAAATAATTCCTTTAATAATTCCTTAATAATTCCTTAATAATTCCTTTAATAATTCCTTAATAATTCCTTAATAATTCCTTTATTAAAGGAAAATTTAACTTTTCATTTTTTACCTTTCTGTATTAGAATTTTTAAATTTTGTGAATGTACTCCTTTTTTTTAGTTGTCAGCAGGGATTATCTAGGTGGTAAGATTTTAATCTCGGATTACTTCTTCATATTTCTTCATATTTTTTAAAATGTAATTTAAATATACAAATTTTTTTAACGCAAGAATTTAATTCTTTTTTAGAGACTCAGTCTCGCTCTATCACCCAGGCTGGAGTGGCAGTGGCACCCAAGATCATAGCTCACTGCAACATTGAACTCCTGGGCTCAAGTGATCCTCCCGTCTCAGCCTCCCGAGCAGCTGGGACTACAGGCATGTGCCACCACACCTGGCTAATTTTTTAAATTTTTTGTAGAGACAGGGTCTTACTATGTTGCCCAGGCTGGTCTGGAACTCCTGGCCTCAAGCAATCCTTCCACCAAAGTGCTGGCATTACAGGCGTGAGCCACCACACCCGGCCAAGAATTTAATTCTTATGCTATCTTACTGGATCTTCACAACCGCCAGATGATATAATTAGGACTAAATGTAACGTTCCCATGGTACAGAAATGAAACTGAGATGCAGATGGGTTAGCAGCTTTTGAGGTCCTCCAAAGCAGGAAAAAGCCCTCTTATCAAAAGCAACAGGATTTTCCCAGAAGCAGACAAACCACTTCTCAAAACCACTTCTCAAAAGGCCCTTTCTCTTTCCCCTACCAAAGTCATAGCTATGCTTATATTCATGCTCTTGGATATAAACATAATTTGAATACGGGAAGATAACGCAATTGGATGCTTTTCAAATGTTGTGTCAGAACTATCACACCATCATATAACAAGCAGAAATATTTAATTTTTCAGAAAGGACAAAACTTAACTGGCCCAGCTGTGGGGAAACAGGAACACTGGAACACTGCCTGGGGCCCTGACCACAGCCATCTTTTTATTTCTCAATCTAGAAGCAAGGAACAAGCCGTGAAACTGCTTATACTCCTGGACTCAGTCATTTCAATCTGAAGAATACAGCCCAGGATAAAAATAAATCATTTGTGAAAATGAGAAAAAACCAATAGCTCTTTACATAAGATTCTGGGGAAATAGTTCACACATTTAAGAATGGGAGAATATTTAAACAAAATTCAATATAGTAGGACTACATTATAAACTTGACAGATATCTAATAAATGAAATAAAGAATACTATTAAGCTACTAAAAGGATGAGGATATAAACTAACCTTACAAAGAGGGTAGATATAAAATACCCTTATGCAGACTAACAAGACCCACATAAAAAAAATTTATAATGATAATAATAACTAATCCTACATATATTAACTCATTTAATCCTTACAACAATCACAGCAGTAAGTACCATTACTAAACCCCACTGTAAAGGTGAGAAACAAAGAAAAGTTCAGGACACATGTAAAGTAAGGGGCTGAGCCAGCATTTGAACCCAGGCCCAGTGGCTCCTGACTTTCGATTCTCACCCCAGGTTTGTTTATAAACCATATCTTTGAGCTCTCTTTTTTTTACTTATCATATGGGGATAAAAGTACCTATCTTGGGTGCCATGAGAATTAGACAACAAAGGTTTGCAAAGCCACTATTAAAATGTCTACCACTAAGTAGGTACTCAAAGAAAGGCAGCAGAATTTTCTAAATTCATAATACATTTACAGTTAATGTACTGACAAGGCCTCCGGGTTTTATTTTGGGAGAGGTGAAAGAGTACTGTCGCCATGGTAACTGGAGGTCTTGGCCTCAACAATCCCATTGTGCTCAGGAAGAAGGGAGTGAGGGCTCAAAGCAATAAAGAATTAAAAGTGAAAGATGGGTATAGTACAAGACCTTTCAGTGAGCTGGCTCTGGGACAGGGTTAGAAGAAAATAAACTCTGAGACTCTCGAGGAAAGAATGCCAATCACTAGAAACTACAGAACAGGCTTTGGGATAACCTAATGGTGCTTACCACCAGGCTTGCATTCAACCTCCATTAAAGGGTGATGGTGCCTTTTAAACTCTATGCAACTGCTTTCAATAGAGGGACATTTTAGGTGAAAGACCAGTGTAAATCTTTATGCCCCCTTTATTCAATAAATATTTATTGAATGCCTGCTGTGTATCAGTTGCTGGAGATAGATAACAGGAGGACAAGACACCCCTGACCCTGTTCTCAAGTGGGGAAGGCAGGTAAGAAACAAGATAAACGCTTACATAAAGAAGATCACTTCTGACACAGATAAGTATTTTGGGAAAAAAAAACAAAATAATGTGAACCCATGACATGGAAGGACCAGTTTAGATAAGGCTGTTAGAAAAGACTCTCTGAGGACCCAAGGTCTAAGCAGAGGCCTAAATGATAAGAAAGAGACAGCCATGTGAAGATCTAGGGGAAGAGAATTCCAGGCAGAGGGACCTTACTAAAGGCAAAAAGCCTCACACAGGAATAACCTTTCCCCCAAGACAGATTGAACCTAGAAGGTAGAGAGTCTGCCTGCACTCCATGCTGCTGTCCCACAAAAGCACAAACAACATCAGCAGGTCCAGTGACACCTAGGTCTCCTAGGCAGAAGCTTCCAAGGGGACTCTTTGCCAAAAGTTCTGCCTTGGAAAAAGGTCAGGGAGTGCTTAGGGATGGGAGCACAAACAGGTTTTAGACTCAGATTCTGGCCAATTCTGGCTCTTCTCATTGTTGGCTGACTGATGATGAAAAAAAAAAAATCACTGAGCCTCCATTTGCCCATCTATAAAATGGGATCAACAAACCCTACCTTCTGGGGTTGTCGTGAGAAACAAGTAAGCTAACAGATGTGCAGTGCTTAGCACAGTGAACACTAAATATTCGGTATCAGTAAAGGTAATAGCGGTGTGCTAGAAAAAAGGACATCAGACACAAAGGATTACAGTCAATATTATTATTAAAAATTAACAAATAGTATCCACTATATTAAAGAACATAAACAGCGCATCTTTAGTCCTAGGGAAGTGACAAGTTGTTTCACATAGGGCCCTTTCCCAGGTCACACTAAAAGAGCTGAATTAGTTCCTTTTACTGGAGAGGGTAGTGAAGGAGGGAGGAAAGGCATAAGAGAGGTAGAAAGGGAGAAAAAGAAAGAAGGGAGGGAGGGAGGGAGGACAGGCAGGGAGGAAAAGAAGGAAGAAAGAAATAGGCTCCAAAAATTCCCTTACCCTCTTCCCAGATATTTGAAATGCTTTCTCTAATAGTCAAGCTTTCCCTTCCACAATTAAAATTCATACAGACAGAAAACATGGGTTGAGTTTCTCATTCCAAATTACTGAGAATGCGTTGATTAAATCAGTGGATCTTCCCAGAAGCCATAGAAAGGGCCTGGTGCCCAGGCTTGGCTCTAAAATACATTTGCTATATGACCTTTGGCACATTAATCAACTTCACTGAGCTAATCATCTTACCCTTACAAGTTCCTTCTCCTTTTCTCCTCATCACAGTTTAAAGCCTCAAGAATGGCCAATGTACCAAGCTAGAAATATCGGCATTGCCCTTACCTCCTTCTCCCTCCCTCACCTCCCACTCTCAGTCACCATTTTGTAGGACCTACTTCTAGGTCTCTCCCTTTGCCAAGTGGTTGCCTAACTCAGGCCCACATCAGTTCTAACCCCAATTACTGCAACAGCTTTCAACAGAGCTCTAGGAGCAAGTATCCTTTGAAAGAAATAATAAACAAACAAATAAATAAACAAATAAAAACAGAGCTCTAAGCCACAACTTCCCCAAATCCAAATCAATATTGTCTCATGACCTGACATCTGAGTGCCTATTTTATGACAGATACTATTCTAAGTGCTTTATGTATACAACATTTCATTTAGTGTCTAACTCATAGGTTTGTAAGGATTATTCCCATTTTATACATGAGAAAACTGAGGTTCACAAAGTTGCCCAAATATACTAACAAAGCTAGCAAGTATTGGGACAAGGAATTGAGCCCAGGTAATCTGACTCCAATCAACTACACTGTTGCTAATCTTCCTCACTACTACTACAGTGACATTTCTAAAATGTAAATCTGATCCTAAGACTCCTCTGTTTTAAAACAGTCCAGTGGTTTCCCTACAGAACCAAGTTCAAGGTACTCAGAGCAGCATTAAGGCCATCAGTGAGTTAGCCATTATGACCCAACCAAATGGAAGTCTGTCAAGATGGGAGCTTAAAAGGAGGGAAGCAGACAAGCTTAGCAGAGAGGCAGTGGCACATAGTGGTTATGAGCCAGAACTCTGGAATAAGACTGCCTGGGTTTAGACCCCAGCCTCAACACTTTCCAGATAAACTTGCACAAGTCATTTCCTCTCTGAGCCTCATGCTCATCTGTAAAATGGGGACAGTATAGGTACCTACTTCATACCTTCATATAGGTGTTACAAAGATAAAAGTTACTTAGCATAGAGCCTGGCACACAATAAGCTGTCAAGGTTATTACTGTTCTTGCAGCCCACACTCCTGCCACATCCAGACTTCCTGCAGTTCTGACCTCCAGGACCTTTGTGCAAACAAGCTGCTTCCTCTGCCTGGTCCTTCAGGACTGGGCTGAGCCATCAGCATCTCCCTGGAGGACTTGCTGGGCCAGTGGCCCACTCCTATATTCTCCCATGGCAGCCTGACCTGCCCTCTGGGCCACAGTATTCATCACTCTATACTAAAACCACCTATTTGAGCCAATCCCTCCCAAGAGGCGATGAGCTCTTTCTAGGCATCCCCAGCATCTAACAAGCAGTGCCCTTACATGGTACTCAGATGTTATTAAATAAGATAAGCTCAGCTTTCTGACTGGCAAAATGGGAATAAAAACAGGAAAGAGACCAATATCATCTACCTCAAGGGCTGTAGGGATTAAAGGAGATAATCATATGGAGGCTCATTGAAAAGTGCTATCCACCAGTAAACATAAGAACTGTTATTACTCCTTGGGGGCAGAGGGAGGAAGGCAAAGCACAGGGAATGAAGCATGTGAAGACAGACCACAATTCTGTCCCTGGGGCCTAGGAAAAGCTGTATCTGTTTTTTGTCACTGGGGGCTCCAGCCTATAATTATCTATAGCCTATAGAAAACATAGTCTACAGCTCTGGAGTAGGTTTTGTGTGGGTTCTTTTGTGGGGGAAGTCTTCTTTTAAACAGACCTGACTAAGCTGTTCTTAAAGGGTTTCTTAATTGAAATATCACTATATTACAAAGGAAAACAATTTGGAGATGAAGTCATTACTCAATGGGGCCTCCAAAGACATTTTCCTGAATTACAACTCTTTCACTGTCTATGGAGTTTTAAAGGTATATAAGTTATTTAATAGATAATTAATTCCCTTATTCTTTAAATATTAACTTTAATTCCTGACATTTATTATTAATACTAAGAAATGGAAAACATTTTCTGAGTCTTTACCATATGCTAAATCCTTGACAAACATCTCATTTCCAACAACGCAGAGTAGTCGGCAGTATTATTCCATTTTACAAAGGAGGAAAGGAGGCTTAGAGCAAATAAACAACTTGCCCATGGTCACCCAGCGAGGTAGAAGAGCTGGGATTTGAGATGCAAGGCTTGGTCCAAAATACACTACACTTACACTGCTTTTAAAAACAAAGCCTTTGGGATACTTGAACATAACAATATTAAGGGATTAGTTTTTGTGTGTGAAAATGAGAAAAAACCTTAAGAGTCTTTATCTTTTACAGACGCTACTGGTAAAGTTATGGAAGAAATATAAACTAGCAAACAAAGACCATGGAGGGATTCTACAAACATTTTATGAGAGAAATAAAACAGTAATAACGATAATATATACTCAGCTCTTCATAGATCACCAAGCTATATGAAAACCCTATAAACTAGGTTTTCTTTCTTTCTTTCCTTCCCTTTTTTTTTTCTTTTTTTTGAGATGAAGTCTCACTATGCTGCCCAGGCTGGTCTCAAACTCCTGGGCTCAAGTGATCCTCCCACCTCAGTCTCCCAAGTAGCTGGGATTATAGGAGTGAGCCACTGTGCCCAGCTTAAACTAGGTTTTCATATTCCCATTTTTCAGATTAGGAAATAGAGGGAAAGGGTAACATTTACCAATACTTCCAATGATCAATGTGAGGCAGTTATGATAGCTGAGTGAGGAAACAGAGGTCCAGATAGGCTGGAAATGTCTGCTTCCAATGTCCATACCACAGTGAGAGGATGGGGTGGGGAACCTCTGGCGTTCTGATTTCAAAATTCTTCTTAAGCATCAAAGGAGGCAAGAAAAGCTTCATCTTTCTCTGTTGCACCCCTTTTAATAAAAGGATTTGTTCTGCAAAATTTGGATTCAATCAAAAGGCCACACTTAAGGACCTAGGAGGCCACATTTTGCCTTAAGGCTGCAGGTTCCCCACCCCTGGAAGCCCAAGTTACATGTAGCCACAATGGCAGTTGCTGGTACTCAAAGTCCACCTCCAAATCCTGGGTCCTCACCAGCACATACCATGCAGCCTGGACATGAAAAGTGGCCTCTTTATCCTGCCCTTCTAAATTGCAGATGTCTAATTTTCATATAGGCCACACAGCATGACCAATTTTCCTACTCATTAAAGCATACTGGACAGCATTCACCATTCCACAGGACCAAGGAACAGTCAAGCAGTCCAAACCAGCCATGCTCAGGAGCCTCAAGAAAGGGACAAAGGTTGTCAAAATCATAAAGACATAAAGTAGAATGGTGGCTGCCAGGGGCTCAGAGGAGGGGAAAAGAGGGAGTTAGTATTTAATGGGTACAGAGTTCCAGTTTTCCAAGATGAAAAGAGTTATGGAGACAGATGGTGGTGATAGTTGCACAACACTATGAAAGTAGTGACTTATTTATTCATTTTTTTTTACAGATAAGGTCTCACCCAGGCTTAAATGCAATGGCCCAATAAAAGCTCACTGTAACTTGAACTCTTGGGCTCAAGCAATCCTCCTGCCTCAGCCTCCCAAGTTGCCGGGACTACAGGCACATGCCACTATGCCTGGCTAATTTTTTTTTTTTTTGTAGAGGCAGGGTCTCACTATGTTGCCCAGGCTGGTCTCGAACTCCTGGTCTCAAGCAATCCTCCTGCCTCAGCCTCCCAAAGCACTGGGATTACAGGTGTGAGCCACTGCACCTGGCCCTATGAAAGTATTTAATACCACTGAGCTGTACACTTAAAAATGGTTAAGACAGCAAATTTTTTATTATGTGTATTTCACCACAATAAAAAAATTGGAGGAAAAAAAGAAAAGGAAAGGCAGAAAGGCAGCCTGAGCTGGGATTGGGTTTATACAATTAAAGGATGTTTGCATGTTCACGAACGAAATCTGGGGTAAGGGTGGCAAAGTACCTCAGTCCTGGGTTCCATGCTGCCATCTGTTTGATGATGTAATTAAAGTGACTAATTCAAACCTCTAGGGGGAAAAGAAAGGCAGTTGTAGAGAGAAGGATATAAGAGCACTGAGACTAGAGGCAAAAAAACCTGGACTCCAATCCAGGCTCTGCTTATGAGATAACTGGACTTGGACAAGTTACTTAGTCTCAGTTTCCTCCTCTGTTAGGAGAGAGTAATAGATCAGTTGTAAGGATTCAATGAGATCCAAGAGAGTGTTAAAAAAATGCTAGCTATAGTTATCATTATTGTAAAATGCCCATATTTCCAGGCCAGGTTTCCACAACCTAGAAATCCCAACACCTGTGCACCTGTAGAAGCAAGGAAGGCACATCAATCCAGCTAGCCATGGACTTTTTCCATACAGGAAAGAGACCTCTTGAAAATCAGGTCTCTGCTAGGACAGAGAGCCCAAATACTCAACTAAGATGCCTAGGAGTTAGCCTTTAAAATCCTAGAATTAGGGGGTTGAGGTGGGAGGAGAAAAAAAAAAAAGACAAAAAAGAAAAAAAAATCCTAGAATTATGTTCCTCACATGAAATAAACTGTCATTAAAAAAAACCCTCAGTTTCAATCCTTCCCCAAGCCCCTCCTCTTCTTCCTTCCCCAAAGTTCACTGATTCAAGCTCTACCTCCCTTTTATAAAACTGTCCAATTTACACTTGGTGACTCAAACCAGGCTCTTGAAATTTTACAGAATTTCTGCAAGCTCATTAGTTCCATTATTTGGCCAAAGAAAGCAAGGTCCAGCTGAAGACCCAGCCCAAGATTTAGCGAAGTTGTCAAAGCATTATTACAAATCAGGGTTTCAATTTTCATTACGTTATCCCACAGTTAGTCAGTCAATAACCTATAAGGGGCAGTTGCTGACAAAGTGGATAAGACAAAGACAGCACCCTCCCTTTCTCCAAGCTCACAATCTAGTCAAGGACACTGATTAAGCATACATTTTGGTTTAAAGAATGTTTATTAAGAAAAATGTAAATGTCCCCCATATTACTTTCTAGAAACATGAGGAAGAGAGGAAATTTCAGAGGTTAAATACATCTCCGAGTCCTGATTACCAAGCTGGCAACTGTCTTTGAGTATAATCAAGTGTTCTCAAAGAACTGTTAGTTTTACTCATTTGTGAAGTTATTTGAAATCTAGATTTCCTATCATTATCCTTAGCAATTTCTTGGGTGGGTTTTGTGGCTGTGTATTCCTAGGAGGAAGAGCATTTGGAAGTAACTTTTAAATGTCATTTGCACTTAGGATATACTTTCAAGTTTCAGATAGGGAGTTTAAGCACCTTTAAAATCCAGGAAGAAGGCCCAGTGCGGTGGCTCATGGCTGTAATCCTAGCTTCTCTGGGAGGCCAAGGCGGGTGGACTGCTTGAGCTCAGCGGTTCAAGACCAGCCTCAGCAAGAGTGAGACCCCCTCTCGAGGAAAAAAAAAAAATCAGCTTGAGAGAGTTGGAGGTTGCGGTGAGCTGCAATGCCACCACTGCACTCTACCCCAGAGGTGAGGGGGGTGGAGGTGCAGGCGGACAGAGCAAGGACTCTGTCTCCACAAAAAAAAAAAAAAAAAAAAAGCAACTAGATGAGCTTCCTCACAAACCACCCCCCTTAAAAAAATAAAAAGACAAAATCCAGGAAGAAGCACAAGGTAACTGATTCCCACAGACAGGGAAGATCTTGAGGGAAGGGGATTAAAAGCATTACATCTCACTTTCCCCAAATCCCAGACAAAGACAAACTACCTACTTCACCTTTAAATTTCATGCCACCTGCCCTGCTAATTCAAACTAAAAAAGAAAGCTGGGGTGTGAAGGAGAGGAAAACATTTTTAAAATACATATCAGGTAAGAGAACTTACAAGTAAATAAGGTATATGCAAAATACAGCCTCCCTCTTAGTGATACAGGGAAGCAGCTAAGATTGAGGAGAACTCAAGGAAGGCTTCTCTGAGAATTTCAGGTAGTTTTGAATGAAATAAAGCATGGAACTGACAGAGGACATGGAGGCAGAAGAATGCTGAAGTTGGGTGTGAAGACAAGCTGGCGGCTGCCTCAGCTAGAAAAGAGAACAGTGGCAGAAGTGACTCGGACAAGGGAGTGACTGGCAGGCTGCCCAACTGAGCATGTGAAAGAAATGAGATCTGCTACAACAAGCTCCCACAGACAACTGGGTTCCTAAGCAAGGTACTGACAAAGACTCAGACCAGAGTAGACCTTGGAGATAATTAGCTCTTCATTCTATAAATGGAGAGAACTAGGCCCAGTAACATCAAGAGACTTGCCTGAGGTCTCACAGTGAGTGGAAGAGCTGGGACTAGGGCCAAACCCAGATCAAACCCATTACTGAAGAGGATCTGACATTTATGTGAAGAATTGGTGGGGGGGATTGGGGAGAGGGCTGGGAACACAAAATAATCTAGTCATTCAGGTTTGTCCTGATTAGGGCTCTCAATAAGATCATGTTGGAAGAGGGCCATGACAGGTGACAGCCAAGGAAATAGGTACAGGTGCTCTAAAACATTTAGAAAGGAAAAACCCAATTGAGACTCACAATAGATTAGATATGTGAGTACACAAGGAGAGAGATCATCAGAAGCCATAATCCCCATCAAAGAATGTCATCTTCTTATCAGCATTTACCTTTCTGGAGCATCCACTTAGAGACAAGCCAGCAGTTTCCATTCAAGGTCTGGGCACTGACCTTTACCCTAACCTTTCCCAGGTCCATTTCCAGAACCCAGAACACCAGGAAGGACTCCTTGGAAATTCCAACACTTGTGATCCTGCTAATTTGGGGTAGCTCAGACTCCCTACTCATGATAGGATGACAGGCGAGGAACCAGAGAGACAAGCTGGCTATGTAGTATTTACTAGAATAATTTATGTCAAGAATTATGTTCATATTTAAGCAAGAAATATTTAACAATTTAAATTTGACAACATACATAGAAACCAAACTCCTGGAGAAGTTTTTGGCCATGGTTTAAAAAGCTAAATGCTAGAATAACTGTAATTAATAGTCCTCAGAAAGGGACAATGGCCTTGTACAAGCTTTAAGGGATATATATCTGGTTAAAGATAAAATGAAAAACAATACCCCAGCATAAGGCCAATCACCACTTTCCTATTTTCACAGAGAAATCTGTGACCCTGTGTATGGAACCTAACTACTCAAAAGTGTAGTTTAGTAATGTTAGCATCTCTTGCAAATTAGAAATGCAGACATTCAGGCCCCATACTAGACCTACCAAATCAGAATCAGCATTTTAACAAGACCCCCAGGTGATTTGTATGCACATTCAAGTTTGAGAAGTACTGGTACAGAATACTTAAGAGTGCACTGTACAGCAGTACACAGATAAAGTATCAAACAGCCAAATAAAGAGACAAGGTACCTGTTCACTTTCGGCATACCATATTTTATTAGGTATTGCTCAGATAGACTTCCAATGTTTTTTATAAATTTGGTACTTACTAATGACTACTTGATCTAAATGTGGGATCTATTTCACTTCATAACACAATTAGTTCTAGGGCTTTCATGCACATGAAATATAAAACAGCTTAGTTGTTCTGAAAAATATAATAATGGTTAATTTTATTCAAGTTCCAACACAGAGTTCAGAGCACTTCTCCACAAGCCCTATTAACTTCTACAGATTGATTCCTAGGAGTATCATTAAACCCCCCAGCATCCCTAAGAAGCAGGTGCTGAGCAAACATCCAGTTTCTAAATGATGATCAGAAAGACTTGGTCCTGAAAATGCAGCATTTTCCTGGCTTGTCCTATTAGTGTATCTTCTCAGACCCAAACTCTCTCCCTCATTGAGGCCTCATGCAGCTGCATACTCAAGTACTTCCCGAAAGGGAGAAAGGTCAAAGGTATCATCATCCCCTAAACACCTGGGATTCCAGCTGTGGAGAAATTAATCTGGTTGGGGGTTTGGCTGAGAAGCCCTGAAAAAGATCTGGAAAGGCAGAGAGAAACACAAAAGAACCTAGTGAGGCTCTTAAGAGACAAGAGGTCCCACATATTTGTAGATTTTAAAGTGGGGTTGGGGGCAAAGATTAGCAAATATGTAAGAGGATGATTGGGAGAGATAAATATCCATTCCCCCCACCCATACCCTGGGGACACAAACAAAGAGTGCCCAATGGATTCCTCCAAATGACCTCTTTTCTTGATAAAAGGTAGTAAGAAAGCCATTGCAGGGCAGAAACTTATGGCTAGAAGCAGTGCTAGGAAAATCTCTTGAGGATTTTCCCCCCACTACAGGGAGATAAAGCAAAGGAGAAAACAGTACCCACCTAAACAGAATCTTATAGGAACCAAACCACCAGGAGAACTAAGAGTCCTGTGATTAACCGAAGAAATGCAGTGAGATTCCTTCCCACTTTGAATCCAGCACTGGGGGGCCAGGCAGCCCTATACTTAAGGCCACCTCCAGCACAAGAGGAAGAAAGGGGGAAATCTCTACAGCCACTCAGTAAGCAGAACATTGTCCAAAGGGAGTCAGAAACCAGAAAAATGCTTGGGTATAGGGCAAGCCAAGAGAGAAGAGTTCCTGTTTGCAGAAAGAGAAGAGATAAAGTAGGGTTATGAAAAACAATGTGCAAGCACCCCTTTAGGAGACGGTTCCTCCCGTAGGGGGGAGGGGAATTCAGGAGGTGTGACTATAGGAAGTATGCTCAGAAAAAAAGGCCACAGAAGCAGAGAGAAAGTGCTGTGCTGAACAAAGATATGTACACACCAGAGGAAGGAAGAGGAAATGGGTGCATTGGCCAGACTGGGAGAGCACCTACAGGGGAATGTGCTTCCTAAGAGGGAAGGAAACTGAGCAATGAAAATGTCTTAGATGACAGAAAAGCTAAAAAGGGTAGGAAGGCATGCTCAAGAACCACAGACCACACACTACCTGGGAATGAGAGGACTCAGGAAAAAGGTGTGTCCCCATACTTAAAGAGCATCTGGAAGGTGGCTGCACCCTGAGAGTTGTATAACTAAAAGAGGTGCATTTCATACATTTGGGGGGCACAGGAAACAAATATACTCAGATACAAAAACGAGTCTCCTCCAGGAAATAAGGCAGTTTGATTTGGGGAACTCACGAAAAGGGTGCAACCCCAAGAATAGAAAGCAGGCAGTGAATTCTCTTATTTGTGAAACTGAAAATATGTGCCTAGAAACTTCAGGATTTGGACCTCATTTTCAATGCACCCTCAGATCTGAAGGGTTGAAGAAAGGAAGTAGCCCCTAAATATAAGGAATTCTGGAAGGCATGTTGTCACACTTGGGGCCTAGAAAAAGGGGATTCTTCCTCAGAGTTACAGGGATGTAAAAAAGTATCCCAAAACTTTGGTTAATGGACCCCAAATATAAGGGACCCATTAACAGGGTGAACCCCCAAATTGGAAAGGGCATGCGTACTGAGTGGAGCCTTGAAAAAGGGAGTGTGCTCCCAGTTGAGGGGGCTGGGGAAAAGGGGTACACCCTCACTTTGGGGGCGCTTTACAAATTGAGATAAAATCCCAGGGCTGGAGCTTAGGAAAGGGGGTGTGCCGCCCAGATTTCCAAAACTATAGAGAAAGGGGACACTCCCATATTCGGGGTCTTGAGAAAAGGGTGTGCTCCCCAAAATAGGATAAAAGAGCCAATAAAAGAAAACGCATTCCCAAAGCACAACGCAACAGTAGCGGCTGATGATGGGGCTCTCGGGAGCCACACAGCTAAGGCCCGAGCCCTAGCGCTTACCCCCCACCCCCAACACCGCCAGCTCCGCGCCCCGGGCCCGCACCCCGCGGCCCAGCCCCCTCGGGTGGCGCTCATTGGCCGCGGCCGCCGTCACTCCCGCGGACAGCCCAGGGGATTGGGCGCCGCTCGCACGCCCGCCACGCTCTCAGCAGCAGTCCCAGGGCCTCCCTCCGGGCTGAGCGAGCGGGGCCGGGCGGGGAGCTGGGCCGGGCAGGGGACCGGAGCAGCGGTGGCGTCCGTCACCGTCCCCGCCCGCACAGCGCGCGCGCGCGCGGCGCGGGCCCGGCCCGACCCGGCCCCGGCCAGCCGGCTTCGCCTTGCCGAGCCTCGCCGCGAGCTCACCTCACGGCCCCGCTCCAGCTGCGCCGCTCCAGGACCAACCGACAGAAGGACTCTGCGTGCTGCGCACCACGTGACCCTCGGGACGCCTCCCGCCCCCCCCCCACACGCACCTCGCCACCACCGAATGACGCAGCGCCCCAGCTGCCCCGCCTCCGGCCCCGCCCGATCACCGTGGCGACGGCCCGCGCAGGCCACGCCCACTGCCCTGACGCGCGGGAACCAGGCTGGCGCCCCATCTGGAACACGAAGTCCCTACTCAACTGTAACCACTGAGATCACGCGAAGCCCGGGACTGAACACTACCCATCACCTGTTATTTGCCTCCTAAATGCATCTCAAAACCTCCAACTTCTCTCCATCCCACTGTCACCACTTCTGTCTAGGCGACTTTCACCTCTCCAAGATGACAGTGGTCTCCACCCCGTTACTATTCCCCCTCGCAGTCAGTTCTTCACACACAGGCAGTGAGAGCTTTTCAAAACGCCATGCTCCGCGTTTCCTTCTCTTCTCCAGATTAAGATCTAAATCTTCACCTAGACTATATACCAGGCTCTTCAAAGTCAGGACTTAACTTGCCTCTTTCTTAACCTCACACATCTAGCTCCCCCACATTCTCAGCGTCTTTCAAGTGCTCAAACAAGCTAGGTTCCCCTCACCTCAGGGCCTTTGTACTCATTTATCCCCAACTCTGTGTCATTAACTCCCAGGAAAGGATTCCAGTTGCTGTGGAGAAGAAAAGCTGTATTTTGTCTCCAGGGACCAAGGTTGGAGTTGCAGCCACCCCAGAAGAGTTGAGATGTTTTCCCCATGGTACTTGGCAAGTATATATACTGTATTAAAATTGTTACGATTGCGGGGCTCAGTGGCACGCGCCTGTAGTCCGAGCTATTAGGGAGGCTGAGGTGGGAGAATCAGTTGAGCTCAGGAATTTGAGACCAGCCTAAGGCAACATAGTCAAACCTGTCTCTTTAAAAAAAAAAAAAGAAAGAAGAAAGAAAATTGTAACCATACAGAGAAGGTTAGCACAAGGATAATATGCAAATTCATGAAACAGTCTATATATATTTTTTTAAATCAGCAACTTGAGAATCAAAACCACTTGGTCACGCGCTCAAATACAGGAAGAAAGGGCCTTCCCAGGATCCTCTGTGTTTATGTTTATTATTAATAACATGAAATTGCTCAGATGTTAGTGGCTGTTGTAGCATATGGAGAATTTTTTGCCCCACAATCACAATGATGCCAAGAATCTCAGACCCTGTAGCCCCATATATATATAACATGTCTTCAGTTGTACAACCTGTGTGCATTGAGAGTTAGGCTTGAGCTGGGCACCAAAGAAACACAAAGCAGAATGAGATTTAGGCCCAGTTCTCAAGAAGCTCACAGAATGGTGGAGAAGCCGCAATTTTTAAGTTAAAATTCTTTTTGTCTGTTGTGAGTAAAAGCACTGACACTGTTGCAAATATAAGCAAGAGAGAAATATATTACAAGGGTACTGGGGGCCCTGAGCTGCAACAGGAGGGCAGCCTTGGAAAACAAACAGGCACAAGGGCAGCTCCAATGAAGAAGCAGCTGCTGGTAGCCACTGTGCTACCAGTAGCACTACTCACCACTGCTGAGATTCAATCTTAGAATCCCTTTGTCTATGAGTCACTCGAGAGAGGCAAAGTCTTGGCCAGCAGCCACTGTTGATTGGCCAATCTCAGGTCACATGGATGAGTCCAGGCTGCCAGGAAAAGAAGAGAGGAATGATCTGCCCCTAAGGGTGTTCCACAAATGAGAAGGGTGGGTGGTAGAAGGAGACTGATGCTGACCAGGCAAAAATAACCTGATACAGATATAAATAAAGTATGTTGGGAGCTAAGCTCTTTCTAATTGAAAAACTTTCAGAAATCTGACTTGCCAGTTTCTGAACTGGATATTAATGGTATGCTAGCAAGAGAGCTCCAGTTTACAAAGTTTTGGTCTAAAGCCCAGTGCAACCTGGCATGGTGGCTCATGCTTGTAATCCCAGCATTTTGGGAGGCCAAGCCGGGGGGATCACTTGAGGCCAGGAGTTCAAAACCAGCCTGAGCAACATAGCAAGACCCCGTCTCTACAAAAAATTTTTTTAAATTAGCTGGGTGTGGTGGCACACGCCTATAGTCCCAGCTACTCCGGCGGCTGAGGCAGGAGGATCACTTGAGCCCCCGAATTCAAGGCTGCAGTGAGCTGTGATCATGCCACTGCACTCCAGCCTATCTCTAAAACAAAATAAATTAAAAAAAAAAAAAACCACTGCCTCCTTAGCAGTATCTACTTTCTGCCCTAAGATCCTCCCCAGCATCTTACTAATATTTCAGAACTGTGTTCCTTGCCAGGGACGGTAGCTCACACCTGTAATCCTAGCACCCTGGGAGGCCGAGGTGGGAGGACTGCTTAAGGCCAGGAGTTCAGGTTCCAGACACCCTGAGCAAGAGCAAGACCCTGTCTCTATAAAAAATAGAAAATTAATCCCAGCTACTTTGGAGGCTGAGGCAGGAGGATCGCTTGAGCCCAGGAGTTTGAGGTTGCAGTGAGCTATGATGACACCACTGCACTCCAGCTAGGGTGACAGAGGAAGACAAACAAACAAAAAAAAACTGTGTTCCCAGCCCATAAAATGACAGCTCCGCAAAAAAACCCTACATACGTACAAGGTATACAGTAGCACAAGAAGCATTCAGTACCTCCATTGAAGAGTTCTCACCCTCCTTAAGCATCACTTTTCTTCAATAATCACTTTTTTTAATTCAATGGGATTGTAACTACCTCACCCACAGAATTGTCACATTTAAGTTAAATAATATATAAGAAAATGTATTGTAAACTGCAATGTTCTATACAAATGATTTTCTGATTGCTTTCTTACTGGACTCATAGTCCAGCATATTTGAAATATTCCTAGCTAAAGAGAAGCAGAAGTAAAGGCCTAACATGAGATAGGATATTCCATTAGGAAACTGATTTTTCTCAGCCTCTACTCAGCAAACCTTTATACTCCATCCTTATGCCACCGTAAGGCATTGACAGTGAGTCTGTCAAGGGAAAAAGGGGAAACAAAAGCAGAAAAGCAAGCCCCTTAGCTCTCACAGACCCCATGTACTGAGTATCACCAAGCTCGAACATATCACTCCCCAGAAGCAGGAACTGTGGTGTGATCTCTGCAGCAACAAGCTGAGTGTGAGAACTCAGGAAGCCGGAAACCACAGTCACAGTAGCGTCCTAGGGGTCCAAGAACCTCAACAAGATGCCAGGGGGCCAAGGGAAGGCGGTTAAGTCTTGGCCCTGGCCTGAGGTCTCTCCAGTCTGGGCTTGACAGAAACTTCCTAAACTCAACAGGCCTTAACTGCTTTCCAAGTGAGGGGGAGGGGAATTAAGTAGGGATTCCAATATAATTCCAGCATTTTGCAAGATTTTAAGTAGGGAGGAGGAAGTAGGAAGGAGAGGAGAACAATTTTTTTTTTTTTTAATTCTTGTCCTAGCCACTAAGAAGACTAATAAAATCCACCTAGACCACTTCAAGGGCAAGTACTATGTCCTGTTCTCCTTTGTCCCTTGGGAGCCCCAGTGCCTAGCACTGTTCCCTATTTTGTTGCATACCTAGTAAATGTTTCTTGTGGGTTGAAACTTCTAGCCCAAAGATAAAGAGAAAGGGGGAGGATATTAGCCCCGGGACTAAGGGAGGTGTTAGGTCCCAGCCGAGAGGAAGACAATCAAGCCTGGGGCATAGTAAAATGCCCTTCATTTTGGGCACCTGGGTGCAGGTGGGTGGAGGCCAGCTGAGAGTGGTGAGTTTTATAAAAGGTTTGAATGAAAGTTTGGACAGGGGGAGTTCTCTCTGGAACAGCCGCTTTATCTTTACAACCTTTGGACTCTCCAGACCCCTGTGGCTATTGTTTCACCCTCCATAGCTGTGGTCCTTATCTGAGTACTTTATCTACCCCATTCCTTTCCACACCTTTTTTGAGTTCCCACCCTGAGTAAGCCCCACAGGAAGGGAGGTTATAAAGAGGTAAATTAAATACAGTCTCTGAATATTCACATACTCCACTGTCCTAACATTTTTGTAATTTAATTTTAGATAGAACTTTCACATGGTTCAAATACCAGAAATTCTATAGAAGGTATACAATACAAAGTCTCCCTCAAATTCTTGTCCCTCAGTGGTCCAGTTTCCATCGGTAAACATTACTCTTACTTTCTTATGACTCCTTTCAGGATTTTGTTATATGTATGTAAGCAAACTTGAATGTAGTTTTTATTTTGACCCTTTAACAAAAAAGGAAGCATTTATTCATGTTGTTCTCCACCATTTTTCACCAAACAACATATCTCAGATACTCTACACTTTATACCATGGTATAAAATAACTTCCTTATTATTTTGTTTTATTTTGCTGCTGTATAGTATTCCTTGAGTGGACATACTATGATTTGCTTAATCAACCCCCTTGTGATGGACATTGGGTTGTTTCCAATCTTCTGCAATTTAAAAACAATGCTCTATTTACAAATAGTACAACACAGCTGGGCAGGGACTCAAGCCTGTAATCCCAGCACTTTGGGAGGCCAAGGCTGGAGTTTGAGGCCAGGGGTTCAAGACCAGCCTGGGCAACACCCATCTCTACAAAAAAAAAAAAGAAAAATAGTATACCACATGTGTGCAGACAGAAATGTAGTAGAAATTATCAAAACTCAAAAATAGGAGATCTGGGCCACAGGGATATATGAATTTATAATTTTGATAGAGTTGCAAATTGCCCTCTGAAGAGGACAAAAGTCCCAAAGTCCACAGTTGCAAAATGTGTCACAAGTAAGCCATTACTTGCAACAATTAAAATCCTGCAACTTATTTATAAGTTTAAGAAACAGAAGCTGTTCCAAGATGATTCCTATAATGCTATTCTCATTCGCTTTTTTTGTGTGTGTGTGAGACAGGGTCTCTCTCTGTTGCCCAGGCTGGAGTGCAGTGGGGCAGTGGCGTCATCATAGCTCACTGCAGCCTTGAACTCCTGGGCTCAAGCGATCCTGCTGCCTCAGCCTCCTGAGGAGCTGGGAATATAAGTGTGCGCCACCACACCCAGCTAACTTACTCTGCATTCTTGGTAGGGAGAGAAATGAGTGATTTTCCAGTTTTCCAGCTAGGAATGTGTTATCCATATATGTTACACATGTCAATGTCATCACGTGTATCCTTTAAAAAGAGAAGTCTTGGAAATTATCTTGATGACCTTGTATAGGGGGAAATATCCTTAAGACATGAAAAGGACAAGCCATAAAGGAAAATATTATAAATTCAACAACATAAAAAATTACATTTTATCCATGGATATAAACATACACATGGATGGCCTCCGGGGTTGATGGGGAAATGAGATAGAGAAGGGAGGCTAAGGAAGAGTAACAAAGAAAGAGGGGCCATTCATTTTGTTTCCAATGTTTATAAACAATGTTGCAATAAATAATTCCCCTACTCATGGTCATTCACAACGTTTCCGATTGTTACAAACAATGCTTCAATAAATATGCTTGTATGTCCAAAAAAAAAAAAGAGAGAGAAAAAGTGTGACACTGTTGGGGCTTAATGGGAATTGTGTGCCATGAAACGAAAGCATGATTGAGTGTATCAGTGTGATTGTGTGCATTTAAGGTTTAAAAAGAGGGGGCAGTGGAAATGTTGATCATTGATGCTCTGCAGTCCAGAGCCGTCTGGATTCCTTCTTGCCTGCTTACTGACTCACTAAGACCCAAAAGCTCTCTCCCCTTTCCCTATTGTCCTACACTTACAGGTTTGAAATCTTGCCTCCTTCACTTCACCCTACTTAGCCCAGCCCACAGTCCCCTTGGGCCTAAAAAAGTATCTGAAGTCCAGTCAGAATTCCAAATTCCAGACTCTAAATAGTACCACCAAAGAAAGTCATTGGAGGAACAGTTATGGAAAAACAGGTACTCACACACCTTATTCCACTTTCACTGCTTTATTTGACTATACATTGTCTTTTTAAAATTTTTTCAACTTTATTTATTTATTTGTTTTTGGCCTGGCTACTTCATAATCACTTTTTTGCCTTTATTATTTTCAAAGGTTTATTTATCCCAGAAGCGACAGGATTGCCCCTCCTCCTTCTAGCCATCTCTTTTTTCAGGGAAGCCTCTTCATTGTAAGAAGTAAACTAGAGGCAGAAACCTCTGCATACCTGGCTAAAGTAAAAGTTAAACCCAATGATTGAATCTTAGGAATAGATAAGAGGGCTGAGTCCTGCCCAATTGAAACTCTCTCTGCCACAGAGGGCTTCAATCCTCCTACCACATACCTTAAAGTAAGACCTCTGACATTTAAGAGAGGCCAAATGGGGAAGTAAAAGTTATATTTACGTGCCCTGTAGATTTTCCAAATTTTCCTTTTACCCCTCCCTACCTCACACATTTACCTCTTTCTCCCCTTCCTATTCTACTTGAATTTTTTATCTCTTTTGGGAAAAATGTGATATCTATTGAACATTCACTGTTGCGAGGCACTGGGTTAAGTGCTTTGCATGAATTATTTCATTTAATATTCACAATAACCCTTGAAGAGAAATCCTATTTATTATCATTTTGCAGTTGAAGAAATGGGGGCCCAGAGAAGTTGAGTTGGTGGTCTAAGGTCACATTGCTAAGAATAATTTAAGCCCAGAAAGTTTAACTCTAGATCACATGTGTATTAATCCTAAACTTAAGGAATTCTCAGTAGAGCCCCTCCTAGTTCCCCTGCCACTAAACTTTCTCCAATCTGGCCCATTCTCCAAACTTCTCAAGCTACCATTCTAACATAAGAGTAATAATAAGCAAAATGATCTTTTTAAAGCATGTCAGCTTTGGGAGGTGGAGGCAGGAGGCTCACTTGAGTCCAGGAATTTGAGACTGGCCTGAACAACATGGAAAGGCCCCTATCTCTACAAAAAAGAAAAATATTAGCTGGGCATGGTGGTGCACACTTGTAGTCCTAGCTGCTCAGGAGGCTGAGACAGGAAGATCACTTGAGCCCAGAAGTTTGAGGTTGCAGTGTGCTGTGATGATGCCACTGCACTCTAGCCTGGGCAACAGAGCAAGACCCAGTCTAAAAAAAAGGAAAAGAAAAGAAAAGAAAGAAAAAGAGAAAAGAAAAGAAAGAAAAAGAAAAAAGAAAAGAAAAGATATTGCCACAGCCATGCCAATCGTTAGCAACCACTACCCTGACTAGTCAGCAGCCATCAAGGCAAGACTGTCCACCAGGAAAAGGATTACAACTTGCTAAAGGTTCAGATGTTACCTTTTTCTTTTCTTTTCTTTTCTTTTTTCTTTCTTTTTTTTTTTTTTTTTTTGAGACATGGTCTTGCTCTGTTGCCCAGGCTAGAGTGAGTGGCGTCATCATAGCTCACTGCAACCTCACACTCCTGGCTTCAAGCGATCCTTCTGCCTCAGCCTCCCGAGTAGCTGAGACTACAGGTGTGTGCCACCATAACCAGCTAACTTTTTTATTTTTTGTAGAGATGTAGGTCTTGCTATCTTGCTCAGGCTGGTCTCGAACTCCTGCCCTCAAGTGATCTCCTGCCTCAGCTTCCCAGAGTGCTAGGATTATAGGTGTGAGACACTGCACCTGGCTGCAATTTCTTAAAATAAGACAACAATGAAGTTTGCCATGTCAATTGACTCTTCCTTTCATGAAAGATTTCTCTGTAGCATGCAATGCTATTTGATAGCATTTTACTCACAGTAAACTCCTTTCAAAATTGGATTCAATCCTCTCAAACCCTGCCACTGCTTTATTAACTAAATGTATGTAATATTCTAAATCAATTCAGTCACATCCTTAGGGTTCAGTTCTATTTCTAGTTCTCTTGCTATTTCCACCACATCTGCAGTTACTTCCTCCACAAAGGCTAGAACCCCCTCAATGTCATCTATGAAGGTTGAAATCAATTGCTTCCAAATTCCTGTTAATATTGATATTTGACCTCCTCCCATGAATCACAAATGTTCTTAATTGTATCTAGAATGATGAATTCTTTCCAGAAGTTTTTCAATTTACTTTGCCTAGATCTATCAGAGGAATGACTGTCTATGGCAGCTGTAGCCTTATGAAATGTATTTCTTAAATAATAAGACTTGAAAATCAAAATTACTCCTTTATTCATAGGCTGCAGAATGGATGTTGTGTTAATAGGCATGAAAACCACATTAATCTCCTTGTAAATCTCCATCAGAGCTCTTGGGTGACCAGATGCATTGTCAATGACCAGTAATATTTTGAAAGGAATCTTTCTTTGAGCAGTAGGTCTCAACAGTGGGCTTAAAATATTCAATAAACTGGCTGGGTGCAGTGGGTCATGCCTGTAATCCCAGCACTTTGGGAGGCTGAGGTGTTCTAAAATGTTTTTTAAAAAATTAGCTGGGCATGGTGACCTGCACCTATAGTCTTAGCTATCCAGGAGGCTGAGCCAGGAGGATTGCTTGAGCCCAAGAGTTTCAGGTTGTATTGAGCTATGATCCTGCCACTACACTCTAGCCTGGGTGACAGGGAGAGAGACTCTGCCTCAAAAAAAAAATTAACTAAACCATGCTGTACACAGATACGCTGTCATCCTAGGCCTTGTTGTTCCATTTATAGAGCACAGGCAGAGTAGATTTAGCATAATTCTTATGGGCACTAGGATTTTCGGAATGGTAAATGAGCATTGGCTTCAACTTAAAGTCACCAATTGCATTAGCCCCTAATAAGAGAGACAGCCTGTCCTTTGAAACTTTGAAGCCAAACATTGACTTCTTCTCTCTAGCTATGAAAGTCCCTGATGGCACCTTCTTCCAATAAAAGTCTTGTTTCATCTCCATTGAAAATCTGTTGTTTAGTGTAGCCACCTTCTTCAATGATCTTAGGTAGATCTTCTGGATAACTTGTTGCAGCTTCTACATTAGCACTTGCTGCTTCACCTTGCATTTTTATGTTATGTGGATGACTTCTTTCCTTAAACCTCATGAACCAACCTCTGCTAGCTTCCAACTTTTCTTCTGCAGCTTCCTCACCTCTCTCAGTCTTCATAGAACTGAAGAGTAAGGGACTTGCTCTGGATTAGGCTTTGGCTTAAGGAAATGTTGTGAGTGGTCTGATCTTCTATCCAGACCACTCAAACTTTCTCCATATCAGCAGCAAGGCTGTTTCCCTTTCTTATCCTTTATGTGTTCACTTTAGTAGCACTTCAAATTTTCTTCAAGAATTTTTCCTTTGCATCCACAACTTAGCTAACTGCTCAGTGCAAGAGGCTTAGCTTTCAGCCTATTTCAGCTTTCGACATGCCTTCTTCACTAAGCTTAATCATTTCTAGCTTTTGATTTCAAGTGAGAGACTTGCTACTATTCCTTTCACTTGAACACTGAGAGGCCATTAAAGGGTTATTAACTGGCCTAATTTTAATATTTTTGTGTCTTAGGGAATTGAGAGGCCTGATGAGAGGGAGAGAGACAGGAAACAGGAGGTTGGTGGAATAGTCAAAACACACAACAGCTGGGGCCATGGAGTGCTCTGTAATCCCAGATTCTTGGGAGTCTGAGGCTAGAGGATCCCTTGAGCCTAGGAGTTCAAGACTAGCCTGGAGCAAACTTTTCTTGTGCAGCTAGAGAGGCCCCTTGTCAAAACAAAAAACAAAAAACTCCACACACAACATTTATTAAGTTCCCCATCTTAAATGGGTACAGTTCATGGTACCCCAAAACATTACAATAGTAACATCAAAGATCACTGATCATAGTCTGGCTTGGTGACACATGCCTCTAGTCCCAGCTACTTGGGAGGCTGAGGCAAGAGGATCCCTTAAGCGCAGGAGTTCAAGTCCAACCTGGGCAACATGGTGAGACTGCCATCTCTAAAAAGAGAAAAAATAACTCAGATCACTATGACAGATATAATAATAATGAAAAAGTTTGAAATATTGTGAGAATTACCAAAATGTGATACAGAGACATGAAGTGAGCACATGCAGTTGGAAAAATGGCACCAATAGACTTGCTCAATGCAGGGTTGTCACAAACCTTCAATTTGTAAAAAACCCAATACTTATGAAGCACAATAAAACAAAGTATGGGACCAGGCATGGTGGCTCATGTCTGTATTCCTAGCACTTTGGGAGGCCGAGGAGGGAGAATTGCTTCGAGACCAGCCTGAGCAAGATCAAGACCCCATCTCTACAAAAAATAGAAAAATTAGCCAGGTGTTGTGGTGCATGCCTGTAGCCCCAGCTACTCAGGAGGCTGAGGCAGGAGGATTGCTTGAGCTCAGGAGTTTGAGGTTGTACTGAGCTATGATAGGATGATACCACTGCACTCTAGCCAAGGTGACAGAGTGAGACTCTGTCTCAAAAAAAAAAAAAATATGCCTATAATTTTAAATAGGATGGTTAGGGAAAGCCTCACTGAGAAGGTAACATCTGATCCATGACCTTGAGGAAATAAGAGGAGCAAAACCCGTATCTATCTTGAAAAAGAATGTCTTAGGAAAGCTTCAGTGAATACCAAGGGTCTAAGAGGCAAAAATGAAGCATGGGTATTTAAGGAAGAATAAGGAAGCCGGTTGACTGGAGTAGGTAGAGTAAGGTAATGGGAAGGGTAGTTGGCAAGGGAGAATGTGATGAATATACTTAGGCACTACTGGTTTTAATTTTTTTCATAGAGATGGGGTCTTGCTATGTTGCTTGGGCAGAACTTGAACTCTCCTGGGCTCCAGCACTCCTCCTGCCTCAGCCTCCTGAGTAGCTAGGATTATAGGTGCATGCCAGCATGCCCAGCTTTGGGCATTACTTTTTTATTAAAAAAAAAAATGAGGTCTTGGTACACATAAATGAATAAATTATAAACTAATAGCAAAAATAATAGTTCACATTTTTTGAATACTTACAGCACTTCAGGCACTGTGCTAAGTGCTTCACACACATTATTTTACTTAATCCTCAAAGCAGTCTGTGAGGGTAGGAAAACTGAAATTTAACTGAGAGTTTAATTGTGCAGAATTACAATATGTAAGAGAAAGGAGTTAGAACCCATGTTTGTTCCTGCCTGCTCTATACCTACTCTTCTCCATTAGAATTGGTAGGTAAATTTACTGCGTCAGAGTTAATTTGAGTAAAGGATTCTCAATATAATTGTAGGGCAACAAAGAGGTGTGAGTAGGTGTATGGGTGTGACTGGGCATATAATTATGAAAACAAAAACCCACAGGCCTTAAAGAAGAAAGACATTAAGAATTAACTGGAGGGCCGGGCATGCCTGTAATCCTAGCTTCTCTGGGAGGCCGAGGCTCATGGATTGCTTGAGCTCAGGGGTTTGAGACCAGCCTGAGCAAGAGCAAGACCTCCTCTAAGGAAAAAAAAAATCAGCTGGGTGATCTGTAGTCTCAGCTACTTGGGAGGCTGAAGCAAGAGGATCCCTTGAGCCCAGGAGTTGGAGGTTGTGGTGAGCTGCAATGATGCCACTGCAGTCTACTCAGGGTGACAGAGCAAGGACTCTGTCTCCACCAAAAAACAAAAAACAAAAAACAATGCAACTAAATGACCCTACTCACAAACCCCTCACCTTAAAGAGAAATAAATTAAAAAAAAAAAAAAAAGAATTAGCTGGAGGGATAATTTTAACAGAAGGTAATGGCA
The DNA here is from genome assembly GCA_023783475.1 of Daubentonia madagascariensis. Classification (NCBI taxonomy): domain Eukaryota; kingdom Metazoa; phylum Chordata; class Mammalia; order Primates; family Daubentoniidae; genus Daubentonia; species Daubentonia madagascariensis. The sequence goes on along the minus strand of JAKFHU010002136.1, from coordinate 19,407,444 downwards.
AAAACATGTAGAAGGTAGCATTTGAACTGGCCCTTGAAGGATAAATATTAGATCCTTATACATCAGCAGGTAAATGGTTTTTATTTATTTATTTATTTATTTATTTTGAGACAGGGTCTCACTCTGTTTCCCAGGCTAGAGTGCAGTGGCATCATCATAGCTCACTGCAACCTCAAACTCCTGGGCTCAAGCAATTCTCTTGCCTCAGCCTCCTGAGTAGCTGGGACTACAGGTGTGTGCCACCATGCCCAGCTAATTTTTTCTATTTTTGGTAGAGACAGGGTCTCGCTTTTGCTCAGGCTGGTCTTGCACTCCCCAGCTCAAGCAAGCCTCCTGCCTCAGCCTTCCAGAGTGCTAGGATTACAGGCGTGAGCCACCATACCTGGCTAGAAGGTAGATGTTTTAACAAGCTCTCTAAGGGAAAAAAAAAAAAAGAAGAAGGTAGAAACCATATGTTATTTGAACAGAGAGAATGTACCTAATGGATTGTTAACTAGGTAACTGAAGAAGTAAAAGGAGAAACCTAAGGTATCATGGAGGCAGTAACGTTAGGAATAGCTACCACCCCTAGGGCTGAGGGGACAAAAGGAAGAGGTTGGAGTTATTAAAACAGAAACTTAGAGGAGGAGGTGCCAAACAGAGCTGAAACTCAGACCTCTGAGGAGGAGGTGCTGCTTGTCACGTGGGCTTGTGTCTCTGACTCAGAGGAAGGGCCCCAGGGGTTGGGACCTAAACTTGTGAGTAGAGGGCACTGGGCATCCAGGGCTAGTGTCTGTGAAGAAGGGGCTATGAGACTGGTTCTGTAAGTGTTGGCAAAACTGTAAACTGGATTCTGCTGCTCTAATAGGAAGCAACTGCCACTGCTGGAATGAAGAAGCGTTGCTACGAAGCCATTGATAGCAATAGGAAACAAATAGGAAGGAGGTTTCCATCCTTCCTCCCTCAGCCTTGCAATATCCTTCCAGTAGTAGTCTCTATTGGGAGAGCCTAAAAGAGGGCCAGCAGGCAAGGGAGAAATATTGTTTGCAGAGTCTCAGCCCCAAAATCACAGAGCAGAAAGGAGAATTTAGAGCTGAGACAAAACTTAGTAACTGACTCACCTTGCCTGGTTTAGAAGGCCTTGCATGGTTGGGCTCTTCATAAGCATCTTTGCTACAGCCACATCGCCTCCTTGCAGTCCTTAAAGATACCATGCTTCCATCTGCTACAAGGCTGTTGCATATTCGATTCTTTGCCTGGCATATTCTTTACCTGTTAGGTGCCATTCCTCAAATCTTCCTCTTATATGTTCTTACAGCACCATAAACCTCTCTCGTAGCACTTGTCACAGTTGTGCATCTTTATTTATTTGTATGGTCTTTTGATCAATGCCTGCCTCCTCCAACTATGTTGTAAGCTTCAGGAGGGCACAGACCATGACTGGTTTTAGCACTTCATTGTTTGTTTTCCCAGTGCCTAGTTTAGTGACTGCCATATAGAATTATATATATTTGTTTAAGGAATATTTCAATATTTTGAAAATGGGGAATATAGCCATGACATGAGAAGAGGTAGGTACTTGAAAGCAGGGATTTGAGGGCTTTCATTTCTTTACCTTCCTCCAGCATCTTGCTTTAGATTCTGGAGGTCCTTGGAAGGTCCTTTGTTTCTTTCATTTTGTTCTTTCTTATTTTATTGAGGCAAAATTCACATAACATAAAATAAAATCAACCATTAATCATATTAAAGTGTACCATTCTTGCCAGTTACTACATTCACAATGTTGTGCAACTATCACCAATATCTAGTTCCAGAACATTTTTATCACCCCAAAAAAAAAGCTCATACCCCATTCCTCCTTCCCTCCAGCCCCTGGCAACCACTAGTCTGTTTCCTGTCTGTATAGATTTACCTACTCTGGATGTCTCATATAAATGGAATCATACAATATGTGACCTTTTGTGTCTGGCTTCTTTCACTTAGTATTAATATAATGTTTTCAAGGCTTATCTACATTGTAGCACATATCAGTACTTCATTCCTTTTTATGGCTGAGTAATATTTCAGTGTGTGGATATATACTACATTTTGTTTATTTGCCATTTGTCATTTGATGGACATTTGTGTTGTTTTCATATTTTGGCTATTGTGAATAGTGCTGCTGTGAACATTCATTTATGAGTAATTGTTTTAATACCTTTTTTTTTTTTTTTTTGAGACAGAGTCTTTCTCTGTCTCCCAGGCTAGAGTGCAATGGTGTCCTGATAGCTCACTGCAACCTCAAACTCCTGGGCTCAAGTGATTCTCCTGCCTCAGCCTCCCAAGTAGCTGGGACTATAGGTGCGTGCCACCATGCCTGGGTAATTTTTCCATTTTTTGTAGAGACGGGGGTCTTGCTTTCGCTCAGGCTGGTCTCAAACTCCTGGCCTCAACCAATCCTCCCACCTCTGCCTCCCAAAGTGCTAGGATTATAGGTGTGAGCCACCATGCCCCGCCTTCAATAACTGTTTTTAAATCTTTTGTGTATACCTAGGAGTGGACTTGCTGGGTCATATGGTAATTCTATATTTAATTTTTTTGAGTAACTGCCAAACTGTTTTCCACAGCAGCTGCATCATTAAAATGTAAATATTCATACCAGAACGCATAAGAGTTCCAATTTCTCCACATTCTTACCAATACCCCTTGTTTCTTTTTTTTTTCTTTTAAGACGGGATCTTGCTCTTGCTCAAGCTGGTCTCCTGAGTTCAAGTGATCCTCCCGCCTCAGCCTCCCAGAGTGCTAGGATTACAGGCGTGAGCCACCGTGCCCAGCCAGTATCCCGTTTCTTTTACAACCACAGCATACAAATCATGTTTATGCTGTGTATGTTACAACTCTGATGCTTCATTTATATACTGAGTTGGCTCCTTGTTCTTTCTTTCTTTCTTTATTTAGAGATAGGGTCTTGCTATATTGCTTAGGCTGGACTCGAACTCCTGGGGTCAAACAGCCTTCCTGCCTCAGCTTCTTGGGTAGCTGAAATTATATGCGTGCGTCACTAAGCCCAGCTAGGGACCCGATTATTTAGAGATGTTTGGACAAGTTATATCTCCCTGGACCACTTCCAGAAAATGATTGTTAAGGACTTTTTTTTTTCCAGCTCCAAAAAGAATGAGTCTATTAGATACATCCTTTCAGAGATGCTGTGTCTTTCTGGGCTATTCATTGTACGAGGTCATTCACTCATATCATGGAATCACATGCCTTTCATTCAAAATCACTGTGAGTTGATACTTCTTTTGTTTGCCATCCATCATTTTCAAGGTATATCTCCATCTTGTGATGCCTTGTCAGCAGAATCTTCCTCTATATTGCTAGATTTGCTTAATTCCTAAATCTTTTGCAATGTTATGTTTGATTGTGTTCTTTTTGCTTCTGTTAGCAGATTTTTTAAACAATACTCTGCCTTCTAATTTGTGATGCTTTAACCATTTCTCTGGTTGTCAAATTAGGATATTTTGGGATAAAATATATTGCTTTCTCTGGCCTGCTGTCAGTGCCAGTTTCTGCCTTTCCTTCACTTTACATAAAGTTAAGACAATATTACTCAATTTGTATGCATTCATCTATTGGTACATTTAAGATTTGTGCATTTTGCTGTATGTAAATTTTATCTCATTTAAGAAAAAAGAATTATGAACACTATTAAACTCTAGTTAAAATTATGCAATGTCCTCTTTAGTATAGTGGTAAGTAAAAAAAAGATTATGCAATGCTGAAGCTCTTAGGGATAAAGTGTACTGATGTCTGTAATTTGCTTTGAAAAGCATACAAAAATTAAGCTGGATGGATGGTGGGACAGAGGGATAGGTAGATGAATAAATATGTGATAAAACAAACATTGCAAAATGTTACATGTAAAACAGATGGTGGGCATAAGTACAACTCTCTCACCCTCTATTTGAAAATTTTCATAATAAAATGGAATTTTATGATGAGAAAAATCTTCTCAACTGCTCTGATGACATACATCAATCAGGTACTTCTAGCAGATTCTTTGATCAATTCTATTATAGTTTGACAACTTCAATTTCTTTCTTTCTTCTTTCTTTTTCTTTCTTTGTCTCTCTCTCTCTCTCTGAGACAGGGTCTCACCCTGTCGCCCAGGCTACAGTACAGTGCAGTGGTATCATCATAGTTCACTGCCACCTCAAATTTCTGGGCTTAAGGGATCCTTCTGCCTCAGCCTCTTGAGTAGCTGAGACTACAGCCATACACCACTGCACTTGGCTAATTTTAAAAAGTTTTTGTAGAAACAGGGTCTCACTATGTTGCTTAGGCTGGTCTCCAACTCCTGGGCTCAAGTGATCCTCCCCCCTTGGCCTCCCAAAGTGCTAGGATTACAGGCATGAGCCACCTGAGCCATCACATCTGACCACTTTGATTTATTTCATTCCATTCCAGCAAACATAGATTTAGAGGAATAAATGGGATTATGTGTAGAAAATGGTTTCTGAAGTGTGAAGTGCTGTATAAATGTGCTATTATTAATGCCATGATGTTTGAGGCATTGAGCTTGTGCAAAATCTTATTGCTATAATTCAAAACACTGCCTTGAATAAGGTTTTATCTTCCTTCAGCTGTTCTCTAACTAAACTGGAAACTCTTGAAAGAAAAAAGAGTGCTTTTGATTTCTTTTGTACTCATGAATTGTACTAAAGGCTATTATAAGTACCAAGGGTACTAAATAAACACTTACTGAATGAATCAGCAAACGGTACATTTCATTTATAAGCTCTAAATGAGTGTTCTAAATTCTATTTTAAGTTATAGTATATTGAATTTTTTCACTTTTATTTTCAATCTAAAGTAGTGTTTTGGGCAATCCTTTTGGCCATGGAATGGACAGATGGGCTATTGAGAGTACCCCTTAATTTTCTTCACTGCCTTAACAATGGGGAGTTCAAAACATTTTACTTTTCCACTGAAAATTAAACTCTGGCAAAAACATCAACTGTTATTTCCCTATATAGTTCACATAGGATCTTAAGAAACTGTATTTAGAGTCTGGGGAACAGTGATCCCAAGCAAAGGTAACGTGAGAGTTGTAACCCATGGTATCAAGCTAAAGTAAGCGGGTAGGGATGTACCCTTGAAACATCTCTTCTTCTTAAGGACTAATCGTTCACAAATTTAAGTAAAATCCTTTGGGATATGTCACTAGAATGCCCTTGATACTGTGGCCAATAGACAGGCAAGTATTTGAAACAAATGCCACATTCAGTCAGTAAGTAGATTGATTAGATAATCAAATACAGAAGGAATCTAGGTGGGGAGAATGCAATTTCATCTACCTAAATCAATCAGGCAAAGATTACGTGGGTCGTTAAAATTAATTCCTTCTTTATGAAATAGGCTTGAGTTTCCCACTGTCATAGTGACTTAAAAAAAAAAAAAGGCTCATTGTACCCATTAGTGGCTTAAGAATTACTAGAGTCTAGCAGCTACACTATGCAACCACAATTTTGGTCCAGGTCAAAAACTGACCAATAAGCAAACTTGGTCCTCTGAGATAGCATCTGAGTTCTCCTGGAATGTCAATCTCAAGTGTTTTTAGATAATAAAGCCCTTTTCTTTTCTTTTTTTTTTTGTACTGACGAATAAAACCCTTAACTGGTGTCTTTTTACCCAGGGACGGTTTAAATTTAAATATAGAGATGAAGTCCTAAAGCTTTCTTATTAAGTTTAGAATATGTATATATTTGTATTTAAGTTGTAATGTTTAGGAGAACTTGCCATATTAGAGATTCTAAATAAAATGTGCAGTTGAGTAATTTGACTTGAGATTTGTGATTTTATTTTATTTTTAGAGACATGGGGTCTCCCTGTGTTGCCCAGGTTGGACTCAAACTCTTGGGCTCAAGCAATCCTCAGCCTCTGGAGTAGCTGGAACTACAGGTGCTCACCACCTCACCTGGCAAGATTTATAATTTTAAGTGGAAAGGCATAAGAGACTACATTAGAATATTTGGAGAAATTTTAAGACTCACTATATTTGTGGCTTTAATTTCTTGGATTTAGAATTGTTTATATACCTGGGAAGGTTTTAAGATGCTCAAAAATAATAAAACATGTTAAATTGATAAATGCATACTAAAATTAAGGAAATTTATCTACTTTATAAGAGGGACTGATTTTTTGAAGAGTTTAGTCTGTTTAACTTGAATTTAATTCATGCTAGTGAATGTAACATAAAATTTTATCTAGACTCATAAATAAAAACGTTTGTAAGTCAGTCTTCACTTCTTAAGGAAAGCTGGATTTAAAATATACTTCCTAGGAATTTGAGCCCAATTTCTCTGCCCTACTACAAAATACCATCGTAGTAGCTCCCTTGAATAAAATATAAATAAAATAAAATATACTTCCTTGTATAAGTTGAATATTCATTTCAAAAAGGCAAGTAACAAAAATAGTTTTTCTGTTCATAAAGTAATACATGGACATAAAAAAACCTCACACTGGCAAAATATATTTAATTTTCAGCTAGATTCCTCAAGTATATCCATTACCTTCTCTATCCCAGGCTCTATCGCTCTATCGCTCTATCCTTAAAGGGGACTTAATTTATACAGAAGTCCGTGAACCAGGGTGTGAGAAGTTTTGCAAAATGAATTAAAAGCATATTATGCTTTTGACATTTTCTTTTAACTATAAAAAAATACTATAGTTTTAGAGTTTCCCAGCTGCTGTCCATGATTGTCTGGTAAATTGCCAAATTGTCTCTGATGGTCCTTGGACAGAAAACAATTTAAGGGATTGCCAGTCATCCATCCAGTGAATTGGAGCTAAAATTCTTCCTCTTCTCAAATAACAAGTTGAGAGGTTAAGGTCAAATTCTGCCCTGTCATGTTCCCAAATAAATCAAAAAAATTAAGGGTCACCTTTATGCTTTGATATTTGCCCAATAACAAGTCACGCACGATACTGGAACTACGGGGGGGGGGGGGAGGAAGAGATGTAGAGGCAGAGGTTAGCTTGTTTTTTTCTGATATGTTAGGCTTCAATTTCCTGTGATGACTTTCAACGTTTAAAAAATAAAAAGAGAATCTGAATTTTCATAAAAAAGATTAAGGGAGTATTACTAACTACAAAATAGCTATTAACCCTCTAAGATAAACCCTTACCTGTGTGTAAACTTAACCTGAGAGGCAAAGCCTCTTAACATCTACATTTCCTCTAAATAATTTTGTTTAGCAATAATAGAAGTTAACTTTTTGAGGATTAAATATTCGCCAGGCATTTTACAGACATTGTATAATTTAATCTTCACTATACTCCTTCTGAGCCTTCATTCATTCATTTATTGAGGGTCCACCTGGGTAGGCACCCCCTGCTAAGGTCTGGGAATTCAGAATTGAGCATTACCGGCTTTCGTCAGTCTCAAGTAGCTTGGTCTAGCTAATTATATTACCCTCTTTTTCATAGGAGGAAATGAAAGATCTGCTCTGAGACGTTAATTTATTTGTCCAAGGTCACACAGCGTTGCAGCAGCTACACGAACCAGGGTGTCTCATTTCCAGTCGTTTTTGCCCTCAATCATTAAGTTAACAGGCTTCTGTAAGATTTTTGCTTTGAAGACATCTATTTCTTTTCAACATTGTTATCTGGGAGTAAAAAACCTTATAGTCAGTAACCTCTCTGTTTCCCTTCTTTTTCACAGTTATTGACCAAAGAACAAGTGGCGAATTTATACTTTAACGGCCAGGCATCTGGGAGACTTTAGGGGCGAGAAGCCAAGTCCCAGGGGAAAAGGGAGACATTTTTGAAGAAACAATGGAAACCCTAACACAAGGACAAACTAAACTCGGGGGACACAATGCTGATCCAATGCCAAGGGAAGCAGACTCTGTTTTTTCACCTTCTCTTTGCTTTTCTCCACAATTCTCAGGGGTGTTTCGAAGCTTGACAGTCGAGGCCGCGCCTAGTCCATTGGCTCTAAATGGCAGGGAAACCTAATTTTTATTCTATACCCCCAGCCCCCTACCCTCGTACAGTCTCTTCTTCTCGTCTTCTCTTCTCTCCTATGTGCTTTCCCACTGCGTCTTCACCCTCAGCAGATAATCTGAATATGACCGTTTTATCCTACTGCCATATTGACAAGGTTGCCTCATGGCGACCTTGACAGCCGTCTGGGTGGGAGGCCGGCGCGGGGGCGGTTGCCTGCGAGGGGGGAAACCTTCAGAAGGCCGTGAGGCGGCGCCACGAAGAGGGGGCGACCACGCAGCTCCACTCAGCGTGGAGTTCTCTGAAAGATTGACAGGCAGTGCTCCAACCGTCTTTGCCAGAGCAACCTACGCCGCCTCGCGAGACTTGGATGCTTATCTGAAGAGGGAGGCTAAGGCGCCTCTCTGAGTGGGGGATGGGAACATCTGTGGCGCAATCATTGCGCGAGATTGGGCTACAGTCGCTGGGGCTATACTTAGATCTCGCGATATTTCTGCCGCTCCGATCTGGAACTTGGGACAGTGTCTCGCGAGAGCCCGTGCTGAGGCCTCTGTGAGGCCCCGTGTGTTTGTGTGTGTGTATGTGTGTTGGTGAATGTGAGTACGGGGAAGCTGCGGCCGCCATTTCAGGGAGCTTGCCGACGCTGTCGCAGGGGTGGATCCTGAGCTGCCGAAGCCGCCGTCCTGCTCTCTCGCGCGGGCTCCTCTAATCCCATTGTTTCTTTTAGATTCGCTCGGGCCTAGCCGCTCTCGGAGCCCGATATTCGGGCTGGGCGGTACCGCGGCCTGGGCCTAGGGGCTTAACAGTAGCAACAGCGGCGGCGGCAGCGGTAGCGCAGCAGTCGTCGCAGTCCCTCTCTGAATACGAGCACCACAGGCGCCCGAAAGCCCGCACAGGTATGGGAGAGTCGCGGACCCGCATATTGTCAGAGCTTTTCCGAGGTTTGGTTCTTTCCTGGGTTGAGGGGCTCTTTTGGCGGTCTTCAGCGACTTGGGGGGGGGGTTCTCGAGAACTCGGCTTTTTTTCAGTGACCGCACCTTTCTGTTCCATTGGGATAAAGTCGGGATTTTTGGGGTGCCAAGGACCCCGGCGAGGCCTCGGGCAGATGGCGACCCATCTCCTTCCAGGCCTGGGCCGGTCCCGACCTCCCAACATGGCGCCAGTCGAACGCTGCTTTGGCACACAACCCCTCCCAACAGAGGGAGTTTCCCTTTGCCCCTAAAATGGCAGCGTGGGTTTTGCGCGGAAAGAGGCTCTGTCGCTCGAGTCTCCCAGTTTGTTTTTGGAGTTCATAGGAGGCTTTTTAAAATCGGACATTGAAGTCTCCATTTTCGTATGTTCGGTGTAAGAGGCGTTTTAGATTTACTTGGAGAAGCCAAGCCTGGTAAAGTGTGTGCCACGTTAGTCATCACAGGGTTTTTGAAGGTTTTTCTGAAGTTTTGGAGTGTGTCGGCTCAGAAAAAAATGAAGCAGAATTGAAAGATATTTATTTACAGAATTGTCTTGTTCTTTCCTAGGCGTTTAGAGAAAATGGCAGACGATATTGATATTGAAGCAATGCTTGAGGCTCCTTACAAGAAGGTGAGAAAAAACATGTCGGTGAGGTTTATATATTTCTTAATTTAGCATTATTCACGAAACTACTGCTGAAATGTAAACTAACCTCCCCGGAGCCCTCTTGATTTATCTTATCAGAGATGCATTACGTGTAACTTACAAAAGTAAATATATGCTATTGATGTAATAATATTGTGCAGTAGTTTCACTTCAGCGTGATGAATAAATGCCCATCTATCTCTCTTTGTAGACTTGCCTAACGATATCTCACCTCTACTCCCATGAATTCACCTTTGATTCCAGTGTGAACTGTCAATCATAAGGTAGTAATTGAGTGACTTATCGCTGTACCGTGGTCCCCTAGGTAAAATGACTCAACTAAGAATTACCAGCTCCAGTTTGGTATAGCAAAAAGGTGAATGTAGTGGTTTGGGAAATAGCAGGGGTCCAAGAATAACAAAGCATAACCAGTCTGGCAAGTAAATCTTTCAATAAGTCTTATAAGAAGAAATGGGTGAGATTTAAAAATTTATATATATATACACACAATACACATATATATATGACTGGTGATAATAAATCTTAAAACAGGCAGGTGGCGATCTGCTCAGTTAATAATTACTGAAATTCTTGGATCCCTGAATAGAAATTAAAAAAAAAAACAAAAACAAAAGAGGCAGTATTACAGCTTAGAGTCACTTGATGACTGTTGTACTGTTCTCCATATTTTATTTTTAATTAGGCCCTGCCATAGTATTCACACTAAAAACTACAATGGAATTATTTTGCCTAATAATATAGTCTTTGACCCATTTCAGTATCACAGTAAAAGTAAACTGTCTTTTCATTCTTTCACCAGTTGGTGGTGAAAATAGCAGTATGCATGCATTATCACTGGTGTCACAAACTGTAAGCTTTGTAAGTTAGCAGTTATACTCCTATAGCTGATGTGATCAAATTTTAAACATTGCTCTAAATCTTTTAAAAATAATACATTTGTTTTGGATTGTATAGCACGACCATGTGGTACCAATTTGGATGAATTCTTGATAGCTTTAAATAGTGTATGTAGTTTTATAATGCTTAGACTCTTGAAGAGCTACTTTCTGTTTTAATGTTAAGATTCTTGTGTTTTAGTTTAACATGGATGTAATTCCATGTAAACAGGTATGGAAGTAGGAAATGTTTAGGCTGGACTGGTGGATTATTAATTGACTTTCTTGGGTTCTTGGGAGTCAACATTACTAAAGCAGTGTGAATCCCTGTTTGCTTCAGGGCGAGATGTGTGACAGAGGTGGCATCAAGCTCTTACAGTCCCAACCCTCCAACGGAAATGGGCGAAGATCTCAGGAATGGCATCGGTCACAGGAAATCGATAGTGGCTGGCTGCTAGCATGGCCACTTGGGGCTTAGGCAGAAATAGAGCCATGGTACTGACCAAAGGGACCATAGAAAATGGAATAAAACTCAAAACAGGACTTCATTCATGTTTTATAGAAATCATATTTAACCACTTCAACATTGTAAATCTGGATAACTTAATATTTAAACTATGTAAGAAAGTAAAATTTAACATGTTAATATGGAGAGATTTTAATTTTTGTATCTTGATGACTTAATTGTAAGTAACAAAGTGGTTAAACACATACCCATCTAAATTTTTTTATAGCCTTCCATGTTAAACTATAAATAAATAATTAGTTTTAAAATTGTTTTGTATTTTCTTATTCCTGTTCCCTTTACCCTTTGACAACTTGAAATGTTACCACTTCGCCCTCATGATGTTCTTCTATCAACCCTGCTTAGGATGAGAACAAGTTGAGCAGTGCTAACGGCCATGAAGAACGTAGCAAAAAGTAAGTTTTAAGAAGGGGCCTGGGGGGGGGGTGGTTCTGTGATTGAGATCTCAAGTTGTGTTCCTGTGGCTAAAGCATCACGCTAAGATTCTCTTTTTAAGCTTTTCTTTGCCTCTTTTAGAACATTGGTTCTCTGCTTTTTGGGACAAGAAACTCTTTGAGAAACTATGGACTTCTGGCCTGAATTTCAGGATTCAGGTTTCAGAGACCTTCTGGGTACCTTCCCCTCCAAGTCCATCCTGACAATCTGGCTAAGAGTTTCTGTATTAGAGCTTGTCTTTTGTTAACTTTGGCTTAGTATTTTTGGTGGTGTTACTGATAAATCTGTCATATCCATTGAACTTAAAAGGGAGAAGAGTAAAAATATAAAAGATAATAATAATAACCAGGCCATGGAAAGTATTGTTTACCCAGAATCACTGAAGGAGTCAAAGCTGTGAATTATTTCTGCTGCTTGCCATTTAAAGGCCCTTTTTGTAGAAAGGCAATAGCACACTTAAGTACTTCTTAACATGGCTTTCATTGTCTTAGGCTTTTTAAGCTCTAGTAGACTAAATAGTGAGAAAGGCATTTTTGGAAGTTATGAATACTTACACGATTTATTTGGGTTATGTGAGTAATCCATAATAGGAACTCTGTGCTACTGACTAGTACAGTAGACAATATGCAAAAAGTCTTAATAGTTATAACTAGATCCAATTTATAAGGTTGGATCCTGTCAGTCCTTGACATTTCCTTTCTGCTGTAAGGTTAGGTCATGTGGTCATGTTACAAGCATTAAACTATTTTATTAGTCTGTGTTTATGATGCCATATTAAAACATTTGTCATATTTATGACCCCATAATACATAATGAAAAATGATGCTGAAATAGCCATTTATTTGATTCTTTTTGGCTCTTTTCCTCCTGAGAACTCAAAGTGCTTCATAATAACTACCTCCATCATCATTACTACAACTGTGTTAGGCTGATAGAATTTCCTAAAATAGATGAGAAAATTTTGGATTGGATTATTCAGGGTTTGCTAGGCTAGTATTTTATTTTTATAGTTACCTTAAAATAGTGTGGTAGTGATGGATTAAAAATGATCTGATTTGTAGAAAATGTCCTACTTTGTTCTGATGCAAGGTTGGGTGGGAATCAGTTATAGTTCCTCACTAATCACAAGTTGATGTGGGGATCAGATTGGGTTTATTCTTGAATTGTGGTCTGAGGCAACCAACCAGTCATTGCAGGGTTTAATGTCATCTGAATTTAGACCTTTAACCAAAGTAACGGTTATTTTGCAATTCTGTAATCAAAAGAAAATCCTGGAAGGGAAATCCATATAAATTGACATAAATTATCCAATCTAGGTGTTAGGCCTAGTGGCTGCGTAAAGATTTCACCTCAAGTGCCAAGAGGATGAGGGCATAAACTTGTGGGTGCAGACCTTCTTTATTGTACCATTCTCTGATAGTGCTTCTTGCCTCCTAAGGTCATCTCCAATTTATACTTGTTTTTATCCTGCATCTAAGCTCGTTAAACTTACCAAGATTTTACAAGGAAATGGAGCATCAGGCTCTCTATGTGTGAAGTTTAGTGGTATTTATCTAATGTTAAGAGTCCTGTGGGACTTAATAGGAGAATGGACAATTTTCTTTAATTGGCAATAGGATTCTTCGTTTAAGGGAAGACCCCTTCAGAACACTTCATCTAGTAATCTTCTAAAATGTACAAAATATTTCTTGGTCAAACTTTTCATCCTCAGTTATAGCTGATCAGCTAAATGGTCCCCTGGTTCAATCATGAACTTTCGCTCATTTTTCTGAAGGAACTTTATCTTTCAAATTAATTTGAAAGTTACCTAGAAGAAAATTTTTTATTTATGGATAGATACAATATAAAACATGTTCCACCTGTGCTTTAGTATAAATTAAGTTTCTTAACCAAAGAAGGTGCCATGTTGCATTTCATTCTAAAATGTCGTTGTCTTAAGAGTCATTAAATATTGAGATAAAGTTTGTAAGGTAATAGGAACATCATATTCTCAGAAATAGAGTTGACTATAAATTTTTTTAATAATTCTGATTCTCGGCATACATGCTTCACTGTATCCCAACAGGAGAAAAAGAAAGGTTAATGTAGCACAAATTGGTTATCAATTAGCCTACTTTCTGAAGAGCTATAACCCTGAGTTTGGCAAGACCTCAAAGTATGTCTCTTTAAGTACCTGAGCTTGCCCTCATGGGAATATTATTTGTCAGCATAACCAGTTTTGCAAAGTCTAAACCAGCATCCATTCCCTTAAGCTCTTTAGAGAATTACTCAAAAAAAAAAAAAAGATAATAAAATGACACAGTTGAAATATATTGGCTACTGTGGTGTGGATTATAAATTTTGGAATAAATGACTTTTCTATTTTTTTTCTTATTTTCCAGAATACTTTGCATTTAAAATTTAGATCTTCTTACATGGAAGAGGTCAAATCCAGTTATAGCAAAACACCTTTACAGCAGAGGCCATATAACCAAAAAGTCCAAAGGCCCAGCCCAGTGGACCATTTACTTCAATGATGTTCAGTACAAAATTCCACTGCCACTAAAGACTTTGGAAAGTCCCTTTTAAGTTGTAACAGGATTTGACTATTAGTGTGGATTATGATAATCCTTCTTTTGTTAACGTAAATGCCCTTTGAAGCTGGAATTTGTTATAGAGAAGTATACTGGTTACTTGCACCCTTATATTTTTCTCTGGGCTTTCATGCAGAAGATTGTATTTTCTGAATGTCTTAGTATGTTGCTGTCTTTTTACCTGTCTGGGGTTGCCTTCAGATGTGGGTGGGCACTTGTTTATAAAAAGTCCTAGGAAGGCCTTAAGTTTCAATTAGCTCTCCAATTTTCAAATTTTTTTCTTTTGACAGAATAAGTTTTGGGGCCTTTGAGAGGTAAAGAAAGAGATTGACTGCCTCTCTGCTATGGGCCATTTATGAGCAGAGCAAAAACTTTGTCTTTTTTTGTGGGGGATAGAGTTACTTTTTACCTTGTCCCCTAATTGAATTGATTATATTTAGGACTTTTGGTTTTAGCTATCTCACAGAATTCTATAGTTAGAATAGTGTCACAGAGATTGTCAGGCTTTTCAGGCAACAAATTTGGAATGTTATCTGTTGCCCTTCTGGGCGTTGCTTTGATGACTACTATATAAATAATGAGTGTAGCCTAATTTTCTGTCATGTGCTACCTAGCATATACATTTCTGACAGTCAGGTGGATTATCTTGAAATTTTAGACAAAGTTTCTGCCTCCTTGGAAAGCTCTACATCTCCTTGTGATTGGAGTGTGGGTTTCAAGATTCCAGAAGGTGGGTGTCTTCATTTTCTATTTTCAATGCACTCTAAGATGACCTGCTTACAGGTGCTGAGGCAGACCTCAATTGCTCTTGTGCTGTAATATTGCTTTGATAAGGACTAAGCAGTTAATTAAATTTCCAAATAATGGTGTAGAGTTGTGAAAATGTTTATTTAATTCACTACAAATTGACATTTTAGTGGAATAAATTTATTTTGAAATGTCTTTCAATTTATATTGAAATATCTGAAGGCACCTCTAAAATTTGGGTGATGACACAGAGGTACAGATTATAAGATTTAATTACGAAATGAGTGAGGAATTATGAAATTCTGTAAGGAATACAGAAATGAACAGAAAGAAATACCTGGCTTTTTTACATTTCAGAGTTTGAGATTTTATAAAGATTTATGAAGTTAGGGTTGATCCTTGTTTTTGATTGCACCCCACGGGCTTTTATAAACTGGCTTAAAAGTGGCATACTCCATTTTCTGGTATTTTCATCATAACTTGAAATAGTATTTGAAATGGTCACATTAAAGTGTAGGAGTGTCAAAATGTATTTTACTGCATTAATTCTTAGTGTCCTTTGTCATTACTTATAATTTTGCCCATGAAAACCAAAACATTGGAGTCTATGTGGCCCTTTGCAAGTAGATTTCCATGTGTAAATTGGGTCAAAACTTACTTATTTAAGGTAAATTAGTGTATTTCATGAGAATTTTTTTATATGAATCCTTACTAGTACTTAAATATGAACATATTCTATTGTAACTTTGATTTATTAATGTATCTTGTGGGTTACAGTAATGTTTGTTGGCCTGTTATACAATGGTCAAACTTAAAAGTGCACGTTCTGATTTATACTTGTCAACAAATCATGTTCCTTGTTCAAGCTATAGCTGACTCTCAGGAGGTCATTGCGGGTCCTACTCTTAAAGGATATTGTTTCTCAAATAATTCCTTGACTGCTGATTTTCAGTAATATAAGGCAAAGATGGGGTTTTGTTTACATACCTAGGAATTTTTTTTCTTTAAGTATTATGTATCATTGTATGATAGAAATAGCACAATAAAATCACAAGAGATAAAAAAAATTCTGACCATAAAGGTAGTATATTTTGGTGGGCTCTTAAACCAGCAAGATGATGGTGAATTTTTTCTTCTCAGGAGGAAAAAAAGCAAGAGCAGAAGTCGTAGTCATGAACGAAAGAGAAGCAAAAGTAAGGAACGGAAGCGAAGTAGAGATAGAGAAAGGAAAAAGAGCAAAAGCCGTGAAAGGAAGCGAAGTAGAAGCAAAGAAAGGAGACGGAGCCGCTCAAGAAGTCGAGACCGCAGATTCAGAGGCCGCTACAGAAGTCCATAGTATGTAACTACAATTATGATGATTTTGGTTTGAGGGTTCTCTGAGTATTCAGTTAGTGATTTAACTTGAGGGATTTGAATAGTGAAAATTTATTTTTCAAAGACTGGTTAAAAAGTAGTAAGTATATTGACATTGAAGACTAGTAAAGTGAAAATATGGTGTGTGGACAAATATGTAGAACTTTTGTTTCACTAGGCATACAGCTTATTTTTTGTTGATTTATCTAAAAGCATTTTAATTGTATGCCAATTCAAATAAGGCTAAAGTGCTAGAGTGCTTGGAAGAAAAGACAACATGGTACTTCCAAAACTTGAGAAAGCTTAACAGTGTGTGTGAGCTATTACAACATTCTTTGCTAAATATATACTTATTTAAAATTTTAAAATTCAGATGAATACTGAGTTACAAATGTGTAATTAACAGTAAGTAAAAAGACCTTGTCTGTGTGGCTGTTTTCAGCTGGAATGACAGACCATTTATGAATTTGTTGTGTATGCTCCTTGATAGTTTTTTGAGTTCATCACACATTTGTATTTAAGGTTCTTTAATAATAGTAAGAGATATTCTAAGCCAAAAGTGCTTTGAAAATTAAATCACTGTAGAAATTTAGATGTGGGTATTTAAATAAATTGGAAACAAATTTAATACAGTCATTAAACAACTCTGCTATATTAATGGCTTTGGAAAGAGACTGCCTGCAATTCTAAGCAAGGATTGAATCTAGCAGTCCTTTGATGCTTTGTGATCTTTCCTTTTAATAAGCATACTGTTGTAAACTGTATGGGATATATTAAAATTAACACTTCTAACTTTAAAATTTGAAAGGTTTAGGGTGGAATTCAAAGACACAGCCCTGAATCATAGCCTTGGCTCTTTCGCTTGCGCAAGTTACTTAACCCTCTAAGCTTTTGTTTTCTTTTAAGAAGGAGGTAACAACTTGCAGACAAGCTATTAATGAGTAATGAATGAGAAGATAATTTAAATAAAGCATTGAGAATACTTGTATTAATGAAGTGTTCTGGTATGATACAAAGCCATTTGCAGTTAGTAACCAGTGAATTCTAATTCTGGCTCTTTTATCTTTAAGAGAAAAAGAACTGAACTACATGTTTTCTAGGTTCCTCCTAGCTGCTTATTTCATAAACTTTATAAGAGCTAAAAATGGGGCCACAATGCTATTTTATTTCTGAATGCTGTACAGTATTAGAAAATTCTTTGCTTTTGACCAATTTATAAAGATTTATTTAGTGCATTCTTAAAATGGGGTTATCCTAACCATCTTTTTATCAGGATGAACTAAATGGAGGGGGGGATTACCTTAATAAATTCAGAATATTATTTCTGTTGCATGATGAATACTTAAATTTGCCTGTGATACTGGTCTGACTTTATTTAAAAATGACTTAGTTCTTGTGTTGAGTTTCAGGTGATTTTTAACTATAGAGGCTGTAACTGAGACTGTTTTATAATTAAAGGAGAAAGAAAGTAGGTTATAGTTACTTGAAAATTTTAATTTATCTAGTAAATATATATTCTGTTAACACTGTTAACTCTGAATTGCACAGGACTGATTTAATGTAAAAGCGTTTTATTTGGAACTGCTTGGATGTTGTAGGTAGGCATAGTGTCCATAAAAACGAATCTAAATGTGTGGGTCACAGGCCACTAGACATTCATTTCATTTTGCTCTTGAGGAATAGGATAGCAGGATGAGCACTAAGGGACATCTGGCTGGTCCCTTTAAGTTAGCTTGGTCTTTAAAAAGGAACAAAAACTACTGGTCTTGTAGCATAGTTACCTTTGTGATGTGTTTGAAAACATTCCTTTATGTCAATTCCTCAAAAAATTTTTCTGAAGAATTGGTGAATTACCTTCACATCTTTATTGTGGAATAGTTTGCCACAAAGAACTGAAGTATAATGTGCTAAGTGTGCTGTCATGCAGTCTAAGAGTTATTGTAAAATGGGGAAAAAATCTAAATTGCATGACTATGTAAAGAATTCCCTTTATTTTTTAAAAGAAGCTCTTCAAACAAGAAGACATATGAATATTGTATATATACATGTGTATATACACACACAGTCCCGAGAAAGGATCTGCAAAGACGCACACCAAGTTAACCATGGTTAATGCTGGTGTGAGGGAAGTTCAGAGGGATTTATTTTTACTTTCATATATGTATGTGTTTTTTTTACATCTCAGAAATGTACTTATAAATATGTAATTTAAAAACTTACAGACTGAAAATGAGTGTGAGCGTTTTCAGAATCTAAAAATTTTGAGGCTGTAACCTTTGGTCTTGGCACCTCTCAGTGGTCCAGGATGGATAAATACAAGGGCAGCTTGCCGGAGATAGAGTTAAATGAAATTTTAAGTCTTTTTGTTTCCTCTTCATAATTGAGGTGGAAAAGAAGCAGCCTAAACAATGTTAAACTTGCTGGAGAGCGCATGAACGCGATCTTAGCAAGACCCTAAACCTGTAACTAGTGTAATTTTGTGTTTCCTTTTTAGCTCCGGACCAAAATTTAACAGTGCCATCCGAGGAAAGATTGGGTTGCCTCATAGCATCAAATTAAGGTTTTTAAACATACTTCTGAATTGTTTAAATTGTTTTTCAAGGAACTAATGTGGTGTACTTGTTTGGATAACTTCTGAAACTTTTTAACTTTGCAGCAGACGACGTTCCCGAAGCAAAAGCCCATTCAGAAAAGACAAGAGCCCTGTGAGGTAGCTGTTTGTCCCTATTTTTCATTCTTCAAAGCTTTTAGCTTTTATAAAGCTTTTGTAACTAACGCTATTGCTAAATGTAATGATATTTAGTAATTTGGACCATATTAAGTCCTTTGCTTCCTTTTGCAGCATTATTACTTTTAAATGAATGTGAATTTCTACTGAGTTTTCAGTAGCTTTCATTATAATTTCATATAATTTAAAAAGGTGCAAAACTCACCATTTTAATGTGTAGGTGCAACATGTGATCTTTAAGAAATTTTAAAAATTAAATTTTTTGTTTTTATTATTTTTAATTGACACATCATAATTGTACATATTTATGGAGTACATTGTAATATTTTGGTACATGTGTACAGTGTGTACCAATCATATCTGGGTAATTAGCATATACAGGTCAAACATCATTTTTTTTGTGTTGAGAACATAGTAGCTATAGAAAAATTTAAATAGACTTGACTCATTTACCTTTGGAATTTATAAATAATGAGTTACTTGAAATAGCCTTATGTACAAAAGTAGTTGTAACAATCGTAAGTTTTACCATTTGACTCAATTTCCTGAGAAGATGTATTTTATCTCAAAAGTCTTACTGAATGGAATTGCTTTTAATATTAATCTTAGGTTTTTGAATGTTTTGTGGATTATTTTCCTCCTAAATGAACATAAAACCCCCAAATTAAAAAAAATTTAACAAAGACCCTAAGAATTATCTATTCAGTCTACAATTTTGGTTCAAGGAATATTTTTTCATATGGTAGCATTGTTTTTTACTCACATTTCTGGCTTCCCTTAAAGGGGCATCTTACAACTTGGTGTTTGTGCTATTATTTGATGTATTCTAATTGTACTGTAGAATTTAGGATTTGATGAAAACCTTACTGATTTTAAAAGCTCTCTTTGTAAAAAATATTGTGGGTAGAGTGAGTCTGCCCCCTGAAAGTACTTCTGAGAACGTTCAGAAAATGAACAAGAGCATGTTTAGGCTTACACTTTTTAAGGATTGGCTTAAAACCTTAACCTAAGTGATATTTTTTAACAGAAATAATAGATGATTTTGTTAATAAAATTAATGAAAATTAAATTTTCTGTTGTGCCCTTTTACTTTTCTCCTTGAGTACTGGAGTTACCTCTATAAGTTTAGAAGTAGTGTACCCTACCTTTTAGGCTTTTTAAAAAATGAATAAATTGAATCCCACCTAGAAAATAACCTATTTTAAATATTTTATTTGTTTTGGTATTCTTTAACCATCAGAAAACATTAATTCAGATATTAAATTTGTGGAGTCATAGTAAGACTGATGTAATTCAAATAAGCAACCATATCACTGTTCTATATGTATGTATCAATTTGTAAAATAAAATAGAATTTTTAGAATCATTCAGGGTTGTACTTTCAAATATATCATTCATGATTATCAAACTTAATTTTGCGTGATGGTTTTATGGTTTTGTTGTGGGCAGGCATCCATTAAACTGATTTTGGACCCATCTGGCATTTGTAATTGGTCAGGGGATATTTTATATGACTATGGTTAAACTGTCAGGCTTCTGATTGGCCCTTTATGTAGATGAATTAACCTTTTGAGGATTGCAAGACCAATGGACTTTTGTCCTGAGTCCATGTAAGATGTGATTAGAAGAAACTTTATCTTTCTTTTGAAGGAATTGGGTCACATTGAATTGCTTTATGGATACTTTGTATAACTAGATCTTAGTGAAAATGGTCTTGGGATTGTGACGGACTGGTTTTGACAGTTTATTCATTTTGCTGAAAATGAATGTTTCAAAATTATTTTAAAAGAATAAGTTAGAAAATTAATTCTGTATTATTTACTCCTATTAGGGAACCTATTGATAATCTAACTCCTGAGGAAAGAGATGCAAGGACAGTTTTCTGCATGCAGCTGGCAGCAAGAATTCGACCAAGGGATTTGGAAGAGTTTTTCTCCACAGTAGGAAAGGTAATCTGCCCGTTTGGGAAGGGCAAGTAGGTGAAAATTACAAACAACATTTTAGGAGTTGTTAGTATGGTACATAAGAATGAGAAGACATCTATACAGCAGATCTTTTATTTGATTTAGCACAATTTGTTTGTAGTAACGTTTCCATTCTGTATCATCTAGAAGATAATAGTTTTGGGGTTGATCTTTATCACATTTGTAAAAAGAGGTCATAGAAATGGTCCTACAAATTTGCTTTTTTTATTTAAAAATTTTTCTAAATGTTTTTGTCCTTTGCTGCACCATTAATGTTTCCTCTTTTCTCTTTTTGAAATAATTATACATACATAGCTTGCAGTGGATGGTTGTACAAATAGAACTCTGTGTTAAGTATGTGTTTTATTTTTAGGTTCGTGATGTGAGGATGATTTCCGATAGAAATTCAAGACGTTCCAAAGGAATTGCTTATGTGGAGTTTGTTGATGTTAGCTCAGTGCCTCTAGCAATAGGATTAACTGGCCAACGAGTTTTAGGAGTGCCAATCATAGTACAGGCATCACAGGTAATTTTTTTCTTGGTTAAGAATTTGATTATTGATTGGTCCTCCTTTTTGCTTGGTATAGGGCTGTAGTGTCCTGTGCTTGTATACATTAATCACCACTCATTACATTGAGTCAAATGTTCTCAGGATCATTTGTCTTTATTACCTTGCCTTGATTACATTGATGTCTGGTGTCCTCCATACCATCCTGTTATTTATATTAAAATAGTGGTATCCTGGAGAGCATTTAGGAGATTAAAAAAAATAAATAGTTGTAAGTATCTATTTCATGAAAAAGACTTGAACTTGGTCTGGAATTTTATTGATTTGCAGTAATTTATTAGTAAGGTATAGAAACATGTAAGAATAGAAACATTAAAGTTTTCTCCTTTCAAATGGAATAATTTTGACATTTTTAATAAATGTAATATTTTCAGTTACGTGCTTGTATAATACTTTGTATATTAAGAGTAGTTTGAACAATCATCAGTTCTGTCATTTCTGTTTCTTGAAAGTGAGATGTCATAATCTAATTTGGAGAATATTTTGCGTTCAAGATTATCCAAATTATGATTTATTTCCACTTTGCTGATAACACCAGGATCGTTAAGTATTGTCTTTGGGAAAATGAAATTGGCAGTAATATTTTAGTTCTTCTGGGTATGGATAAATTGGAATGTATCATTCTATTAATTATGTAATATGAAAATATCCTTAAGATTCTTGATCAGTTCATTTGTATTAAGAAACAAGTTACTGATCTCTGTCACTGATTAATTTTTTTTAATGGCAAATGTGGTATTTAAAGAATATGTTGAGCAATACAAAGTACAAGAGTCATATTGGTTGTTTTTCAAACCAGTGAAATACTCTTTAACGCCTTCTAAATAATCTGGTTACTTCATCAAACTTATGTAATTTTATAAAGTAGTATACAAGCTTTATAACCAGATATGACTTGAAATGCCAGTTTCACTACTAACCAAGCTGCATGTAACCTTGACCAAATTATGTGCTAGCTTTACTTCTACAATCTTTAAAAGAGGATAATAGGTCCTGTTTTACATTTAGAAGTAATTAATGTTGAGTATCATGTGATTAAATGTAAACTGGAAAGGAAAATAGCTTTTGCTCAAATCGTCCTCTGTGGTAGAGGAAGACAAACATAATAGTTGGGTCTGGATTGGCACATACTAAGGCCTGAGAAGCAGCAAATTAAATGAGGTTTTTGATTCATGTAACGTTAACCTCTTGTAGAGCAGTACTAATCAATGTGCTCCAGTTTATTAGAGGAAAATGAGCTTTTGTTAGAATGTAAATTGACAACTTTCTTTGTTGATACTATCTTGGTTATGAACAAAATGACAGCTGAACTGAATGATTTGCTTGATGATACAGTTTGATCTATTTTCTGGCATATTCCCCTTATTTCATCACCAACTGGCAAAAGTTTTTGAATGACAGCCGGTTGATGTACTGTATTCAGTTAAACTGATCTCAAGAATATGTTAGTTTTCTAGCCTGAGCAACATAGGGAGACCCTGACTCTACAAAAAAAATAGGGGAAAAATTAGCCTGGTGTGGTGCGTGCCTGCAGCTACTTGGGAGGCTGAGGCAGGAGGATTGCTTGAGCTCAGCCCAGGAGTTAGAGTCTGTAGTGAGCTATGACGCCGCTGCACTTTAGTCCTAGCCTGGAGG
Source organism: Daubentonia madagascariensis (assembly GCA_023783475.1). Taxonomy (NCBI): domain Eukaryota; kingdom Metazoa; phylum Chordata; class Mammalia; order Primates; family Daubentoniidae; genus Daubentonia; species Daubentonia madagascariensis. The sequence goes on along the minus strand of JAKFHU010002136.1, from coordinate 19,384,455 downwards.
GGTCAGAGGAGACCCTGTCTCAAAAAAAAGGATGTTAGCTTTAATAAATATGGAATGTGTTTAACAATTCCAAGAAGCAGTCTTATTTTCCATATTTAATATCTCCAGTATCAGAATGCATCTTAAGATTGATGTCATACACTGGGCTCATGCCTGTAATCTCAGCACTTTGGGAGGCCAGGAGTTCGAGACTAGCCTGAGCAGCATAGCGAGAGATTCACCCCCACCAAAAAGAAAAAAATTAGCCAGCCTGGGCAACATAGTAAGACCCAGTCACCAAAAAAATGAAACAGCACTCTAAAATTGATTTTATTGTGGTGAAATATAGAGAACATAAAATACATCATTTTAACCATTTTTAAGCATACAATTCAGTTCTGTTAATTACATTCACAGTGTTGTACAGTCATCACCACTATCCATCTCTAAAATTTTTCATTATTCATAGAAAACCATAACTCTCTTTTCCCCCCAGTCCATGGTAAGCTCTAGTTTACCTTCTGTCTATATGCATTTGCCAGTTCTAGATGCCTTGTGTTAGTGGATTCATATAATACTTATCCTTTTAGTGACTGAGTTATTCACTTAACATAATATTTTCATCTCTCAAATCTTTGACATCAGTTGTCATTAAGCAAACCTAAGGTATGAATGGGGTTTAGTCTGTTTGAACTGAATTTGTGTTACAAAGCACTGTGTGATGTGCATCTCGTCTTGTCTTGTCTTGTAGGCAGAAAAAAACAGAGCTGCAGCAATGGCAAACAATTTACAAAAGGGAAGTGCTGGACCTATGAGGCTTTATGTGGGGTCATTACACTTTAACATAACTGAAGATATGCTTCGGGGGATCTTTGAGCCTTTTGGAAGGGTAAGTCCAAGTTCTTCAGTGGATCTTTAGGAGGAATATAATTACTTAATGATTTCTGTGTATGTGTTTTTCAAAAGATAACTATTAAGAGGGGAGCGTTTGGTTCTGTGAGATTTTTGTGACAACTCATATTTAAATAGGTCACCTGATAGAACATATTTGAAGATAACCTGTTAATGTTATTTATAATGCAACAGTGAAATGCATTATGGATATTAGAACCATTTTAAAAATTAACATTGGTATAAAAAAAAGTGTACTGTACATTTGGAGCTAGAGTTTCATTGGGTTTATTGGAAGCTTTTTTTCTTACATTTTAGGGGTATGTAGAGATGCTTTTCTTAATTTCTTTAATTAAGGAATTAAAATGGTTTCTGTGTGAGTTCTTATTTTAGAATAGATGTTTTATTTTAGAATAAATATTAACAGTAGGCTGTACTCTGATGTAAAAGATTGTGTGGATATATAAAAAACCTTGGTTCCTGCTGTACCTTACCCACTAGTCTACAAATTGCCCTCGGATATGTTTTTTATAATTTTCTTTCACCATCCTACTCAACCCCTTTATTTTTTTAAAGTTTCATTTGTACAGATTTATTGGGTACAATTGGAATTTTGTTAGTGTCAGGGCTTTTAGTATGTCCATCACCCAAATAACATACATTTTACCTGTTAAGTAATTTCTTGTCATCCATCCCCCATCAACCAGTCAGCAACGTATAAGTTAGGATCCTGGGATTGTGGGTGTTTTATTTATTGGACATACATAATCAGTGTACAAATCATAATTCTTCAGGTTGTACAATCATCACAAAATGAATAAGCTCCCAAGATTGATGAGATGAAATACAGTATATGTGGGTGTATTATTTTAATTTTTCAGGCTTTCTCTGTATGGACAGCTTAATTGGAACTTTGTGATATAATTTACAAACTCTAGAAATCACCCATTGAAAGTCAACAATTCATTGGTTTTTAGTATATTCATAGAGTTTTGCAATCATCACCACATCCAGTGCTGTTTTTAGTTATTCCAACATTTTTTACAGTTTACTGTGTCTGGTACAGTTAAGAATTAATGTTTGGTATTTTTAGTACAATGCAGAAGAAACATGTTGATTTTGATTCTAACCCCTGATAGTATTTTACAGAGGCCTTCTGGTTTTCAGTAGTTTGTTTTTGAGGTAAAAGATAATCTTAGTTCAAAATCGTAGTTTTTTCCTGTTTCCCAGTGTATACGTAACTTTTTGTTTAGAAAATTTCTAGACCTTTTGAAGATTTTTTGGAATGAGGGGTTGTAATAAGTTCTTAATTTTTTTTATGGGGTGGAGATTTTTCTGGATTTTTGGAATCATATCTCAAGGAATAAAATACTGTTGCCCCTTCTTTTTGACTTATATAATAATTATGCTTTTCAATTTTAGATTGAAAGTATCCAGCTTATGATGGACAGTGAAACAGGTCGATCTAAAGGATATGGATTTATTACAGTAAGTAATTACCATGATTAACATGACTTAAAATTTTTTGATCTAAAGAGCATAGTAAATCTACATTCATTACTGATTGTGGGGAAGGAGGCATGGTTAATATTTTCGAGTGGTTTAAATTAGCTTGCAGAGCTTAGCTATTTCTTAGTAAGCAGTAAGTGTCCACCATATCTGAAAATTTATTAAACCATGTTCCTATTGTCCTGTGCTATATCTAATGTTCATATATGGTCATTTTGATTATCCAGCTCTTCATATAATTATTTTTCGTCTCTAACTTACTATGACACCTTCTTACTAAAAATGAAGGTCTTTTGGGGTTCTGTTTTTCTTAAAATCCTTTTTATATGTACATATCAAACAAGCAAGACCAGGATTGTCTTATTAAAAGTATTTGTGGTCCAGTATGGTGGCTTGCACCTGTAATCCCAGCACTTTGGGAGGCTCAGGCAGGAGGATCACTTGAGTTTAAGACTAGCCCGGGCAACATAGCAAGACCCCCATCTCTACAAAGAATTAGAAAATAAGCTGGGTTTGATGGCATGTGCCTGTAGTCCCAGCTACTTGGGAGGCTGAGGCAGGAAGCTTACTTGACCAGGAGTTCCAGGTTACAGTGAGCTATGATCATGCTACTGCACTCCAGCCTGGGCAACAGAGCAAGACTTTGTCTCCACCAAAAAAAAAAAAAAAAGTGTTTGTGGCTAATGATGGTAGCCCAGTCCAAATAGGGTTATGAGTTTGCAACTAGAATAATTGTGAATGGATGTACCTGTACTTTTAAGTATTATTTTATGATGCTATCCAAATATATGATAACATTTTTTCAAATGTGTGATTTTGTGTTGCACTTACAACCTTTTGAGGTCCTGGAAACATTTTTAGTTTAAAATACACATGTCTCATTGAGGAAATTACAATTTCCTCCATATTTCAATGGAATGGAAGCCTATTGATCTGTTGATAGAAAATCTGTTATTGTTCACTGGGCTTTCATCTACCTCAGTGTACTGGTGAAAGGAGAAAATGTATTTTTCAAAATGACTCACCAATATTTTCTTTTGTTTCTATTAACTTTAGTTTTACTAGGAGATGAGGTAAATTTTACTAAAAGAATGATGAACTGTTTAGTGTTGACATAGTGATCTGTATTACACAAAGCTATATATTGTGTTAGTTTTATGTTTTGTAACTGTTTTGCAGTTCCTATTTCAATATTGAAAATTATTTTTAAACATTGTACGAGATTAAGCAACGGAATGGGTGGGAATGTGGGAATGTGTTTGTTCCATCATATTAAAACAAAAGTAGTATGGATTAGAGTTTTATCTCTGCATCCTAGAATTAAATATGGGTTTGTTTTTTTTTTTTGGAGACACGGTTTCTCTGTCACCCATGCTAGAGTGCAGTGGCATAATCACTGCCCACTGCAGCCTCCAACTCTTGGGCTGAAGTAATCCTCATGGCTCAGCCTCCCGAGTAGCTAGGACTACAGGCACAGGCCACCTTGCCCAGCTAACTTTATTTTTTATGCAGATAGCTTTGTTGCTCATGCTGATCTTGAACTGCTGGCCTCAAGTGATCCTCTGCCTCAGTCTTCTGCGTAGCTGGGATTGTAGTTACAAATCACCTTGCCCATCTCTCTTTTCTTGCGTTTAAACTACCACACCAACAAATCTAATTTGCATGAGCTAATGTTCTCATGAAGGTTTTGTTTGTTAATTATAGCTTGAAATTTCTATCATTCACCTAATACTAGCTTTAACAGGTAAGTATTTTTTGTTTTGTTTGTGTATGCAAACAAATATATTGTATTCCCCTCTTCCCCATTATATAGTTTTCGGACTCAGAATGTGCCAAAAAGGCTTTGGAACAACTTAATGGATTTGAACTAGCAGGAAGACCAATGAAAGTTGGTCATGTTACTGAACGTACTGATGCTTCCAGTGCTAGTTCATTTTTGGACAGTGATGAACTGGAAAGGACTGGAATTGACTTGGGAACAACTGGTCGTCTCCAATTAATGGCAAGACTTGCAGAGGGTAAGTTTTTCCTAGTGTTGTGAATGATTTATTGTTTGTGTAGTGGTGAAAAAGAAAGGTAACCAGGCAAACTTAAATTGATAAAAGATTTTATCTTATTTTGGAGTTCGCATTATTCTTAGGCAGCATATGTAGTTTCATAGATGAAGTGCCTTGCATTAAGGTTTTTTTTTTTCTTTTGCCATTAGACAATCAAAAAACAAAGGTCTTTTTTTTTTTTCTTATTAAAGCCAGTCAAATTTAGCAGTGGGGGGTTGTTTACCAACTCTAGTGACACTAATGTTAATAAGTTCTGATAACCCACTACCATTGGACCAGCCTATGAAGTGTTTTGAGTACCAAAGCATAAGTTACAGGTTTCCATTTGCTTTATATAATGTTTATATCCCCATTCCTAAGAATAAATTTAGTTGTCCTCCTTGTAATTTCTTCCAGTGAGATGATTGTGGTTAGTATAAGCACCCAGAAAACTTGATTTCTCTGCTCTTTAACATAGTAAGGACTATGCAGGACCTATTCTTTTACAGGTACAGGTTTGCAGATTCCACCAGCAGCACAGCAGGCTCTGCAAATGAGTGGCTCTTTGGCATTTGGTGCTGTGGCAGGTAGGAATTGAATCTTTTCTAATTTGAAATCATTGTTTTTTCATCTAATTCGAAATTTGCCAAATTTTTGCATTTAAAAGGACTTACTGAGAATTCAATTCATCAAGTACTTACAGCCTGTACATTTCTAGAGTTCATATAAGGAAGTAGAGATACAAGATAGTATTATTCGCTAGGGAGAATAAGCTGTCAGGATATTTTTGAACACTGCATCTCAATTTGTAGTTGAAATTGACCTACATTTATTTTTAAATATATCACTTTTATTGAACAACACAAGGTTTATATTTTTTGAAAAGAAAAAGTGTTTTCTTTGTAATGTTTCAGTATACGCCAAGAGGCCCTTAAATAAAGCTTTATTTAAAACTATTGTAGTAGCAATAGTATAGAGAACACTGCTTTCCTAAATAGAATATACAGTTTTGAGACTATGAGATAGGGAATGGAGTACTTGGAGGGGGCTGAAAAGAGGGTAGAGTTGACAACTTAATATTACGACAATAAGGGGTTCAGTTCATAAAACATTGCTTTTATGGTTTAATTTAATTACCTAAAACTTGCTTTTATAGACCTTGGCATGGACCCAGGTCTATGAGATAGGATAGGATTTAATATTGAAATGTCAAAAAATATACTTTTACAACATGTAAGAGGAACCGTTTGTATTGTGCACCTTGGATGACAAAATCCTTGTCCCAAAAAAGTATGGAAATTTCTGTTTCAAATTGGTCCTTTGATCTTATGGACAAAGTGATATCTGAGAACATAAAATATAGAAGGCTGCATCTGAATATACAAAAAGGTCCATGTGGTTGCTTCATGATCTCCTTTTAGATTGAAAGTTCATTAATTTAATTAAAGGAGAGGATCATTTTTGTTTCTATATTCTTTATTATTAAGAGAGAGTGGTCTTTTTTTGTTCTTCAGATTTTTAGTGAATGTCCAAAAGTGTGTGAGTATCTTTAGAAAACCTGCCTTTGGTTTTGTCCCCCTTCTGTCAGATTGTATGACTTATCTTGAAATCTGATACGTAGTTACTTTTTAGAGTTCCTGACAAGTGTGTCAGTGTATCCTTATGAGAAGAAAAGTCACAACCATTGAGGCATTTCTGTATTTAACAGTCATTTGATAACTCACAGATATCTCCAAGAACCCTATCCACACACAAAAAAAAGTATTAGCCATTCAATTCTCTCTCTTTTTTTAAATGAGACAGGGTCCTGCTTTGTTGCCTGGGCTAGAGTGCAGTGGTGTCATTATAGCTCACTGCACTGCAACCTCCCAATTCCTGGGTTCCTGCCTCAGCCTCCCAAATAGCTGGGACTAACTGCACCTGGCTATTTCTTCTTATTTTTTGTAGAGATGGGGGGTCTCACTAAGTTGCCCAGGCTGGTCTTGAACTCATGACCTCAAGCAATCCTCCTGCATCGGCCTCCCAAAGTGCTAGGATTATAGATGTGAGCCATTGCGCCTGGCCATAAGCCATTCAGTTCTTTACAGTGAATAAACAATCATAAAATGCCACTTGTAATTAAAGATACTAAACTCATCACTTCCAGAAATACAACCTGTTCTTACAGTTTGAAAGGTGTTTTATCTGGAAACTGTTTCCCTGTATTGTTTCCCATTGTTCAGGTTGTTCTTTGATCATTCAGAAAATGTTTTTATCCATATTGTAGGTATTCTTCTAGAGGCTGATGAAAATGATTTCTTCCTTGCCTCAGGGAATTGATACAGTGATACAGGAGTCATTTCTAAAGTAGCAATGTTATAGGTTGGAAGCTATATCAAATATGTTGCTCTTAATAAACTATATTTTTAGCTTGAAGATTTTCACTGTTAAACATTGTTACAATCATCAGCCATTGTTTCCCCTATGATGTGTTACTGTACCTGTCTGGCTTCTCACTGTGTAATTTATATTAAGGTTGTCTGATTGTGGTTAGTTAGAATTCTAAAGCTCCTTATGGATTGCTGACAGTAGTCCCTACTCTGTTTAGTTATATATGTACTTTGTTACATATTCCCTTTAGTCTTGTTTATTTAGATGATTTTAAAGATTGATTCTTAGATTTCCTATAAATTGCTACTGCATTAATAACCAACACTCAGATTTTAGGTGAATATTTATTTATGTAACTGGATGTTTTTCTCCAGGTGGTCATCATTAAAACCTTAAATTGCTGAGTATTCGCTGTTTCATAGGCTCTTGTCCCTTAAGTCCTTTAATGCTGTTGTTTGAAGCCAAGGGTGGGTCATCACTATATCCACATTTCACTATTCTGCCAGTTTAATAGGCTTTTTGTAAAATAGGTTAGAGTCCTTATCTTTTCATGAAACCCATGCTTTCCTCCAACAACCTTGAAAAATCATTTTTGTAATTTGGATTGAGATTGATAAAGACTTAAAATAGCATGGATTTCTGATATCTATATATTTTCCCCCCTCATTTTAGGAAAAAAATGACAAATTGTTATAATTTAAAGTTTATTGACAGTGTTCCTATGATTCATATCTTGAAGTTCATTCATTATACACCAGTTACATTCTTCAGCTCCCTGAGGTGCCATGTTTGAACACCTAGGATCCAGATAGTATATATCCAATATAACTTGGGCTGCAGATCTGTTTACGTTTTTGCCCATGTTTTACGATCATTTTCTATCCCCAGTAAGAAACCCATATGGTAATAAAGTATCTTTCACATTTTAATGAAAATGAGGTTATGAATCTAAACAATTTTTATGTTCTGTATTTCTATAACTTTTTAGATTCAAGGTAGCTTTTGCAGCATTGTGGCTTTTCTTTAGGAGTCAGAGTTGGCTGCTGTTTCACTCCCTAGCAGCTTTCTTTTCAGATGCCTTTTGCTGTAGAAATGCTAATGATTATAAGAGAAATTATATTAGTAAAAATCCATGTTTTGCTTATTTTTAATACTGACTAGATATTTATGTTTTTCTTGGAATTCATAGATTATTAGATAACCTTAGATTTTATTCCTGCCTTACTAAAATTTCAGACTAGGTCAGGAAACCATAACCTTAATCAAATTGTCCCTTTTTGGGCTGGACTTGACTAGTTAAATCTCAAAAGCCCTTTAAGAAATAATATATACATGTTGGAATGGTGTTTTTCCCAATGGGTGGTATTCCTCCCAAATTGGGAAATAATTGAACATACTTACAGCCTTTTGATGTGTAATGTTTACACTTTTATTATAACCTTAAAGTATTAAATGCTTAGTGCCACTGACAAAATAAATACTTGAATTTCCCAAGTACTTGGAATTGAATTCTCAAGATCAGGGTTTTTCACGCATTTTCTGACCGGTGTGCGCCCCTTTCCCCATTTCCCATTACTCCCAACTGAAGAGTAGTATAGTGGAATGCACTTGAGATGGAGAAGAGTAGTAGGACTAGGAAGAGAAAGGCATAAGGAAGTTTCCTAGGTTAAGAGGGAAAAGGCCTTGTCAATGAGGAATGGGGAAGGAGGTTTTGCTGCCAGGTTTTACTAAGTTCATTTGAATAAACCCTGCTGCTGTAGTCCTCTTTTATTAATACTTTCCTGACATTTACCCTGTTAGTTGAGGCTCTTCATTGTTCCTGCACTGAGCTGTAGAATTCTCTTTTGTTATAGATTTGCAAACAAGACTTTCCCAACAGACTGAAGGTGAGTTGAACTGTTTATTCATTTAATTTTTTGTCTTTGGAATAGAATTAAATGTAGTAAGACATAGTTGTCATCTGTTATAGTAATTTGGGCTCAGTTTTACAGAATAGCACATAATAGTATATATATAGTGATCTGTATTTCTGAAGACCTAACCCAAACCATCAGTGTGCAAATAAAATGCAAATGTGCATGCTTTTTTTCTTTGCTTTAGTTTGCTTAAAATTTTCAGCATTGTATTTGTTTCATGCTTATCTGCGTGTTCTGAGTGTTCATAAGTTTTATGTAGAAGTCAGGAAATAAAATAATCTCTTAACCGTCATCTTAGCAGACTAGTCTTTTGAGAACATGGAATCTGTGAGTGTACTTAATATAAGGTTAGAAATCACACTGCAGGGCTGACCTTTTCTTTGTTAAGAAATAGTATTCTGATTTCAGTTATTTATATAAGCCCATACCAAGCAGTAACAGGTTTATGCTAAATTGCATGCACATTTCAGAGACGGAAGGCATTTATAAAGTAGGCTATGATTTCTTGTTTTTAATTATCAAGTAAATATGCCACTTGACATGCAGGAGAATTTTTCTGTGGTGCATGTTTAGTATCACCGTTTATAGAGATATACGTAAAATTGTTCATAGAAATGATTGCATATGAAAAAAGTATGTCATGTTCCATAGTAGACAAGGTTTAATACACATTTTAATTTTTCCCGCAAATGAGATAGTTGTATTGAGTGTGGTTTTTGTTAACAGATTTTAAAAAGAAATGGAGTATTTTCCTATTAGATTGACTGTGTTCTGCATTGATCTAAGTTGAACTGCAATGTTTCTATAGTAATTTCTTAATATTTTTAGTATTCATAGTATATAATTACAGTAAATTTGAGAAAGTCGGAAAATCAAGTGTTCCTCACTTGTTTTAAGACCTTTAAGTTTTTCCAAGCATACTTCCATTTGGGTTTTTTCCGCAATAGTTTCACTCTGTTGTCTGGGCTAGAGTGCGGTGGAGTCATCGAAGCTCGCTGTAGCCTCCAGCTCCTGGGCTCAAGCGATCCTCCTGCCTCAGCCTCCTGAGGTGGGCATCACCACACCTGGCTAATTTTTCTTATTTTTTGTGGAGATGGGGTCTACATTGCCCCGGCTGGTCTAGAACTCATGGCCTCAAGCAGTTCTCCCCCCGGGCCTCCTAAAGTGCTAGGATTACAACTGTGAGCCACCATGCCTGGCCACTTCCATTTGTTTTATGATAAGCTACACAGAGTAGTCTTTATTTTTGCTTAATTATAATACAAACACTCTTGAATCTTTCTAACGTTCCTCAATAGAATTTGACATGTTATTTTAGCATTTTTGTTTTATTTTAAAATAATACGTTATGAAAGCAAAATGCTTGTTCATTGAAGGAAAATATGAAGAAACAAAAGCTCTTGTAATTCTACCAGAAACAGTCATTCTTTTATGATCTGTTTAATGCACAGCCCTAATTTTTGTTCATTAGACTATTTCTGATACTTCCTTAAGTGATCGTTCATTTTAATTACAATTTCTAATGCACTGTTTTATCCTTAGCTTTGTTTGTTATTATGTATTGGATTGAAATTTGGTCAGATAATATGATTGCGGTGAGTTCTGTCACAGCTACTGGTAATATTTTTATAAATCACATAAAAGCATTGGAGCAGCTGTCTTGGAAAATGTCCTAACTTCAAGCCAGTATGGTTTTAAACTTTTAATGTTACAGTGTTGAGTATTTTTAAATTGTAACAGTGGCTATTGTATGCTACTTTTTTTTTTTTCTCTGTTCAGTGTTATTTTGTGCTAAAAGAGACAATCCTTTAAAACTGTTCATTTGATTTTTTTAATAGGATTTATTTTCCTAGGACATGAAATCTTAAATGATTTTATGCATCTCATTTAAAAACTTAATCTTTTTATAATTAAGGTTTATATATTTAAAAGAAACTATTCATGGTAGAAAGCTAAAAAATACCGAAGAGAGTATAGATTTATTTGGGAATTCAAAGGATGTGTTTTTATTATCACCCTCTTGTCAGGATATAGACGCCAGCAGTCATACAAAATCAACCTTCCCTTTTATCCTTTGTCTTTCAGGATTGATACGTATTGATTTTGTCTAATTGAATTGATTGAGATAACGCATAAAGTTTCATTTTCCTTTTAAAAATAGTACCTACAAATTTCTAAATGTCTCTTTCCTCGGGAGGAAACAGGTTAGGAGTTAGGAAACAGGTTAGGTTATGAGGAAATTAGGTTTCCTCAGTTTTCTGGTAACTAAAACAGGGTATTGATACGTTGGTAGTATTAAATAAGAAAAATTAGTGTAGTGAGTGGCATCCTGCATGCACACTTGGGATGGGGTTTTGGGTTTGTTTTGAATTATTTTTCATGAAACTAATTTCTCTTTCTTTCTTTTGTTTTAGCTTCAGCTTTAGCTGCAGCTGCTTCTGTTCAACCACTTGCAACACAGTGTTTCCAACTCTCTAACATGTTTAACCCTCAAACGTAAGTAACATACTTTGATCAAATTCAAGAGTGTACTGTGAAAGCTGTAATATTCAACTTTTCTAAGCTGGCATTTAAGACATTTTCATACATTTCATAATAGAAACAGTGTAATAATTTTGATCCTTTTAAAATAAGTTTTATGCACATGGTAATTCCTTAGGATACATTTATAAGATTGTAATTGAGTTAAAAGCTATGCAGGTTTTCTGTTTATTTCTAAATATTTTTTTAAAATAAAGTTTGTTATCAGTATTCTATTAACCAGTTTACCCTCTCTACGTTTTTTGCCTTTGAGGGTTTTTGTTTTGTTTTGTTTTGTTTTTTAAATATTGAAGACAGGGTCTTGCTCTGTTGCCGAGGCTGGAGTACAGTGGCCCAGTCACAGCTCACTGCAGCCTGAAATTCTTGGGGTCAAATGATCTTCCTGCCTCAATCTTCCTAGTACGTGGTACTACAGGCACACACCACCAAGTTGGGCTAATTTTTTTTGTAGAGAGGGGGTCTTGCTCTGCCTCAGGCTGGTCTCAAATTCCTGACCTCAAGCGATCCTCCCACCTCTTAGCCTCCAAAGTACCAGTATTACAGGTGCAAGCCACTGTGCCCAGCCACCTTGGAAATTCTAAGTTTTGTTGGTGTAAGATTAGAAAAGTATCTTTTTAAAGTTTTTCTTCCTTTGATTAGTGGGTGGTGTGAATTAGTAATACTAATCTTTCCCAGTACATAACTGGCAATTAGAATGCCATTTATTAGACCATACTCTTCTCATTAGTTTTATAAGTCCTGTTTGTAATATACCAAATCCAATCTAAATGTAGGTTTTTTTGTTAAGTTGATTTTGATAAATTATATTTTATACAGTGACTTTTATTTGTAACATAGCGTTTATCCTTTTCTATGAAATGGTGATAAACTGTTGGCTATCATTTGAAAGATAGTACCTTTAAATGTTAATTTCAAGTTATGCAAATTCATAAACTAGGTTGGAAACAATGTTTTTATTGTATTTTATTTTTTTAAGAGAGAGGGTCTCTGTTTCCCAGGCTGGAGTGCAGGTGGGGTCTATTACTACTTTTTGTAGAGACAGTGTCTCACTACATGGTCTAGGCTTATCTGGAGCTCCTGGCCTCATGTGATTATACCCGCTTTGCCTTCCAACTGTGCCTGACTGGAAACAGTGTTTTATATCTTATTTTTCTTTGATTTCTCCCAGTGCCCTACTCTCTTTTCTATCATAAGTAATTTTTTAAATTCAGAAAATAAATATTTTGATTTCTTGGATACATTTCAGAATATAATTTTATTCGTTTAAGTAGGATTTAAAAGAGCATAATACTTTCTTACAGAGAAGAAGAAGTTGGATGGGATACAGAGATTAAGGATGATGTGATTGAAGAATGTAATAAACATGGAGGAGTTATTCATATTTATGTTGACAAAAATTCAGCTCAGGTATTTGGATCCTTTTAATAAAGTTAGATTGTTACTGTTTTAATCTTCACATATACTTGGTGCATGTTATAGTCACTGTCTTCTATTTAAGTAGCTTTTTCCTGAAAGAAGCTTTAACATCTCGGCTAAATACACCCTCAAATAAAGACAAAAAATAATTGAAAATTTGATTTGGGTATCATAGAGCACTTCCTGTTAATGTTTAAAGTTTCCTGCGAAATCTTGGCATCTTGATTCATTCTTAGGCAGCTTACAAATCATAGAGATAAGATAGTACAGGGCAAGTCTGGGAGTATAAATCATTGTTTTCTGAAATTCTAAGTGTACACGTTAGCTAGTTTATGGAGTATGTAAAACATTTTGTGGTTATAGAGCACCATGTTTTTCTACAGGCTATTTGAATAAACCTATCTGAGTCCAGGTTGTATACAGCACCATCCTTACTTTTTCTCTCCCTTTATTTATTTATTTATTTTTTAGGGCAATGTGTATGTGAAGTGCCCATCAATTGCTGCAGCTATTGCTGCTGTCAATGCTTTGCATGGCAGGTGGTTTGCTGGTGAGTTTGAGGGGTGTTTTTTTGGTCTGGTTTTTTTGTTTGAGTGATTGTTATTAAGGTTCTACAACTAAGTGAAGATGCTAAACCCAACATATCTGTTTTTTTCAACAGGTAAAATGATAACAGCAGCATATGTACCTCTTCCAACTTACCACAACCTCTTTCCTGATTCTATGACAGCAACACAACTACTGGTTCCAAGTAGACGATGAAGGAAGATATAGTCCCTTATGTACATAGCTTTTTTTCTTTCTTGAGAATTCATCTTGAGTTATCTTTTATTTAGATAAAAATAAAGAGGCAAGGGTCTACTGTCATTTGTATACAATTCCTGTTACCTTGAAAAAATAAAAATGTTAACAGGAATACAGTGTGCTCATTCTCCCTAACTAGCAAATCCCACTGTATACAAAGCTGTTCTCTTGTTCTGCCTTTTAAAATGTTCATGTAGAAAATTACATTAAGGACCTATAGGAATAGCTCTAGGGAAACAAATGTGCTTTCTGTAAAAAGGCAGACCAGGGATGTAATGATGTTTTTAAATGTTTCAGAAGCCTAACTTTTTACACAGCAGTTACATTTCACATTTCACTAATGTTATTTAGCTAATGGTTTAGCGGAGGTTTCTGCAATACATATTTAGTGTATAGCAGTTCAAGACAGCTAAAGGGCTGTTTGTTTAGCATCTCATCTTGCATTTTGATCAATTGGCAAGAAAGATTTCAAAATTAAAATACTTCTTGATGGTATCTTTTCAATTAATGTATCTGTAAAAGTTTCTTTGTAAATACTACGCATTCTGGTGTGTCTTAAGATTCCAAACAAAATGATCCCTGCATTTCCTGAAGATGTTTAGTGACAGTCTGGTAAGCAAAGCAGTCTGAGCAAGAAATAGGAAATGCAGAAATAGGTTTTGTCTGGTTGCATATAATCTTTTGCTCTTTTTAAGCTCTGTGAGCTCTGAAATATATTTTTGGGTTACTTCAGTGTGTTTGACAAGACAGCTTGATATTTCTATCAAACAAATGACTTTCATATTGCAACAATCTTTGTAAGAACCACTCAAATAAAATTCTCTTAAAAAGGCCACAAGAAATCTTCATTTTTCAAATGTTTTAAAGTCATAGAAACTTGAGAATAGAATGTTAGCTTCTTTGACTATGAGTAGTATTTCAGTACTTGCTTCTTAAGGAAAGTCTTGCCCTCAAGCTCAATTCCTTTATGTCATTATAGCCTAGCACTGTACCTTTCGGGGTAATACATCGAAACAAAGGGGTTTTACCAAAAAGAAAACCGAACATATTTGCCCATTGTTTTAAACCTGGGCATCTTTGTGAAAAAATGCTTCACTATTTAAAAGTACATACTGAGAAAAATACCTTAACTTCAAACTGGTTTCCCGAATTGATTTAGCTATATATATTAAGGGATTTTAACCTTCCATATTAGTTGGGCAGCGAGCCTTCACCACTTACACTCTAAACTCGGTATCTTAAACTTTTGGTATTTTGGTCAGTTCTTTTGAGTAGGCCATGTTGCTCCTAATGGAATAATATTTACCTTCTAATACTGGTTTCCTCACTTGTTTTTGTTAACTGAGAGGCACAAGTTAATAGGCTTATTTAGGTATCAAATCATTAAGTTTGAGTGGACATCACAATTTTTTATCAGCCCTTTAGAGGGATACTTACTTCTTAATTGCTTTAGTTATTTAACCTGAAGAAAAACATCAAGGTTCAATTTAACTTATTTTCAATACCAGGCGGCATTGTTTTTTGTGGCAGACACTTATATTCTGTCAGTTTTGTTTTTTTTTTTTTTGCTTTGCAAAGTATTTCCTGCTATCTTTGTATTAACTTTTTTTCCCCCTTGAACCAAGTCCTATCAAGTTTGTTTTGTCATTACTTTCCTGGGAAATGGGCCAGCAAATGTGGCATCTCATCTCTTAAAACAGGGGTGGCCAAATTTGCTTATTGCCACAGAACTTTAAATTTGGTTTATAAATGATGTTCAAAGGAGATGTGGTTAGTGTTTAGTAAATGGAATAATGTGATACATACCATACAGTTCAAATGGCTATTCTGAGTGAAATCCTTTAGGCCATCAAGTCCTGAGACAGCCTGTCACTTTGGTTGGAAAATCTGTAGCTGCTGTAGCTCATCTGGTAGTGTCCTTAATTTTCTGTGCATCTCAGTGTCCCAAAATGTTAAGTTGTTACAATATTAAGACATAGTGAAGGGGTAATGCAGGTCAGAAAATCCATTAAGGCCTATGTGGGCAGGTGAGGGACGCTTGCCTCATTACAGAAGCTACTTCGCATCAACCCAATTAATGGTATCTTACGGAGGGAGGGCCAGTTACATGGTTTACATCATTGAAAATCATCTGGGATTTAGCCAGTTGAGAAGCTAGGACCAGGGCTGATGTTCTCAGTTTGTTTCACAGTGGATAAATTGTTCTATTCTTTCTGATAAAGCAGGCAGCTGTATGTGAAGAACAATCTCAAGATGAACAACATTGATTTGGAAATAAGTTAAAACTTCTTTTTGTAGTGTTTGACCTTGAGGAAATCTAGACTTATAAATCTCAGTATTTCTTTTTTGAATCTGTTTTTCACCTTTAAAAGGGAGATAAAAGCACCAACCTTACAGGTTTTAGTTTAATCTATGCAAGATACCAGGCACCCCAAAATCTTGATTAACAGAGCCAGCCTTTGTGAAACAGCAACCCTACGCATTAGCACACCTCTTTTTAGTCTAGAAGATCTTTGGGCAAGCTGAACTAACTGACTGAGAAGAAAATAATTCCTCTATTAGACACTCAAGACTACTCAAAGACTTTGTTTTATTATTGTATACAGGCTGGGATTGATGAGAAGGTGTAGCTGTAGTGGGCAACCACTGCCCTGGTTAGCACCGGATGCCCATCCCGATGGCCATGAATGTGCCAAAGGTTCCGCCACTCTGCATCATGGTTTTCCCAATGCCGCCCATCAGCTCTCGACCCCGCATTCCAATCCTGAGGAGGAAACCAAGATGGGGCCATTTGGGAAGAAAAATACAGGGAAGAGTATTAACTGCCTTGCTCTAGTCTGCTGCTAATGATGATTCAATCACTTCTTAAGTCTGGCACTCTCTATAACTTACTTGCCACTTACTGGACATTATCTTTCCCCATCAGGGGTGAATGATGACAAGGAAAAGGACTCAGCAGGGTATCTAGGGCACTCTTCTGATAAATCTATCAACTTTCAGTTTGTGTGAGGCAATGGATGCAATGTAAAGTACATGGGCAGGAAAACCAGCTTTTAGGACTGGTTTTGCCTCCAGAGTATATATGTTCTAATTGAGACAGTTGTCTCTTAGATGGTTTTCTGGTATTAATGATTTTGGAGTCAAACCTGGGTTCAAGACCCAGCTCTCCAATTTACAGGCTGTGTCAAATGTAAAAGAGACATCACAAGATTGTTTACAGGATTCTTTTTGATACAAGTACAGTATTTAGCACAGTGCTTAATGTAAAGTGTTCAGTAAATGGTAACTTATAGTCTGGAAAAATGAAAATAACAGCCTCTAAATGTGAAAATGACCTTCAGAGTGTAAAGTTTATCTGCATCATCTCTGCATCCTTTTGCCAGGATAGTAAAACCGCTTAACAACTTTGGTTTTTTGTGCCCAATTGCAGATAAAAGTAACAGTAGCAACAGTAGTAATAACAAGTTACTGAGCATTTAATATGTGCCAGATTGTGTGCAAAGTGTGCTGATTTGATTCTTACAGTTGTATGAAGTAGGTGTTACTGTCCTCATCCTGCACTTAAGGAGACCCAGTATCCAACTTGCCTAAAGTCACCGAACAAGAAAGAAAAGGGCCAGAAAGCATTTTTACTCTAGAGCTCAAATTCTTAAGCACTGACGCTTCCAACCTGTCCTTGCGGACTGAAAGTGGTTAGGAAATCGGGCTCGCTCGCCAGAGGACAGCCAGGGAAGTAGAAATAAGTAGGCTCTGTTCAGGCTCCCGACCGAGTTGGGTGGGGTGTGAAGGACCAGTACTCTTGCCCCGAGATCACCGCCCGCGCTCCTCACCTCAGACAGGAAAAGGTGCCGAAGAGCGCCCCGGCCGCCATGCCCACGGCGCAACCCATCACAAAGCCCATCTTCACGCGGTCGAAGCAGTTTGGCTGAGATTGTCCGTAGGGACCCACGGCCACCGGCATCTGCAGGGTGCGAGGGATAAGGAAGTGCGGGCCCAGCCGCCAGCTCCGGAGTCGGTGGGGACGGAGACGGCGAGTCGGGAGTGGGCCCAAAGGTTCGGGGAAAGTTAGGGAAGGAAAATCAGCGCATAGGCCTACTCCACCACCCTCTTTGCGTCCGGGCCCCGCGCCGCGCGACAGCGCGGGGTTCGGACCGCCCCCACCTCACCTCGCTCGCGGCCTCGGTCGCTCAGCTCTACGTCTCACACAGATAGCGGGGAGGAGGGCACTCGCGGCCCGAGGAATCCCTTCCGGAGCGCGAGGCAGTACTTCCGGGAGCCTCGGGCTGAAGACTGCAGCCGCTTCGGGTGGTGGGCTCCGCCACCAGGACCATGCTGCTACGAGCCGCTTGGAGGCGGGCGGCCTTGCCGGTGACTGCGGCTCCGGGGCTTAGGTCTACGGCTCCCTCTCGGAGGCTGCGCCTGCGCGGTACGCTCCGGCTCGCTGCCACCTTCTCCAGAGGCGCGGCCCATTCACCCTTGGCGCTGCGACACAGCAATATTCCGGAGCCTCCCTGCCCCGCCCTGTTTCCCAGATCCTCTGACCCTTTCAGACTTTCTCAGGCCAGCCCCCCGAATTGTTGACTCCGCTGCGCCACCGCTCAGATCCTGCTCTGCAGGCCCCCAGAACTTTGGAGGCTCGTCCTTCAAAGGTCTTCTCGCCAATTTAGAGACGCTGGTCAAGGCTCTCCAGCCAGTAACGTTTGAACGAGATCTCACCTACTCTGGCCCCACTTTTCTTCTAAATGGCTTTGCTCTTTAGAGGCCTCTTCACTCCCAAGGAGACAATCTGAATATTGCCCCAACATCCCCCTCCAAGAACCTTGTCTCTCCCTATCCCTTCCCTCCTTTTACAGGGTGCTCAGGTTCTCTGATGTCTTGTTTTTTTCCACTGGGGTTCGACCGCAGCATCCCTTTAACTTATCATCTCACCTCCGTCCAGATTTTGCCTTCTGCTCCCTTGGCTGCTCTGCATTCACAGTTGCATTCGGTCTTACTTGGCTGCTCTGTTCCATTTTTTGTCAGTTGCAGACCATGCTCCCCAATCGGCTGTTCCCTCAGATACAGCAGCTGCTCCAGAGTCAGTGATGCGACCTCTCTATATGGATGTGCAAGCTACAACTCCTCTGGTAAGGATAGAGGGGCTACTTTTCCCAAGGCTGTTTATAGGAAGTAAATGATAGAAGTGACAACGCACGGAAATGACTGGAACCTTGTAGAATTGAGAGCTATTGAGGGGTGCTGAGAAAAGCAATGAGCCAGGAGTCAGGAGGCTTAAATTCTGTTCCACCAGAAAAGGCTCATAGAGTGGGGAACCTATGGCCTTGGGGCCACATACGGCATTCTGGATCCTTGAGTGCAGCCTTTTGACTGATTCCGAATTTTACAGAACAAATCCTTTTATTAAAAGGGGTCCAGCACAGAAAGATGAAACTTTTCTTGCCTCCTTTGGTGCTTAAAAAAGAACAATCTTGAAATCAGAAGGCTGCAGGTTCCCCAACTCACTTGTCAAATCACTTCAGTGCAAGCACTATAGTAATAGCTAAAAGTATGGGGTCTGGAATTAGCTGGACTGCCACTTAATAACTATGTGAACTTGGGCCAGTATTAAATGGGTCAAAAGATGTGAAGCAGCCTGGCACATGATAAGCACTCTAATTTTAATGCAAGTTCTCACCAATGTGTGAGAAGGGGAGTTTACCTGTGCTCTGTCTTGTCCTAGCCACTCATAGATCATTTTGCCTGGTAGGAGTGGAAACATCTGCAGAAACAGATGTCAGAACAAGGCAATATTTGTAGACTATCTGAGGGGATGGTAGAACAATCTGAGTTAAGATGGGTTGGTAGTGGGAGTATATTAGGTTGATATCTGGTTAGTACCTGAGGGGACAGAAAAATGTTTGAGGCCTAAGCTAGGTGGTATCTGAAGGGTTGGGAGTGTGATGAAGCAGTTTAGGTAGGTCTGAGGGGATGGAGTAGGGCCTGAGTTGACTATGGGCTCAAGGAAAGTAACCTGTTCTGTTGTGTTCAGGACCCCCGGGTGCTTGATGCCATGCTCCCTTACCTAGTCAACTACTATGGGAACCCACATTCCCGGACACATGCTTATGGATGGGAGAGTGAAGCAGCCATGGAACATGCCCGCCAGGTAAGTACAGAGGAGTCTGTGAGGTTCTGAGGTTAGAGAGGGTCAGTGGCCCTTGGGAGGCATTTTCTTGGTAGGTGTGGGTGGAGGTGAAAATGGTTTTGGGTTCTTTCTGGAAGAGATTCAGAGAGCAACCTTGGAGTTTCACTGTAGGCATTTAATTAGTCCCCACATTTCCTAGCTAAATGATCTTGGGTAAGTTATCTAATTTCTCTAAGCCTTAATTTCCTCACATTGAAAATGGAGATTGCAATAGTTTCTACTCCCTAGGGTTATTGGGAGATTAAATGCTAGTGAGGTGTTTATTAATACCATGCCAGTACAAAGTCAGAGCTCAATAAGTTCATTAAAAAAAATATATATATGTATATATAATTATTATTATTTTGTATTGGGTTGGAAAAGAGCCTGGAATCTGAGATATTACTGGATCTGTCCATTTTCTGATCTTAGTAGGTACAGAGCTTCTTCCTGGGTAATTTGGTAGCATGGAGTTAAGCTCTTTTTGCTCCAGAGCTGTCTCAACTGTGTATGCAGCCCCATTGCTGCCTGGGGAATTGATGTTATGTGTCTCTGTTTCTTGGCTTCCAGCAAGTAGCATCTCTGATTGGGGCTGATCCTCGTGAGATCATTTTCACTAGTGGCGCTACTGAATCCAACAACATAGCAATTAAGGTAAGTGAAGGGAACCAGAGGGCATATCTGAGCTTTCCTCACTTGGGAGATAGTGTCCCTTCATCATTTGGACTCAGATATGTATTTCCCAGCTACACACCCCCACCCTATGGTGAAGAGAAGACACACACTCTTTCTGATTTGTTGCTTCCTTCAACCCTTTGCAATTGACCCCATCTTAAGTCCTTGCTCCTGTTGGTGTGAGTTCAGTGAGGTAGTTGGATAGGAGAGGAGATGGCACTCAGTGCATTAGCCACTTGGTTTTTTGGATGGCAGCTACTTCAGAGAGTGGATAATGGTGACTGAACCCTGGTAACCATTCTTTTGATTTAGTAGCAATGACTTTCACCCTTATATACCTGATTTCAGTGCTGCCCTCCTCTCAGCCTTTCCTTTTCTTTCTGATCATGTCTGTTTGCAACAAGTTCCTCCCATTTCTTTAGATGTCTCCATTTTGAAGTGCTTGTCACTGTGGTGCCCTCTGCAGGCATTCACTTGGTCACCCATTCTGGGATCAGTCATTGTATCCTTGGGACACGGACATCCTTGGTGCTAATGCAAATAAAATTGCACTCTTAGTCATGTTAATTCCTTCTCAGCCTTTTGACTAAGATCAAGTGTAGTAGTCATATTGGTGTTTCATAGAACATAATCACATTTGACTGGGCCTCGTTGCCAGGATTGAGTAAATGTCAAGGCTCTGAGAAATTGTGGCCTGCTATAGGTTCAACTCTGACCCTACCCCCCTCACTTTTGTCTCTGAATTGTGCTGCCAGTGTTGGATTCTTTGACATTGGCCTGAATGTAGGAGGCCTGGGATGGGCTCCATAGTTTTCAGTACTCTGTCCAATCCTGTTAGCAGGAAGGCGTCCTTCCTTTGTACTACGGAGACCCCAGAGTCAGGGTGGCAGTCCCTCCAAAGGTGCAGATGGTTTCTGAAATGGGGAGCATTTTCAAAACTTTGAAAATGTTTGCTTTGGAAGTTTACACAGAACCCAAACTTTAGAGGTCAAGGATTGCTAAGAGTAGCTGTCACAGTGTTTCTACTAATCTCCTGGATATCTATCTGTCATTAGAGGAATCTATACCGTGGTAACTGAGACAGGAGAAAGTGGGTTAGGGGATATATCATTTAAATTACGTTTTTTGTAAACAACAGTAACAACATTTTGAACTACTCACCATCCTCCAACCATTTTTACATTATTGATGTGAACGCTTTTGGGGATAAAATAGAGTATTTTAAATGTTTCTTTTTTATGTTACTTGTCCTCCTGAACATATAGTTTTTATGTAGTTGTAATTTTGGCCTATATTGTTTTATATTCTGCTTTTAAAGGTACTACTCTAACATAAGCTCTAGGGGAGTTGCACATTTTATTTCTTTCAATTTTTCAATTTTTGAAAAATAATTCTGTCACATGTGGTAAGATTTTTGTAACCCTATAGAAAGGTAAATGAAGTGTAAGTCTTCCTCTCTTTCCTTCAGGTCCTCTAGTCTTGTTCCACAAAGTTAATTCTGTTAACTCTAAACCAATTATTAGTATGTTTAGTATTATTACAGGAAAAAAATTATATGTACATATGAATTTGCTTTTTTTTCTTGAATGAGACGAATGGTTCTTTATTTTTTTGTAATGGTTGAAATGCCAGGAATTTTTTAACCTATCTTTATTGTTTCTTTTTTTTTTTTTTTTTTTGAGACAGAGTCTCCCCCTGCCTCCCTGGGTAGAGTGCAGTGGCGTCATCATAGCTCACTGCAACCTCAAACTCCTGGGCTTAAGTGATCCTCCTGCCTCAGCCTTCTGAGTAGCTGGGACTACAGGTGTGCAATAACATGTTGGCTAATTTTTTCTATTTTAGTAGAGATGGGGTCTCACTCTTGCTCAAGGTGGTCTCAAATTCGTGACCTGAAGCAATCATCCTGCCTTGGCCTCCCAGAGTGCTAGGATTACAGGCATGAGATGGCTATAGGAAGCCCTGAATTTGTAGCTGGCTGGGCAGAAGTATGGGTGTCTTGAGACACCCAAGCTTTGCATCTGGCATCTGAAATAGGGGCAGTCTTGTGCAACTGAGCCCTTAACCTATGGGGTTTTCACTAACTCTGGGTAGTTAGTGTCAGAATTGAATTGAATTGTAGGGTACTCAGTTGGTGTCAGAGAATTGGTGTTGGAGCATACTGGCCTTGCCCACTTTCCCTTTACAAGTGGGACTGAAGTTATTGCTGTCTCTCTGAGTGTGTTCTCTTTCTTTCCACCACCACCAATTTCTAGGGGGTGGCCAGGTTCTATAGGTCACGGAAAAAGCACGTAATCACCACCCAGACAGAACACAAATGTGTCTTGGACTCCTGCCGTTCACTGGAAGCTGAGGGCTTTCAGGTCACCTACCTCCCAGTGCAGAAGAGTGGGATAATCAACCTCAAGGTACGAGTGGCTCTTGGCAGGAGGAACAAAAAGGGAGGAGCCTGGCTTCAACCTATAAATATATCTTTTCAGCCTCAGCTGGAGCTTGAAGAACTAGATCTGATGGTTAGGGTGGGGTTTAGAGAAATAGGCCTGTCAGAGAAAAAGATTATATTCCCCTTGAGTGTGTACTGTCCTCCTTTTCTCTGGAGGACTTGCTTCTGAGCTTTGTTGGTGTTTCCTGGTTTGTATGAGACCAACTGGAAACATGTGCAGGATTTCAAGGATGTACTCGCCATAGCAAAGCTCTGGCCCCCTCCTTCCCTGCTCTGATGCTTCTCACCCCTTCAAGAGGAGGTGTAGTTTTCTTTTCTTTTCTTTTCTTTTTGATACGGGGTCTCGCTCTGTCACGCGGGCTACAGTGCAGTGGCATGATCATAGCTCACTGCAACCTCAAACTCCTGGGCTCAAGCAATCCTCCTACCTCAGCCTCCCAGAGTGTTAGGGTTATAGGCATGAGCCACCACGCATGGCCAATTTTCTTGAATATTTCTCTTTTTGGCTCGTTTCCTTATATGTCCATTTTAGGTAGTGAGTTTAACCATCTTGTCCACTAGATTTTGGGTACTGGAATCCCTAGACAAATCCTAACATGCTGTTTGTAGACAGAGCCCTGAATCTAATCCAGACTGTTTGTCCTCATCATTTGTTGTTTCTTTCCTCTTTCTTCTTACTCATATTCAATCATCAGTCAGTCACATTCTTATCTATGGCTATTTCCTTGTCTCTGGAATTGTACTTTCCTCCCATTTCTTTGGCTGGAATCATACGCTGCATCTTAGCGACCTCTGGACTTAAGCTCTGTTGCCTGAACTAGTCCTTTAGTTACCACCTTCCAGCATGTCCTACAGATCCTCACTAGACTTTATTTTCTAAAGCTCTCATTTGACTTTTTTTCATTTTACTCAAAAACCCTTAGAGATTTCCCATTTCTTTTGGCATGAAGTATAACTTCATTTTGCTTGATGTTCAAATTTCTTTACATGTTCCTTTTTTAAGCATTTAAAAACTTGAGATATAATTTATATACCATAAAATTCACCTTTTAAAAGTGTGTGATTCATTTGCTTTTAGTATTTTTACAAAGTTTTGCAACAATCACCACTATCACATTCCAGAACATTTTTATCACCTCAGAAAGGAAAGCTATCTATTTTCTTTTGTCTTTTGTGCTTTTGGTGTCTTATCTAAGAATTCGTGGCCAAATCTAAGGTCATGAAGATTCTATCTATGGCTATGTTTCCTTTTAAGAGTTTTATAGTTTTTAGCTCTTATATTTAGGTCTTTGATCCATTTTGAATTAATTTTTGTGTATGAGGTAAGGGTTAATTTCATTCTTTTGCATGCGGCTATCCAGTTGTCCCAGCACCATTTGTTGAAAAGATTGATTTTTTCCCCATTGCATAGTCTTGGCACCATTGTCAAAAGCCAGTTGAGGTGGGGCACAGTGGTTCATGTCTGTAATCTTAGCACTTTGGTAGGTCGAGGTGGAAGGATTGCTTGAGATCAGGAGTTCGAGACCAGCCTGAGCAAGAGTGAGACCCCGTCTCTACAAAAAATTAAAAAGTTAGCTGGGTGTTATGGCATGCCCTATAGCCCCAGCTTCTCAGGAGGCTGAGGCAGGAGGATCGCTTGAGCCCAGGAGTTTGAGGTTGCAGTGAGCTATGATGATGCCACTGCACTCTAGCCCGGGCAACAGAGTGAGACCCTGTCTTAAAAAAAAAAAAGTCAATTGAGCATATATGTGGGTTAATTTTTGAACTCTCAATTCTGTTCTATCTATATGTCTGTTCTTATGCCAAACCACAACATTTTGATTACTGTAGCTTTGTAGCAAGTTTTGAAATCAGGAAGTGTGAGTACTCCAACTTTGTTCTTCTTTAAGATTGTTTTGGCTATTGAGGGTCCCTTGCAAGTCCATATGAATTTTAGGATCTGCTTTATGCAAGAAAGGCAGTTGGGATTTTGACAGGGATCAAATTGAATTTGTAGACTGCTTTGGGGAATATTACCATCTTAACAGTATTAAGCCCTCTTCTTTGATTTCTTTTAGCAATATTTTTTAGTTTTCAGTGTATAAGTGTTATGCTTTTTTGTTTAGATTTATTCCTAAGTATTTCATTCTTTTGATGCTATTCTAAATGGAATTGTTTTCTTAATTTCCTTTGCAGATTGTTCATTGCTAACAAATATAAATACAACTGATTTTTGTGTATTGAGCTTGTATTCTGTTACTTTGCTGAACTCATTTATTAGGTCTGTTTTTTGTTGATTCTTTATGGTATTTTATGTATATATAAGATCATGTCATGTGCAAATAGAGATAGTTTTACTTCTTTCTTTTCAACCTGAATGCCTTTTATTTTTTTTTCTTGCCCAATTGCCATGGCAAGAACTTGTAGTACAATGTTGAATAGAAGTGGTGAAAGTGTATATCTTTCTTGTTTCTGCTCTTAGGTGAAAGCTTTTATTTAGTCTTTTCACCATTAAATATGATCTTAGCTGTGGATTTTTTGTAGATGTCCTTTTGTAGATGTCCTATATCTGGTTGAGGAAGTTCCATTCTATTCCTATTTGTTAAATATTTTTTATCATGAAAGGGTGTTGGATTTTATCAATTGCTTTTTTCGTTGTCTATTGAGGTGTTCTTATGTTCTCTATTCTATTAATGTGGTGTATTACATTGATTGATTTTGTATGTTGGATTTGTATTCCTGGATTAAATACCATATGATGTGGTATGGTATTTACCACATTAATACCACATGTGGATAATGATGTATGATCCTTTGTATATGTTGCTCCATTTGGTTTGCCAGTATTTTGTTAAGAATTTTTGTGTCTGTACTCATCAGGGATATTATCTACAGCCACACTGGCATTTATGTCTTTTTTGTTTGTTTGTTTTTGAGACAGGGTCTTGCTCTGTCACCCAGCCTGGAGTACAGTGGCTCGATCATATAGCTCACTGCAGCCTTAAATTCCTGGGCTCAAGCAATGCTTCCACCTCAGCCTCCCAAGTAGCTAGGACTATAGGCATGCACCACTGTGCTGGCTAATTTTTAAATTTTTGTAGAGATGGGGTCTTGCTATATTGGTCAGGCTGGTCTAGAACTCTTGGTCTCAAACAATCCTCCCTTCCAGAAAAATGGATGGCTTAAAAAATAAATTAGAAAAGAAAAAAAAAGCAGCCCTCTGAAGATTGCTTCAAAGAAAGAATCCTCAGCTTCTCAAAGTCCCAGGATTACAGGTGTGAGCCACTGTGCCCAGTTGCCTTCACATCTTTCTAATGTGCCCTGCCAGTCCTGCCTTGGGCTTTTCTTCACATATTCCCTCATTGATCTATTTACCTTTTCTTTGCACTTATCTTAATCCTCTCCCTCTTTTAAAAATTTAGCTTAAGTCCCAGCTCTCAAGAAATCTCTTTGGCTGCTCCAATCCCTTCTAGTCTCTTTCTTCTCTAAAGTCTCTTAACACTTAATGGCTTTTTACTTCTGTGCTGTGTTGTAAGTATGTGTCTATCTCTCCACTAGTCTGTTTCTTGAATGCTAGGAGTGCATGCTTTGTAGATTTTTATTTCTCATAATACTTAACATAATGCCTTTCTTTCACTTCATACTGTTTTTTTAAATTTCAAAATATTAAGGGGGTACAAATGTTTTAGGTTACATGGATCATTTTTGTAATGCTTGAGTCCTAGCTATAGGTGTACCTGTCACCCAAATAGTGTTCATAGTATCCATTCGGTTGGTTTATTCTCCTCCCCTTATCCCCCCTCCCCCCTGGTTGCTTTCCACTGAGTTTTACTTCCCTCTGTGCACTTGTGTGCTTATCAGTTAGTTCCAATTTAATAGTGGGTACATGTGGTGTTTGTTTTTCGATTCTTGAAATACTTCATTTAGGAGAATAGTCTCCTGTTCCATCCAAATTTTTGCAAAAGGTATTAATTTGTCTTTTTTTATGGCTGAGTAGTACTCCATGGTGTACATATACCACATTTTATTAATCCACTCATGTATTGATGAGCACTTGGGTTGATTCCACATCTTTGCGATTATGGATTGTGCTGCAATAAACATTCAAGTACAGGTGTCTTTTTGATATAATGACTTCTTTTCCTTAGGGTAGATAACTAGTAGTGGGATTGCTGGATCAAATGGTAGGTCTACTTTTAGCTTTTTGAGGAATCTCTGTACTGTTTTCCATATAAGTTGTACTAATTTGCCATCCCACCAACAGTGTATAAGCATTACTTTCTCTCTGTGTCCACACCAGCATCTATTGTTTTTGGACTTTTTCATAATAGTCATTCTAACAGGGATAAGGTGATATCTCATTGTAGTTTTAATTTGCATTTCCCTGATGATTAGTGACTAACTTCATACTATTTTATTACACCATAGTGCCAGGCAGTAGGGATAGAGAGATGAACAAGACAGCCCTAGTCCCTGCCTTTAGAGAGCTCACGTTCTAGTGAATGGGACAGTTAACATGTAAACAAACATAAATGAAACAATTTCAAATTGTGCTATAAAGACATAAGCAAAGAAGAAGCTGAGAGAGAACATAACATTGAGCATGTACATTAGACCAGTGTCAGGGGAGGCGTAGTAGATGTTGGTGGGTTGATCAATAATTCCTTTAAGATATTTCAGTCAGCAAATTAGTACAACCTCTATGGAAAAGAATATGGAGATACCTCAAAGAATTAAAAGTAGAATTACCATTTGACCCAGCAATCCCACTACTGGGTATTTATCCAAAAGAAAAAAAGACATTTTATAATAAAGACATCTGCTCTCGAATGTTCATAGCAGCACAATTCACAATTGCAAAGTTGTGGAAACAACCCAGGTGCCCATCAATACACGAGTGGATCAATAAAATGTGGTATATGTATACCATGGAGTATTACTCAGCAATAAGGAACAACAGTGAATTAACACATCTGGTATTATCCTGGTTGGAGCTAGAACCCATTCTTCGAAGCGAAGTGTCACAGGATTGGAAAAACAAGCACCACTGGTACTCACCATCAAACTGGTACTAACTGATGAACACTTACATCACACAGGGCAATAACATTCATCTGAGGGCGGGCGGGCGGGAGGAGGGTGGAAGGGATGGGAAAAACTCTCACTGAATGGATGTGGGGAGCACAGTTTGGGAGACGACCACGATTGTGGCTTTGACACGGGCAGAACAGGGGCAATGTGTATGGCCAAAGCGTTGTACCCCCATGATATTCTGAAATTAAAAAAATAAATTAAAAAAAAAAAAAAAAAAAGATATTTCAGTCAGATGTGGTCCCTGCCTCTGTGTTGTTAATAGTAACTCTGTTCTTTGCTATTTACTCTGGTCTTTGTAGCTTGCTCTGATAACCTTAGGTAGAAAAGGCTCTTCCTCTCTTTTTTTATTAAACTTTTAATTTTTAGATAATTGTGGATTCACATATAGTTGTAAGAAATAATAGAGAGATCACATGTCCCCTTTGCCCAGTTTCCCTAATAACATCTTTCAAAAGTATAGTACAGGATGTTGACATTGATACAATCCACCAATCTTGTTCTGATTTCCCTTGTTTTACTTGTATGTGTTTGTGTATAGTTCTATACAATTTTATTACATTAAGTTTGTGTAAGCACCACCACAGTCAAGATACAAATAGTTTCATCACCACAATGATCCTTCACATTGTTTTTTTGAAACCACTAATCTTTTCTCCATTTTTTTTTTTTGAGACAGAATCTTGCTCTGCCGCCCGGGCTAGAGAATAGTGGTGTCATCATAGCTCACTGCAACCTCAAACTCCTGGGCTCAAGCGATTCTCCTCCCTCAGCCTCCCAAGTAGCTGGGACTATAGTTGCGTGCCACCACGCCCAGCTAGTTTTTTGGGGTTTTTTTTGGTAGAGAGAGGGTCTTGGTCTTGCTGAGGCTGGTCTCGAACTCCTGGCCTCAAGCTACCCTCTTGCCTCAGCCTCCCAGAGTGCTGGGATTACAGGCATGAGCCACTGCACCTGGCCTATAATCATTTTTGTATAGGTTTTTTTGTGAATTTAATTTTCATTTCTCTGGGATAAATGCTCAAGAATGAGGTTACTGGGTCGTATAGTAATTTCATGTTTAGTTTTATAAGAAAAAGAAACTGCCAAATTATTTTTCAAAGTGGCTATACCATTTTACTTTCCCACCAGCAATGCATTAATGATTCAGATTCTCTGCATCTTCACCAGTATTCTGTGGTATTGTTATTTTTATTTTAACCATTCTGATAGGTGTGTAGCAAACGGCCTCTTTTCAGGACTAAGTTTGCCTACATTCTGATTTAGGGAGAATTTGTTGACACTTTATAGTCTTCTTATTCCTGCATTTTCTTAGGAACTAGAGGCTGCTATCCAGCCAGACACTAGCCTGGTCTCAGTCATGACTGTGAACAATGAGATTGGAGTGAAGCAGCCTATTGCAGAAATAGGTGAGTATTGTGGGTTAATTCTGATTCTTGCCCGCTGATTCTTCACTGTGGGTCCATCTGAGGGAGCAGGGGTAGACTAGGAGCTGTAACACTCTATAGTGTGCAGTAAGGAAATCAAGGGAAAGAAAGCCTAAGTACCTTGTTCAAGGATCCCACAAATGGCATAGCCAGTATTTGAATCCAGGTCTAGTACCCTTTATATTTTTTCATTTTATTGTAGTTGCTGCTCAAAACAATAACATAACCAAAAAAACCCCAAAATTCTTCTACCCTTTTCCCCTTTCACCTTTTTTGCTTTAGAATATCTCTTTATGATCCTCACTTAAGAGCTCACTCTGTAATCTCTTTAGGCACATTAGCAAAAAGATCTGTTAATCTTTTCTTCTTTTAAATAAAAAAGAATCTATAAGGTAACCTGACATATTGAAAGGCTGTGTCAATGAGGCGTACAATAATTTTATGCATTAGAATATCAGGGGTGTTTTGATTTGGTGCTTTGCCCTTCATCTTTTTTATTCCAGTGAAAAGGGGAGAGAGAAAGAGTAAGGAAACGGAGGAGAGAGAGGAAGAGGGGAGAAGGAGGGGGAAGGGGTAGAGGAAGGGACGGGATTTACTATAATATTGACATACGTCATTTACTATAAGTAGAGACAGGTCGTGGTGCATTGTGGGATAATTGCCAGATGACTTCCCAGCATTGTGCTGTGGGTCTTTCTCTCTGTTGTTTCCTCAGGGCAAATTTGCAGTTCCAGAAAGGTATATTTCCATACTGATGCAGCCCAGGCTGTTGGAAAAATCCCACTTGATGTCAACGACATGAAAATTGATCTCATGAGCATCAGTGGTCACAAAATCTATGGTCCCAAAGGTAACAGCCCCTCCTAGATTTCCTCTTCTCTGTACTTCCCAGCAAGACCTTTGACAGATGTTCCTCAGAGTCATTTGGGACTACTGTTGCTCTCAGAGGAAGTTGTACATTGAGAGTCTCTTGCAGAATGGAAGTGTCGTTTAGCAATAGCCAAAAACACTTGCCTATTTGTAGACCCTAGCTGTTACTATACAGCAGGCCATTCTTCCTTGGTCCATTTTAAAAACATCCTTAGAAGGCAGGTAGATATTAATTTGGTTGAGGAACAAGCAGTTTGTCTGATCAAATTTAGCTAGATAGGCCCAGCTATCTTGTTTGCCCCACTATGATATGCATGGCAACATTCTTTGAGTCCTTTACTCCCAGCCTTTTGCTTTAGTTCAGGGGAAGATTGTATAGGCTTTTACATCTCTTGGTGTTTGTTCCTAGAAGACTTAGCAGTCTATGCTCCTGTTAGTCTCTCAAGGATACTTGTCTGTCCCCTATTGTCCTGTTGGCCTGGGACCATTTTCAAGCTTGAGTTCTGTCTCTTCCCCCCAACCCTTGGGAAGAGACTGTTGTCTCTCAAGTGAGGACCTTTTTTTGGTTGATGTCTATGCAAGTACACTTTCTGTGTCTGCAGGGTGTGTTATCTGGGTGTATACCTTATGGAACAGGTGTAATAGCTTCTGGAAATACGAAAGATAGCTTCTTCTAAGGGTTCTCAGAGCTGTAAAGAGAGTTTTTGTGAGCTATTATTTCAAAAACCCCAACAGGCATTCTGTCTTTATCTAACTAAAATATTGCCTTTATTGGCTTTTATTGTAGATATATCTATTTTGATAAAACCAATGAACTCATATTGATCAGAAACTCTGTTCAGCACTTATATGTGTATACTGGTGTCCCTCATTATCCCGACTCAGGATGTAAATAGATTTAGATAAAGTGGTATCCTTCATTGTGCAAACATGGTATCTGAGCACTTGCTTTCTACATTTGGGAACTGCATAGATTCAGATAGTGTAGGATACTTGAATTTTTTTTTAATGGAGAAATGAAATAATTCTTTAGTACATAAGCAGTTTAGTACATAAGTTATTTTAAATGTGGCGTTCTTCATGATAAATTTGGGAACCACTGCCTTAATTTTTATAGTACCTCCATTCTCTGCTAAATAGTTTTTCTGTGTGGGAGAAGAGCTTTTTTAAGTGCCCACTATATTCAAAAACCCTTGATTACTTAGTGAATGTTTTTGTACACTCATGGTCATATTTTGGTACAAAATTCCTGTAGGTGGGTTTGCTAAGTCACAGGTTATACACATTTTTAAGTTTTGATAGACCCTGGGAGATTGTGCTAATTCTTACTTCTATTCTGATCCACCCCTTTTTTTCTCAAAGTTTTTTTTTTTTAATTTTATTTAGAAAAAGTAATATATTCACATGGTTCAAAATTCAAAAGCTACAAAAAAGTACATGCTGGAAAGTCTGCCTCCCACCTCTGTCTTCTAGCCATGCAGTTTCTTGAATATTTTTCTAGAATTATTCTGTGTATTTACAAGCACATATGTACTTCCTCTCCACTTCTTCCCTTTTTTATCCAGAAAATAGCATACTGTACTCATTGTTCTGATCTTGCTTTTATTTATTTATTTTTTAAGAGACAAAGTCTCGCTCTGTTTCCCAGGCTGAGTACAGTGGCCCGATCACAGCTCACTGCAGCCTTGAATTTTTGGGCTCAAGTGATCCTCCTGCCTTAGCCTCCCAAGTAGCTAGGACTACCTAACTGGGAATTAGCCACACCTGGCTAATTTTTTGTAGTGATAGGGTCTCAAACTCCTGGCTTCAAGCAGTCCTCCTACCTAGGCCTTCCAAAGCACTGGGATTACAGGCATGAGCCACTGCATTCAGCCAACTTTTTTTATTTAGAAAAATTTCAAACTTACAGAAAAGTTGAAATAATATATCGATCCCTTTGGAAAGTAATATTTTATTTCATCTGTGTTTCTCTTTCTCTTTTTTTGTAACAAACTTTGTTTCCCAGGGGTTGGTGCCATCTACATCCGTCGCCGGCCCCGTGTGCGTGTGGAGGCCCTGCAGAGTGGAGGGGGGCAGGAGCGGGGTATGCGGTCTGGGACAGTGCCCACACCCTTAGTGGTGGGGCTGGGGGCTGCGTGTGAGGTGGCACAGCAGGAGATGGAGGTATGGGGAGAGCAGTTACCTCCCACAACTTCTTCCCCTGTGCTGGGTCTCCTATTTAGAGGCTTCTCAGCATGACTAAGTCAGATCTCTGCCAGAAGAGGAGGTTTAAGGAAGCCCTTCGTTGTCCTGGTGCTGCTGGCACCATGTTCTGAGGGAGGCGTTATGGGCTGTAAAACCCCTACCCTTTTAGTAGTTATCAGCTCATTTATTTCTGGGTTGTTGGAACCCTGTGTCCAGTTACTGAGCACCTTCTGCATATCAGGTGCTGTGCTCAGTGCTGAAGGTACAGTGGTGTCCATGGGTAACAGGATGATAGGTGGGTCTGATGCACAATCACTTCTGGGTATAGGAGATGGGCTTCTTGAACTGTATGTTTCTGAGCTGGTTTATGGTCACTATGTTTAATCCTCCTTTGCCTGCTCCTTAGTATGACCACAAGCGGATCTCAAAGTTATCAGAGCGGCTGATACAGAAGATAATGAAGAGCCTTCCAGATGTGGTGATGAATGGGGACCCTGAGCACCATTACCCTGGTATGGACATGCCCTTTCTATCCCCATTCTGGAAAAAGCTGAGACTTTGAGACCTCTCTTATAGTGCTTCTTTTCTCCAGGCTGTATCAACCTCTCCTTTGCATATGTAGAAGGGGAGAGTCTGTTGATGGCACTGAAGGATGTTGCCTTATCTTCAGGAAGGTGAGTTTGACAGAATAGACAGGGACTGTGGCAGGGGGCCCATGTGCCTGGCTTCTATGTGCTGTATAGGTTATTAAGATTCCAAGTATGGAGATGACAGGCACAAGAAGTCTTGATTAAATGTAAAGGTCATTTTGTAAGTGCCTATTTTTTGGCTGGCAGGGCACAGGCACACAGGCTGAAGTTTACCACCCGAGGAGGGCATGTTGGGGTGGAATTTTGTGACTTTTGTGGTCCTAGAGGATGTTTGTATTTGTTCTAGGGTCATACTAGCAGTTCTGTTGCAGGCCTCCAGAATTGAAGATGCTCCAAAGGCCACCAGGGGTTTAACTGCCCTTCAGACTAGCATATATTGTCCCAGGGAAGTGAGCACATGGTCTTCTGCTGCCTCTTATGAAACCCCGCTTTTGTGGTATCATGCTCTGTCCCACCTCGGCAGTGTCCTTGCTCGAGTAGGTTATCTACCATAGGGGCCAGAGGAGCTAGGTGCACAGCCCAGGATGTGCAGGATAGCATCAGGCCCTTTAGCTCTGCCAGGTTGGGTCTCTTTGGTCTCCATGGTGTGACTCCCAGGGTATTGGGGGATGGAAGAAAGACTGAGCATTTGTGGCTAAAAGCAGATGTTGATGATGAACTGAACAAGGCTTGTGTCTCTCTCCTCAGTGCCTGCACCTCTGCATCCCTGGAGCCTTCTTATGTCCTTAGAGCAATTGGCACTGATGAGGATTTAGCACACTCTTCTATCAGGTCCGTGAGTTGAGCTTCAATGTTTATGAAAGGCGTCCTCTTAAATTTTTATCTCCTGTTATAGTCTTTCTCAGTCTAGTTATCCTTATTCCTTCTTGATTCCTTGTGGAAGTTTCTAGAGCAGTGGTTCTCAGACTTCACTGAGTACCACCTGGGAAGTTTGTGAAATATGATTTCTGAGTCCCACACTCAGATACTCTGATTCACTAGGCCTGGAGGAAGAGTAGGAAACTCCTTGGTTATTCTAATGTGGGTGGTCTACAGACCATGTTCTGAGAAACTCTGTTCTAGAAGGGAAGGACCACATTCTTCTCTCCATGTCTTTTGTGTAGTACATCCTCAGTGAGTATTTGCTGAAGGAATTTACCCTAGTGCCAGAACTCTGATGCAGAGCTCTTCTGTGCTTTTTATCAGGTTTGGCATCGGCCGCTTCACTACAGAGGAGGAAGTAGACTATATAGCAGAGAAGTGCATTCAGCATGTGAAGCGTCTTCGAGAAATGAGGTATAAACTATTGTATCAGAGACCTTTTGGAAGAAACTGTAGTGCTGTCTACTCTCTTGCTCTTAGGCTATGTGTTCACACTGCCAAAAACCAAAGTATGAGAGTACTTGGATTTTAGGATTTAGAGATTCCACGAGGCAAGAATGTGGATCTCCTTGGCTACTTGTTTTCAGAATATGAGAAAGTCTTTTTAAAAACTAAAGCACTAGACCAGGCGCAGTGGCTCATGCCTGTAATTCTAGCATTTTGGGAAGCGGAGGTGGGAGGATTGCTTGAGCCCAGGAGTTTGAGACCAGCCCAGGCAACATAGAGAGACACCGTCTCTACAAAAAATAGAAAAATAAGCGGGGTTTGGTGGCATGTGCCTGTGGTCCCAGCTGCTTGGGAAGCTGAGGCAGGAGGATCACTTGAGCCCAGGAGTTGGAGGTTACAGGGAGCTATGATGACACCACTGCACTCTAGCCCGGGCAACAGAGTGAGACTCTGTCTCAAAAAAATAATAAAATAAAAACTAAAGAACTACATAAATGCAGGTAGTATTTTTCATTATTGTTATTGGTGGTATTAATCGTTGTCATTGCAGCAATATCAATACATAATTAGTGGTTTATAGGCTAACTGTAGGAAAACTCGCTTTAAGATAGAGATTCTTAATTTGGATTCTGTGGCTGGACTTAAGGAGGTACATGATACCCATGAAATTGTATGTTAAATGTTGTACAATTGTGCATTTTCCCTGGAAGAAAGTGTATAATTTCCATCAGATTCTCAAAAGGTTAAGAACCACTAGTCAGAGTTTTCTTTGTAAAGGTACTTATAAAGGTCACGAAATTCTTCACCAGTCAGCTGCCACCAGGGCTTCCCCTAGTAGCAACAAAGCTCAGCTTCCTCCTGGGAACATTGAGGCCTCTGTATTTTTTCAGAACTTAGCTCTGTACTTGTTCAACTTGACTTTCAGGATTCTCTTGGTCTAGTTGGTAGAGTGAGGAAGTTCAGGTATACACCCTGCTTCCCTTTGTGCACTCTCCTGGGCCTTTCCGTGCTCTGGATTTTCCTTCCTAGGTCTAACTGTATTGCTTAAGCATTTATAGGTTGCTTAGCTGCAGGATTCTTCCTTTGGCCTGGCTTTCTGATACTCTCTGTTACACTCA
Source organism: Daubentonia madagascariensis (assembly GCA_023783475.1). NCBI lineage: Eukaryota > Metazoa > Chordata > Mammalia > Primates > Daubentoniidae > Daubentonia > Daubentonia madagascariensis. The sequence goes on along the minus strand of JAKFHU010002136.1, from coordinate 19,349,091 downwards.
AAGGGCATTTCTACTGACCATGTGCCAGCAAAGCCTCATTTTTCCTATCTGTGTGGCTTCAGCATCTGGACTCTATTCCTTATGACCCTTTACAAATTGAATTCAGCCTGGTCCTACTGGTCCTCAACCAGAGCCATATTTTGTGAACCTACATTAATAAGTGACCTTCCCTAAAGAAAAGGGACAGGAAGGAGATGGCTAACATTAAGGGGCCATGGAAAATCTTAGAAAGGCATTCCAGGAATGCATAGTATAAAGGAGAGGGATAAGCCAAGAACAGAATGAAATTTGATAGAAGAAAATTACCTGGGGGAAATTCAAACTACAAAATCCCATATTCATAGCACACTGAAGTAAGGTCTGGTCTGAGAACATTATCTAAAACATCCAAGCTGAAGGGGATCAGAGCTAAGCAGAGATTTCTCAGCAGCAGTTCCTGTGGGAGTTGGGATGCTTAGGTCTAAGATCCAAGAAGTTCCTTTGGATTGGAGCCAAGGATGTGGGAAGCACAGTCCAACTCTGGGGAGATGAAGCTGGCAAGACCTGGGTAAGGGCACTGCATACCCAGATGATTTATGGCTAAGCTCCAGCCCTAACTGGGAATGAGAACAAAACCCAAGTGCTGAAAAGTGGGCCATAAGTGATGGTGGACTTTAGTAGAGAGGCTGAAACTTGCTGCTTATACAGGTCCCAAGGGTGTTGGTTCCTCCAGGGAGACTGTGTCCATAGCCTCTCACAAGTAGGATAAGAAGTTCAAGAATATGACCATGCCTGATGCCCACTGGCTCAGGGCCCCGTGGCAGCTGAGCATGGGGGACCTAGTTATTCCTGTTTGCTTATTGGCAGTTAGGGAGAGGACAGAGCTGACAAGGACTTATAGCTAGCTGGGAAAGACTTATTAACCACTTGTGCTAGGATCTACCAAGGCAAAAGGCAGAGGAGACATAAGGACAAAAAGAAGGTAAGTCATTGCTCAGGGCCTTGGAGCCAGTGTTGGTGCCTGTCTAAGCTGTTACTCATCCAGTGTCTCTTCTCTTTGGCAGCCCTCTCTGGGAGATGGTTCAGGACGGCATTGACCTCAAGAGCATCAAGTGGACCCAACATTAGAAGAGTGGGCCCCTGACTTTATGCTGGTCTGGCCCCTCCTGCCACACCAACCTGTGCATAGACAGGTACCTTGTTATGCCCCGCAGATGCTCCAGAATTGGTATAGCCCAATTTACTTCAGCATCAGCTCACCTCTATGACAGAAACTCAAGGACACTGTCTTTCCCCAGCTTCAGCTCCTTTGGTGGGGAACACTCCCCATTTCTCTCCAGGAGTTCTTCTCTGGTATTATAGTGTGTGCACATTTTCATCCTGAAGCAGTAGAGACATTTTCTGTAATATTGCTGCTGGACAGACATGTGTCCTTGGTGGGGAAAGCAAGAGGAACCAGAAGAAGGATCTTTGTTCAGGGACCCCAACCCTCTGTATGGACATTTGAGTCATTGCTTTCTGCTGCTCAGCTGGACTGGCTTCTTTAGCAACAAGCATAATCAACTTCAATATAATCTTTTTTGTGGCTCCAAAGGACTTCTTTTCATATTGACTGTAGACCAAACAGCATGTTTCTTAGAAGGCTTGTCTGCTTTCTGTTCTCATGCTCCTTCCTTTTTTTGACCTAGTGGAGCTAGAAATCATCCGTATGACTCCACCCATTATGCTAATAATTTGTTTCTTTCCTTAAAATGTGTTAATTTGAAGATTAGAGAAATAAACTCACCTTCTGTTTACTCTGTGTCTCTATGAGAGGCTGAGAGAGAAGTGGAGCTTTACTTGGGAATTGTGGAGAAAACCACCACTCCACCTAATTTCCATAGATATGTCAGTTGGCTTTTTTATCTCTTCACTCAATGATTATTTGAATGCCTGCCAGGAGCCAGGCTTGTTCTGGGTGTTGGGGATACACTGGTTAACAGGACCAGAAAGGACCCTGTTTTGAGTTTTCACTCTGGTGGAGAGATGGAAAACAAGAAGTAAACAAATAAAGAATGTTATAGATTGTGATAAGTGCTCTGAAAGATATAAAAGTAGTAAGAGAAAATAACAGGAGAGAACCTTCTATGCTAGGTGTTCTAGGAAAGCTTTACTGAGGAGGTGGTAGTTAAGCAAAATATGAAGACCAGCAATGGCCCATCCAGGGATGAGTGCAGGATGAGAAGGAACACCAAGAACAAAGGGCCTGAAGTGTGGAAAAAGCATGATGTGCTTGAGAAACCAAGAGAAGGCCATTGCAACTAGGGTTTTTCAGTGGGTCAGAACCACTGGTGGGTAGTTACTTGCACTAAAAAGAGAAAAAATAAAACGTTAGAGTACTTTGCACATATTTTAAGAATAGTATTTCGATTATATGTTTGATTGTGTATACCGGGTTGCAAATGTATTTCTTATTGTGGGTAATGGTCAAAAAAATTTGAAAGCCACTGGCCTAAAGTATAGTAAATATGGATGGACAGGGGAAGGAGGAGATGAAATTATAGAGGTTTTCTTTTTTTTAATAAACCTATTTTTTATAATCCTAGATTTACTGAAAAGTTGCAAAGATAGTACAGAATTATATATCCATCACCAATTTCTTCTCATTTTAAAATCTGACATGGAACTATGGTACACTGTCAAAATTTAGAGACTAACACTGCTACATCAGTACTAACTAAACTTCAGATTTTATTCAGCTTTCACTAGTTTTTCTTTTTCTTTTTTTCCACTAGTTTTTCTACTAATGTCCTTTTTCTGTTTCAGGATCCAACCCTGGATACCACATTGCATTTAGGTTTTGTTTTTAATGGACTATGTTATACCTACAAAGAGTATATATAAACTACAGGTTTGGTTTAAAAGTGTGGCCTGCAATTTCAATTTGCTGTTTTTGGCATATTGGGCTAGCACCAGTCAAGTCTGCCACTCAAAATCTTCCCAAAAGCTTGTTGGAGTTGTGAGAATTAGGCCCCGATTTTGTTCTTCAGTAGACTGCTCACTTTCTGACTTGAAGACTAGACCAGTTACAGAGAAATTTACCAAGATAAAGTGCACAGGCAGGGGGAGTGGAGTTTGGGAGCTAGGACGAAAGCAGCTTGAGAACAGTTTTTTCTATAATAAAATAATACTAAAGTGCAGCTGTGGAGGGGTTAGGATGGGTAAGGCTTCTTGGATTGAAATTTTTAAATGGAAAAAAAAGAATCAGGTTTTGGCTCTTTTGTCAAGCCATTATCAATGGAAGCAGCCACCACTTTGTGGTCCATTTAATCCTCTATTCTTCGAGGGAGGCACAATTTCCCTCCTTTCGCAGAGGCTAAAAGAAGTGAAGCAATTTGCACAAAGTCCCGCAGAGGGGGTCGGAGCCGGGCACTCATCCCATCCACCCTACAACGCAGGGCCATTCGCCTAACGTCCGGCTTAGTGCGCAAATGCCCCAAGCACTGACTGAAAGCCCCTCTAACCGCAAACATCTGCAACTTCCGGGAGATTGCCCGAGAGCCTCACTGCGCTTGCGCATCACCGTGGCGTAACCCACTCCGTCCCGCCCCCTTTTGGAACGCGGAGCCGCTGAGCGGGCCGGCGGCCATTTTGTGAAGCTGCGAAGGAGGTGTTGGCTGCGGTGGGCTCCGAGAAGCCGTTCGGGCTGGGGCTGTCGGCCGCGGGGCGGAGGCACTCGCGCGGGGGGTAACTCGGGTCTGGGTTCTGGTGCCGCGCAGCTCTCCCCGGTAAGACTCCCGCAGCCCCGGAACGGGCGAGGCTGTGCGGGGCTCGAGCCGCCCCTTGGTGGCCCGGGGCGGGGCCTTCGGAGGCCTCCGAGCCCGCCGCAGCGAGCGCCCCACACAAAGGGTCGGGGCAGGGCTGCGGGTTACCTGGGGTGCCACTTACGCCTTTGAGACCTGAGAGGATGCAAGGAAGACGCAGGAGAGAATGAGCCTGCGTACGGAAATGGGGACGAGGCCATAGCGAGGACGCCCCCGTGGTCTGAGAGAGGGAGGAGGCCAAAGCTGGGTGGCCTGTCGGTCTGCAAACTAACGGGAATTGCTGTGAAAACACACCTACATCCGAGCGGGGAAGATTTCCTCTGCCCCCAGATGGGGCAGAGGTTATACCTACGCCTCTGTGCTCCGAAGTGGGGAGATAATAGTGAGAACATTCCCTCAACCCAGAATGGGAAGGAGGCCCCTGTGGCCCACCAGCAAAAGGGGGCTACAATCGGGACACACCTGTGGGGAGGAAGCTGTAGTCGGTACACGGCAGTGAGTCTAGGAAGGAAGTCTCTGAAACGGCCGCCTTCGTGGCCTGAAGGTGGGGAGGGTTGCGGGGAGATGCTTCCAAGGCCCATGCTGGGGAGGGGCTTAGTCTCCTGGGTGTGGCAGTTTGAGAAGCCGACCTCTGAAGCAAAAAAGTGGGGTTTGAGTATGCCTCCCAAGGCGTGAGAACAGTAAGATGCCAGGCATTTGGTCCCCAAGTAGCGAAGGGGGCTGCTGTGACCAGCACCCTTATGACTCCCTAGGGAGTGGAGCCTCCGGTACTGAAGGAGGACGAGGTCGGTGGGATGTGGAGGGTGGGTGCTTTGATGGAGAGTTAATTGAGTTTGCCTGAAGGTTGGCTGCGCTAGTTTACAGCCACGTGCAATGGGTGGGAGGGCCTTTGAGGAGCTACAGGTTAGTGACGGGGTGGACGCTAGTGCAGCAGGCTTAGCTGCTAGGTTGTAAACTTGTGGACTTTTTGTGTGCCTCCAGTGCTTTATAGTGAAAAATTTAAGGGGCTCCGGTGAAGGTTCCTCAGGGTTATTACGTGCTAAACGTTCATTCAGCTGGGTGGTGTGTACTAAGATTTGCAGGCTTAAGAGATTTCTGGGCTCTAAAACTCTCCTTGGCTCCTAGATTCCCAGAGATGATCTAATGTAAATTGGGGTGGTTGGCAGGGACCATTTTGTATTATTCATTAATAGGGTGATACTAGTCAGTATTACTTACTGGAAGAAGTGATGGCTAGTGAAGGGTAGCTGAAGGAAGAGGTTTGAGACTGGAGTTTTTCTCTTAGAGCTTCTTGCTTGAATGTTTTGAAATGGTGTAATTTTTGTAAAATGCAGTCTTAGCAACAAGAATTGCCTGGGACCTTGTTAACTAGTGTATATTGTTAATGCATTTCAGAGCATTTGCAGTTGAAAAAAATCCTTCAAGTCTGGACATGTAGGGAAGTCTTTTTTTTTTAAATTACGGAAATACAATACAAGACTGGTTGTACTTGTTTTGAAATTTGGTAGTTTTGATAGAATAGAGGATTTCTGGATTTAGTGGAAAGTAATTGTGTTCTGGCATTTTCCAAGAACTGTTTTTTTAAAAGTTGGGAAGAACTGTTACAGGTGGCTCAAATAACTTTATGGTAATTTAATTTATGAAGAAAATTAAAATGTTTGGCATGTTTATATGAAAGTTAATGAAGATGTGCTTAGTATGTATTAATTGGGCAGTTTAATGAAACAGGGAATGCATTTTTATATCACTTTCATATGTTCGGTTAAATGTTTTTTACTTTATGGGTTGTCATGCATAATTTTAATTTTTTTTAATGTTCAAATCTGTTAGGTGAAAAATGTGACGCTTTAGAAACCATTGTTATAGTTACTTGGAACATATTGTTACTTGTTAATACCAGTACAATTTAGGCTTCTTTCGCTTTCTTTGACGTGTCAAATATCTTGATGACTGCATATTGAGAGTTTGGGAGTTGTTGGTACAGTTTTTGGATGTGAAACTTGATCTTGTGGGCCTGTATGTTCCCAGTGCTGGAATCCATTGACAATTTGATACTGTTTTTATGCCGTGTTGCAGAGAGCTACTCTCTCATTCAAGTGTGGGTGAGCGTTTTCTTCTGTAGATATTGTAGGAAAGAACTGTCAGTAACTGGTTGCACAAAAGATGTTTTTAGATATCCCTCGATCAAATGCAGAGACTGTTGTCCAGTTTTATATCTTTTTGCCTGGCCTGCAAGTGCTTAATGTTTGTAGAGTAAATACTGTTAAATGTTTTAGGTCAACTAAATAGAAAAATAATTTCATCTAAATTCTAGTTCTATCAGATTTTAGTGCCAACACCCATATACCTTTTGGTTTGCACAGAGTTTAGTTAATTAAGTTTAAAGCCAGCTTTTAAGTCTTAAAAACATAGGGTGAATGTGGTTGGTTAGGCTAGAAGTAATAGTTTTGCTTTGAAGTTTAAATGATAACATAATGGATATTTTTGTTGGCATTACAGGGGATTGAAAAATAACTTAATATTAAAATCTTTTTGGCAGAAGGAATGTCTTATTTAGAAATGTATTCTGATTTGCTGCCTATGGGTACTGAATAGAAGTTAATGGAAAAATTGAGTAATGCATTGTATATCTCCATCAGTGTCAGAAGAATTTTTTCATAAAGAATGATCCCAGAATCTGAAATGTGTTCCATTTTGGGGATGGGGGACAAAATCAAGTGGATGAATCTGTGGTTGTTTCATAATGCCTGCCATAATGCCATAATGTGATTATACTGCTTGTAGCATTGTGTCTATTGTGATTGATTCTCTGTTGCTCATCTCTGAGGTGAACATTTGAGGGGTTGCTGGTTTTCTCTTTGGGATCTGAAGAACCTAGCTCTGCTGTACCCTAGTTCTTGTTGATTAAAGACTGATGATTGTACACAGTTAAAATTCACTTTTGGGTGTTTTATTACCAGATGAAGAGTGGAAATTGTTAAGTTCTAGTTTGTGCCTTTACTTCTTGATAAAGTGGTTTGTTGTCAGACATTTTATTCTGAAATTCCGAGTAATAAGAAAGTCTGTGTTATCATAACATACTAAATTTTTGTAGCGGATATTTGTAATTTGTGCATGTATCTGGTATTTGTCAAGCTGAAGCAAAGCCTCTATGTTAGGACTAATTCATAACATGAATGGAAAACATACTAATGCAAGCTTCTTGTCTTAGATCTTCTAAAATATATCAGTGGATTTAATGGCAAATCAGGCCCATTTTCTCCTTCCTTACCATTATGCTCTATCTATAGATAAAATATGTATTTCACAGGAATGAGTAGATTCCTGGAAAACAGTGATGCCTCTGTTGAATTATTGTGATCTTTACAAAGTGAGGCGTCAAAAGACACCATTTACTTTTCTCTTTTGAACAAAGAAGTACCAAGAGTTGTGAAGTTCTGACCTCTAGCTTCAACTTTCTGCATATTTTTCCTTAGTATGAGGTAGAATAGGGCTTCCTCTTTGCTGAGATAGAAGAGAATTACAAATTTATATCTGGATTGATTTTGTGCTTTAAGTTGATTGAACACATAAAACTTGAACTAGGCATTTGCCAAGTTCAACTGGACCTTTTAACCTTGCCTTGTGGAATGAGAAGTTTCTTCCTTTTTAAATTTCGGTTAACCTTATAGAAATTTTTGAGAGTAGACCTAGTGAGTTCCCTTTGAGCTTAACTGGCTGACCCTGAATTTGTCATCCTCCAGATGGATATACGGTGCCTTTTTGGGTCTAGAAGGAAAGAGGCTGAGGAACTTGTTTCCCTTACATTAAGGGCATATGCCCTGGCCCAGTACCAGACCTTTTGAATTGGAGTCTCCACTAGGGGTCACATGTTTATCACAAGTGCTTAACTAGAAAATTGCCCTGGTTCTGTGGCTCCTAGAGTCAGATCTGTAAATAAATACTGCAGTAATTCATGCTCTTCCTCATTGCTTTACTTGAAGGAAGCTTTTTCTGTTTCACATCTCCCTTTGTGACAAGTTAGGTAAACTACTAGACGTAGCTTTTAAATGAAGAGTGTTTAGATTCTTTAGGTATAATTAGGCTAGATTTGTACAATGCCCCGGGTTTTTGAAAGTGTGTTGATGACATTTGCATAGCTTTTTGTGGCTAACCAATCTCATTGTTCTTTAGTAATTTAAGTAGTTGACTAGAGGATGTTTAGCTTGTCCTTTAAAAAGGTTTGGAATAACACTTAGAATTTTTGAAATAATGTTTTACTTTTTGGCGGTGAATATTAAGCTCACTAGTGGTATCTTGATCTTGAAAGATACTAGCTTAAAATGAAGCATCATTTGGATAAGTAGTCTTTTATTGATAATCTTAATACCAAACAGTGACAATTTTCTTCTACACTCTTTCCCTGAATTAGTCATTTAGTCATATATGTTGCTTGTGAATTGTTCATAACTTTCCAGTTTGGAAGAAATTCCAGTGAAAGATGAGTGACCTGTTTTTACTTGGGGAAATACTCTTAATATGCCAGACATTTTTAGGGATTTTTTTTTTTAAACAAGTTTTTTTTGAAACTGTTGTGATATTAGAAGAAAAAGCACTTTTCTTTAATAGTTTGAACTCCAATGGAATTAGTCATCATAGCCAGAACTTTTACTTTATTTGTTTTGTGATATTTGATGGTATTTTGGTGCAAAGGAAAATATATTGAAAGAGTACTTGCAATAATTTCCACGAGTATCCTTGAATTGATGACTTAGTTTGTCCAGGAATTGTTATTGTGTGAACTTGTGCTTTTTCATGAAAACTTTGGTGAGAATCTGGGGAAATAGACTTGTTTTACAGAGTTTTCTGGACTGTTTTATCATCAAGTGGTAAAGTGGTAAAGCAATTACCAGCTGTGAAGCTGAACTTTATGACTGTTTTAGTTTTCAATTGATTCATTCTTGGGCTAATTTCTGACACATTCTAGATGTATGTAAATATATATTTTGAGACATACTCAAATTTGAAAGCAATACCAAGCAAAAAACACGTGTGGGATTTTGGTTCGTATCTTTCTTTTTTTTTTAATATGCTTTCTAATGAAGTACTCTGGTGGTTTCAGACTCGCCTTCATAATGTACAGTTCAGTGTGGCCTTTGAGTGTTGTTTTGTGTTTCCTGCATTGATTTTTGCCTTCGTTTATTCTCTATTGCAGTCTAAAAGTTGGTTTTAATTGGTTGCCCACAGGATTGACTTGGCCTCTACTTCTTGTTAAGAAAATACATCTCTTGTTTTATCAGGTAAGAGATTTTGAATAGAGAGTTTGTTCTTATACAAAATAAAATGAGATAGCTTACTAAGAAACATGAAAATATGTGTAGTAACTAAATTGTGTGTGGTTTTTTTTTTTTTTTTACACAAGTTTGAGGGATGGGGGAGGGGTAGATCGGGTACCTTGAACAGTTGCTTCCTTTTGGGGTCAGTTTTATATGGATGCATTTCTTCTGCATTCCTGATTGTTAGGCAGTAAATAGCTGTTTTATTCCTCAGTAGCATTTTAGACTAATTACAAATACACATGCTTGTTTATGGTTATTTATATTCCCTAGAGGTATAAGTATAGATATTGGGTCGTGTTTTAGAGTACAAATTTTAGACTTTAGATGGAACCTTAGTGAATGGAATCTAACCCTCTTGTAATCTAACTAAACTAGGCTCAAGATAGGTTGAAATGACTTATCTGTCAAACAGTTACATAGTAGCAGAATAGCAGATGTTGTTTCATATTTTTCGGAACCTAAAAACTTTTCCTCTTCAGGTGGCTTTATGAATAAATCTCGTGCTCTACTTTGGTTTAATACTCACCCATTTTCTAGCTGGTAATCTGAAGCAGATTTTCAATAACATGCTTTCGTGTGTACCTTGTACAGACTTTGAGTAAATCCCTACTCAACAGAAAATGGTTGAAAAACTTCACTGTGTATGTCACTTTAGCCCAGTGTTTAATTTTTGTGTTCTGGGACTATATCAAGTTCCTATTTTATTGTCCCAATGCAAACTAATATCTCTCTCTCTCTCAAGTTGTTTGGGTACCTGGATTGCCCATGATACTCCCCCCATACAAAGTGATTAAGCATTTTTTAAAGTTGAACAGGAATGCCATCTCAGTTTTGCATATAGCCATGTATTCTAGATTCAGTAAGGAATATGAATTTGATTTAATGACTTGGAAACTTCTTGATGAACTTCCTTATAGGCTGCTAAATGGTAAATAAGGAGAAAAGAGTCTGTTGGTGTGGTGTTAATTTTTTAGTGTTAATTTTTCTTGTTGACCCTTACAGTCCATAAATGAAAAGAATCCCCACTCTCCCCGTATTTCTAGTGTTTTATGATCGTCTCTCAGAGAGCATTTTGTTTGCCATTCCATCTTTTCTGTATTAAATTTGAAGTTGGCTTTTATTTTTGTGTATGAGTGTGATAAAACTGTCAAAGCCAAACAATATATTTCTACTTTGTAAACAGCAATCATAATATTGAGATATAATTACAGACTTTGTTGCATTGAATTAGTATTCACATAGTACTTGACGTTAAAGAACTGCTTTCATGGAGTTTCAGAATTCTTAGTGCTCATAGCAGGAAACCTTGTCCCTTCTAATGTTCTTATTTGAGAAGTAATAAAACCAAATCTTAAATAATTTATAACTTCCTGGAGGTCACAGAGCCATTTTAATAGGCTTATATTTAAAAGTTGATTATTAAGATGGCTTAGAAAACACCCTATGTTGTTGACCACATTAATTTCAAAGTAGTATTTTTTCTAGTCCCAAGAATTTGGTTGTGTCACTTTATATAGGGCTGCCCTTGCATTTGCTTTTAGAATTGGAATGCTGAAATTTGAGAGAAACTTCTTTTTGTTTAAATCCAAATAGACAGTATCTAAGGAGATCAGTTAGCAACCAGATATCCCACAGGAATTACACAGGGTCAGAGAGCGTAAGAACCACTGAATAAAATTCACACCCTAGTTCTTCTAAAACAAAAACAAAAAATACCTCCTTTTCATTGTCAGCCTCCGCTAGGGGGAAAACAAGACTAATTTTTTTTTAATGGAGGGTTTGGGTATGAGTCACTGGACCTGAGTTTTAATTAAAACAGTCACAGTGAATGGCAGTATAACCAGGTTCTACTTTTGGGAATAATGAATATAGGTAACTCAGATTTTGGCTATTCTAGTCAGTATTCCTTTTTGGCTTCTTAATATGTGTTAACTCTGTTTATAATAAATAATTCCATATGTACAGAATAGCAGAATAAATTTATTAAATTTATTTATTTAATAAATAAAGCTGTAAGGCAGACTGAAAAGTTTTAGGATGAGATATGGAATCAGTTCTCATTTGACACTTGAATCTACTTAGTGTTAAGTATTATTTGTAATTAGTATTCTAGTTTTCTGTTTCTGTTGCATTTTGAGACTGAGCTCTACAAAATCATACTCTTAAGTCTTATGAAATTATCAAGTGTATAGGGAAGATGCTCAACCAGTTTTAAACATTAACTTCAATGCATCCTTTGCATGTTTTTCCCCTGTAGATTGTTAAACTTTGTTTCCTGATTTGACTTACACATTTATTTTAAATCTTACTGAATGATTAGTGGTCTGAATGATGTATATGGTGATTTTATTGTCCTACAGTTGTTTTTTCCTGAGCCTTTTGAGTCTTGGGACTTACCTCCTAATTGTTTCCAGAATCAATGCCTTTTGGAAGTTGAAATTGTCTAGGTTTTACATTGTAAATGGCATGTAATGTTCAGTTTTTAGAATATCTAAATTAAATAAAGACATTGCCTGATAGCTTGAGGGAATATTTAAGGGCCTAATATGGTAGCTGGTCATTTTTTTTTTTTTTTTTTTTTAACCACATGTACTCACTATTAAAAGCTGGTCATTCTTGTAGCTAAAAACTTGGTGTGATAAACAGGAGTCTGACCTGGCCGTTGCCTTTTCTCATCTGCAGGTGTGTGTGGTTTCAGCGCAGCATGGCTGTGGTCATCCGTTTGCAAGGTCTCCCAATTGTGGCGGGGACCATGGACATTCGCCACTTCTTCTCTGGATTGACCATCCCTGATGGGGGCGTGCATATTGTAGGGGGTGAACTGGGTGAGGCTTTCATCGTTTTTGCCACTGATGAAGATGCAAGGCTTGGTATGATGCGCACAGGTGGTACAATTAAAGGGTCAAAAGTAACACTATTGTTGAGTAGTAAAACGGAAATGCAGAATATGATTGAACTGAGTCGTAGGCGTTTTGAAACTGCCAACTTAGATATACCACCAGCAAATGCTAGTAGATCAGGACCGCCACCTAGCTCAGGAATGAGTGGCAGGGTAAACTTGCCTACAACAGTACCCAACTTTAATAATCCTTCACCTAGTGTAGTTACTGCCACCACTTCTGTTCATGAAAGCAACAAAAACATACAGACATTTTCCACAGCCAGCATAGGAACAGCTCCTCCAAATATGGGGGCTTCCTTTGGGAGCCCAACGTTTAGCTCGACTGTTCCGAGTACAGCCTCTCCAATGAACACAGTCCCGCCACCACCAATTCCTCCAATCCCAGCGATGCCATCTTTGCCACCGATGCCGTCCATTCCCCCAATACCAGTTCCTCCTCCAGTACCTACATTGCCTCCTGTGCCTCCTGTGCCCCCAATTCCCCCAGTCCCTTCTGTGCCACCCATGACCCCACTGCCACCCATGTCGGGCATGCCACCCTTGAATCCGCCACCTGTGGCACCTCTGCCTGCTGGAATGAATGGCTCTGGAGCGCCTATGAATCTGAACAATAACCTGAACCCTATGTTTCTGGGTCCATTGAATCCTGTTAACCCTATCCAGATGAACTCTCAAAACAGTGTGAAGCCACTTCCCATCAACCCTGATGATCTCTATGTCAGTGTGCATGGAATGCCCTTTTCTGCAATGGAAAATGATGTCAGAGATTTTTTCCATGGGCTCCGTGTTGATGCAGTGCATTTGTTGAAAGATCATGTAGGTCGAAATAATGGGAATGGATTGGTTAAGTTTCTCTCCCCTCAAGATACATTTGAAGCTTTGAAACGAAACAGAATGCTGATGATTCAACGCTATGTGGAAGTTAGCCCCGCCACAGAAAGACAGTGGGTAGCTGCTGGAGGCCATATCACTTTTAAGCAAAATATAGGACCTTCTGGACAAACCCATCCCCCTCCTCAGACACTTCCCAGGTCAAAATCGCCCAGTGGGCAGAAAAGGTCAAGGTCAAGATCACCACATGAGGCTGGGTTTTGTGTTTACTTGAAAGGGCTACCATTTGAAGCAGAAAACAAACATGTCATTGATTTTTTTAAAAAGTTGGATATTGTGGAAGATAGTATTTATATAGCTTATGGACCCAATGGGAAAGCAACTGGTGAAGGCTTTGTAGAGTTCAGGAATGAGGCTGACTATAAGGCTGCTCTGTGTCGTCATAAACAATACATGGGCAATCGCTTTATTCAAGTTCATCCAATTACTAAGAAAGGTATGCTAGAAAAGATAGATATGATTCGAAAAAGACTGCAAAACTTCAGCTATGACCAGAGGGAGATGATATTAAATCCAGAGGGGGATGTCAACTCTGCCAAAGTCTGTGCCCACATTACAAATATTCCATTCAGCATTACCAAGATGGATGTTCTTCAGTTCCTAGAAGGAATTCCAGTGGATGAAAATGCTGTACATGTTCTTGTTGATAACAATGGGCAAGGTCTAGGACAGGCATTGGTTCAGTTTAAAAGTGAAGATGATGCACGTAAGTCTGAACGCTTACACCGTAAAAAACTTAATGGGAGAGAAGCTTTTGTTCATGTAGTTACCCTAGAAGATATGAGAGAGATTGAGAAAAATCCCCCTGCCCAAGGAAAAAAGGGATTAAAGATGCCTGTGCCAGGTAATCCTGCAGTACCAGGAATCCCTGGTGCAGGATTGCCCAGTGCTGGAATGCCGGGTGCTGGACTGCCCGGTGCGGGAATGCCCGGTGCGGGAATGCCTGGTGCGGGAATGCCCGGTGCGGGGGAGGTGAAGAGCATGCCTTCCTGACTGTAGGATCAAAGGAGGTCAACAATGGGCCTCCATTTAACTTCCCTGGTAATTTTGGTGGGTCAAATGCCTTTGGGCCACCACTCCCTCCTCCAGGATTAGGAGGGGCCTTTGGTGATGCTAGGCCTGGTATGCCTTCAGTTGGAAACAGTGGTTTGCCTGGTCTAGGACTGGATGTTCCAGGTTTTGGAGGTGGACCAAATAATTTAAGCGGGCCAACAGGATTTGGAGGGGGCCCTCAGAATTTTGGAAATGGCCCTGGTAGTTTAGGTGGTCCTCCTGGTTTTGGAGGTGGCCCTCCTGGTCTTGGAAGTGCCCCTGGGCATTTGAGTGGGCCACCAGCTTTTGGGCCTGGGCCTGGGCCTGGTCCTGGTCCAATCCATATCGGTGGTCCCCCTGGCTTTGGATCTAGTTCTGGAAAACCAGGTCCGACAGTAATTAAAGTGCAGAACATGCCCTTTACTGTGTCTATTGATGAGATTTTAGATTTCTTTTATGGCTATCAAGTAATCCCAGGCTCAGTGTGTTTAAAATACAATGAAAAAGGTATGCCCACAGGCGAAGCCATGGTGGCCTTCGAGTCTCGGGATGAAGCTACAGCTGCTGTCATTGACTTAAATGACAGGCCTATAGGCTCAAGAAAAGTAAAACTTGTATTAGGGTAGCCAGTCACATCAATTCTTTATAGGATAGATCTTCATATTGCTGTGATTAATGCATCCAGATTGTTTTCCTAGTATTTTCAGGTTAGAACCTGTGGATTGTTTCAATTGCATATAGATTGGTTTCCATAACATAGAGCATTGGTTGACTGTTTACAGAAGACTCACTACCAGGATAAACATTGCTGTGTGTTACAGTAAAGCTATCTGGAGAGAACACAAAAATGATTCTGGCATACCTTTAGAGAAACCATTTGTAAAACTCAAATGACCACATGAAGCTTATCAAGGAGTCTAGATTGGTTTTGTTTTATACCATATGGGATGAAGAAAATAGAAAGTAGAGCTCATTGAGGGTGTTCTTGCCAGCTGCTGAAAAATAGAAGTTGGCTACTCGGAATTTGGTTTAAAGCTGGACAGATTTGCTTTGTTATAGGGTAAAGCTTTGTCTAAAGTCCTCATTTTCTTTAAAAATTGAATAAAATCTCTGTATACAGATTCATTGTATGTACCTTTATTGCTTCTTGAGGGTTCTTGCTGTATAGACAGTCCTGCTTCAGAAGTTGCTGCTTTGTTTACCTAATTGACTCGTTTGTAAATGAGCAGAACTGTTTTCTTGGGTTTTTTTTTCTAAATATAAAACTCCACACATGGTTTGTGCTATAACCTTGAACTTTAATTTCTAATGTCACACTTAGAACTGTGTGGAATAAGACTTTTGCCATAAAAATAAACTATGGAGTCCTTTACCTACCAGAGCCTTTTTGGTTTGACCGCCAAGTTTTAGTTTAGTCGGTTTAAAAAGTGTTCATGTTGTTTGGATGGCATCGAAAACCAGAAACCACTTTTAATAATCAGCATTTAAGAAGCTTGATTTGAAGTCCTGTCCATGATGGACTAATTGTTCTAACAATTTTCTTCTGTCCCAATTTATGTGAAATTTTGGCCTTTAAACAAAGAGGGGTCCATTCATAAGAAAGAGCATTATTGTATCAAGGTTTTTAAAACTGAAGGTGAAATTGTTAGCTTTGTTAGCAATAGTACTATAGAATAAAAGATCGATAAGCTGGTTCATAGATTGATAATGCGCTCAATCCTGTTACTTGGAGGCTTTTTGGTGTAGTTGTTTGATCAGGAGCCTGTTTACAAAAATTCTTCATACAGAGTATAAATGCAGCTGCCAGAGGGGAGCAAATTGAAACTCCTTGCCCTTTCATACTCTTTTCTTTGGCATTCAGGACACTAGGGCAGGAGGGACCACATGGGTTTGCTTAGTGTCCTTGTCATGAAAATATTTGCTTTACAATGTCCTGTTCACCGCCACAAAAGGCTCTCTAATTAGGGTTACTTTCCTTAGTTAAAATGCTCTAAAGATGTGTCACATTATATTATAAACATACAAAATGGGAGATTGGTGAGATATCATGAAAAACAAATTTTATCTTTTACATGGCCCTCTTGCCTTGGTTTGAAACATCCCCAACATTTCCTACAAATCAGTGTACTTACAAAAGGGGTCAGCCTTTTAAAAGAAGTATTTCCTACTAAAAAAAGTGTATAGTGCCTTTTTGGTGTTGCAAGTTAGTGGAACACTGAAATACAGCGTCGTTTAATTTAGAGTTAAGAGTGGTGACGGTTTCATTTGTGTGGTAAGATTGGGAAAGCCTTTTCATCACTCCACTCTTAGAGGATTGACAGTACAGGAGCTTTGTGTAAGGAAAGGGTTACTTAGACTCTCAAAGAAGAGGTGGCCGCGTTGTGGGTCTTTTGATAATTCATGAATACAAATTTGCTTTGACACAGATCACTAGATACTGCCTCCTCAACTTAAGGAATATGATGTTTGTATATGCTGTTCAATTGAAGTTTTCTGTTAAGTAATCATTTCTCATTCCAAAGACAATGCAAACAACTTCAGCGCTGCTTGGGAGTCTTATTTCAACCACAGATATTTTCCCCATTGGAAAGCTGACTATTTTCATTTTAGGAAAATGGGTTGTTTGAAGATGAAAGTCTTTTATCTTTTTTCACAATTTATTTTGGTTATATGTTCGTACATTCTTATTAAATATTTCATACACTTTATTGCAACTACTTTGTTATTTCTACGTCTTAGATAAATGCTGAAAAGGAAAACTTGATTGCATTGTTCATTGAATTAAATAAATTAAGAAAATAGTGGTTTGTGTAGAAATTGGAGAGAACTATGTTTCATATTTCGTTGAATCACAACAGTGCTTCTCGTTGTGAAATGTAATTAAATGCTTTGCCCTCTGGAACTTGATTTTTGTGTATCTGAGACTTATTAACATAGTGCTAACTGCTAAGCATACTGTTTATCTTGTTCTGGGCATTGGAGTTTCAGTTTAAAAAATATTCTTGAAAATGTGTTCTGTGAAACTATTCATACCTCTCTTCCTACAAATTTTCTCCTAGGAACTAGGTTTGGGGTGGAAATGAATTTACATTATTTTCTCACTTGCTTTGTATGGTATGAAGGATTTGTAAAGCTTTGCTCAAAGTTGTGTGCATTTGTAAACACTATCATGATATTTTCAATTTTATGTGTAAATTTTATTGTCTGTTTTTGGTGACTGACATTAATGGGAGAGAATCTTTTCCATTAGGTTTAATTTTTTCTTTTCCCTTCTGAGTTTTTATTGGTGTTCATTTTTCTTTTGGTTTAAAGGATTAGAGAAATCTACAAATGTATTTTATAAATAAGCAAATTTGTAAACTTTTCTGAACTTTAGTGAAACATTTAGTTTGAAAGCATAATTTGGAGGTATGTTCTGTGTTTACACAGTAGTTCAGATGTACAATTATTAGTGGCTTTTTTTTTTAATGCTACACAGTGTTAAGTGAAATGTAGTTCCTAGCTTTGTACTCCAGGTTGTCAAAGCATCGACAATGAAAATTCCATTAGGAAACTTTTATTTGAAATTTCAGATGATAATATTCAATGTAGTTAAGGTCAGTCTTAACCCACTGGATGAAAATCTAGGACTGTATGGAAGTAAGCAAACATATACATTTTATGTGGAAATAGTCACCTCGCATAAAAATAAGGATGCGTGAAAGCCTTAAACTCTTGACTCCCTTTTACTGGATTCTGATTGTGTACAGGTTTGGAATGAGTGTGTACAAATAAAACCCACTCATCAATTTTAAGAACACTTGAAAAAAGAAAATGTAAAATTGCTGCTAGTTAAATCTTTTGGAAAGAATTTCTGGTGGTGGTCACTTTAAAAGTTATTTCCCACCCTTGCAAAATTGCCACATTAAATTTTTGTACCTGGCAGTTCTACAGTAGTCCAAACTTTAGAAACCAAACAGAATAAAATGGCTTATTGCCAGTGTGGCCACAACATTGCCAGCAAATACTGCCTTGGCATCATTCAGCAGAGGTTTTTGTTTATAAAAATGAAGTCTTGAATACTGTTCAATAAACTTGTCACAAAATAAAACAGGCTGATGCTTTTAATGCTTTAATTGCACAAAAGTACTTTACTGAGCTACAACATGATCAGGTATTTTTTTTAAAACTCCTGAAAATATGTGCCTTTGGAAAGGTGGATTTGGTGATCTTGGAAGTAACAATTGTTGCTTATCCTTGTCTCCTAATGCTGAAGTGTGAAAAGAAGAGGGTACTTGGCACAGCAGGGAGGAAACTTGGTTCTAGGTCAAGCCCATGGTATCCACCTTTTTAGAGTTTTATGTGTGTTTTGCTAGCAAACTACTTTGTTATGCAGACTTAATGTGAATTACTTTTAAAAACTGATGACAGTAGGAAATGGGAAAAGAAATCTTCAGAGTAGATTCTCAATTGTACACACCTCTAAAGCTTAGTTTTTCTTTTTTGTTTTTGCATTAGTATGTGAGGTATTTGAGTGGGGAAGAAAAGAGGAATCAAATATTGCTGCTTTCTGATATTGTTCTGATTTTTGTCTCTTTCACGTGTGTTCAACTTCTGAAAAAAATTAGCAAAAGAAGTTTCCATAAACTCTACAGTCTTTTTTTTTTTTAAATCTGGATTGGAGTAGCAGTGAAACTAGTAGGCTGTTCCTTATAACCAGAGCTCTTGAAAAATACTTACAATTTTTTATCTTTATCATGAAAAAGTTCAGCTTGTATTTGAGTTTGAATCCCAGCTTGTTTTAGAGAATGTTAGACTAGACACACATAATTCCAGGTAGTAGCTGAGCCATTTTAAAATAATTAAGATTTGACTAAGCATTGGAAAAAATCACTGAGTGAAAACCAGCTACCTACAGATATCCAGAATGGCCTTTACCATCTGAAAGTGGCGAACTGTAGTAATATGTCTCCTTTTCTTGTTCAGGAGAGATCACTTCTATAATTTGTTGTTGTCTGCTTTACAGCAAGAAATGATTTATCTCTGTTTTTAAATTTTATTTATTTTTTTCAAAGATTAGTCAAGTGCAGTAGTGAGAAGGGGGGAAAGAGTAGAACAAGGAGTTCGATCTGTGACTGTGAACAATCAGTTGAGATAACTCACTACCTTCAGACCAGCCAAGAAATAGATTATCGATTATGTGTATCATCACTGTTCTCCTCCCAGAAGTAGAGCTTTTATGGGATATGGTAGAATCTAAACTTAATGGCTTTCCTTTTTTATTAAAAAATTGTTTGATTTGTTTCATCTTTTTAGTAGAAAATGTGATGGATCACATCGACTTACTTTTAAATGTTCTGGAAAGCGTGTACTCCAGTAGTAGTGCAATTTTCTGATGCTATAGTTGACTTTTCTGGGAAAACCCTTCTGGTCAGCAACATTATTCATCTGCTATTGGTGCCTCCTCAGGTAAATGTTAATTCTTTGCTGTGCTGTTCCTGGATTTATTCTTGGTGCTTTGAGCTACTTTATGTCAGAGTCTCAAAAGCATCCTAGAATATGACTCCTTTTCTGGATCATCGTAACTAGAAACGAACAGCCAAGGTGGCTCTACTACTGAAGAGTCCAGAAGGAGTAAAAAGCCACCTGATGTAAACGTTCCAGCCCCAGGGACACAAGGGCAGCACTCTAAAAGTCTGGGGGCAAGAAATAGTGCTAGGGAAAATCTTATTAACCATATCCCTTGAATTCTGTCAAGAGCCCCAGGGACCTCCCTCCAGTGAAAATGCTGACGGTTAGGATATAGATAGAGACTCAGCAAACGATTGTATAGAAGTGGTAAATGGCACCGCAGAGCATTGGAATTGGCACCCCAGTTCCAGACATCTGGATTCTGACCTTAAACTTAATTTTTCAAGTCACTTTTGTTAATCAACTGATGGCTTGCCATTTCATGTTGAGAGGAGGAGGAGGTGACTATTTGGGGGAAATGGGGCAATGACCAGCAGGAGAACATAATTCAATATGAACAGAGTTAAAGGTGTTGAGTCAGCTTAACTTCCCAGGAGTGAGCTGTGCTGTATATTCAAATGGACTACCCTTTGGTGTTTCATTACTTCTCCATTCTGCTGCTGCTGGTTTTCTCCTTTTGCCTACTTGTATAGTAAATCTACTGCTAACCAGGACTGTGAGACTCATTTATACTGAAGCTCCCTCACTGCCATCTCTAGCCCTAGCCGCCTAATGGGTGGGAATAATTTACTCATAGCTTTTGATTAGTGAATAAGACTTACCACTTATGAATTTGAATTTGTGCTTCATATCAAATGCTAACAACCACATTGTGCTACCACAAGTCACCTGTTAGTCTTTGCAGAGTGGGAATGATTTAAGAAGGGTGAAGAAATTCAGCTACTTAAGGGGTTTTAAATCATACCAACTGGTGCTGCTGCTAATTTCCTCATTTTTCTTTTGTTCCATTTTGTTTTGAGACAGTCTTGCCCTGTGGTCCCAGATAGAGTGCAGTGGTTGTCTTTGTAGCTCACTACAACCTCAAATTCCTGGGCTTAAGCAATCCTCCTGCCTCAGCCTCCCCAGTAGCTGGGACTACAGGCGTGCACCACCACACCTGGCTAATTTCTCTATTTTTTTAGTAGAGATGGGGTCTCGTTCTTGCTCAGGCTGGTCTCAAACTCCTGACCACAAGTGATCCTCCCACCTTGGCCTCACAGAGTGCTGGGATTACAGGCGTGAGCCACCGCACTGCCCCCAGTGGAAGTTTGTTAATGCCACCCCTCCCCCACTACACTTCTCCACACTTGGGTTGCAATGGGGGCAGGAGGGTAGTACAGCCTTTATACATAACTCCCTTCTGTGGTGTGGCCTTGAGACCAGCAGAGTCCCTCTGCTATTAATCTAGCTAAAGTGATTGAAGGATTAATGCAACTGCTACTTAACTCAAGTAGATAAGTGCTTTGCTTTTATGACCATTGAATTGACAGGTTGGAATTGGAAACATCTATTGTCCTCAAGCCTTTAAGACAATTTCACATGAATATACAGCATAGCCATAACTGTATCCCATACTAACAAATTTTTGAGGAGTGTTGTGCACCCAGCACTTAAACATTGGTGGAAAAGGAAGCAAAATAAGATACCTGTTCTTAAAGTGTTTAGAGTCTTAAGTTACACAAGTAAGTGCTTGGTTGTAGTTGTACCAGGTACACTTATATATCACAGGAACCAGGTGAAGGCTTTCTTGGCCAATTGCTAAATCATGGTCAGAAAGTAACAAGTGTAAACTAGTCTGTGGCTGTGGTGTAGTTTCCTGTTGTGGAAATGCTCCCTTTATTTCTCTGCTTCCCTAACATGCAAATTCTGAAGAGTAACCCATCTTAAGCTTTCCCCAGTATCCCAAAAGAAATTATTCCAATGAAGGGTATGGGGACTCATGAACAATGGGTAGGTTTCTTTCCCAAGATCTCTGGTCTGCTGCTTTTGTTCATTCACTCAGCTCCTTTTGTGCCATAGGTCACTGCACACTGGAGATGCACAAGTCTCTGGTGATGCCTCTGCCCTGGAGATGTTCAGGAAGGTGGTCCAGTACTGTTGTCTCAGACACCCCACAGTTGATAGAGAGGCATTACAAGAATGTAAATTCCAATAGGGTGGGATGGAGCAGAAATGACTACCCCATGGATGTTCTTTGAAAGTTTTTATATAGATCACATTTTTCTGAGGTGAATTCTACCTTATTTGCACTATTCATGCTTGCTATTTAAAATTTATTCCTTTGATGAAATCCTGTAAATGTGGAGTCCAACATTTCCTCTCTTACTGTCCCTGCAGTCAGACAAAGAGAATTATTTTCTGTGTATGTGCAAGGCTAGTTAGTATAGGCCGTGGGACAGGCCGTGGGGACAGGCCGTATGAACCTCACTACTCTTAGTGGCCAGGTGGACTTCAGGTTAGACTGGATTACAAAATGTGAGCTGTTGCTAAAATATGGTGGATATAGAAATCACATTCTCAGGGAATCAGATCGTAGTTCTATCAGTTATCGTGACTCAGGACAAATCATTTCCCTCTGGCCTCAATGTTCTTCTATAAAATGGGATTAAACTAGATAATCTCATATTCAGTTTTAAGCTTCCTGATGAACCTAGCCATTCTTGTATTTCTGGAAATCTAGAGCCGGTTTGGACCTTAAAGAGAGACCAGGAGTGGAACTCCAAATTTTGATCTGGCTACTGCTCTACTGCGGGAGTGGTCTAGTGTGGAAGCAGTCCCACACTGCAGTGTGAGGGCTTCAAAGGAGAATGGGCTTCATGTCCCCTTTTGGGGTTGTTCCTGTCCTGCCAGTTAGGTCCTCTGAAGCTAGGAAACCAGAGACATTCCTCCTGGGTATCCCATCAATCAAAAAGGAGTTAATTACACTGCAAAGGACCCAAAGGTACACTTGCCCATTTGTGAGCACTAAAAGGAACAGTTGACACACACTAGGCACTTACTCTGTGCCAGGCAGGGGACACTTCCAAGGTTGGCCTCAGTTAATACAATACCTTTGTAAAGTTGGCATTATTAATTATCCCCACTTGACAGGTGGGGTAATCCAGGCAAAGAGAAACAAAATAACTTGCCGAGAGTCTCACTGACAGTAAGGGGTGAGCAGAGATTTTTAAAATTCATAGATGCCTGCATGACTTCTGAGGTAGAGCCCCTCTGTTCCCTGCCTCTCCCTGACTTTTGGGGAAAATGTGGGCGGCCACTGCCAGCAGTCTTCTATCATGGATCCTGAGCCTGCTGGGGCAGGGGCTACCACCCTATTCCAGTGCTTTTTCGGTTTCCCAACTCCAAGTACAGCGTGGAGAGGCAGACAACATTACCCATTTGTAAAGCTGCTCAGCCTCCACAGTCAAACTCATGGTTACAGAGTGGAACCCGAACTTATTTTGAAGTAGGCAGGTGGAGGCTCTGTAAGCATGTTCAGAGTCTCTAGGCAAAGACAAACTCCCACTCCAGTACAGTCCTATACTACTTGAAGACCATGCATTCTTCCTTAATTTGCTTCCCGCCCCATATCCAATTCTGTCAAGCTAGGTTCTCTTTGAAGAGTTGGTCACAGGTTAGATTTGTTCAACTTTTGGATAAGTCTTTGGGGATGTTGGAGTTGGGTTAGTGGCTTCCAAATTTTTTTGACCTGCACCCAATACCGCAGGATGGGAAACCCTGTGGCCATTTTCTTTACCATATTTTCCCACTTTTCACTTCTTGTGTGCAAATGCACATTTTAAGCTTTGCAGTGTTGCCAAATACTTCGTGGCAGCTTGACTTCTTAGTAGTATATGGGTGTAAACCAAATTTATTGTTTAAAATTTCAGCTTATGAACACCATTTTAGTAGCCCTTAGTTATAGGTATGAATGAATATAAAGAATGTGTAGTTTTATAGTAAGGATTTGCATTTTTGGTTCAGTTTGTGACCTATGAAGAATGTCCTTCGGGCTGCTGACTTAAATTTGGAGAATCCCTGAGTTGGAGAAACAGGGATAAGAAAACTTGTCCATCTCCATGTCCCTCTGAGTCCGAGAAGTAAAGGAAGAGTGGTGGTGGTGGGCATAGTTTGTCTCTTCAGTTTTATGGGGAAAAAAGTATTCAATGGATGATGTTCCCTCTTTGGGAGCCTATGGAGGATTTCCTCATTGACTTTCAAGACTTGATCCAGCATCTGTGAGCTGCTCCAGCATGCCAAGGTAGGCAATAGGAGTATGAGCGTGACTTTGGTTTGTTAAAGGAGTGATCCTGCCACCCATACACTTAAGTCTTTTATTCCTCCTCGAAGCCTCTGCAATTTCTGTGTCCATTACCTAGGGTGGATAAAAGGAAATAGAAATTGCAGGCTAGTTCCTTTCCTGGTTAGGCCTTTGGGAATGGAAGAGGGCAGTGGAAGCACTGATGAATGAATTTCAGCTCATCTGGCACTGAATTGGATCTCACTAGACCTAGGAGAAAAGATCTGTTCTCAGATATATGAAGAGCAGAGTTAGAACCTCCCAAGGCCAGGAGAGGATGCCATGGAAAATGAAGGGCAAGTTACTCCCTATTAGCAGAGATTGGGATTCCCTGTGAACAATGGCATTCTGCTAAACTGGCTGGCAGGGGGAAGGAAGTCCTGACTTAAGAATTTGCCCAGTTTCTGTAGTTCAAAACTTACCAAGGCCACCTGCTTACAAAATTCCTTAATATTTAGTAGTTGGCTCTTGCTAGTCGTACAAGCCTGCTCCAGCATACTGTAGCAAACTTCCCTCGGGTGTTTTGAATTCCTGTTATGTGCATAGGTCTGTGCTGTATGGCAGGAGGTCCTGAAGCAGCATTTATTTTGAAGAATTTTGTTATTTAATTGACAGGTAAGAAGCTGGAGAAACACTGACAGAATGTAGTTGTGTGGTATGGATTGAGTATAGTAGCCCAGAGTAAGAAGTTGAGTGCTGGAAAGATCATGAAAAGGGAGGCATATGTGAGCTAGGCTTGAAGGATAATGACGACAGTAGTAGCTAACGTGGTCATAATAGTTCCAGTCTCTGTACTAAGCACCTTGCATACATTATTTACATTAATCTTCAGAAATAGATTATATTTCTCCTGAGGTTTAGTGAGATTAAGTATTTTGTGTCCAAGTTACATAGATAGGACATTAATCTGCTGTAGTAGTATCACATTCTGCCTAGGAAGGAGTAGGGCCAGTATTTGGAGCCTGGTCACTTCACTGCAGAACCCATACTCTTGCCCACTATATCAGATTGCTATTAAATATAAGAAGGAAGGTCCTTCCAGGAGAGAAGAATATAACTATAGTCTAAAGTTCTAGAGTAGGTAGGAGTCAGAATATTTGAGTTCTAGTTCTCATGTCACTTAGCCATGTATGTGGCCGTAGCCAAATCATGTCTTCCTTGGATTGAGGGACTTGGATTCGATGATCACTAAGTTGCTTTTTATTTCTGACATTTTCTGAATTCTAAGTTACAAAAATGAGAGTAAGCATGGCTTATTTAGGGGACAGTGAGAGAATGTGCCTTGCCAGGGCACTTTGAGGTTGGCAGTGGGAGTAAACAGGAAAATAAACAAGGGGAATGGAAGGGAATGAGAATCCCAAGTGGTAGAAAGCAAAGGCGGAAAAGGTTGGTGCTTTATACTTGGCTGTTTCCATTTGCAATTCCTGACTCCCTCCAAATGGAAAAGTGAAAGTAGTGGGGGCATAAAGAGATAACAGGCTGGTATTTTGTTCTGGATGTTCCTAAATGCTCACTTCTCCTTTGATGGCTTTAGCAGCAGGTCAAGGCTAGATTTGGGTTATTTCTGAGGATCCCTGGGTTGTCACTTCTTCCCTGGCATTCATTAATTCAACATTTCAATAGAGTACCTATTATGTGCCAGTCACTGGAATGGGAACTTGGCTGATGTGGTCCCTCCCTTTGTTGAATTTTAGTCTAGTAGGGGAAATATATAATAAGTTATACATTTTGATAGGATTATGAGAAAAAGAGTTTTGTTGGATTGGAGTCAGAGAAGGTCTCTGACTTAAACATAGAGAACAAATAGGAGGGGACTGAGAGTGGAAATGCCGAGGCCAGTTAGACTGTAATGGACATCCAGGTAAAATATGCTGGTTGACAAAAGAGAGTACACAAAGATCTGGCAAGTACTAGCCAGGCCTGTCTTACGAAAATAAATCAAATGATAAAATTTATGACTTTTATTGACTCACTTAAATGTGATATTTAATACGGTTTTGTAAAATTTTGGTCCTAAAAAGGAGGTTGAAAGTCCCATGGGATTAATTATAATGGCACTAAATGAGTCTGGTTTAAAGTATGTAGCTGTTCAAGAGAGATAGGAGAGAAGAATGGCATAAACAGTTTTAAACTTTTTTTTTTTTTTTTTTTGATTTTTCTCCCCCTTGACCTTGCATTCCATAAACCAGTTTTAAACACAAATTTCAGAGCAGAGGTAGGTTTCAAAGGAGATAAATAGGATTTGGAAGAGACTAATAATCTCATGGATTGTAGGTCACTTAAAGGATAGAAAACTGCACATTGTAAAGATTTGTTTATAAAGAGTTGCTAATTCTAATGAGAAAGAAAAGAAGGCTGATCTGTGAAAAACAAAACAGTGTGGTTGCACAGGAAGTTCTGATGTCTCAGAATAGAAGCCAGGCCACCTTAATAGCGTCACTTCAATCAGAGTTGGCCCCATATGCTACTGAGGCACACGTGAGCCCACAACAATATGGTTGGGGTTTGAGTCTGGGTTCAAAAAAGAAGCTGAAAAAACATGCATTCCAGGAAAAATGTAAAGACTAGGAAAGAATGCTCTAGTCCACCAGAAATTGAGGCCTAGCATGGGCAGATACTCCTGGCCCACTGCATGTATTTGGCCCAGACCAAAAGCATCTCTCTGGGGGCTCTGAGAAGTCCTGAAGTGAGTGCAGCTCCCATTGTTGCCTATAATCTCACCACCCCAGGTAATTACTGCTAAAGCTTTTGTTGTTGGCGGGGGGGAGGGTCATTTAGTCCTCCATTTAAATTTTCCCCCAAATTTTATTATGAAAACTTTCAGCAATGCAGCAAAGTTGAGATATATATATATATATATATATTCATTCCACTGTTTAGATTCTACAGGTTAAATTTTCCTTTATTTGTTATACCACATATCTGACCAATAATTCATTTTATTTTTTGGTGCATTTCAAAGAAGTTGCAGGAATCAGTACACTTTACCCCTAAACATTTCATCATGCCTTGAGTGCAATATTTGCTTATGGGTTGGTTTTTTTTCCTTGTAAAACTTCACCAGATCTATACACCTTAAGTGTACCTTTAGATTAAAGTGACAAATGTACACACTTCTGTGACCCACTTTCCTGTCATGCTGAAGAACTTTTCCATTCCTGCCTCGAGTTCTTTTCTTCTCAGTTAATACCTGCCCCTCCCCTTGGGGGAGCAGGGAAGACAACCACTGTTCTGAATATTTTCATCGTACATTAGTTTTTCCTGTTCTAAAATTTCATAAATGGACTCTATTTTATCCTTCAGATTTATCCACGTTACAGATATTAATAGTTTGTTTCTGTTTTTGTTGCTGGATAGTTTTCCATAAACATCACAGTTTATCCATTCTCACATTGGTGAATACCTAGGCTGTTTCAAGTTTTTGGCTATTGTGAATAAAGCTGCTGTGAACATTCTTGTACAAATCTTTGTGGACATAATGTTTTCATTTCTTTTGGACGAAAACCTAGGAGTGGAATTGCTCTTGGGCTAGGTGTATATTTGGTTTTCTGATAAGCTGCCAGACTGTTTTCCAAAGTGGCATGTTTAATGTTTTCACTGACAATGTATGAGAGTCCCACATCCTTGCCAACATTTGTCAGTCTTGTCTTTTGGCCATTGTGGTGGGTATGTAACAGTATCTCCTTGTGGTTTTATTTTGCATTTCCCTGATGACTGATGCTGTGAATCACTTCATTTGCTTATTTTTGATTCATGTGTTTTCCTTTATGATGTGTCTGATCAAATCTTCTGCCCATTTTTAAATTGACTGTCATTTAATATTGAGTTGTAGGAGTCCTACATTTAAACTTTAAAGCTCAACCGTACAAGATCAGGATAGGAAAGATTTACTGCTGGACATTAGTTTAAATGAAAAAGGCCTGAAGTGTAAGTTGAGCAAAAGCACACTCACTGTTTGTTCAGCAAATGGTTATGAGTATCAACTGTATGCTAACCACTAGTACTAGCAAGATAGAGATGATACCCAGCCTAGTTCCAGGGACCCCATAGTTTGCAGGGGTAGACAGACAAAAGTAAAAATTCTGATATGGTTTTATTATTAAGTCAGTCACTAAATATTTACGGAGTACCTACAATAGGGTAGATATTGTTGTAGGTACTGAAGATACAGGAATACAAACCAAACAAAGGATCAGAAGGGTCAACCTGGCTGGAGCATACTTGGGTGGCTAGATTATTAGTTAGGCAAGGGTCAGGTCTTGCAGGGCCTTATAGACCATGGTAAGAACTTTGGATTTTATTTTGAGTGTTTTGGGAAGCCATTTCAGAGTTTTAAGCAGAGAAATGACATGATTTGGTTTCTCTTTGGCTAATAAACACAGAAATGTGTGTGTGGTTGCAGAAAGACTGATGAGGAAACCATAGCAGTCATTCAGATGAGAGATAAGAAAATCCTACCTGGGAAAAGTGGGCAAGGCTTCATAAAGGAATAATGTTATACCAGAACCTTGGATGACAAGACATTTCCTAGGCAGGAAATTCAGTGGTAACAGCATGTGTTGTGTGTTTGATGAACCACAAGTCACTTTGGATGACTGGGTGGGTGAGTGGCAGGAGGTAGAGCTGGTGGCAGACTAGTAAGGGCTTTGAAGGTTGATCTAGGCATGCAGTGTTACCGTATTGTACAATTACCGAATTCTGTGTAGATAGGCTCTCTGGAGTTGTGTAACAAGGTGGCCCTGCTGGGGAGCTTAGCTCTGAACCTAAGGACCATGGGCAGCTATACAGGGCTTTTATTAATTATGGTGGAGTCTCTAGAAGCTGGCATCAGGGATGACTAGGTGGGGCAGGGCTAGGAAGGAGAAACCAGGAAAGAGGCAAGGGACTTTTAATAAGGCCTGAAGTTAGGTAGGGGTTGATGAACTGGAAGTAGAGGCTTTGTGCTTAGAATGAATAGTCAAGAGGACTTCAGGTGTGCATGGGGGGAGCTAGTGAGGCCCTTTAAAAAATACAAAATAAACAGTATAAAGTATTGAAACAATACAGAAGTATATAGAATTCATAAAATTTTCACCTTCTTTCCACTCCTTCAAGCTGCCTAAAACCACATTTATTTGGTGTAGCTTCCATATGTCTGTGTGTATATTTTATGTACGTATTAAAATCTATTGTATATATGCTTATACACATACAATTGAAGTTTAAAATGGAGTTGTACTCAGCGTTTTTTACTTTATTTTTTCATATAATACCAATATAGTTCTGCTTTAATTGTTTATTAGCTGGAACTCAGCATTCCATTTTTTGAACGTACCATAATTTGGTCACCACCTAATTGATAGACCTTCAAGCTGTCTTAGGTTTTTCACTATTCTCAGCAATAATGAAATTAGCGTTCTTTTTTATTTGTCTCTGCACTGTGTAAATACTACCTCAGAGAGCATGTGAGGTGACAAGCATGGAGTTCAGATTGTGATTTGGGGAAGTTGTGGTCTTGCTCCCTTGGTGGGGAGCATGTACTCTGCTCTGGACCTGTCCTCGGGGGACCTTCACGGGAGTGATCAGGATGGCCAGAAGTCTGCAGGCCACATTGTAGGGGCACAAGTCAAAAGAACTGGGGCTGTTTCTCCAGGTTTTAGCTAGGACTGTTCACAGTTTCCAGCTATCAGATGGGTTCTCATAGGGAGATAGAATAAGACTTTTCTGTGGGGCTCTACACTGGGGAAGAAGTAAGACAAATGGGTAGAAGTGGGAATTCCACAGACTTGGGTCAGTTTGGGTAGTACTCTATGGAGCTAGATTTTCTGATGAATGGATTGAAAGAGTGGTGGGTTTTCCCTCCTTGGATGCATTCAAGCAGGGGCTGAGGTGCTATGGAGGGGCAGCACATGAAGCAAGTTGAACTCTAAGAATCATTCCAACTTCGGTTGATAACAGCATTCCAGATGGAGATGATGATGGATCAGGATGGGTGCTGTGGGCTGGGTGGGGGGAGGGATTGACTGAGGGTCAGTATAGGGAGACTGAGGCTGGAGGCATCACAGGGTATAGTGCTGGGAAACCTGGAATGCTGAGTGAAGCTCAGTGAGAGATCTGACCTCGTGTGCACTTCTGGTGCAGATGGTCTTCAGGTGTATGGGCCATGGGGGACACAGGGATCATAAGGGGTCTAAGGATGATTGTTATGGTGGCTATAGGAGGTGGGACTATGTGGGACTCAACATAGTGATCTATGCAAAAAGATGATGTTTCCAGCAGAGGGAGTGGGTTAATTGGAAAAGCTTGGTGCTGCTTGATTATGGAGGCAAGAGGCCAGTCAGTTGGGGCTGGAGTTGGAGATGACTGTTTGGATTTCTTTCAGCAAATATTTATTGTCTAAGTGCAGTTAAATATTCCTTCCTTCACAGAGTTTACATTCTATTGGGGGAAACAAATTATGTAAATATATGTAATATGTTAGACATTGCTAAATGCTAAAGAGAAGGGGCAGGAAAGGGGTAAGTGATAGCAGTGGCAGTGGGGTTGAAATTTTAGAGTGGCTAGAAAAGGAGAGCCTTTTCCTTCATACAGAGAAGATGATTTTGAATAAAGACCTGGAGGGAGGGGGGGAGCAGCAAGCCATATGGATAATACAGAGAAAGAACATTCCAGGTACTGTAAAGGCTTTGGGGTAGAAACAAATTTTGGCTTATTTGAGGAGTAACAAGCAAGGTGGCTGGAATGGAGTGAGCAGAAGGTGTTAAGAGACCAGGTTAGAGACATCTAGATCTTTCAGGACCTTGTAGGCCATGGTACAGTTAGGATTTTTTCTAAGAGCCGCGGGAAATTATTAGAGGGTTCGGGCAGAGGTGTGATGTGACTTAACATATGTATTAATAGGATCACCCTGATTGCAGTATTGAGAATAGCCTTTTGGAGTGGAGATGGGGAAGTGGAAGTGGAGATGGCATAGAATAAGGGAAACCAGTTGAAGAGGTAATGTTGTAAACTGGGTGAGAAATGATGGTGGCTTAGACTGGGTAGCAGCAGTGGAAATAGTGAGGAATTGGACATGAGCAGCTGATTAGAGGTTAGGAGAATTAGTGGGGGGATTACAACTCTAAGAGGTAGGGCTCCAGAGTTAGTGGGAAATCATTGGAGGAAGAGACTTTTTGGGGAATAGTATCTGGATTGTGGTTGCATTTGGGGTAATATTGGGATTGGAACTTGGATTAGGGTTTGATTTGGGGCCAGTAAGGGAGTCAAAGTGAGATTCATTGGTCTCTGCAAAGGTCAATGTTAGAGTCTGGGTCTGGGAAGCACTATTGAGATTAAGACAAATTTTAGGGTGAAGATTAGTCTGGCATCAGAGTTGAAGATGGAGGCTAGTACTCTTTTTCAACATCTTGAGACCAGGGTTGGTTGTAACCACCTTCTCCTATGCCATTGAGCTCCCCCAGGGGGTTGAAGGGTGTGGAGGCTATGGGGCCTTCTCTTCCTTGGGTGTTATGGGGGTGGATATAGGTTTAGCCCTGCCTGGGTGAAGCCTGCTGGCCTTCTCAGGCTGGGACCTACAGTCAAGGAAGGGTAGAGAAGGGTCCCTGGTGCTTGACCCAGCTCCTTTTCCCTCAGATGGCCCACTGCGTGACCTTGGTTCAGCTGTCCATTTCCTGTGACCACCTTATTGACAAGGACATCGGTTCCAAGTCTGACCCACTCTGTGTCCTTTTACAGGATGTGGGAGGGGGCAACTGGGCTGAGGTGAGGTGGACCATGGACATTAAGGTTGTGGAGGGAGGCTAGGACTGGATTTGGTGAAGGGTGTGTGACTGTGATGCTTATTGGCCTCTGCCCACAGCTTGGCCGGACTGAACGAGTACGGAACTGCTCGAGCCCTCAGTTCTCCAAGACTCTGCAGCTTGAGTACCACTTTGAGACAGTCCAGAAGCTACGCTTTGGAATCTATGACATAGACAACAAGACACCAAACCTGGGGGATGATGACTTCCTAGGGGGTGCTGAGTGTTCCCTAGGACAGGTATGTAGGGCCAGGATTAGGATCCTTCAGACCCAGGTGTTCTGTAAGAGCCCTATCAGGCAACCTACCCTGTCTGGAGCCTGGAGGTGGGGGGCATGCAGGACCTAACTCAACCTGAGATCTTGAATCTCCCTCCACTCATTGCTTTGCTCCAGATTGTGTCTAGCCAGATACTGACACTACCCCTGATGCTGAAGCCTGGAAAACCTGCTGGGCAGGGGACCATCATGGTAAGGAAGAACCCAGCAAGGGTATGGGAAGGGGGCTTACATTAATGAAGAATTCGTGAGATGATACAGTATCCTCCACCTAGGTCTCAGCTCAGGAATTGAAGGACAATCGTGTGGTAACCATGGAGGTGGAGGCCAGAAACCTAGATAAGAAGGTGTGTCTGAAAGGAGACCCTGGAATCCAAGAATTAAGGGACAGGGATGGTGCAGGTGGGGACAGAGGGCTGGCATAGTCGTCGTTTCTTCCTGAGTCTTATAACTGAGGTCTCTGTGGCATTGGCAGGACTTCCTGGGAAAATCGGATCCATTCCTGGAGTTCTTCCGGCAGGGTGACGGGAAATGGCACCTAACATACAGATCTGAGGTGTGAACCCCCTGAGATTGGGTAGGATGAGGTAGGAGAGAATCTCCTGGGGCTTGTGACTAGCAAGGTTTGGAACACAGGGAGAGAGAGTCTGGGTAGGAAGGGTGGCAGCTCCTCACAGGCCAGGCCACAGCTCACTGGAGGCCTCGCCCTCTACCCCCAGGTAATCAAGAACAACCTGAACCCTACATGGAAGTGCTTCTCAGTCCCCCTTCAGCATTTCTGTGGTGGAGACCCCAGCACACCCATCCAGGTGAGGAGCTTGCCTCCTGAGTGGACTGAGCAGGGGAAGAGAGCCTGGAGAGGGACTTATTCTCACCTGCCGCCTGACTCCTTTATTTCCACACACACCTTCATCTCAGGTGCGATGCTCGGATTATGACAGTGATGGGTCACATGATCTCATTGGTACCTTCTACACCAGCTTGGCCCAGCTGCAAGCAGTCCCGGTGAGCACTGGCCCTGCTCAGGGGTGTTGAGGTGGGCCTATATGGCTGTAGCTCGGCGGGGGAGAGGGAGGAGAGGGCAGCTCGGGTCCTTGACTGATGCTCTGGGAGTTTCCTACCCTAATTTTTCTCTCCTCACCAGGCTGAGTTTGAATGCATCCACCCTGAGAAGCAGCAGAAAAAGAAAAGCTACAAGAATTCTGGAACTATCTGTGTCAAGATTTGCCAGGTGAGACAATAGCCCATGTGACCCAGGCTCTGATTCCTGAGCTCCATGACTCCAACCCTATCACCCCAGCCATGACTCTGGTTTCATCTACAGGTAGAAACAGAATATTCCTTTCTGGACTACGTGATGGGAGGCTGTCAAATCAACTTCACTGTAAGTTGCCTTACCAGGCACAAAAGAACAGGTCTGGGGCTCCAGGTAGCCTTCAGCTCCCTTCCTCATCTCCTCCCAGGTGGGTGTGGACTTCACTGGCTCCAATGGAGATCCTTCTTCACCTGACTCCCTACACTACCTGAGTCCAACAGGGGTCAATGAGTACCTGACAGCACTGTGGAGTGTGGGCAGTGTGGTTCAGGACTATGACACGTGAGTAACTGTTCTCTTGGTCATTCCATGCCCTGCAAATGCTTTAGCCTCTGAGCTCACAGTCCCCTCACTGCCTTTTCTCCAACTTACTGTCCTCCCACAGGGACAAGCTATTCCCAGCATTTGGATTTGGGGCCCAGGTACCTCCAGATTGGCAGGTAAGCTCTCTCTTACTCTTATTTTCAGTTTCAGGGTCCTGATTTTGAGGAATGTGGTGAACTTACTTGTTGGTGGCACTCACTTTTAAGAGGAGATGCAGGGATGGATCCCAGCAAGCATGTGCATGTATACAGCAAGTGCTCAGGACTAAATAGCTCCTGTGGGAATCCTGATACATGCCATAGAGCCTTTTTCTTAGCACAAAGAAGGTCATGGGGGAAGAACTTCATTTTCATTCTTGCCCTCAGGTCTCTCATGAATTTGCCTTGAACTTCAATCCCAGTAACCCCTACTGTGCAGGTAAGTTCCCCCATCCACTTAGAGGGAGGTCTGTCCACAACTAGAGGGGAAAGCTTGTACGAGCAAAGGAGAGTGGGGGCAGATACCTGCCTCCATTGTCCAGAGGGGTGGACTTTACAGCTAGGCTTCTGGAGTCAAATCATCATGCCACATGACTTGGAGCAAATTGCTTAGTCTCTGTGTGTTTTGGTTTTGTAGTAAGACAAAATATTTTAGGATATTGAGTATTCAAGGAGAGGATGCAAGTAAAGCAGTAAGCATAGTACATAATAAGTGCCCTCTAAAAAATGGTAGCTGTTATATCATTATTATCTTCACCTAGAAGCTCACAGGTACTTATCTGGGCATCAATGGAAGCCTTCGTTGCCTCCCTGCCAGGTGTTTTTTGCCAGAGTCCCACAAGCCGTTTTGTCTAGGGCCACAACGTTGTGACTCCCCAGCAGCCCCAGGTGGGCAACAAGCTGAAGTGGAAAATTTGACCTAATCTGATCTGACCTGGGTTTTTAAATTTTCTTTTAACTGTGTATTTTGACTTAAGTTCAGATTTAGAAAAAAATTATAAGAATAGTCATAGGGGTTCAGGTTAATGGAACTCAGGAGTCAGGGCCTGAGTCATACGGGCTGTTGTTTACCCAGATTCCCATATGTACACAGTGTGTGTGTGTGGGGTGTGTGTATATATATGTGTATGTATGTGTGTGCATATATACATATGGTTTTTATTAATCTTTTTTTTTTCCTAAAATGTTTGAGAATGTTGTGGTGAATAGCCCTGCCCCAAGTTTGCCTCTCTGGCCCCACCAACTTTGTCCTCATCATCATCCACATGGCCCTTTACCCCTAAATACTTCAGGGTGTGTTTCCTAAAATCAAGGACATTTTCTTACATAACCACAGTCCAATTCTCAAAATCAGAAAATTAACATCAATATAATACTATTATCCACTCTATAGCATTTATTCAGATTTTGCCAATTGTCTAATGTCTTTTACAGCAAAAAAAAAAAAAAAAAACTTAGATCACACAGTACATTCAATTATATCTTTTTACCTGGAAGAGTTCTTCATGTCTTTCATGATAATATTTTTGAAGAGTGGAGGCCAGATAATTTCTAGAATGTCCCTCAGTTTGGGTTTACCTGATATATCCTCGTGATTAGATTCAGGTTATACATTTTTGGCAGGAATACCACCAAAGTGGTGCTGTGTATTCTTCTTGGTGCATCATGTCAGGAGGCACATGTTGATTTGTCCTATTACCAGGCATGTTAACTTTGATCATTTGGTTAAGGTAGGGTCTACCAGATTTCTCCACTGTACAAGTGCTGTTTTTCCCTTTGTAATTAATAAGTATCTTTTGAGAAGATACTTTGAAGCTATATAAATATCCAGTTACTCATCAACTCTCACCCCCAGTTTAAAAATAATTTTTTTTTTAGAGACGAGGTCTTGCTATGTTGCCTAGGCTGGCTTCAAACTCCTGGGCACAAGCAGTCCTCCCACCTCTGCCTCCCAAGTAGCTGGGATTATAGGCACATACTATTATGTCCAGCTACCCTCTCTAGTTTTAACATCCATTGATGATCCTTGCCTGAATCACTTATTTCTATGATAATTATCAAATGATTTTGTAATTCTTCCTTCAACATTTGTTAAGAGCTTTCCCTTTTCCCCCATAATTATTTAATATCTATATGGGTCCTTATTTTATTAAATGGATTATAATTCATTATTTTATTAAGGAGGTTATAATCTGATGCTCAAATTTTCCTGGTTTTGTACAGGGCATCCCCTTAATCTGGGTTTTAATTCAAGCTGTGATTTAGGGCAAGTCCCTGCCTCTCTTCGAACCTTAGTTTCCTTATCTGTAGGATAGAGATACGTACCCTGGGTTATAAGGGTGATTGAATGAAATGTACCCAGGTTCCCAAATCTCCTGGGCTGGGATGGGGTGATTTCAGGAGTGGCCTAGTCTCAAAAGGTCCAGGATTTTACAGTGTTCTTTGCCCTCCTCTGCAGGCATCCAGGGCATTGTGGATGCCTACCGCCAAGCCCTGCCCCAAGTTCGCCTCTATGGCCCCACCAACTTCGCACCCATCATCAACCATGTGGCCAGGTTTGCAGCCCAGGCTGCACATCAGGGGACTGCCTCGGTGAGGGTTGTGGGTGGCAGGGGCAATGGAGGTGGTCAAAGGCTCCCTTTGAGGGCTGTGTAACAAGGGACTTCTTATATGTGTGGGAATGTGTGACTGGGGTGTCTGGAGGGGTTTGGGAGGGTGGGTCTGCCTCAGTACATGAATGGGCTTGTCCCTAGCAATACTTCGTGCTGTTGCTGCTGACGGACGGTGCTGTGACAGATGTAGAGGCCACACGTGAGGCTGTGGTGTATGCCTCGAACCTGCCCATGTCGGTGATCATTGTGGGTGTGGGCAGTGCTGACTTCGACGCCATGGAACAGCTGGATGCTGACGGTGGGCCCCTGCGAACACATTCTGGGCAGGCAGCTACCCGTGACATAGTACAGTTTGTCCCCTACCGCCGATTCCAGAATGTGAGTGGGGGCAAGTTTGATCTGGGGGTTTACCCTTTCACCTCTCCCTGATGTGAGTGGGGATACTTGCCCTTTCCTCAAAGTCTGGGGCAGGGTTGGGTGCTGGGTTTTGTATCCTTTCTTGTGTATGAAGTATAGAGCTTGGGCAGCTGTTTTGGGCTACCACTGACCTTGCCCTTCTTCTCCTGGCAGGCCCCTCGGGAGGCATTGGCACAGACTGTGCTTGCAGAAGTGCCCACACAACTGGTCTCCTACTTCAAGGCCCAGGGTTGGGCCCCATTCAAGCCGCTTCCACCCCCAGCCAATGGCACTGCACAAGCCCCCCAGGCCTAGATTCCCTTGGAGTCTGTGGCCAGTCCTCAGCCCTACGTCCGCAAGGTCCCTCTGGGCCATGGCCCAACCGGCACACTCTCCTCAGTGCTAGCACTTAATATTTTTTGATACTTTTATACTTGTTTCTGCTGTTACTGCTCTTGATCCCTGATGCTTGCCCCTGGTATCCTCATTCAATAAAGAACAGTGAAGACCATTGCTTTGCCACTGCTCTGTGTTTTTGGGTGGGAGGCTGCTATTAGCCATGTTTACTTTGCCTTTGTGAGCCTCAGTTTGTTGATCTTAGGGGTTGTTGAGTGACAGATGCCTCTGGTGTAATAGCCCCACTCAAAGAAATTGGGTATTCCTGGCCAGATATCTAAATAACTCTCACTATATACAAAGTTTGAATTTTCAGCACTTCAGCCTTCCCTCCCTCAGGGCAGGGCGGAGCTGAGCTGGGAACAAAGACAAGGTGGAAAGCCCTAGATCTTGTAAGAGGCAGAAAAAAGCAGGGAGGGATTAGTTTAAAGGGGGAGCAAGGGCTAAGTTAGGTTTCCTAGAGGAGGGAGTATGGTAGTTCTGGTCCTAAAAACAGGTGAAAATTTTGACTTTGTTAACAGCTAACCTTTTTTCTCTTACTAGAAAATTAATATGTATATTTGTTTTTAGAAAAAATTTTAAATACAGAAAATATATCACCCAAACTCTTCATGTCCCAATGAAACATATTTGGTGCATATCTTTTAGTTTATACATACTGTTTTAGCATGCTTTAAATTTTTTTTCTAATTTTAAAATGTATGTTGGCACAAAATTATTTCAAATATAAATATTGCACAAAATAGTGGAGGTGAGAGCCCCTATTTAATCCTACGTCTGATAAAAATTTTTTTTCTAAATAGGATGTTAGACATACTATTTGTACCTTGTTTTTATTTATTACATATTTTTAATTATATATTTTGGGTGTCTTTCCCATTAGAATTTATTGTCTCCCCTCATTCTTCTCTTCTTTTCTTTATTTTGTTTTGTTTTATTTCTTTTTTAGATTTTGAGAGACAGGGTCTTGCTCTGTCACCCAGGCTGGAGTGCAGTGGCACAATCACAGCTCACTGTAACCTTGAACTCCTGGGCTCAAGAGATCCTCCTGTTTCAGACTCCCAAGTAGCAGGAACTACAGGCGTATGCCACCATGGCTGGCTAATTTTTCTATTTTTTTGTAGAGATGAAGTTTTGTTATGTTGTTCAGGCTGGTCTCAAATTCCTGGCCTCAAGCAATCCTCCCACCTTGGCCTCCCAAAGTGCCGGGGATTATACTGTGCCCCAGCCTTACTTCATTATTTTTAATGCCTACATATTATTCTCATATATGAGTGTACCATAGCGTATTTAGTCAATCCTTTATTTATGGAGATTTGAGTCCCTTCCAGTTTTGTTCTCTTACAAGCAATGCAGTAATGAACATCCTTATACATTTATCTTTGTATAGCTGTAAGAGTATTTCTGAAGAATTTGTTCCTAGAAGTGGAAAAGCTAGATGAAAGGGTATATTTAAAGTTTTAGTAGATATTGCAAATTGCCCTCCATAGCAGAAGTTATGGCCAAACTTACCCCTTATGTTAATCTAACAGGCAAAAATAGAAAAATCTAATTTTTAGTTTAGATTTATTTATTTTTTAATATATTTTAATTTCTTTTAATCTTCTCTGTATCATTGCAATTTTAGTATATGTGCTGCCAAAGCAAACACTAGATTTATTTAAATATGAATGCTAGGTATCATTTCATGTTTGTGAACTATATTTCTTCTCAATAGCCTATTCATAGGCTATGTGTATGTGTGTTATAGTCTTTATTCTATTAAAGTTATTAACCCTTCCTGTCATACATGTTGAAAATATTTCTTCCCAGGCTGTTGTCTTATCATTTATAGTATGTATCCTTTGGCATACAGAACTCTTTCAATATGGAAATTAAAAATTTTCATGCGTGCCAATTTAACTTGCTTTTTAAAAAGTCATCCATATATCATGAATTACTTTCCATGACATGAAACATTCTCTTATATTGCCATTTCTGTTGGCTGCATATAATTTTGTAGCATAATTTATCTACTTGGACACTAAGTTTCCAGATTTTTTAATAAATGACACTGATAAATATCATTTTAGGTATTGCCTTTGAATACATCTATGTTTTCTTTGGATACATTCTTAGAAATGGAATTGCTGTGATTTAAGAGTTACAAAAAGTTGTAGGTTTTTTGGGTTTTTTTTAGGGACAGGGTCTTGCTCTGTTGACTAGGTTAGGATGCAGTGACACCATCATAGCTCACTGCAGCCTCCAACTCCTGGGCTCAAGAGATCCTCCTGCCTCAGCCTCCTGAGTTGCTGGGATTTACAGGCATGAGCCAGCACACCTGGCTAAAGAGTATAAAAAGTTTTAAGGCTTTTGGCTCCTACTGTGAAACTGCCCTCCAGAAAAGCTGTATTAATTCATATTTCTAAATTTAGGTTTTAAGAGCACTCAGTAGAATCTTTTTCATCTTCAAATTACAAAAATAATATCCCCCAATTTTAAACAGATGGATGTGTTCCCACCTCCACGTATGTGTATGTGTGTTAGACATTCCCAGTTTCACTTTCTAGAGGTGTAACCACTGTTAATAATCTGATTATTCTTCTAAAACATGAACACACTGGGAAGCATCCTAACATGTGTTTCTTTGCCCATGCTGGTCCCCCTTTTCGACCCCTAAGAAGAACACAATCCTTTGATGCCTGTTTTCTCCATGTTTTTTTCCCTCCAGTGCCACTCTTAACCCTTACAATTCTTGGATCTGTAAATGAATTGTCCTGTTTCCTGGAGCATCATCTTTCCCCTGTCAGGCTCCTTTAGGGCAGGGACTGGTGAACACTAGATCACCTACACCATGCCTAGCACACAGTGGGGCACTCAAGTCTCAGGACAACCTGAGTAGGGACTACCAGGCCTGCACTCAGAAATTTTTCCTAGAGGTTCTCAAGTCTCCTTAGTCTTTGAGTGCCTGGAGAAAGGGGGTATTTTCCCCTCTACCTGCACCTAGGAGTTGGGGACTTTCCCAGATGTTGGGGGTGGAAATTGAGGAGCATAAATGTGGCTTCAGGCTGCTTGGCAGTTCTGCAGTTAAAAGAGGGTGGCCTCTGCAGGAAGGTGGACCTGGGTCCTGCTCTAGTACTGCTCTTCCCTAGCTGTGTGACCTTGACCAAGTTTCCTGATCTGAGCAGTTTCCCTCTCTGGTTGTGAGGATTAAGTTAG
The DNA here is from genome assembly GCA_023783475.1 of Daubentonia madagascariensis. Taxonomy (NCBI): domain Eukaryota; kingdom Metazoa; phylum Chordata; class Mammalia; order Primates; family Daubentoniidae; genus Daubentonia; species Daubentonia madagascariensis. The sequence continues at coordinate 19,309,123 of JAKFHU010002136.1, read as the reverse complement.
GTAATGTGTATGATGTCCACAGCACCATTTCTTGTACATGGTAAGCACTCCATGAAGGTGAGCTGCTGCTACTATGTTGATCTGGACTTCTCCAAGAAAAGAGGGTGCATTGGGAGGTAAACCCCACCATACTCATATGCCAAATGCAGCCAGAGCTCTCCCAACAGATCACCCCAAAGCACTGATCCAGCTTCTTTCAGCAGAACTCAGTTCTAGTCCAACAATCAGCATGTTTAATGAGGCCCCCCAGTGGCCCCTGTGGCACTGTCCCCTGCCCCCTCTGAGGTTCGCACACCATGGGCACGGACTCGATACAAGCACGTGAAACGGGGATGGCCCCAGTTGCTTAGAATCTGGATCTTCACCTTGGGAAAGGCAGCTGGGGGGTCATTCTGGGGAGACAAACGGATCACACCAAGACATACTCTCCCAAGGGCTGCCCTCCTCCCCAACCCTCCTTCCCTCACTGCCCCATTCCCTTAGCACCTTCACCCCCAGCGACAAACACACCTGCAGGTGGAAAGTCTGAATCTCAGATTTCTCCACGTCGAAGGTGAACTTCCCCAAGAAAACTTCAGTCTCATCATCAACCTGGAGGCCCTGGTGGGTAAAGAACGAATGAACAGTGAGGCACAGGTGGAGGGGAGAAAAGTTTGCTGAGGATCTATGGGTTCAATAGCTGTATGCATGCTGTCATGTATTTTTTTCTTTATTTAAATTGACAGAACAAGAAGGTCATGTATTTTTTGATGGTAGGATACTGTGGTGTGGAATGTGGGCTCTAAGAAACTGGGTTTTAAATTTTAGTTCAGCCCATTGTTAGCTGTGTTACTTTGGGCAAATAATGTCACCTTTCTGAACATTACTTTCCTCATCTGTAAAAGAGGATAATAGTACTTCATAGGTTGTTATGTGGATGCAATGAAATAATGCATGGAAACTGCTTGGCACAGAGTAGGTGCTCAATAAGCCATAACTCATATTTGGACATGGTTATGACTATAACCTACAGCAGCCCTAAGAGGCAAATAGTAGTATTTCCATTTTATAGATGAGCAAACGAAGACTCAAAACTGGCACCAGTTTTCATGACTGCTTGGGGCTTTCTAGGCAAATCCCCCACCTCCTGACCTCGGCCCCACTCACAAAGACTGCGAAGTCGCGGGGGGCGCTGTTGGCTCCCCCAGTGTGCGCCACGCTGGGCGGCGGATGCTGCAGAGTGATGTCGCTCAGCTGCACACGACCCGGCAAGCGAATCACCACCTGGCCCTGGTCGCCCTCAAAAGCCCAGCAATTCCCAGGGAACACGTCTGGCTGCAGGCGGGCGGACAGACCATCAGAACCAGAGGACAGAGCGACTGCTGCACCTCCCCCGCGCGGGCGTCGGATCCGGCAGGCTTAGACCTCAGCTCGACCCTAACTTCAGTCTCGCCGGGAGCTCCGTCTCCAGCCCGGGTCCCTGGCCAGCCAGATCCCGCCCAGGGCCCAGTCCTCAGCACTGCCAGTTCATCCTTGGCCTCGCCCAAAGCCTCACCCAAGCCAAGCCAGGCCCCGCCTCCGGCGAGGCCCATCCTCTGTCCAGCCCGGCCCCACCTAGCGCCACACCCTCAGCTCAGCCAGGTCCAGTCTCCAGAGAGTCGTTCTGGGTCCTTTTTCCAGTGTCCCGCCCCTGGTCCCATCCCGGGATTCTATTTCCAGGCTCACCTCCAGGATAACCGTGGGCGGCCGTGCGTAGTTCCAGAAACTGAAGCGATTCCAAAAGTAGGCAGTGTTCGTGTCTTCGTAGTCGTGGGATGTCTTCTCTAGGTCAATGGAGGCTCCTGGAGCAGGGAGGAGAAGTAACCCTCAGGGGCTCCCAGGCCTTACCGACAGCTGGGGGACGGTCTGTCTGAGGCTCTGTCTTCTTTGGCCGGCCAGGTGCATAGGTCTGTCTGTGTCAATGTCTCCGTCTCTTTCCATGTGTCTGAGTCTCTGTCTCCCAGTATCTCTGGGCCTTACCCACAGAGCTCAGCGCATAGTCGGGTTTCCGCACAAAGTCCTCATTCAGCCTCTGGAACACGAGCTTAGCCACTCTCTGAAAAGAGGGAGGGCGGAGCCTGGAGGAGCCGGGCTTGCGGGCTGGTTTTACAGGTGGGCGGGGTTCCCTGAGAACTAGGTGCTCTGGGAGCGACTTTGTGGGCCTCAGGAGAAATCGCGCAGGGCTTTGGGACGGAGCTTAAGTCTCAGGACTCAGGCAGCGGGGATCCGCCAGGGGTTTCCAAGGTGGGCCGGGGCTCACCTCGCTGTTGGCTGCGCGGACGCTGGACACCTCCTTGTGCAGTTTATCCAGCTCGGCCTGGAGTTGCTGCAGCTGCTGCCCCTGGGAGCGCACGCGCTCATGGTACTCACTGGAGGTGGGAGGTTGGCTCAGTGCAGTTGGCTCCCTGTCCCCTTGGACACCTCGCATAAGGCCCCCCATGCTCCCAAGGTGCTCAAAGAAGCACCTTGGAGCCCTCCAATTTCCCACCCTAGGCGCCCTCTTTCACCTTAGAGTCAGCATCTCCTTAGGCTCCTATTGGAGGGAGGGAGGGACAAAATACGGGGCTGCTCAGCTCCCCGCCCCTTTCTGCCACTTCAGCCTGGGAACAGCCAGGCTCAAAGTGCCTACTTTTTGAGGACTGTGCCCCATTCCCCGACTCTTCCTTAACCTTCCAGGATCATAGCCTCTCAGAGATCCTCAAGCACCTCTGGGTACAATCCCTCAGAAATCTTTATATCCAGCCCTCCAGCCCTTCTTTAGGGTTATAGCCTCTGGCACTGCCCCCCTTCCAGCAATCCAGGAGACTCCCCACAATCTCCAGGTTCACAACCTGCCAACCACCTACCCAAGGACACAGTCTCCCCAACTCACATTCTCCAAAGGAGGGACCAGATACAGGAGCCCCAACCAGAGTGCTGGAGAAAAAGGGGGGGGGGGTTCAGGGGAAGGGAAAGGAAGAGAAGGGGGTTCCCTGGCATAAGGGGACAGTGAGAAGAGTCTTCATGGGGTTGAGTCTGGGGAGGGCGGGGAGTTGGAAGGGGCACTAGAGGGCTCTGAAGGGCAATGTGAGAAGCTGAAGGGGCCGAGTGGGCTGAAGGACATAGGAGAAAATGTGCTGGGTTTGGCTCCAAAACAGCCAGGGCTGGGGCCCTCACCTGCCAGAAAGAGGCTCAGCAGCGACACAGCCGTGAGCAGGAAGCGGATGGAACAGACCTCCCTGAGGGACCGGAGGGAGGCTGAGGCCCCAGACCTTAGTCAACCCCCCAGCCCCCACCCTGGGGTCCTAGACCCAGCTCTTGCAAACACGACTCAACCAGATCTGAATCGTCTCAAGCGTCAGCCAGGTCCTGGCCCTGCTCCCCACCCCCTCCCAAGAACAGCCCCTGGGGTGCCTCGTCCCTCCCTCTGACCTGTACACACTGACCAGCACATCTCCTAACAGGGATAACAACACGCTCAGCACCTGGAAGAGTAGGCCTGAGGGCAAGAGAGGGGGCTCAGAGAGGGGCAGAGGAGATGAGGTAGGGGCTCAGAGAGCATAGTGTTCCAGGTTTGGAAGGGGTTCAGGAATGGGACCAGGGATGGGCCCGGGGCTCATGAACAGCGGGGTGAGCTAGGAGATTAGAGGGTGCTGGAGAATTTAGGCTCAGAGAAGGGGCTGGATAGTCAGACATGGGCGGGGGGCTCAGAACGGAGAACCAGGTCTCAGAAATGAGAATTGGAGTTTGGGGACGGGAGCTGGAGGGTCAAAGGGGATCAGGACTGGCCTGGCTCGTACTCAGAAAGCTCTTGGAGACCCGCGGGGTAGGCATCTCCTGCCTGAGATCCAGGGTCGAGAGAAGGTCGAGCTGCTCCTCAGAGACTACAGGAGACTCAGCCGGTTCTGCGGGAGCCCAAGGGCTCCATTGGGGCCTTGCGCACTGCAGGCCCACTTTTCCCCCGGGACCCGGCCGCAGATTCCCCAGCCCAGATGCCAGAAAGCTGGGCAGCCTCTCACAGGCTTTGCTCCCCCCGCACCACCCTCCCAGGTCTGTCTGCGCATCCTGAGTCCCCGCCCCTCAGGGAGGCTAAGTCAAGAATTGGTCCCACCCCCCAAACAGTTACCCGTCCCCACTCTTAGGTCTTGGCGCGGCCCCATTGTCCCGGTAGCCACTCACACGAACGCTGAGGCCGCGCCTCCTCGGTGGTGCCCAATCACAAGATTTCCCCCGCCCCTTCCCATGACCGTCCATCACACAGAGGCCCCGCCCCTTAAGGATCTTATTTACCACCGCCCCTTTACCCTACAGGCCCCTCCCCATAGGAGATGCTCAGACTTAATTTTAGGCCCGTCCCACACCAAGCCCCGCCCCTTAGGCCCCGCCCCCTCCATCGGCTCACCCGAGTTCGACCCCGCCCGCACCCGAGGCCCCGCCCCTCACGGTTGCCGCGCCACAGGCGGTCTGCCCGTCGTAGCTCCGGGGCGCCGGCTTCTGCCGAGAGCTTCCTGCCCATGTGGTTCCTCCGGGCACTCCTGCGCTCAAGGCGGGCTCACCGCAGCTCGAGCCCCGGGCTCTTCTGCCCTCGGGCTCCCCAGGCCCCGGCCCAGCTGACCGGTGGCCGTTGCTGTCCTCTGAGGTGACGCTCACTGAGCTGTTGCTGTTGTCGCTGTAGAAGTTGGGCGTGTGCTTGCGCGGGGACGCAGCCGAGCCCGTGCGGGGGCTCCGCCGCATCCTGACCGGGGGCCGCCCCTCGCGGACGCCAAAGTCGCCGCCCAGTCGTCAAGGCCCTGGGCCCTCCCTCAGCAGCTGCGCGCCGCCGGGAACCCACGGACCCCGCGTGCAGCCGGCAGGCCCCGCGGCCGGACCCAGCCCTCTCGCCTGTGTCTGGGCCGGCTGCTGACGTCACAGAGGAGCCCGAGGTCTCCGCGGAACGTCCTGGCCGCGCGTCACAGAGCTAGCCGTGACGTCGCTGGGAGCCATGGCAGCCTCTCTTACTCTTTCTGACGTTTGAAGAGAGCAATGACATCACAACATTTCCCAGAACACCCCATCTAAAATTGCACTCAGGGTAAAACAATTTCTATCCCCTGTCCCTGCTTTTTCTCCTTAGCGCTTGTCACTAACATGCTGTATATTTCACTTATTTCATTATTGCCTGTCATGCCCACTAGAATGGAAACTTTATGAGGGCAGGGATTTTTGTTTGTTCACGACTGTGTCCTCCAGCACCTAGGTAGGCCTAGCCTGTAGTAGGTGCTCAAATATCTGTGACTGAATGAGTGTTAAGAAGGAGCAAGGCATCACCCCTTGCACTTCTAAACATTTAGTCCTTTTGCTCTGCAAGTCCTTCAGCCCTTTCCTCTCATCCCAGTCATCAGGTCAGAGAACTCTGCCCTCAGGATCTGTGTGTGGGTCCCTCCCCCAGCCCCACGTCCAGGGGTCTGTGGGGTGTGAGTTCACCACCCACCAAGGAGTATACCCACACTCAGACCATACACATGAGCCATGGAGAATGGCCTAGGGATCACAGATGGTCACAGCCAGAGGACCAGAGGTTCCCAAACTCCTGCTGTGCAACAGAATACCAGGCACACCTTGAGATTCCACTGTACCATTTCTGGAGTGGGCCCTGGGATGTGCATTTTCCACTTTTGTGATCCTGATTAAGGACCACACCTCAAAAAGCAATGCAGTGCATCCTGTGTAAGTTACACAGCTAAGCAAACAGGTCTAGGGAGGGGAAAGAACTTCCCTGAGACCACGCAGTGCATAACATTAGAATTCCAAAATCCTTCCCTCCTGCCTAGTACTCTTCCCACCACAGGACACCTTCCTTAGAATATTAGGAAGTGGAAATGGCAGTTCTTAGAGGGGTTAAGGCACAGGAAAAACCTGTTAAGCTGTGTTCCAGCCCAGAGGGGAGATGCCCATGCCGGGCTCCAGAGGGGTGACATCAATATCTTGCTGATTAGATGCCACAGACCCCAGGAGGAGGAAGGGAAAGGAAGGCCAAGATGCTGCAAACTAAGGATTCTTGTCCATACACCACATCCCACCCCATACCCCTGGCCTGTTTCATGTTTGACTGTGAACTCCTTTGGGTCCCAGTGTCCTCACCTGTTAAAAGGGGGAGGTAAAGCCCTCCCTCAACACCCAAGGGTCTTCAGGTCTAACCTGGATCTTGCTTAGAAAGAGAACAACCCATTCCTCTTGTCTGGTGTTTTAGAGACCCCCAGACTCATTTGAATACCTAACAACAGAAATAGGCAGAATAGGGCTTTCCTACCCCAGTACAGAGATGGAAAAGCTGAAACACAAGGAGGGGCCATGTCTGGCTCAAGGCCACATAGCAAGACCCAGATCCTCTGTCTAATCTTATCTGCTGCTGCTGCCCAGTGTACATTCCTTGTATTCAGGCCAAACCAAACAAATCACATGTCCTAGAACATACTCTGCATTCCTCCACATTGCCTGGATGTCTGTCCCTGTTCCCAACTCTTGTCCTCTCAGCCCATTTTAAAAACTCCTTCTTCAGGGAGGCCTCTCTGACTTCTCTCTTCTGATCTCCCTAGCCCTGACCCTTTCCTGCTTTGATGGGAATTGCAGTCTTTTTAGGCTGTGTTAGGTATTGGAGTCTATGAAGCCACTGGAAGACAGAACACATCTGATTCACCTCTCTGTGGCTGCACCCCCTACAGGGGTGCATAGAACAAGTCCTGCACATAGGAGGTGTTATTAAATAGAATAATTAAATGGATGGCTGTGAAATGCAGTCAATGCATAGTTACTGTTACCTATTATGGGTCCAGACTTCAGGATGCATTCTTTACCTCATTCAGCAAAAGTATTGCACATCTGTTTAAGGGTTATTAGTCTAAGCTAGGAGCTCTTTGTCCAGAAAAGTGTATACATATGCTCGATATTTTACAGAAAATTTCAAACGTTTGTGGACTCTATGGAACTGTTCTATGGTCCTACTAGTATCCTAGGACCCCAAGTTAAGGACCTCTGGCTTCTGGCTTGAATACCTGCTATGTGCAAGCTAGGGACACACATCAAATCACTCATTAATTCAATAAATATGTTGAATGCCTATAGCACTAATGCTAGGGGATAGGAGATGCATTTATTAATCCATCCATTTATTCAGACAGTGTTTTGAGGATCTACCATGTGCACACCCTGAACTGGGCATAGAGAACAGAAAGATGAACAAGAAAGAACATTAGACCCAAGCCCTTGAAGCCTCTTAGGCTGGCAGGGACCAGACTGGGGTCCTCTTCTCTCCCCTTGCCTCCATCCCCACCTTATCCTGGTTCCCACCCCACAAGGATGCAGGATGGAGGTTGAAGCAGTCCTGCCAGCTTGCACCTGGTGCAGGCAGGGAGGATTGAGCTAACTACAGGGACCTTATCCCCAACTCTCAGTCCTCTCCTCCCTCCCCAGTCATGACCCCCAAGGCTTGCTGCCGGTGTGTTTGACTAAAGGGCAGGGATTGCTGAACCTGCTGGGTTAGTCCAGTGAGTCAGAAGCGATTCAGGTTGGCAGGCAGGTGGGCAGGAGGGCAGGCAGGCAGAGGGAGTGCCAGTGGCACTGGGACCATGGCTCTGACCGTGTGTGTGCGGCGACTAACAGGGCTACCGGGCACCCATGACCAACAAGTGAAGCTCAGCTTCCGGGGTGAGGCTTGCAGGGGTGCTGTAAGGATTTTTGGAATTGGAGGGCTCTGGATCCTCTATTCCCTAGACCCTCAACCCAATCCCTCGCCATCTCTACAGCCTGTCTCCTTTCTCCCTCAGCCTGATATTTCCAACCCTCTGCCTCCTTTCCCTCCCCATCTTCTGCCTTTCTTTAAGGGTAAATCCAGGAGGGATTGGACACTGGGCCAAGGGTGGGGGAGGAAAATGACTTTTTTGTGTGTGGGGAGGGGCTAATAAATGACTAGTTTCAGTTCTGAGCAGGCTTTACCCAGAAAACAAGAAAAATTCGCTGTGATCAAGAAGCAGATATCGGTGAGGTCAGTATAATTGGTTCCTGGATGGGGAGAAGTGGGTCTGTCTCCTGTCAAGTCCATCCTGGAGTTAGAGGGTTCATTCCCGGGTTTTGGGAGGTGTAGTCTTGGGAAGTGAGGGGACAATCTCAGGCTTGAGAGGTCAGACACAGTTTAGAACCAGTCCCAAGACTGGGAGGATTAATTCTTGATTGGTAGTCAGCCCCAGACCAGCCCTAATTTGGAGTCAACCCCATGTTGGGGGAATCAGTTCCTGGTTTGGGAGATCAGTTCTAGAGTTAGCTCCAAGTTTGGAGGGTTGACTCCTGTTTCAGGAATGGGAATAGGCTCTGGATTGGGGGTGAGGTTCAGCCCAGCATTGGGTGTCACAAGCTTCCTTCTATCCCTAGCTGTTCCGTTGGCCCCACTATGGGGCTCCACTGGCTGGGGAGTGTCTGTCTGTGCAGGTGGTCAACTGCAGCCGTGTATTTAGCCCCAGGTGAGTAGGCCTGGGGGGACCAGGATGCAGGTGAAGCTGGAGGTGGCTTGGTGCCATTCCCCTGGGTCACTCTTGCTCTATGCCACTCCCCCAGGCCTCTGGGGACCCTGGTGATCTCCCTGCAGCAGCTGCAGAATGTTGGACATTTGGTGCTACGGGAGGCCCTGGTGGATGAGAATCTTCGAGTGTCCTCGGTGAGCCCCACCAGCCCCCAGTCTGCCAGACCCAGGCTTGAAAATCCCATTTCTTAGAGGGGAAAACCCAAGACCAAAACAGGAGTGGCACCAAGGCCCCCTAGCCAGGGGGCTGGAGTCAAGGGTCAGGGGTCTCTTGAGGGCCTTTCCTGAGTCCCACATGGGCCAAGAACCAGATTCAGCTCTGAGGCCCAGGGGTGTGGTGATGGGGCAGATAAGGAGTTCTGTGCTGCTCCCTGACCCTGCAGCAGGTTCAATTCTTGTGGGAGACAAAGATGAACCTGGCTGGATTTTCCTGGTGCTTCATAGAGGGTCATACAGCCTAGTAGATGTGGACCTGGCCTCAAATCTCAGATATGCCATTTCCCATCTGAGAACTGGGACAAGTTATCTAGCTGTTTTCTCATTTACATAATGTGGAGTCATACAAAATGTTGAATTTTTCATTCAATTGGTCATCATTTGTTGAGCTCTTATTATAAGCCAAGTGCTGTACTGGGTGGATTTGCCCTCTTGGAGCTCCCTATCTAAAGAGGGAGGCAAACATTAAACAGATATTCACACAAATAAATGTAAAACTGCAACTGGTGGGTGTTATAAAGGAGCTGGTATGGGCTGGGAGAGTGTACAACAGGGACAAACAATGACCTATTTGGGAGTCAGAAAATGTTCCCTGAGGAACCTTGAGCTTAGACCTGAAGGATGACAGGTGTTAACTAAGTAGGAGGGGAGAATGTTCCAGGCAGAGGAAAAGGCATATGCAAAACCCCAGTGCCCTGGGAGAGCACAACTGGGGTGCAGAGCAGAAGCAGAATCCAGGATGAGATAAAGCTGGAAAGGTTGGTGGGAACAGACTATGCAGAGCAATGAAGGCCTTGGTCAGAGATTTCCAAGATCAATGAGGGAAATCTGGAGTCATGTGTGGCCCACTCAAGAGGTAACTTGCACATGGTAAGTTCTTAATAGGTTGTGAGTAGTCAACATTATTAATCATCAGAGAGGAATCACAAGGTACCATACATGCAGGCTAGGAGGGTCTCTGTTTATGGATGGAATAAAAGGCATTGTCCTTGGGTCTCTTTTAGCCCCAGGGTAGTTAGAGGGTGCCGCAGGGGACACTGTATCTGGTTTTAGATCCAGGTGGAGCTTGACCTGAAGTACCAGCCCCCAGATGGTGCTACTGGAGCCTGGGCAGAGGAGGACTTTGGGGCACCCATCTCTGACAGGTAACTGTCCCCATCCACCCCAGCAACCTAGGCAAGGCCTGGTGGCCCCATCCCAGGCAGGCCCTGGAAAGGGAGAAGTTCCAATCTGGATCTGGCAGTACTGTGACCCTTGGACTGGGCTGACCAGGCTGCAGCTCTGTAGTCAGGCCTGTTTTTCTCTCTCTCCTTTCATTTCTCTTCCTCCCAGTTCGGAACTGATCATCCCCAATGTGGGCTTCCAGGAGTTGGAGTAAGTGTGGGGGGATAACCTGAAGTCGATGGGATCAGTCTTGGGGTTAGGAACCAGTGAAGTGGAGTCAGCCCCAGGGTCTGGGATCAGTAATGAAACAGTTCCAGGGTCAGAGGCCAATCCTAGAATTAGAAGCCAATTCTGGAATTAGAGGGGTCCCAGGATAAGGGATCTGTCCTGGCATCAGTGGGGTCAGTCCTAGGGTCAGGGTCAGTCCTAAGGTCCAGGAAGTTGAGGGATGCCCAGAGGTGGGTGATAGGTTCCAGACATGTCCCTTGAGGGCCTTTCCTATCAGGCCTGGGGAGGCTCAGCTGGAGCGGAGGGCAGTGGCTTTGGGCTGCAGGCTAGCTGGAGGCCTAGGCCAGCAGGATGACGAGGAGAATGAGCTGGAGCTGGAGCTGGAGCCGGAGGAGGAGCCTGATGTGGAGCTTTCTGGGGTTGTGTTCAGCCCCCTCAAGAGGTAACTTGTACCCATGGCACACCTGCTCCCACACCCTACCAGTGAGTCAGTCTCTCTGCTCACACACACAGACCCACGCCCATCCACCCTCACAAACACATGTCCCCAGGATATGCGGGAAGGGTGGATACCCTGGGGTCAAGGGTCTCTCACCCATAGTCATAGACACTGTCATGTTCACACATATAGTTACACTGACTCACACACATGCAGGTGATGAAAGCTTGATAAAAGCAAAGAGTTTTGTTCCTTTTGTTCACTGCAGTGTCCCAGTGCCTAAGGCAGTGATCACACATAGTACGTGCTCAATAAATCTTTGTTGAGTGAATGAATGGTTTCAGGGCTCCAGGAATGAGTCAAATTCTGGGTGCAGGGTTGAGATGGAGACGACAAGGCAAGACCTGAAGGACTTGGAATAAAAAAGTTCAGAGGGAGAGGACATCTCATCCCCAGCATCGTGCAAGTGTGTGTGTGGGTGGGGAGGGGGCCAAGTGAGAGCTGACCTTAAGCTCCTCCACAGCCGAGCCAGGGACCTGGCCCGTGTGGATCCCTTCCAGGTGTCCAGAGCCCAAGACTTCCAGGTACCGCTCTTTTTCCAGGCCCTAACACTTGGAGAGTACCCCCTGTTGTGAGGCTACCAGCGTTCCTCCCCCTACCCAAAAAGGTCTGGTTTCCTTTCCTACACCTTCTGCACCCCTCAGGTGGGCGTCACCGTGCTCGAGGCCCAAAAACTGGTGGGAGTCAACATTAACCCCTATGTGGCTGTGCACGTTGGGGAGCAGCGCCGAGTGACCGCCACACAGCGTGAGACCAATTGCCCCTTCTACAACGAGGTGGGCACGACCAAGGAAGAGGGCGAGCCTGAGAATGGGCGGGACCAGACAGGAACTGTCCCCGGAGGGGGCGTGGCCTGGGTGGAACTGAGCCTAGGGATGTGCAGGGGAGGGTTGTGGTGAGGCGCTGTGGGGGTCGGGGGCAGGAGGGTGTTCTGTCTGCCAGAGACAGGCGTAAGCTGGTGTGAGCTCTTCACATCTAACCTTCTCTCACCCCTGCTACAACCCAGTACTTCTTGTTCGAATTTCATGAGACGCGCCTTCGCCTCGAAGACTTGCTGCTGGAGATCACGGTGAGGGGAGTTAGGGGTCAGAGGTTTCCCTCAGCGAAGGGGGATGCGAAAGCACCAGGACTAACACCACTTCCCCCCCAGGCTTTCCATTCGCAGACCCTCCCCTTTATGGCCACTCGGATAGGCACCTTCAGGATGGACCTGGGCATCGTCTTCGACCAGCCAGGTACCAAACCCTCTGCACGGACAAGGAGCCCGGAAACTGACCCTCTGGGCAGGGGCTCTGCACCGACCCCTATACATTAACTTCTGAGACCGCCATCTCTCGCGAAGGCTGAACTCTTTGCACTCCCGCTCCTCCCTGCTGAGCCAGACGGGAACCCCGGGCATTGTCCAACACTGCGATAGCAGCCTTACGGACCACCTCGTGCATCCCGCCGGTCCCCCCTGACCCCAGGCCCGTTCCTCCCCCCCAGATGGCCACTTCTACCAGAAATGGGCTCCGCTGCATGACCCCCGGGACACCCGCGCCGGGACCAAAGGCTTCGTCAAGGTCACCTTGACCGTGAGGGCGCGCGGGGACCTAACCCCTTCACTGCCACCCCCGGGCCCAGGGCACAGTTCGGACATCGAGAAGTGAGCTGGGGTGAGGTGGGGAGGGGAGGCTAGGACCCGGCGTGGCCTCCGGGGCGCGGATTAGGGGAGGGGCCGAGACTCCAGCCTCTCGGCTCTCGGCGCCCCCTACCCTAGGAACCTGCTCCTGCCGCGCCGGGTGCCAGCCGAGAGGCCGTGGGCGCGGCTCCGCGTGCGCTTGTACCGCGCTGAGGGGCTTCCCGCGCTGCGCCCCGGGCTACTGGGCAGCCTGGCCCGCGCCCTGCACGACCAGCGCGTCCTCATGGAGCCCTACGTGCGGGTGTCTTTCCTGGGCCAGCAGGTAAGTCCCCCCACCCCTGCCGCGGCTCAGGCCTTGACCCCGCGCTGACCCCTCTCCGCCTGTCTTCGCCGCCGCCTTCAGGGCGAGACGTCGCTGTGTGGCGAGGCAGCGGCGCCCGAGTGGAATGAGCAGCTGAGCTTCGTGGAGCTCTTCCCGCCGCTGACGCGCGGCCTTCGTCTGCAGCTGAGGGACGACGCGCCCCTAGTCGATGTGGCTCTCGCCACGCATGTGCTGGACCTGAGGCAGATCTCGCACCCGGGCCGCGCGGGTGAGTGCTTCTGGCTTCTGACCTGCGTCCCGCCCCCGCGGCGCACTCCGCGTCCACTCGCCTCTGCTCCCTCCGAGTCTCAATCGCGCCGTAGGTCCCATTCCCGATGGCAAACCTCATCCTCAGGACCCAGCTCCGCTTAGGAAGTCTTGTCCACCCCATAAAAAAAAAAAAAAAAAAAAACAAAAACCAAAAACGAAAAAACCCAGAACCAAAAAAACTGCTCCAAACCGGCTCTGCCCTCTGGAGCCTCACCTGTCACCCCCAGACTGTGAACCCCACCTGCGGCTTGGCCTCCATTGACAAAATCCTGAGGACATGCGCATGTCCAGTAATCATTCCAGCCCTGCCCTTCCTACAAATTTACACGCACTGAAACAAGCCGGTCCACTCATGCCCACTTACCCAGCCCCTTACGGGATCACCCGTAGCTCCGCCCCAATCCTGACTCCACCTCCAGGGCTCCGGCCCCGCCCCTAGAGCGCCGGGCTCCGTCTGTCGGTCAGTAGTGCCTTGGGGAGCTGAGCTGGTTTAGAAGTGTTCCCGGGTCGTGCTCCACAGCAGTGCATCTGCAGCCGAGCCCCTCCCCTGCTCCCACTTTCCAAGGACTTGGAGGCGATAAGGGTGTGGTTCACAGACTGACCTTGTTCCCACCTGCCTCTTGCTCTGCTCTAGAACACTGTTCTTGTTCCCCACAGCGGGGTTTAACCCCACCTTCGGCCCGGCCTGGGTGCCTCTCTATGGCTCACCGCCCAGCGGGGGGCTCCGGGATGGTCTTCAAAGTCTCAATGAAGGCCTTGGCCAAGGCATTTGGTTCCGCGGCCGCCTTCTGGTGGCTGTGTCCATGGAGGTGTTAGAAGGGAGAGCTGAACCTGAGCCTCCTCAGCCCCAACAGGGATCCAGGTTGTCACGGCTCACCCGGAAGAAGAAGAAGAAAGCCAGGCGGGGTCAGACCCCAACTGGGGTTCGGCAGCATGCGGACGCCAGCCCCAGTGCGGTGGGGCCTGAGATTCCTAGTGCGATGGAGGTGGAGGTGGAGGAGCTGCTACCACTGCCAGAGGTGGGGGCTGGGGCTTAGCAAAGGGGGCTGGGCCACTTTCAGCTCTGGAGGTTGTAATCCACTCCTAGGCATTAAAACACCATGAAGGGTCTCAGTTTGGGGACTTGGGTGAAGAGTACAGTGTGTGTACACATGTGCTAGAGTGTATATACACATGTTGGGGGAAGGAGGGCGGCCCAATTATGGGTGGGCCAGAGAGGACCAATCCCCAGGGCCAATGCCTTGGGGCTGCAAGGGGCAGAGAGGGAGGTAGGGTACCTGTAGTGACTTCTAGGCCTTGGTTGCAATGTCTTTCTGTGGGCATTGTGGCCATGCATAGTGCGGGTGCTCCCTGGGAGGGTGGGGGCTGACTCCAGCCTGACTCCCTTCCCCAGAACGCCCTGGCACCCTGCGAAGATTTCCTGCTCTTTGGTGTGCTCTTCGAGGCCACCATGATTGACCCTTCCGTGGCCTCCCAGCCCATCAGCTTTGAGATTTCCATTGGTGTGTGACCTAGCCGACCCCCTGAGGGTCATGGTTTGAGGGTGGACACTCTTTTTTTTTTTTAAGCCAGTCAAATTCAGCAGGGGGGGTTGTATACCAACTTTAGTGACACTAATGTTAATAAGTTCTGATAATCCACTACCATCGGACCTGCCTAAAGGTAGTGACTCTTGTTTCAGACCTTAGGCCCCTGGCAAGGGCTGTTGACCTTCTGTAAGGGGTGGGTTCTGACTTCAACTGAGGCAGAGGCGGTTGAGGGAGGGGTCTGACTCTCAGCCTGGCGCCAGCTGACGCTTGCTGCTCCCGGGGTAGGTCGAGCGGGCCGCCAGGAGGAGCAATTGGGCCGAGGGTCCAGGACCAGGGAGATAACTGAGGGCGAGGTGGTGGAGGCACAGCCTCTGCTGGAGTCGGACTCAGGGGCTGGGCTGGAGGAAGATGAGGAGGAGCCAGGGACCTCTGCTCAGCGGCCTGAGCCCATGGACGGCAGCGGGTCAGTGCTCCTGGTGGCTGGAAGGAGGGTGTTGGGAGGTCCCCAAAGACCCAGATGCCCCTGAAACCTCTGCTTCTCTCTGCCGGTCCCAGGTTGTACCTCTGCTTGCCCCTGCGTCACCGCAAGCCATGTGTGCGCGTGTGGAGCCGCTGGGAGGATCACACGTGGCGCCTGCACAGCAGCAACTGCGTAGGCAAAGTGGCTGAGAGGCTGGTGAGGGCAAGGCCGGTGCCCACAGGGAGATGCTGGGCCATAGGGATGCTGAGGACACCGCGGCCTTTGAAGGGAGCTCTGGAGCAAGGCTAAAGGGCAGAGCGCTAGGGAGCCAGCACCTTGCTGGTACAAGGTCAGGGGTGGTGGAGGCCAAAAAGCACAGCTTCTGGGCAAACTGAGGAAGCCAGAAGTTTTGGGAGGACAGAGATTCAGAATTGTTCAACCCAGGAAGGGCTGGGCGAAGGAGACAGGTGGAGCTACTGGGGGCTGGGCCAGTAGGGGACTAGAAAAATGGAACCACCACCTGAATGGACCCAAAGGAGGGTGACCCAAGAGGTACGGTTGGGAGTGGGGTTGGTGGTGTGGTCTACAAGAGGTCGGAGTCAGGGACCCTCAAGATTTTTGATCCTCTATGCAGGACCAGGGGCTGCAGGAGGTTGAGACACTACAGCTCAGGCCAGGGCCAGGTGCCTGCACATGGCTCAAGCAGGCGCTGGAAGAGCTGGTGGCTGGGAGCAGGTGAGCTGAGAGCCAGCCCTGTTGCTTCCAGTCCCCGGCCGACTCCAGGGTGAGGAAGACTCATGATGACTATCTGGACCCAAGGGCAGCTTGTAGCTGTGTTTGCTCAGCACTTTACAGAATAGTGGGAAGGAGATGACTGTCCCTGTCAAGGGAGCTTGATGGAGATTATTGGGGGTTAGGCCACCCCCAGATGCTCTGGTGCTTGGGCTGCCTCCCATCTCCTATATGCTCCCTTTCCCACACTCATAGAGGCTCATACCATGTCTCATCTCCTCAAACCTCCCCTCTTACTCTCCTCCACATTTGTTCCAGCTGATGACCTTCTCTCCTACTTCGTGAGAAAACAGGAGCCTCACCTTCCCCCACCCAGGCCACCACGCTGCTGGCCTCTGCATCCATCTGCACTCCTTCCTTCCTGCTACAGTGGAGGAGGTGTCCCTGCTCCAACAGCTGTGATCTTGATTTCATCTCCTCTCACCTACTGGAGGATTTAGCTCTTCAATTATCCTTTCTCTCCTGCGTCATCAACTGGTCCCTAGTTACCAGGTCACTGCTGTAACCACATAAACATGTTCCAGTGGCTTTCATCTTTGACTTTCACTGTCCTGAATTCCATAACCTGCTTTAGGTACTTAAGTGTTTTTCTGATCCTCTTCTCAAAAGGGTTATTTGTCTCTTTGTTAATAAATATTTGTAGCATTTACTATGCCAGACACGGTTTTAGGCACAGGAATAACAGTGAAAAGGCATTCCTGCCCATAAAAATCCCTGAAGCTTACATTCTGGTGTGGGGAGTGGGGTGGGGGATGAGTGGAGACACAGATAATGACCATGTGAATAGAGAGATAGAAATATTATAAGTAGGATAAGGATAAGTGTTAAGAGAGAAAATAAAGCAAGAGAGAGGTGTTGCAGTTTTAGACGGGGTATAGAGGGGAGGCCCTGTGAAGGTGACATGAAGATGAAGAAGCAGCCATGTCTATAAGGATGTTCCAGGCAGAGGGGACAGTATGTGCAAAGGCCCTGAGGTAGAAGTATGCTTGGTGTGTTTGAGGAAGAGCAAGGGAACCAGTGTGACTGCGGCAATGTGAGCAGAGTAGATGAGGCTGGAGGGGGCGGAGGAAGGAGGATGATTCTGGCGGGCAGATCATGTGAGAGCCTCTTAGGGCATTGTAATGACCTTGGCTTCTACTCTGAATGACATGAGGAGCCACTGAAGGTTTTTTTTTTTTTCTCTCTTTTTTTTCTTCCAAATCATTATCTGCAAGTACGGGGAAGGTTTTGAAAAGGAAAGAGATATGTTCTAACTTATACTTATCTTTAAAAAGGACCAGTGGGGGAGGGATGGTGTGAGAGAGGAAGCAGGGCGATTACTAAAGAGGGCATTGTAATAAACCAGGTGATAGATGTTGATGAACTGAATCTAGGATGGTTGCAGTGGAGATGGAGTGACGGGAATGGATTCAAGAGAAACTTTGGAGTTGGAGATGACACCTCAAGACTTGCTAATGGATAGATATAGGGGATGAGGAAAATGTGCAGTCATGAATGACTCCCAAGATTTGGCTTCCAACAACTATGTAGATGGTGCTGTTTATTGAGATATGGAAAACAAGAGGAGAAGGTCTGATGGAAGTGGGAGGAGAGCAGATATATATATTTTTTGAGATAGAGTCTCCGTCGCCCAAGCTGGAATGCAGTGATATCATCATAGCTCACTGCAACCTTGAACTCCTGGGCTTATATGATCCTCCTGCCTCAGCCTCCCAAGTAGCTGGGACTACAGGCGCACGCCACTATGCCTGGTTAATTTTTTTTTTTTTTTTTTTTGGTGGAGGCAGGTTCTTGCTATGTTTCCAGGCTGGTCTGGAACTCCTGACCACAAGTGATTCTCCCAAAGTACTGGGATCCTCCTAAGTACTAAGCCACTGCACCCGGCCCTTTTAGGCCATTTTAGGGATTTTTAAAATTCTGGGATGAGAAACCACTGGAGAGGAGTGACATGGTCTGGAAAGCATCGAAAAGAGCACTCTGGATGCTATATTGAAAATCTTCTGTAGGGGAGGGGGAAGGCTGGAAGCAGAGAACAGTTAGGAGGCTACTGCAATAATCCTAGGTGAGAAATGATGGCGGCTTGGACTAGGGTGGTCCTGGAGAAGGAGAAAGGGGGAAAAGTGATTAGGTTCAGGATATTTTTTGAAGGTCGAGTGTAAAGAATTTGCTGATGAAATGATGTGGCGTGGGAGAGCAAGAAAGAGCAGTGAAGGATGACCCTGCAGTGTTGAGGTGAAGCAGGGTTTTGTTTTTTTGGCGGGAGGCAGGGCACTGGAAATCATGCATTTGGTTTGGGCAAGTAATATTTTCGCTATATCATAGTGAACCTAGTGGAGACTAAACTACAGACTATCTGATACTTAAATTCGTCTAGGAATCCCCCAGGGCATAAGCATAGATTCTGATGCAGTAGTGCCTGGGGTGAGGCTGAGATTCTGCATTTCTAACTAGCCTGCAGGGGATACCAATGCTGTTGGTCTATGGGCTATATTTGGGTAGTAGCCAGGGTAGTAGCTAGTTAAATATAAGTGAGCTCTGGGGCTCAAAGGCTAGGCTGAGCTTGATGAATCTGGGAGTGGTCCAAACACAGAAGGCCATCCTTGGATGAGGAACGGCACCTCTTCAGAGCACCAGGCTGAGAGAGGGCTGTGAGTGAGGCTGGGGTGGGAGGCCTGCTCCAAGGGAAGTGGTCCCAACGGTCGGCACTCTCTCCTTTGACTCCCGCCTGCTATGCAGACAGTTTTGCCACAGTGCTGAGCGCAGGACGATGACTCGGCCCAACGCCCTGGATCGATGCCGAGGGAAACTGCTGGTGCACAGCCTGGTACGAGCCTCGGAAGGGAGTCAGGGGCACCTGGCTGGGGCCTTCCACTCATGCTTTCTTCTTGACCTTCCAGAACCTGTTGGCAAAGCAAGGACTACGGCTTCTACGGGGCCTGAGACAGGGCAACGTGCAAAAGAAGGTGGCATTGGCCAAGAAGCTCCTGGGAAAACTGCGCTTCCTGGCTCAGGAGGTAATTCCTTGCCTAGCCCATCTCCCTACCCTGTGTACCTCTGTCCCTAAGCTTTTGGACCATTCCAGAGGTCTCTCAGCTGGTGTGATGTAACATTTGTCCTTTGGAATGATGCCAGGGCTGGGACAGTCAGAATCCCGGGTTTCAGCACCAAAGATGTCAGGGTGGGAGTCTGCCCTCAGTTCTTGGTGTGCTTTTGCCGAAGACACACCAAAGTATCAAGTCCAGACTATTATCCCAGTCCTCTGACTCCTTTCTTGGAAAAATCACCAGCAAGGCCAATATGACGGCGTAACCTCAGGCAGGGAGCAGTTTCACAAGACCAGCTCTTTATTGTAGAATAAAACAGGTCTGTCTCCACAAGTGGAGAGAGAAAGACCAACTCACTGACTGACTGACCCACTCACTTACTCTTGACTTCTCTGATGGTTTCCTTTCATTAGCCCAGTCTGGAGGACGGCTTTTGGGAGGTGTAGGATGTTATCAAATGATCAACAGGTGTCCTCAAAATTCCATCTGCATACACGAGCTCCCTCTAAGAAAGCCCACCTGGGGGTGGTGAACTGCTATGCAGACTCAAGCTAATAGCATATTAATTACCCTTGGGTAATCTGTTTTCATTGCTGTATAATATTCCATTGTATGAATATACTATAATTTACTTATCCATCATACTGTTGATGGACATGTGAGTTGTTCCCAGAGGGTGGTGATAGGTCACTTTCTAAATCTTATTATGCCTGGGCTGGGGAATTCCTAGATCGGTAAAATATTCCCTCCTTCCCCAGGTGTAGCAGTTGCTCAGGATAGGATTAAGGGTGGGACAACACAAAAATGGAGTACCTGCCCTTATCCTTCCTCAAAGGTGGAGCAATTGCTCAAAACTGCACCAAAACTGGGAAGAGCCGAGAAGAGCCGGAGATCCCATCTATCTACCTAACAGGATCTGTTGCTTTGGGTACAGGACCAAGCTCTATTTGGATTAGCTAAGGGTGAGGATGAGAGTTCTAGGACCCAGCAGGGATCTAGGGAACATTCAGGATCTCTTTGGATGAAGATTTGAGAGTAAGCTCCCTTGGGCATAACCTTCCTGGTCTAAAGCGCTGAACATGACATGTGTGAAGGGAGTTCACATTTTTTAAATGCTTTCTCTGCTATGCTAAGCATCTGCATTGTTGTCTTGTGTGTTCCTTCCAACAACCTTGGGAAGGGTTTACCGCATTTGACCGAGTAGAAACCGAGGTTTAGAGAGGGAAAGTGACTGGTCCACCATGTTGCAGCTGGTTCAGTAGCAGAGCTGGAATTCAAAGCCACTTCTGCCTGACTCTGAAGCTTAGTCCTTCCCAAAGGCTCAGGATGTTTAGACTGCTGGGACCAGTATGTTCTCAAAGAGTGAGGAGTTGGCTTTTGGTCTCAGACCTTGAAGGATAAGCTGGAGTTTGGCAGGTGAAAAAGAATGAATAACATGCACTAAGACCCAGAATTGGGAGGCCTGGGCCACTGGGAGACAGAGTTTTGGAAGGAGAGACAGGATAGAGACCTTATTATATTGAATTTTAGTGTAAACTTGCTTTTTAAATTTGTAACAAAAAACTCCTTTTTTCAGCTAACATTTAAAATTCTTATGATATAAATATATGTCCTGAAATAATATAGTTTAGTTTTGCTGTTTTTCAAACTTTACATTATTTTACTTTTATATTACATTATTTTGCTTTATTTGCTCAATGTTTGTGAGTTTTATCCGTATCATTGCATGTTGCTGTAATCTATTTTCATTGCTGTATAATATTCCATAGTATGAATATACTATAATTTACTTATCCATCATACTGTTGATGGACATGTGAGTTCTTCCCAGAGGGTGGTGATTAGAAACAATGCTTCCAAAACTATTTTTGTACATGTCCTAGTGCACAAGGGCAAGAGTTTCTCTACGGTGGTGGTTCTCAAGCTTTTTGGTCTCAAGACTCCTCTATAAACTTAGTAATTATTGGGGATCCCAAAGAGCTTTTGTTTATGTAGATTGTATTCTCTGATACTTACCATTATCTAAATTAAATCTGAAAAAATTTTAAATGCTGAAAGATAAAAAATTATGTATTCATTTAAAATAAGAGGAGTAAGCCCATTGCCTGTTAACATAAGTAACATATTTTTATGAAAAATAGCCATACTCTAAAAACAAAAAATTTAGTGATAAAAGAGGTATTGTTTTACATTTTTTGCAAATGTCTGGAAGGGAACTTTTTATACTGTGCTGTATTAAAATTCACTGGTCTATCTTGCCCTTTGAATGGGTCTCTTATCCTTGCATGATCATGCATGAGATCATTTGAAACTATCATGCATAGGTCAGTTGGAAATTTGGTTCACTGACTTATGTAGATCTTCCAAATGTTGACATATTTCATTATATGGTATTGAAATATCACATTCGTTAATATCACCACCAATCTCATTAGAAAAATCTTTTAAGTGTTGAGAAGCTGTCAAGCTCACAATGGCAGATATAATTTTTCTGAAATTGTAATTTTCACTTCTTTTGTTCCTGATTTTAGAGAAAAAGCTTTCCATTCTTTCACTAGTAAGTGTGTGATGTTAGTTGTGTGTTTTTCATATATGCCATTTATTGAGGAAGTTCCCTTCCATTCCTAGTTTTCTGGGTGTTTTTATTGTGAAAATGTGTTGGATTTTATCAAATATTATTTCTGCATCTACTAAGATAGTCATGTGTTTTTTCCCCCCTTTGTTCTGTTGATCAGTTAAATTGATTGATTTCCTTGGGTAGAACCACTCTTGTATTCCTGAGATAAATTCCAATTGATAATGGTATTTATCCATTTTTTTATATGCTGTTGGATTCAGTTTGCTAATATTTTGCTCAGGACTTTTGCATCTATATTTATAAGAGATATTGTTTTGCAATTTTCTTTTTTTTTGTGATGTCTTCACCCATCTTTGATATCAGGGTTAGGGCTGGCCTTATTGAATGAGTTAGGAAGTGTTCCTCCTCTTCTGTTTTTTGGGAGTGATTGGTAGAATTCACCAGTGAAGCCATCTAGTCCTGGACTTTTCTTTCTTGGGAGGTTTTTGATTACTGATTCAATGTCTTCACTTGTTATAGGTCTGTTCAGATTTTTTATTTCTTCTTAAGTCAGTTTAGATAATTTATGTTTCCAGGAATGTGATCATTTCATCCAGATGGTCTACTTTGTTGTATAATGGTGCATAGTATTCTTGTATCCTTTTTATTTCTGTAAGGTTGATAGTAATGTCTTTACTTTCATTTCTGATTTTAGTTATTATTGATTTGAGTCTTTCTTCTTTTTAATGTAGGCATTTTTACACCCATAAATTTTCCTCTGAGCACTGTCTTTGCTGCATCCCAAAGTTTTGGTATGTTGTATTTTCATTTTCATTTATCTCTTAAGTATTTCCCCAATTTTCCCGGTGATTTCTTCTTTGCTACAGTGGTTGTCTGAGAGTGTGTTATTTAATTTCCACATATTCATTAATTTTCCAGTTTTCCTCTTACTGATTTGTAGTTTCATTTCACTGTGGTCAGAAAAAGATACTTTGTATGATTTTAATCTTTTAAAGTTGCTGTTTTGTGTCCTAACATATGGTCTATCCTGAAGAATTTTCCATGGGTGCTTGAGCAGACTGTGTGTTCCGCTAATTGTGGTGGAGCATTCTATATGTGTGTTAGGTCTAGTTGGTTAGTGTTGTTCAAGTCTTCTATTTCCTTAATGAAACTCTATATAGATGTCCTATTCACTATTGAAAGTGGTATATTAAAGTCTCCAACTACTATTGTAGAACTGTCTACCTGACATCATATTTTTAATTTCTATTATTTCCAGTTGGTTCCAGTTTTCAAGTGTTTGCTGGAATCACCCATCTTTTAACTCTTGTGTACTTTCCCCACTAGATCCTTTAGAATTTTTATCATAGTTATTTTAATGTCTCCAACAATTCTAACATCTGGGTTATCTCTGAGTCTACTTCTGTTGATTATTTCCTCACTTGACTGTGAGTCACATTTCTTGCTTTTCCTGTGTCTTGTAATTTTTTTATTATAGGTCTAGATTTTTGTGTAAAATAACACTAAAGACTAAAGTAAATAATATATCTCCAGGAAGTAGCATTTTCCTTCTTACCTCAGGCCTCTAGAGTGAGGGTTGAGTCATTATGCTTTGTATTTGAATTGGGCTTTGTTGTGGATTTGGTTTGGTTCAGTTCATCAATGGCTTCAAATGTTTGGATGGTAGAATCAGGACTCTTCCTTCATCTAGGCCTAAAACTGAGAACTGGCAAGATTCTAAAAATCTGCCTCTTGTTCACACCCAAACTGCCAACTTTCTGACTGTGGGAGATCTCTCCCTGCTTTACAGACCTCCTGCCAGGTTTTTGGTTTGCTGGAGCATTCTTTCTCTTTAACTCTGCTTCCTTCCCTGTGCACCTTGGGGGATATCTTTCCTCCTGCTTTCCCTCCCCTGGCCTTGAGGGTCTCTACTCTATACTCCGTGAAAGTCTAAAGTGCATCAGAGGGTTTCTCTTGGCTTTCTAGCTGAGCCTACAGCATTTGCTAGCTGAAAGCTTGGTGGGGAAGGTTTCTCTTAGCCCTCCTGCCTCACCCTCAGCCTTCAAAAGCTGAAATCCCAGAAAGCCATTGATGGATTTCTGTTATTTATATATGTATGTATGTATGTATGTATTTTGACACATGGCCAGGCTAGAGTGCAGTGGTATCATCATGGCTCACTGCAACCTCAAGCTCCTGGGCTCAAGCGATCCTCCTGCCTCAGCCTCCCGAATAGCTGGGACTACAGGCAAATGTCATGATGCCAGCTAATTTTTTCTATTTTTAGTAGAGACAGGGTCTCACTCTTGCTCATGCTGGTCTCAAACTCCTGGCCTCAAGCACTCCTCCTGCCTCGACCTCCCAAAGTGCTAGGATTATAGGCATGAGCCAGATAGATTTCTTTTAACTGCCTTCCTACCTCCTTCTAAAGGTGGTTACTTTGCACTTGCAAGAAACCCCATGTGCCTCTGGAGGATCTCTGAGCTCTACTTCCCTGCTCCCAGCTTTCTGTGCATACCACCCCTTAGTTCTAGGTAAAGATCCTTAGGGAAGAGTTAGGAGGTAGGTAAAGACTTGTTTTGTGGCTGGGTTCCTTGGGATTTTTAGCTGGCATGTTATCTCACATATAGCTATTAAAAGTTTCTTAAAAGTTGGGTAGTTTCTCCTTATCCCTCATTATGACACATTCCTTTTTACTACTGCTGTTCTGCTAGAGGTGGGAAAAACTGTAAACTTCTCTTTGCCTATGAAGAACTCATCATTTTCTGGAATTTAGTTGATTTAAGTTTCTTTGGATCCTCACCCCTCTGATGTGTTTTTTAAAATATGACTTTGCAATTTATTTGGGTTATTTTGGTTGTTAGAGTAAAAGTGAGTCTTGTGCAACTTTCCACACCCAAACTGGCAGCAGACCCCTCCAATGATTTTTTAAAAAATTTATAGTGTTTTCCTTTGATGTCCAATTTACATACAATGAAATGTACAAATCTTAACTATGCATTTCCTGAATTTTGGCAAATATATACAGCTGTGTAATCTAAATCCCTATCTAGCATATTACTATCACCCCAGAATTTTTTTTCCTGTTCCTTCCCAGTCAGTCTCCACTCCCCACTCCCAGAGATACCTACTGTTTTGATTCTTTCATTATAGTTTTGCCTGTTTTAGAACTTCATATAATGGAATTTACAGTATGTAGAGTTGATTCTTGTTATTAGTGGTAGTTGGATTCTATAAAGTTGCTGCAAACACCAAATTAGCAAATACTGAATCATGGCTCCTAGAGGAAATATAGAGTTAGGTTCCTATGAGCCTCTGGTTACATTTTTGTCAATTTGTCAGTACATAACCTTGTTTTATGTGTGTTTGTTTACAGACATCTTATTTAATATAGTATTGATTCATTAACATTGGACTCAGGGCTAACAGTGCTATTGCTCATGCCTGAACAAAGCACATCTAACACAGGTATTTTCTGTGTAAGATACATCACAGCTTTTTTGCACTTAGGAACACTAGCCAGCACTGCAGCACTTCACTTGAAGCCATTTTAAAAGCAAAATCACTGACAAAAAGCACAAATATGTGAAAATCATGGCACTAAATAGACTGCTATAAAGGTGCAGTTTACAGTATTAAAGGCAGAGAATTGCTTTGTTCTACCTCAGGGTGGTTCAGACTTTTTTGGCTCTTTGCCCATACACATGTGAACAAAAGCATCAGGAGTATTGATTTTGGGGTTGCAAATTTGAGCCAGTAAACGAATTTGCAAATATAAAATCTGCGAATAATCAGGAAGGACTGTATTCTCTTGTGAAGGGCATCTTTTACTTGGCATAATGTTTTTGAGATTCATCCATGTTGTTGCAGATATCTAGTTTATCTCTTTTTATTTTACATTGTATAAATATATCACAGTTTGTTTATTCATTCTCATATTGATGGACATGTGGGCTGTTTTATGTTTTTAGCTATTATGAATAAAGCAGCTATGAACATTCTTGTATAAGTCTTTTTGTGGATATATGCTTTCATTTCTTTGGGGAAAACACCTAAAAGTAGAATTGCTGAGTCATAGGGTGTCTCTATGTTTAATTTTATAAGAAACTGCCAGACCATTTTTTGAAGTGATTGTGCCACTTTACACACCCACCAACAAAATTTCAAAAGTTCCAATTGCTCCATTTTCTCATCCACATTTGGTGTTACCAATCTTTTTTATTTTAGACATTTTGATGGGTGTATAATGGTAACTCATTGTAGTTTTGTGTTTCCCTAGTGGCTAGTGGTATTGAGCTTTTTCATGTGCTTGTTTGCCATTCATATCTTTTGTGCAGTTTTTTTTTTTCTGGCTGTTTAGAACACCTTAGGAATTGTGCAGTGTTTCTCATAGTTTTGCCAATCTTAAAAATTGAACTGTTTGGTTCCTAATTATTGAATTATAGGTGTTTTAAAATATATATCCTGGATACCAGTCATTTGTCAGATATATAATTATATATATATTTTCTTCTGGTCTGTGGCTTGCCTTTCATTTTCTTAGTGGTGATTTTTGATGACCAGAATTTTAAAGTTTGATGAAGTGTTATTTATCTAATTTTTCTTTTATGTTTGCCTTCTATTACCTGTGTAGGAAACCTTCAGCTACTTCCAAGCTACAAAGGTGTTCACCTATGCTTTACTCTAAAGGCTCATGGGTTTAGATTTTTTTGTTTTGTTTTGTATTTAGAGACAAGGTCTCACTCTGTCACCTCAGCTGGAGTGCAGTGGTGCAATCATAGCTCACTGTATTTTTTTCTTGTAGAGATGCAGTTTTGCTATGTTGCTCAGGCTGGTCTCGAACTCCTGGCCTCAAGTGATCCTCCTGCCTTGGCCTCCCAAAGTCCTGGGATTATAGTCATGAACCAATGCACCCAACCTGTTTTGGCTTTTTAGTTGAAAATCAGAAGACTGTATAAGTGCCTCTATTGAATTTTTTACTTTAACCATTATGCTTTTCATTTCTTTAAGTCCTATTTTTTTTTTTTACATCCACTATGTTATTTTCACAGTTTCTTATTTCCAGTAAAGTTTTTTGTTTAGTTTTGTTTACATATAGTAAGCAGAATTGTTTTTATAATGTCAGATGATTCCAATAATAGACTTTTTTTTTTTGGTTTGGTATTGCTGTTTCTGCTGTTTCCTTTTGTGCTTAGTTGCTTTTGACTGTGAGTTGCTCATTATAGTTTCCTTAAAAAATCATTTGTGAGAAATCTTTGAGTCTTGGAATAAAGGTACATATTTTGTTCCTTTTGTTTGAGACCAGCCTGAGAGACTGAGAACCTGCTTGGATAAGGTGGTTGGGCAATTGAAACTGAGACGCAGAGGATGGGGAGAAGCCAGCCATTCATGGTAGAGAATGGACTGGAGGGGAGGGCCCCAGCAGGAAGCCTGGTTAGAAAGCTGTCATGATTGTCTGGATAAGAGGGAGGAGGGGACAGGAGTGGGAAACTGGCAGGACTTGGGGATTGGCTGTTGGAGGAGAAGAGTGCCACCAGCTCAAAAATGTGGCTGACGTGAATGGGCATCTGGTGGGGACACTAGGAAGGATCAGGCAGGGGCGGAGGGAAAGGTGAATAAGTCAGGTTGGCATGTGCTGCCACATGGGTAAACCTCAGGGACATTATCCTGAAGGCATATGTGAACTCAGCCAGGCACAAAATGACAAGCACTGTATAAGTCCACTCATAGGAAGTACTTGGAGTAGTCAAATTCATAGGGACAGAAAGGTGGTTGCCAGGGGCTTGGGTGGGCAGGGGAAAATGGGGAGTTAGTATTTAATGGGGACAGAGTTTCAGTTTTGCAAGATGAAGAGTTCTGGAGATGGGTGCACAACGTGAATGTATTATACTTAATGACGCTGAAGTGTACGTTTAAAAATGGTTAATATGGTAAATTTTGTGTTATGTATTTTACCACAATTAAAAAAAAAGAAGAAGTCAGGTTGGACTTTGAGTCTGGGGTGGACTGTTGGGGTGTCCAGAGGGAGATGTCCAGGAGGCAGGTGGCCACATGGGTGTGGGGTTCGGGGGGTGGTCAGGGCAGGAATGGATATTTGGTCCATCCATCCAGTGCAAGCTGTGGCAGCAGGTGGTCTCAGCTCCAAATCCACCTCTGGGACCTGATTCTCTGCCCACAGCCCCAGCCACCCCTCCCTGACGTGCTGGTCTGGATGCTCAGTGGGCGGCGCCGTGTGGCCTGGGCCCGGATCCCTGCCCAGGATGTGCTGTTTTCTGTGGTCGAGGAGGAACGGGGCCGGGACTGCGGGAAGATCCAGAGTCTGCTGCTCACAGTGAGGGGGCCCGGGGGTGAGGGTGCTGGGAGAAGGGGATAAGGCTCGTAGGGCAGGGTGGCATTGGGGTGGAGGCCTGGGGTTCCCAACCAAGAGCCCCCAAACTCTCTTCAATTGTCCAGAAAGCCCAAAGGAGATTGTGCCTTTGCCCAGGTCAGCTTGAAATGAGATAAACCCCGAAGCTTGTGTTAGCTGTGGGCCTGCACTGGTCCTTTTGCTGACTAGGCACTGACAAGCAGGGTGCTGAAACGGGAGAGTGTAATCAGTCCCTGACAAGCATGGCTGGTTTGCAGGCAAAATATTTCTAAATAAGGTGTCCCTGGAAAAGATACCAGAAGGGGTCCCTAGTGGAGAGAAGCTGTGACCCTTGGGCAGAGGACGGGGAATGCAAATGTGTTGGGGTGGAGGAGACGAAGCTGGAGCGTGGAGCTCAGAGTGCAGTTTTGGGGCGTGGGGTAGTGGGGTACAGTAGGTGACAGTGAGACAGGAGGTGTGGGGAAGGAGAGTAGAGGGTCGTGGGGCATGGGATGGCGGGCATGAAGAGGGTGCAAGGCTGGGCACGTAGGGAGCGTTCTTTGGGTCAGGGAGCTGGGCACAGTTTAGCCACATGGAGCAGGGGCGTGTCTGGGGGGAGCAGGACTGTTGGGCCTAGCTGGGGTAATAAGAGGAGGCAATGGGGCCCTAATATGCTTCCCTCCCACACAGGCACCTGGGGCAGCCCCTGGGGAGGTCTGTGCCAAGCTGGAGCTCTTTCTGTGGCTGGGGCTGGGCAAACAAGCCAAGGCCTGCACCTTCGAGCTGCCCCCAGATCTGCTGCCCGAACCCTCGGCTGGGCTGCCCCATAGCCTATGCCGGGATGGTGAGTATGGGGTGGGCAGGATGGGCACAGGGCCCTCCTTGCTGTTTGCCCAAGGGGTGGGGCTAATGAGTCAGGGACCCCAGTGGTCCCCCGAGCAAACATGGCCCCTTCCTTCCCCCTCACCCCAGACTTTAGGTACTTCCAGCTCCGGGCTCACTTGTACCAGGCCCGAGGTGTGTTGGCAGCAGATGACAGTGGCCTCTCAGACCCCTTTGCTCGAGTCCTCATCTCTACCCAGTGCCAGACCACACGGGTGAGGGCTGGGATGGGAGGTGGAGGAGGGGGCCCGGGAGACAAGGTGGGGTGGGGCTGAGCTTTTCCCAAGGCCCAAAGACTTTCTTCCCACCGTGGGGTTTCAGGACAAGGTATTGGATGGGGCTTCCCTGACTTGGGGGGTGGTATAGGACCAGAGGTTTTAGGGGTGAAGGAGTCCTTTTCTGGGGCTGACTCTAGGCCTGGGCTCTGAGGGCAGTGGATTACAACAGGGAGAGACAGGGCCGGAAGGGGCGGGCTCCAGCACCAATCTGAAGGTGCTTTCAGCTTCATCACATCTCAGTCCTTTTGTGACAAGTGTTACTTCAAGTGTTCCCGTAAAGCAGGGATGCTCAGCCGGTGTGTGTGTTGGGAGCCGCCTTCTGACAGCTGCCGGTGCCCTCTTTTCTGCATGGCCCCCAAGGTCCTGGAGCAGACACTGAGCCCCCTGTGGGATGAACTCTTGGTATTTGACCAGTTGATTGTAGACGGCAGGAGGGAGCACCTGCAGGAAGAGCCACCCTTAGTGGTCATCAATGTCTTTGACCACAATAAGCTTGTAAGTGTGGCCTGGGCCCCAGCTGGGGTCCCAGCCTGGCTTCTCCCTTGTCCTGATCCCCCTGCCCTGGCCTGGCTACTGAGCCTCTTCCCCTTTTGTCTTCACTGCCCTGCTACCCACAGAGCCCCCCTGTGTTCCTGGGCAGGGCGCTGGCCGCCCCGAGGGTAAAGCTGGCCGAGGACCCATACCAACACCCTGAGCTGCAGTTCTTCCCCCTGAGGAAGGGACCCCAGGCAGCTGGAGAGCTCATTGCCACCTTTGAACTCATTGAACTGGACTACAGTGGCCAATTTGAGGTCAGAATACCCTGCCCTATCTGACACAGGCTGTGGGCCATTAGGCCATCCAGCTCCAGGGAATAGAAAACATGGGTATGTCCCAGGGATACCACCCCAGGTCCCTTACCCCAGAGAATGCAGGCTACAGGTCTGTCCTGGTGTCGCCTCCTTGGACCTCCTGACCCCAAGGAACATTACAGGTATGCATGCCCAGGGTTCACCTTGCCAGGTCTCCAACCCCAGACAACCCGGCTGCGGGGTCCCTCCCCATCCCACATGCCTCAGATACCCCCTTCCCTTCCTGCATGTGACTGCTTCCTGAGACTACCCCTTTCACCAATCCAGCCTTGCTCGGTTCCTCTGTGTTTTTACTTTACCAGCAGATCTCCATGTCCTTTCTCCATACCCAGGCTGTTCCTCCTTTGGCCTGATTCCTCTCTGACTTCTTTCCCTCTGCAGCCCTCAGTGCCCAGTGATGTGGAGCCCCAGGATCTGGCGCCCCTTGTGGAGCCCCTCTCTGGACGACTGTCCCTGCCACCCAATGTGCGCCCAGTGCTCAGGGAGTTCCGTATTGAGGTAGCACCAGGCACCCCAAGCCCCCCGTTCCCCCACATTGTGGTGCCCCCCTGTCAGGTGCAGGTCCCTGAATCTCCCACTTCCTGGCCCTAGGTGCTGTTCTGGGGTCTGAGGGGCCTTGGTCGTGTGCACCTATTTGAGGTGGAGCAGCCCCAGGTTGTGCTGGAGGTGGCCGGGCGACGTGTGGAGTCTGAGGTCCTGGCCAGTTATCATGAGAGCCCCAATTTCACTGAGCTCGTCAGGCATCTGACGGTGGTGAGGGTGTGGGCTGGAGGGCAAGGGATGCTGGGCAGAGAAGTGAGAGAGGGCAGTGGATGGTGGATTTCCAGCTGGTTATTGTAGATGATCCAAGGGTCAGGAAACTGTCTATAAAGGGCCAGGTAGTAAATATTTTAGGCTTTGTGTGCCAGCCAGTCTCAGTTGCAACTACTCAACTCTACCATTGTAGTATGAAAACAGTCATAGATAATATGTAAATGAATGAGTATGAGTGTGTTCCAATAAAACTTTATTCATAAAAACTAGCAGTGGGCCAGAGTTGGCCTATGGGCTATAGTATGCTGATCCCTAGATTTATCTATGGACTTGTGGTGCTTTATTGGCTCTATTGAATGAGTAGATTATCCAAGTGTCCTGAAGGATAAGTCTCAAAGAATCTGTGTAGTCTCTGAGACACCAGGGGCTGAGAAGAAAAATAAATTCTTTGTGTAATTTGTAATTACTATAGTATGGGCTTTGGAGTCAAATTCTGGTATTGTCACTTAGGATCTTGTCAAATCACTTATCTTGTTTGAGCTTCAGTTTTTCTATATGTAAAATGGGGTAACTAGTACCCCCGAAAAGATTGGAAGGACATACAGCAGGTGCCTCCTTGCAGGAGTGCTGTGAGGAGCCAGTGACAGAAAGGATTTTGGTGACAGAGCTTTGTAAACTGAAATGTGCTGTGACTGGGACAAAGCACAGTGGTTCCAGACTGCAAGTGGGCAAAAAACAAACAAAAAACCCCACCACTATTTCATGACACTGTTTCACATGCAGGAGTTTCCAGTTTGAAAACTTCATTGTGCTATAAAATGATGAAAGTGAAAGCCGGTTGCTCATGGTATTATTGATATTGACATTATTGTTTGGATTTACATCTGCCATTTTGCTATTTGTTTTCTATATGTCTTGCGTATTTATTGTTCCTGTTTTACTGCCGCCTTTTTTATTAAATAGATATTTATTAGTGTACTACTTTAATTTGTTCATTTTACTTAGTAGTTGCTCTAGGGATTATAATATGCATACTAATTTTTCACAATAAATTTTAGATTAATACTAATTTAGTTCCAATAAAATATAGAAACTTTTCTCCAGTATAGCTCTATTCCTTCCTTTCTCCTTTGTGCTATAATTATCACACACACACATATATATAAAATAAACACAGAAGCACAGTAGTAAAATTGTTTCCCCTCCCCACTTAGGATCCATTGATAGATATGGAATTCCTGGGTTAAAGGCCATACATATTTTTATAGTTCTAAATCTATATTTGCAAGTTGAACATTGGTGCTTTACATAAGAATAACAACAACCCCATGTTTCTGATAGTACCTTGTAGGCTCCAAAGTACTTTTCTATCTATTACATTATTTGATACTAACAACAATCTTTTGAATCCAGGATTGTGTCCCTTTTTTAGCTGGGAAACAGGGTCAGAAGGCAATGACTTAACAGAGATGACACAGCGAGGCTGCGGCAGAGTTGGGCTTAGAACGCAGATTTAGGTGTATTGTTTCCCCAGCCCTCTCTGGGGCTGCCTTTCCCTCTCCCCAGGTCTCACACAGTTCTCTCCCACCCCAGGACTTGCCGGAGCAGCCTTACCTGCAGCCCCCACTCAGCATCCTGGTGATTGAGCGCCGGGCCTTTGGCCGCACAGTCCTTGTGGGTTCCCACATTGTCTCCTACATGCTGCGATTCACATTCTGGGGTCATGAGGATCCTCCTGAGGAGGAAGGAGAGGAGGAGGTGACAGGGCACCTAGTGCCCAAGAGACCTCAAGGTTAGGAGCCTTCTCCTGAGGGGCCACCAGACAGAAGCCCCTGTGGTTCCTGGCAGAGATGGCTCCAGGGGACCCTCCAGTGGGGCCTGTAGTCCGACTTCTACTCACCACATCTCCTCATGGTGTCATTTTCCCCCTCCCAGGAAAGAAGTCCCCGGATCCCTTCTTGGCTGAAGGGGGGATCTCCAGACGGCTCCTGAAGGTGATGGGTATGGGAGATGGGGGGAGAGGGGCTGGCAGGGCTTGAGGTGGTGCTGGGTCACAGCGACTGAGTCCTCTGTCCCTCAGGCTCCTCTGAAGAAGCTTCCCCTAGGAGGCCTCCTGAATCAAGGCCCTGAGCTGGAGGAGGAAATCCCAGATCCTGAAGAGCTCGACTGGTGGTCCAAGTACTATGCATCGCTGCAGGAGCTCCAGGGGCAGGTGGGAGCAGAGGAGGGCCCCAGGGTGGGGACTGGAGGATAAATAGTATGAAGAATGGTCTCATCGAATGTGGAGCTCTGCAGTTTTTCAGAGCTCTTCATTACCATCATCTTTTCTCATCTTCACAACAATTCTAGAAGCTGGGGATTACTAATTCCACTACCTAGAGCTGTGTTGTCCAACAGAAATATAATGCTAGCCACATATGTAATTTTAACTTTTGTAAGAGCCACATTAAAAAAAGTAAAAGGAAACAGGTGAAATTAATTTTAATAATATATTTTATTTAATCTAACATATCCAAAATATTATGGTTTCAGTAAGTAATGATTATAAAAATTAATAGCTATTTTACATGAAGTCTTTAAAATCTGCTGTGCATTTTACACGTACAGCACGTGTCAATTGGAACCAGCCACGTTTCAAGTGCTCAGTGGCCACATGTGGCTGGTGGTGACTGTCCCGGGCAGCACAGGACTAGATGATTAGTTGAAGCTTTGCAAATGCAAGTGGCTTACACGGCTGGAGCTTGAACTAAGGTTTCCCAACTCCCTACCCTGAAAAAGGGGTAGACTAAGGAGTTGAACAGGATGGGGAAGAATCTCTGATCTACCCTTTAATTTCAGCCCAACTTTGATGAGGATGAAGTGGACAATCCTGGAGATTCAGGTAAGAGAGTTGGCTTTTTTGCTCTTGTTCCATCTGTCCATCCCGCTACCCACCCAGATATTTCTGACTGGAGCATTTTTGCTGTTCCTAGATGGGGTCAACCTCATTTCTGTGGATGGGGAGGCCCAAGGCCAGGGTGAGGCTAAAGCTGAAGGTTCTGTGTCTCGGAAAAAAGCACTCGCCACCCTGAAGGTGACTGAGTGTTGGGGGGAGGGGAGTCTCCTTGGATTCTGGACACCGAGCTGTCACTGAGGCCCTTGCCTTTCAGATCTACAACAGCTCCCTGGAGGAAGAGTTTAACCACTTTGAAGATTGGCTGAATGTGTTTCCCCTATACCGAGGGCTGGGGGGCCAGGATGGATATGGAGAGGAAGAAAGGTCTGGACACCTGGTGGGCAAGTTCAAGGTATATTTGTGGAAAGAAAGGGGGACCAGGGAGCACAGGCAGGGATTTGGAGGACAACTCTCTTACTAGGGTCTTTTTTGTCTCTGCCCACCCCAGGGCTCCTTCCTCATTTACCCCGAATCAGAGGCAGTGTCATTCTCTGAGCCCCAGATCTCCCGAGGGATCCCACAGAACCGGCCCATCAAACTCCTGGTCAGAGTCTATGTTGTCAAGGTGAGCATCTGTAGCTCTGACATGCCTCTAACTCCAGCTAAGGTAATGTACATGAAACCTACAGAATGAAGATTTTGGAAGGAACCTCAAGGATCAGAGTCCAACTTCTTCATTTTTCAAATAGGAAATCTTAGACACAAAGTTAGGTGACCCCCAGGGTTACAAAGCTTGCTCATGGCAGAACCAGAACTTAGAGGATAGGTCTGCTGAGCCCTTTCATGGTTCTAGTTCTGTAGAATGTGAAGTGTAATTCCCGGATTAGTGCAGCTCTGGATCTCAGGTTTCAGATGACTTGTCGTGAAATCCCTTTGTACAGGTTCTGCCATTGCTGTGATTTTCATACAGAACTCAGCAGGGCTTTGACATTTTCTTAAAGCTATCTCAGTGCGTCAGGGGGAATAAGTGAGTTGCTCTGCCCCTTCATTTCCTATCACCAGAGCAGATGCCGTGCTTTCATCTGTTTTAAATATAGGGATTCTAAGGCGTAATTTGAAGAAATGTTCTAAGGCACTATTCTACCATAATCTAAGAATCCTTGTGCATAAATTAGATAATAGAAGTCATCTTGACCTTCTGTTTCTCACAATATGACAAACTATATGGTATGATATAATGCAGTTAGAAATGGTAGATAAACAGTCTTTGAAATGGATGTTAAGCTCATAAGGGAAATTCCAGCTGAACATCATGGCTCATACCTGTAATCCTAGCACTCTGGGAGGCCAAGGTGGGAGGATTGCTTGAGGTCATGAGTTCAAGACCAGCCTGAGCAAGAGCCAGACTCCATCTCCACAAAAAATAGAAAAATTAGCTGGGCATGGTGGCGCATGCCTGTAGTTCCAGATATTTGGGAGGCTGAGGCAGGAGGATTGCTTGAGCCTAGGAGTGTGAGGTTTTAGTGAGCTTTGATCACACCACTGCACTCTAGCAGGCAACAGAGTGAGACCTTGTCTAAAAAGAAAAGAAAAATAGGAAATCCCAACAGGCCCCAAATGTAGAGGCAACTAGAATCCTGGGCAGAAGATGAAGACAAGTCCTGAAGCTCAGGTTGTCTTAAGAGGGTTTGTCCATACCTGGTCCTCAGCCTTGGGTTCTTATAGCCTATGCAAGGTGGGGAGCCAGAACCAAGACCCTTGCATGAAGCCGGACCTCAGTGAAAGGTGGGCAGGAGGAAACTTATAAACTCTATAAAACTTGAAGAAAATATTAAATATCTTTATGATCTTAGATGTGGGGAAGTTTTCTTAATATGTAAAATGGTACAAATAAAATAATTAAGAGACAAGTGATACATTTGATTACATTAAGATTAAGCTTCTGGGCATCCATAAACATTTTAAAACAAGTGATAGGACTGGCCATAGACCGAAGTAAGGTGTTTCC
The DNA here is from genome assembly GCA_023783475.1 of Daubentonia madagascariensis. Classification (NCBI taxonomy): domain Eukaryota; kingdom Metazoa; phylum Chordata; class Mammalia; order Primates; family Daubentoniidae; genus Daubentonia; species Daubentonia madagascariensis. Next base: position 19,273,841 of record JAKFHU010002136.1, on the reverse strand, counting down.
CCTATGTATGATCAACAAAGGGTTAGTGTCCACAGTGCATGTAAGGAACTCCCACAAATCTGTAAGAAGCTGACACACACACACACACAAATAGACAAACTTAGAATATGAAAAGGCAATTAACAGAAGAAACTCCACTGGCCAGTAAACATATAAAAAATGCTAAACCCTAATAGTAATCAGGACATGCAAATAATTGAAACCATAAGAAACCAATTGTCTTAGTTCATTTAGTGTTGCTATAAAGGATACTTTATACCCGAGGATGGGTGGGTAATTTATAAAGAAAAAAAGGTTTATTTGGTTCACAATTCTGGTGTCTAGAAAAGTTCAAGACATTGGACATCTGCATTTGGCAAGGGCTGCAGGATGCTTCCACTCACAGCAAAAGGTGAAGGGGAGCCAGCGTGTGCGGCGAGACAGGAGGGGAGAGAGAGAGAGAGGAAGTGCCATGTTCTTTTTAAACACCAGCTCTCTCAGGAACTAACAGGAGAACTCACTCAACCCCCCCACCCCAGGGAGGGCATTACCAGACTAGGTTGGGGAGGCTGCGGAATTTGACCCAGTTCTGGTGGGAATGTATGTTAGTTTCCTATTACTGCTGTAACAAATTGCCACAAACTTGGGGACTTAAACAACACAAATTTATTATCTTACAGTTCAGAAGATCAGATATTTGAAATAGGTCTTAATGGGCTAAAGTCAAGGTGTTGGCAGGGCTGCATTCCTAGAGGATTTGGGGAGAATCAGTTTCCTGCCTTCTTGGGCTTTTAGAGTCTACCTACGTATCTTGGCTCATGGCCCCTTCTTCCATGGTCAGAGCCATCAGCTTAGCATCTTCAGTTCTTTCTCTGACTCTCCTGTCTTCTTTCATTTATAAGGACCTTTGTGATTATATTGGGCCCACTCAGATAATCTAGAATAATCTACTTATCTCATGATCCTTAATCACATCTGCAAAGTCCCTTCACCCTTTTGCCACGTAAGGTACCATATTCAGAGGTTCAGAGGATTCTTATGTGGACATCTTTGGGGGGGCATTATTCTGCCTGCCACAAAATGCAAATTGCTATAACAGCTTTAGAGAACAACTTAGTAATATTTAGTGAAATGGAATATTTTCACAGCCAATACCCAGTGATTACACATCTAGGTATAACCCTAGAAAAATTCTTGTACATGTATATGAGGAAACAGAAACGAATTGCTATAGCAGTGTTATTTGTAATAAAAAATTTAGAAATAATCTAAGTGTTCCTAAATAGGAGAATATATATAATGAGAGGGAGAGAGAAAGAAACAGAGAAGGAATGTCATATAACAGATTATTATACTACAGTTAAGTTGAACAAACTACAGCAACATGTATCAGCTAGGAAATCTCCCAACATAACACAGGATGAAGTAAGCAAGTTGGATGATTTCGTTTGTGGGTGATGGCACCAATGGGGCATTTCCCATTTCTCTTCCTGAGAATCATCCAAAAACAAAGAGAGCAACAGACAAAAATCCAGCCTACAATTATGGTGAAATCAGAAGGGCATAAAAACTGCAAGCCACCAGGAAGGCTGGAAGAGCTTCCAAGAGCTGTGGATGCTGGCAAGGGAGACAGGACACTGCTGCTCAGGGCCAGCAGAGTCTGCGTCTCAAAGGGTGAAGGGCACACCTGAGGGTTAAAGCCTACACTGCTCCCCAAAAGCTAAACATGCTGGATAAAATTTTAAAAACATCTTTTAAATGCAGTGCTGAGCTTCCATGAAAGTAAGAGATTTTAGCGGGGGGAACCCCCAAGTAAAAGTAAGAACTGTTTTAAAATTTACCCAAGATTTTGTTTTTATTCATGTGTAGTTGAGGCCAACAGATTAGCAGATGACTGCCATTGGAAACAGAGTTTGTTTCAGTTCCTAAGAGGAGGGGGCAAACCAGGCCATGCAGGGCCACATGGGGAAGCTCTGCCTTTGTCAGAAGGCCAAGGGGAAAGCTTGGGCAGGAGCCTTTACTGTGGTTTCAGGGGGAAAGGCAAGGCAGGGTCACAGGTTTAGGATTGGCTAGTTTGAATAATCCCAGCAGGCTCTGGGGCATACGGGCTGTCTCTAGTTGTCTGGCACACGGTCCTGGGAGGATTACAGCAGTGGAATATTGCTTCCTGGGGTGAGAGTGCAATAGAGGGTGTGGTTCAGTGTATGGGCTCAGCATTGGTTGGTTTGCATATGAAAGACAAGCTCAAAAGTGAGTTGTTAGCTATTTTTAAGAATTAGCTAGCCCTGGGTGGGGTGGTGTCTCCAGGATCAGTAGGTCCTGGATGCCAGAGAATCAAGAATACAGAACATAAGAAAATACAGTTAATACAGGAACCTAGGGGGTTAAGTGAGTGAGCGCTGACTCTGGCTTTCACCTGACAGCTACTGCTGACCTTGCGCTTCCCTGTGGATGGCTGTGCAGCCAGTGAGGGCAGAAGACAAGGCCCAGGGGCAACCCAGGGTGAGGAGTTTGACAGAAAGGCCTCATATGAAGTGGAGCCTCAAAAGCCCACACCTGAGCATAAGGATGAACAAAAACATTAACACCAAGGAAACTTGCATGTCTTAATTTTGGCCCCAGTTAGAAGGCAAAAAATTCTTCCCTAAGCATTCGTGATTACAAGCGGGCTCTAATACAGTTTGGGGACTTACTTCTCACCATCTGTGTGATCCCTAAACCCCGATTGGAGGATTCAATTTAAAGTGGTTGCAGGTTGGTAGTTTGCCCAGGAAACCAGCAGAAGCAAAAGCAAACCCTCTCTGACAGAGCAATTTAGGGCCTCAGAGTGAGTTAAACCAGCCATGAGTCATTATTAAAAGTACCAAAATACAAAGAAACAACTTACCATAGGTAAGAATTAGCAAAAATAACAACAGATTCAGATCTCCAAGATCATTGATATTGGAATGATTTGACAGAGAATATAAAATGACTATGTATGAAATGTTTAAAGAAATAAAAGAATGAATTTAAAATGAGTAAGATACAAGAGACTATTAAAAATAAACAGCCAGTTTGAAGGACCAGATAGAATTTTTAAAAATTAAAAGTGAAATAGTTAAAATTAAAAACTCAATGATGAGGCAAAAGATCTGAAAAGTTACTTCACAAAAGAAAAAATATTTATGGCCAATAACCACATGAAAAGATGCTCAACATGGTTAGTCATTAGAGAAATGCAAATTAAAACCACAAAGAGCTACAATTTCACATATACTAGCATGGCTAAAATAAAGACTGACGATGTCAACTGTTGGTAAAGATGTGGAGCAACTGGAACTCTCATGCATTGCAAGTAGGAGTGTAAAAAACACTAAAAACATATTGTATATAAACTTACTTCAATAATTTATGAATAAGTTTTATGTTTATTAAATTGTACAGTTATCAAAAATAGAAAAAAGTTTAAAACATACAGTTTAAAAACATGCAATATATTACTTAAACACATGTGAGTGATAAACTCCAAGTAAAGGGTTCTGGTTACTTCAGGGAATAGAAGGAAATTAAATTAGGTAAGCTTATTTAGGGGCCTTCAATTTGTTGGTAATGTCTTATTAAGTTGGGCACACACATGCTCAATGTATTTTTTAAATTTACTTAAAATACTCATTTAAAAAGTAACATATGCTCATCATAAAAAATAAAAGTCAAAGAATATGGAAAATTGTAAGTTGAAGGGTAAGTCCCTTATACATCTTCCCAAATATTTTCTGTTTCATTATATTTTATGTAATACCTATTTGTATGTCTTAAGTACTTCATAACTAATTGAAAAGGAAATAAAATTCATCATGTCCAACCTCTCAGTTAACTCCTCACAGTGGGATATTTCTCCTTGGTAACTTCCTGCTTAACACTTAATCTGAGATTAGGTCCAACAGGGTTAACCTTGGGCTATGATGATGACGCTTCCCCCAGTTCCACTCCATACCATCTCCCTAGGCTAGCAACCTGGCCCCAGCAGACCCCAACGGCAAAGCAGACCCCTATGTGGTGGTGAGCACTGGCCGGGAGCGGCAGGACACCAAGGAGCGCTACATCCCCAAGCAGCTCAACCCCATCTTTGGAGAGTGAGACTGGGCCCTGAAAAGGGAGGGTGGGGGGGAGGGGGAGAACTTGACCATCTTGCTCTGTGGCCCAAGGGCTCTCACTCAGGTAGCTGGCCTGGGGACAGTGGGTGAATGGTCGGAGGCTGCTGACACCCGCATCCCAGACCAACTCCTAGGGGATAGAGGTGTCCTCAGCAACTCTCCCTCCTGGCCAGGGTCCTGGAGCTAAGCATCTCTCTCCCCACTGACCCGGAGCTGACCGTTGCTATATTTGATCATGACCTCCTCGGTTCTGATGACCTCATCGGAGAGACCCACATTGACCTGGAAAACCGATTTTATAGCCACCACAGAGCAAACTGTGGGCTGGCTGCCCAGTATGATGTGTGAGTTCGGCAGGGCCCTTCAGGAGCCATTCTAAGTCTCTGACCAAACACGTTCAAGCTCACATTCCCATTTGTGTCTCTAGATCCTATGATTCCATAGAAGGGGGACCCCCCCCCAATCGCCATGACATTACAGCTCAGTAGTCAAGACATGGGCTTGGGAATTGGGATCCTGTAACTAATATGTCACTTGACCTCTTTGAGTCTCAGTTTTCTCATCTGCAGAATGGAGATAATATCAGTATCTCCTTCATAGAAGCACCTGGCATACACCTTTTCATTGTCATCATAAGTGAGGGCTAACCTGTCTCCTGTTGGAGTTATGAACCTGGATGCCATGTCTTCAAGGGTCCTCATCCCTGCCCCTGTGCCCAAATGTATCCATATGCTGGCCCCAGCTGAGGCATCCTCTGTTTCTGCCTGCAGGGATGGGTACAATGCCTGGCGTGATGCATTCCGGCCTTCGCAGATCCTGGCAGGGCTGTGCCAACGCTGTGGCCTCCCTGCCCCTGAATACCGAGCCGAGGCTGTCAAGGTGGGCAGCAAAGTCTTTCTGACACCGCCTGAGACTCTGCCCCCAGGTACCAGCCCTTCTCTGCTGGACAGACCACAGGGAGCAAGATGTTGGTAGAACAAGGTACAGGGGGCCCCAGGTGCCCAGTCTATTGTGCCCCCCAAAAGAGCCCACTTCCTTCAGTAAGCAGAGAAGGTGAGTTTGAGTAAGGATGAGGTTCTTGGATGGTGGGGAGAAAATGGTATTTTTTGGTGAGCATGAGATCCCCAAAGAGCAAAAGTGGAACCCTCAGAGCCATAGTTAATCAAGTTCCCAGAACACAGAGTGGCCCCATAGAGCATCCCGTACAACAGAGTGTGGCTGCAGAACTGAGCTCATGCCTCACAGATGGCTGGTGGTCTATTCTGTGAGCAGGATCTGAGCAAAGGCTACAGCCCCTCCAATCCCACTGTCCCCTGACGGCTGACTTTTCACTGGGAAAAGTTATAGTGGCACCCTCCCCACCCTGCCCCTGCTTTATGTGCATTGCAGATTTGCCCTCCTAGTCCATGGGTTTTATCCAACACATTGGCTGCCTCAGCTTAGAGCTTCTATGGAGGGACGGGGGGAAGAGGGGAGAGTTGGGAACTGTGTGGAACCCAAGCTCACACACCTCTTGTTTCAGGTAGGGGGAGCCCCAAGGGTGCAGGGGGGGCCCCTGAGGAGGCCCAGGCATTGCTTGTGCTGCAGCACTGGCAGGAGATGCCAGATTTTGGGATCCAACTGGTACCTGAACATGTAGAAACACGGCCCCTCTATCATCCCCGCAGCCCCGGGCTGCTGCAGGTGAGGGAGGGCTCAGGGCCCAACCCCGGAGTCATAAGACTCCCAGGCTCCCAGGATTCCCACCTGATCTGGACCCTGGGCCCTCAGGGTCCCCTTCCCCCAAGATTTCCACCTGGGCACTACACTGCCACATCCGACGCTGCCTCCCAGTGCTGGTCCCCAGCATCCCCACTCCATGCTGGACCACATACCCCCACACCTGACTCTGCAGGTCCCTACCCCTGGACCATCAAGGCTCAGACCTGGGGTCCCAAACCTGACCTCTATCCCAGACCCCTAAGATCTGGACCTCAGGAATGCCAGATCTTACTTTTAATCTCAACTTGCACTTCTGGACCCTCACTGTGAACCCCCAACTTAACCTCGACCCTGGAACCCCTATGTCAGATCCCACCTTCACCCTCATCCCCCAGCATCTGCCTGGCTCTGCCCTCTTGACTCTAGCTCTTCTCTCCCTTGGGGGAGGCACAGCCTTTCGCCACAGGGCTGTCAGGGGAGGTGGGGCCCTAACAAGACCCTCCAGCCTGGTCCTGTGTCCCCAGGGATCCCTTCACATGTGGATTGACATCTTTCCCCGTGATGTGCCTGCCCCACCTCCAATTGACATCAAGCCTCGGCAGCCAATCAGGTGAGAGAGTTCTGGCCCCTCCTTCCAAGGCAGGGGCACATCTTGGTTTACCTGTACAAGGGTCCGCTGAAAACCACGGCCCCCAGTGGAGCAGGCAGAGGCCGCTAGCCACAGGGTTTTCAGTTAGGTGAGTCATTAAATTCCCTTTTTTTCATAAGCCATTGTGAGTTGGGTGTCACTTGCAGATGGAATGAGTCCAAACTTCCAACCTGAGCTAGTTTGAGTGGAGTTCTGTGTAGAGTTGCTCCCACTTCAGACAGGGCCAGATCCAGATGCTCAGATGTCAGCAGTCTGTTACTTTCTGCCTCTGGGCTCTGCTTTCCTTGGTGTCACTCTCAGGGAGCCTTTTGCAGTCTAGGGGCAAGGTGCTTTCTAACAGTGCCAGGCTTATATCTTAGCCAGGCCACTTGAGCTGAAATAAATATCTTTCCCAGTTAAAGCAAAAGCTTCAGGGCTGACTCTCATTAGACCAGCTTGGGTCACATGCTGCCCCCTGAGCCAATCATTCTGGTCAGGGGCCTGTAATAAGCTGATTGGCCAGACCTAGTTGATGTCCTAGGTGATGTGCCCCACCAGAATTACCTAGAGTGACAGTGGGGGTGGTGCGGTGGGGAGATCACCAGCAGAAAATCAGGGTGCTGTCAACAAGTGAGGGGAAATTGATGTTGGGCAAGAGAAACCAACAGCTCTCCATGCAACCTCATGACAGCCAAGGACAAGGCCACATGAGGGTAGGGTCCAGAATGCTGCAGCCCCTCCTGTGCCCCAAAGGGACCGTATGCTGTCATCCCTACTGTGTCTCCCAGCCTCCCACTCCTCTCTGCAGATTGGCTTTCTCTGCTAACTCCTTTCCTGCACCCTACAATTTCAGCTTGCAGTGGGCTCCAACTCTGCATCTCATGCCACACCACTTGATGGTTCGGGGTCCTGATTCCAAATTGATGGGAGAAACTTCTTGGCCCAGGCTGGGTTGGCAGACCATTCCTGGTGCCATCCGCTGTGGCCGGGGTGGTTGGTGATACCTGGGGCTGTCCCTTCCTAGGGCCACAGGCATCCTGACTACCCAGCTGGGCACACACCAGGTGCTCAGTGAATGTCAGTGGCCTTGGCCCAGGTCCTTCCTGCAGTCCCTCCCGCTGCCCCTCTCAAAGTCTGAAAACCATTCCTCAATACATCTGCCAGCTATGAGCTCAGAGTCATCATCTGGAACACAGAAGATGTGGTTTTGGATGACGTGAATCCGCTCACTGGAGAGATGTCAAGTGACATCTATGTGAAGAGGTAGGCCCGCAGGCCAGGCCAATGACTGTGCACTAAGGGAGAAGGGCACTAAGGGGGGGACACCACTAACTGGGGATTGCAAACAGGGGTGTGGGCTCCCAGGCTGAGTCCAGAGCCCTGTCTCCAGGCCCTCTATGGTGCCTAGAGCTGGGTGAGTCATGGGCCGTGCTTGGTGAGGAGCGGGTTCTGGGCCTGGCCCCAGCCCCCATGTCCACTCACCTTGGCCTGTCCTTTCTGTGGCCCCAGCTGGGTGAAGGGGCTGGAACATGACAAGCAGGAAACAGATGTTCACTTCAACTCCCTGACTGGGGAGGGGAACTTCAATTGGCGCTTTGTGTTCCGCTTTGACTACCTCCCCACTGAGCGGGAGGTGAGTGTCAGGCGCAGGCCTGGACCCTTGCCCTGGAGGAGGACGAGTTCCGGCAGCCAGCTGTGCTGGTCCTGCAGGTCTGGGACTATGACTGCATCTCTGCCAATGACTTCCTCGGTACTGCACAGCCTTCCCCAACCTCACCCCCTGCTCCTGGCCCTTAACTCCTGTCCCTTGGTTCCCTATACCAATCCAACCCTAAATCCTGGGACTTTGGACCCTAGGTCTGAACCTGTGCTTTCTGACCTAATTGCTCAGACCACAGTCACCTCCCTTCCCACTCAAAGTCCCTGACCAGTTCTAATCTGACCCACGCTCAAGTCACCCTGGATGGTGACTCCATAGCCTTTGGTCCTTGCTTTGGCAATCTGATCCCAATCTCTAGCCCCCTTCCACTGGAATCTGACCACCTGCTGGCAGTGGGCTGTGGTGTAGGTGGTCCACAGTTGTGGCCTGACAGCCATATCCTAACTTTCCACTTCCCAACTCTGCTGCACTGCCTCCTCACCCCCCGCCCATCAGGCTTTGATTTCATGCCTAACCCAGTGAGCTCTGGACTTCCAGGGTCCCTGGAGTTGCAGCTGCCGGACATGGTGCGGGGGGCCCAGGGCCCCGAGCTCTGCTCGGTGCAGCTGGCCCGTGACGGGGCTGGGCCAAGGTGCAATCTGTTTCACTGCCGCCGCTTGCGAGGCTGGTGGCCCGTGGTGAAGCTGCAGGAGGTGGAGGACGTGGTGCGGGAGGCACAGGAGGCCCAGGCTGGCAAGAAACGGAAGCAGAGGAGGAAGAAGGGCCGGCCAGAAGACCTAGAGTTGACAGACACAGGCGGGAACGTGTACATCCTCACGGTTGGTGCAGCTGGCGCAGGGGTCAGGCCTGAGCCTGCCTTAGAGCTTGGCCTCTGCTCCTGGTAATGCAGGAGTGTCTTTTTCTAGGGGAAGGTGGAGGCAGAGTTTGAATTGCTGACTGCGGAGGAGGCCGAGAAACGGCCAGTGGGGAAGGGGCGGAAGGAGCCAGAGCCCCTGGAGAAGCCTAAGTGAGTCAGGGGCACAGGGGGCCGGGAGAGGGAGGAGAGGCAGCCAGCAGGGGCTTCCTCATTGTCCTGACACCACCCTTCCCCTCAACAGCCGCCCCAAAACCTCCTTCAACTGGTTTGTGAACCTGCTGAAGACCTTCGTCGTCTTCATCTGGCGCCGGTACTGGCGCATCCTGGTGGTGCTGCTGCTGCTGGCGCTGATCACCATCTTCCTCCTCCTCGTCTTCTACACCATCCCTGGCCAGATCAGCCAGGTCATCTTCCGCCCCCTCCACAAGTGACTCAGCTTGGACACCCACGCCACAGTGCCAACCCTTCAACTCCCACTCCTGGAAGTCCTTCTTGCCAGTGAGCTTTGAATAAACCTCATCACACAGGCACTGACACCTGACTGTGCTGTACAAGGCCAGCTCCTCCAGGTGGCAGAGAACAGAGATGCTCTGGGGTGACCTCAGGTGCTAGGGAATTCCTGGAAGAATGCACAGGGAGGTCGCCCATGTGCCCTGCCACAGGGAAGAACGGGGCCTGCAGGAGGCTCAGAGCCAAGGAGCCTGCAGCCAAGCTGTCACGCCCTCTGAGCAGCCCACCTGCTGCTCCTGTTGGTGGGTGGGTCCCTCTCACCTAATCTGAAGGCTTCTGCCATTCCATGACAGCTGAGCACTTTATATACTTCACTAACTTGTTTATTCCTCACCACCCTAACAGCAGGCGTACCTGTTACAGCACTCTTGCCAAGTGACAGAAATCCCAACCCAAACTGGCTTAAGCAAAAAGGGAATTGATTGGCTTGCATAACTGTAATTCCCAGGGTTGGCTGGCTGGCTTCAGGGGCAGCTTGTCACAGGGTTCAAGTGATGTCACCAAAACCAGTCATGTCTGCCTCATGGCTCAGCTCTGCTGTCCTCTGGGGCATGCTCCTTCACAGACAGGTTCTCCCCTCAGAACTGCAGGATCGCTGCAGCGACCTCCTGTCTCCCCACATTCCCACCCAGGAGGACAGCAAGCTTACCTGCTCCTGACAGAGCCTGGCCTGCTCAGTGTCACTGTGGCTGGGGGATGGGATATGTGACTGTGGGCCTCCCCTGGGGCTCGGGGTGGGAGACCAACCCTCCTCCCAAACCATGAAAGCTGAGAGGGTGGATGGGGGTTCCCAGGAGAAATTCAGGAGACTGTTAACAAGGGGGAATGGTTCCTGGCTGACCAAAAACAAGGCTCACTACAGCCAGTGCTATCATCCCCAATTTATAGATGAGCTGATGCCCATAAAGGGGGATTAGATATGTCCAAGGTCACACAGCTCTGAGGTGATCACATCAGAGCTGGATCCGAGGCCTGACTCCAGAGGTTTTGCCATCATCACCCTGCTTGTCCCCTACTACCATCTTACATCAAAACTCCCTGACACATGATCTGATAAACTGACCAGCTGTGTCCCTGGCTCCCTGGGCCTTGGTTCTCCATATGTAGAAAGGGCTGTACTGGGAAGCCCTGATCAGGTCCTGAGCCAGGAGTCTGGTGCTAGCCCTGCTCCAGAACGGCTGCTGCTACCTTCCCTCCTCGTTTTCAGCTTTGCTTCCACCTAGGAGACTACAGAGGACCCGGCGGACTCCTCTCTGCAGCGAGAGCCAGCACAGAGTGGGGTCAGCAAGCGTGAGAGAATCAGGTGACTGAGCCCAGGGTGGCAGGGAGCAGCCCCAGCCTGCACTCAGGGCCCTGTAATAGTGGCTCCGGGGTTGGCTACTCCTGAGTCTGGGGGCCATGGTGGCTCCAGGATGCTCACCCTGGGAAGGTCTGCCTCAGCCCTGGGGCTGAGCCCAAAGACCACAGTGGAGGAGTGGACAGGGCTGAGGGGGTACATCCGTCTGGTTTGAGTAAGTCCCTATTAACCAGGGGATGCCTGCAATAAGTGGCTGTGATGAGGGTTGTTCCCAGGTGCTAGCCAGCCCAAGAATCACACAGAGACCAGCAAGTACTATCACAATCAATAGATTATCCCCTGGCACTGGGCTCACTCTCAGGAGGCGGGGGTGGGAGAGGCCAGGGATAGAACCACAGGCCGAGGAGAAACAGGAGAAAGAGGGAACAACCAAGAGCAGGAGGACGACTACGTTGTCTTCCCCAGATCAATTTTCTTCTGGATGGCTCGTGCCGAGTGGTAGATAAGCGAATCGATGAGTCCAGCCACTGGGAGAGAGACAAGGGCTGGCACCGTCCCAGCTGGGGACTTGACTTGACCTGGAGAGCCTTGTCACCTAACCAGCCAGGCCAGCATCTCCACTGGCCCTCAAGTTGCCCCTTCTCCCCCAACCAAACCTGTGGTGCCCAGGCTTTACTCCCCCCCACCGTGCTCCCGCCCCCATCCCCACAGATGCCCTGGGGCTCCTTACCTGTGAACATGCCCCCGATGATGGCGCACACGCCTGTTAGGAAGTGGGTAAAGGACCTGCCAAGGAAGGAGGTGGGCTCAGCGGGCTCCCCACTCCCACAGGCCCACCCTGGCCCTTCTGCCCCCCACCCTCACCTGTGCTTCTCTGTCAGCTTCACCATCATGGGCGAGAGCTCATAGAGGACGAAGACTCCGGGAAGCCCCTGGTCACCCAACAGCCCATTGGCGACCTTCTCATGTCTGGTCACAGAGAACTGATTTGTCCTCAGCACCTGGGGTGGGAGGGGGGCTGGGCCAGGGCCAGGTCTATGACCCAGCTCCCACCCCCATCAGCCCTACCCCTGCGCCTGCCTCTCATCCTGCTGTGCCTTCACTGTGTGCAGGGACAGAACAAGGTACCATGTTCGTAGCTGATCCTGCAAGGCCTTGGGACCACCCAGACCCCTGCTCCCAGCCTTGCCATCCTGACTTGCCCTCTGGTCACCAGCTCTTGTCAGTTTACCCATCCCAGTTGCATCTGGTGGATGCTCTCACTGGGGTCCAAGGCAACTCCCCAATGTGGTAACAACAAGGCCAGGACTGACTCCTGCCCCTCGGTCCCTCACGCTCTATTGCTCCCTGGCCACAGCAAGGCTTGGCCTGGCTAACCCCAGCCCAGGGCAGTCCACCAGGGACAGTGAGGCAGATGCAGTAGGCCCTGAAGGAATGGATGGAGTTGTCTGGACACCAGAAAAGAGAAGTGTTTTGAAATCTCACGGCCTTGGGCCTGAACTCTGCCTGTGAGGGCAAATCACCTACCCACTCTGAGCCTCGGTTTTTCATCCATCATATGGGGATGAGAGCGGCACTTCACTTCCTGGGTTGGAGGAACTAAATGAAGGAACCCGAGTGCTTGGCACCAAGTGAAGACTCTGATACCTGAGCTCCCTCAGACTCACCTCCCCGTCCACCTTCATGTACACTGTAGGCACCACCTTCACAAAGTACTGGAACATCATGGAGGCTGCAGGGGGAAGAGAGCACTGGCATGGGTGCCTCGTGGGCCTTTGGTGGCTGGGGGCTACCTCCCGGGCTGGTACCTTGGGGTGCGGTGACATTAGTGTGGTCCAGGGGGTTCACAATGCCTGGGTAGTCCTCCCCGAATGACAAGTGCTGGATGTAGTGGGACATGTTGATCTGCAAACAACATCAGTCCCTGAGGCCCACCGTCCCCAGCCACTTGAAGCTCTGTATTACAGTGGCAGACGGGGACGCCTGGGTCTCTGGGGAAGCGAAGGGCAGAAGGGAATGTGGGGCCCCATCTGGGGAAAGCTGTGACCCTAAGGGGAGAGCCTGCCCGAGACAGGAATCCCCCATTTCCCTCCTAGGAGATGCTTTTCCACAGCCCGCAGGCTCCTGGGGCTCCAGATTTCAAAGCCAGAACTGACCCTGTGTGGCAGGTGCTAGCTTTGCCTGGAGGTCTCAAGCCATGGAGGCCTAGGCTGGAGGCCCCAGACCTCCCAGCAGCACTCCCTTCCCGCTCCAATGTGTATCAAACTCAGCCACTGGAGGGATCTTTTTAAAAATGCAAATCTGATTACACCATGACCCTGCTTCAAGTAGGCCAACAGCTTCCCACTGTTTTTAGGACAAAGACCAGACCCCTCAGTGTGGCCTCTGAGTCTTGTGTGGTCTTGTCCCTGCCGACCTCCCCAGCCTTGCCCACCCACTTCTGCCTTGTAGTTCCTCGGAAGTGCCATACTCCCTTCTGACCTCACCCTGGTCTCTCTGTCTAGGATGCTCCTGTCTGGCCCCATCCCTGCCCCTGGCCTGCTCGGATCTCAGTTTGAAAGTCTCTCTCACTTACTCAACCCTCAGGTGGGATCCCGTCAGAACATGGCATATTTTTTCCACATGTGCTCCCCCTCCTGGGATGTCCCTACAGAGAAATGAAGCAGCAACCAAGTCTCCCACCCCACCTGCCCCCGTGGGCTCCACCTGCTACGTACGTTGTCGAGGCCAAAGCTCTGCAGGTCATGGACTAGGAGAGAAGGGAGAAGGTGCCATCAGGGGGAGTGGGACCAGCCCCTGGTCCCTCAGAGTCCTGGCTCAGGCCTCTCACTCCCCCCTCTGGAGTGTGGCCTGCCTGGCTCTTCTCTGACCCCATTCACTCTGCAGCCTGGCACCTCCTGGTCCTGCTGGAGGACAGCCAGAAAGGGCCTGTCTCGGGCCTGTGTGAGAGCCCGTGCCCTCCTTGAGGGTCATAAGAACACAGACCCCATGCCTCCCCTGCCAGACACCAGGACTCCAGGCCTTCAGGCCCACCACGGCCCTGCCTGCACCTCAGGAAACAAAACCCATGACTATGGTCTCATTAACTAGAGCTGACGGCAAATCAGTGAGCCCCAAAGTTAGGTGGGACCTGAGGATAAACAGAATGCTCTCCACACTCCTTCCCTGACTCCCCTGCCCCCACCCTCAAAGCTCCCCAAAGGATAGCCCATGGGCACCCTGTACCAACTGTTCCAGAACAAGTTCTTCCTGCCCTCTAACCCCAATCCCTCCTGCTGCAAGGAACTGTACCTCAAAGACACATCCCAGTGCTTTTTACACTCAGCAGCCAGGCCAGAGAAGGTGCCAATCCCAGACCCATCCAACCTCCCCCCATCCTGGGAGGGCAGGCTCCCCCGGAAGTGGGGGCTTGGCCTCCCTGGGGGCAGGGCCACTTACTCTCCACAGCATGTACTGCAGCGTGGGGGAGGGGAGGAGAGAGAAGGGAGGAAGAGAACAAAGATTCAGAGCTTCACAATGAGAACTACGGAGAAGGCATGTGGCGGGAGGGAGGACTGGAACATTTCTGCCTCAGCAATAGGGTCTGGCCCCAGCCAACAAGCCTCCTCCTGGTTGCCTCCTTGAGAGAGCCCTTCCCTGGCTAGAGAAGAACACAAGAGGGCTTGGGGTCAGAAGAATGGTGGCCTAGGAAGAACAAAAGATCTAGAGCCCAAAGAGCCACTTTCCTAGCTGTGTGACACTGGGCAAATCACTTGCCCTTTCTGGGCCTCAGTGTTTTCCTCTGCAAAGGGCTGTCCTGAGGACCAGGTAGGCTCTAAGATGGGAAAATACTTGGTAAACTTTACAATATGAGATTATACCCTCCACCCCCTAAGTCAACAAGGATGTCAGAAACTACCTCCCCGGCCTCAATCTCTGGCCTTGGGCAACTGTAGCTTTGTGTTTAAATATCCTTCCAAGTACAGAGCACCTGTGGCCCTGGGATCCGCAGCCCCAGCAGAGAAGCAGAGAGGATGCTCGGGCCCTCCATCCTATTGAGTGCCTGCAAGGCCGTGTGCCAACAGCTTGACACTGATCATCTTCCTACAATCCCAGCAAAATCACCCTTCCCCTGGCCTCCTCCAGAGTAGAGGGCTCTGCCCCAGACCCACCCACCTGCCTCACCACCCCCAGACTGCCTGGAAGACCAGCAAGGCTATCTCCATGGGACACTTTAATCCTGCTTACCTGCGTCACTCTGAGCGACTCAGGAGCCAGGCCATCTTCATCCCCTGGGCTCTGCCACCACGTGGCTCTGTACATCCCCTAATGTGACCCTGACTCCCTCCCTCCCAAGCCCTTCCGCTGGGCCCACTGTTCCTCGGTCATCATAAAACCCCGGCTCCAACCTCTGAGCTTCCCCTTCACCCTCTTGCTTCAGCCACAGCCCGGCCGTTCCTTCAAGGCACTACACATCCCTTGCATCCCCATCTTCTTTCTACACCTGCCCCCAACCCACCTTGGCCTGAAGGGAGGTCCTTCTTGCTCCTTACTGCCACTTCCAGATCATCGTTCCTCCCTCTGCCCTAAAAATCTCTAGCTTTGCAGCTCATGGCAAAGCTTGTTCCAGTCACCTAGAGATCCCCGTGGAACCCCCAGGACAGTTCTCCTGCCACTTCCCACCTGCCTGTCTCGCTCCCCTGCACCAGCCCTGCCACGGTTGCCAGTGATTCCCGCACCCACGCAGATGACCCTTCCACTATCCTGGCCTCCCAGGACACCCTCTCCTTCCTGACCTTGTGCTCTCCCTACCCAAGCCACTTGCTCTGTTGGTCATTCCCTAATAACTACGCCCTCCATAATTTCAAGTATCCCATGCTCCAAACACCAGCTTTCTAATTTTCTCCAGCTCATTCCCCCCAGTGCCCCAAACCCAATAATTCTTTGACACGACACCAAGGACCTACAGTCCATGGTTCCTCCCGCATCCTCCTGGCTTCCACCCCCCCTCCCCACGTGCCAGCTTTCCTTCTTTACCAGCTTATACTTTGTGGTCCAGTATCAGGCTCACTTCTTTTTGCATATTCCTCTGACGCCCTCACCTCTGCAGGCACCTGGCAGCACAAGCCATAGGTAATTCCAATGCCCTGTCTACTCTAAGCCCACCCCGTAGAGCTGGGAAAAACGAGACAACATGCTGACTGGTCTCCCTTTCCATTCACAGCCACCCACTCCGAGGGGCCCTAGCGTTGCCTGGCAGTCCTCCTCCGTTTCCCCGGTCCGGGCTCTCCCATCCCAAAATGGCCAGTTACATCTTTTCCTCTCTCTCAAATCGCCAACACCTTCTTCCTTCTCCCCTCATTCTCAGCTGGTGACCTCGCCTCCCACATCACAGAGAAAACACAAAGACCAGAAGAGACCGTCCGCCTGCTTCCACCACCTCAGCTACCAACCTACCTGCACCTACGGAGTCTGCCTTCCCTCCTACTGCTACGTTTGGCCTTTCCACTCGTGTGAGGCACTAGATGGCCTTCTTTTTCCTTCCCAAGGACTCCACTTCTGTAACTGTCCCTCTCATCTCTGCAGCACCATTTTGCTCTCTTTTGTCGATAATTTCCAACAGCATATTAACATTCTGCCACACCACTCCCCTTAGAGAAGCCTCCCTTGACTCCACACTTCCCTCCAGCTACAGCCGGTGTTCTCTCCTCCCTCTAGAGCAAACCCCACAGTCGTGCTGTCTATATTCCTCTGCTCCACCTCCTCTCCATCCCCTCCTCAGCCCACTCTATGGTGTCCCTATTACACCCTCCAAAAGCCTCCATTGAGGCCACAAGTGACTGCCATGTTATACATCCAATGGTCAACTCCCGCGTGATGTGCAGAAGCATCTGATACAGTTTTTGAAACACCCATCCCTCAGCTGGCAGGATGCCACCTCCTGGCTCACACTGCCACCTCCCCAGCGTTTCTCACCAGTCTCCCCTGCGGGTTCCTCTCACGTGGGAGGCCGAGGCCGGCACAAGCCCTTTCAGCCCCCGCTGCTCCGCCTACCCTCACCTCCAGGGTGACGCCGCCCAGTCCCACAGCTCCCTGTATATGCTGACGATGCCAGTGTTTCTGTCTCCAGGCAAGGCCTCCCCCTGGACTCCAGGCTTGAGTAGCCAACTGCTTATTTGACATCCTGGGTGTCTAAAAGGACACCCAAATGCTATTGGTCTGAACACATCAGAAGCTGAGCACCTACTGTGCACCCCCACCCAGACATCCACACCTGCCCTGAGTCTCCTCATCTCGCTAAGCAGCACCACCAGCCTCTCACCACCCAGGCACAAAACTTTGCAGGCACCCCTGACTTCTCTTTCCTTTCTCCCCCGCATCCACCAGCAACTTCTCCCAGCTCTAACAGAAGCCAATCACTTCCCGCCACCTCCACTGCTGCTCTGGTCCAAGCTCCACCATCTTTTGTCTGGATTGATCACTGCAGTAGCCTCCTAACCGGCCTCTCTGATTCCGTCCTTTCCCTACCAGTCTTGTCCACAGAGCACTAGGGGAGCTGCTTACCTTTGAGTTACATCAGATCAGGCACCACTTCTTCAAAGCCCTTCGATGGCTTTCCATCTCATACAGAGTAGAAGCCCAAGTCCCTACAATGCCCTTGAGGGCCCTACGTGACCTGGCCCTGTTACCTCTCTCACCTCACTTCTAACCGCGCTCCTGTGCTCACTCTGCTCCAGCCACCCTAACTTTCTTACTGTACCTTGAACTTGCCAAGCACATTATTGCCTTAGGGATTAGCATTTACCGTCCTCTCTGCTTGTAACACTTCCCCCCCGCAGACAACCACATGGCTGGCTCCCTTTCTTCAGGTCTTTGCTCAAATATCGTCCCATCAGAGAGTCTTTCCCTGACCACCCTATTTAAAATAGGACACACACACTGTCCCATCCCAGACCCTCACCTCCATCATCTTTATCCTGCCTTGTTTTGGTCCATATGACTTAATAGCCTCTGATATACCATATATAGCTGCTCCTTGACCTACGATGGGGTTATGACCCAATAGACCTATTGTAAGTAGAAAATATAAGTCAAAGATGCATTTAATACTCTAATAAACCCATCATAAAGTCAAAAAATTGTGGAGCCATTGTAAATTGGGGACCATCTATATTTTACATATTTATTGTGTATTTCTTTCTTTACTAGAATGTTCTGAGAGCAGAGGCTTTGTTCACTGCTATATCCTTAGCACCTAGACTAGCACCTGGCACACAGTAGGTGATTACTAAATATCTAGTGAATGCGTGAATGAATAAATGAATGAGAATCTCATTTATTCATCCCAACAACCCTATGAGGTAGGTACTCATTTTACAGAAGAAACTGAGGAGGGCTCAATACTTCCCAAATATGACATAGCTCAGGAGTGGCAGAACCTGTGTTCCAACCCAGCTCTGCTTCTGCCAAAGCCTCACACACAGGTCACCTGATACTGGGGGCTACCATTTAAACAAGTGCCTACCACAAGCCAGGCTCTGTGCTATCATCTTTGGGTTTTTTTGTTTGTTTGTTTGTTTGTTTTTGAGACAAGGTCTTGCTCTGTTGCTTGGGCTAGAGTGCAGTGGTGTCATCATAGCTCACTGTAACCTCAAACTCCTGGGCTCAAGGGATCCTCCCGCCTCAGCCTCCTGAATAGCTGGGACTACAGGTATGTACCACCACACCTGGCTAATTCTTAATTTTTGTAGGATGAGGTCTTGCTGTTGCCTGGGCTGGTCTTGAACTCCCGGCTGCAAGTGATACTCCCACATCAGCCTCCCAAAGTGCTAGAATTACAGGCATGGGCCATTGCACCTTGCCTGTGCTATAATCTTTAACCTGCACAAACACCCTGTGAGATAAGTACTATCATCACCATTTTATAAAGTAGGAAACCTGGAGCTCAAAAAGATTAAGAAACTTTCTCAAAGTCACATAGCCAGTAGGATGTGAACCTGGTATCTGAACCCAGGCAGCCTGGCTTCTCAGCCTGTGCTCTTAAGCACTGCTGCCCTGAGATGAAAGCCTGCTCCGGTCCAAAGACAAAAGATCAGGCAGGTGAGGGGCACTCAAACTCGCCAAGAAGGTATCCAGTGTCTAAACCTCCCCAGCTGATGTAGGATCACTCACCGTGCACATGGGACTGCTGGAAGCTCTTCCCAGGGGCAAAGTGGAAGTTTCCGGCCACCTGTAGGGGATATTCCCTCTCATTCTCCAGCTGTGTCCTCCCTTTGTCTCCTGAGGGCCTGAATGGGCCCTTGGTTCACAGTGGAGCTTGCCCAGCCCAGTCGGTCCTATCTTGCCTCGATCCCTCCTGGTACCTTGTTGACTTCCAGGAAGCCATACACCTGGCAGCCTTCATTCTTCTGCTCCTGCATCTTCTGGCTGAAGCCCTCTCGCCGGCACTGCTCAATAGTATCTGGGTTCTTGAAGGCCCAGCCTCGACGGCGATAAGCCTCCCGTACATCTTCACAGGTGTTACAGCACCTGTAGGAGAGGGGTGCTGGGTGAAAGTGTCAAAGAGGCACGAGACCAGTGCTGGCATCTTGGGAAATAAAGCCCAAGCAGTTCTGCCTGCTAATGAAGCCTCTGCTAGCCTCATCCCTGACCATCAAATGTTCTCCAAGTGTGTTTCCTCAGTGGCAGCTGGACTGTTAAAAATACATATTCGCATTCTGTTTAGGGTGATGAAGTTGTGGAACAGAAAGTGGTGATGACTACACAGCACTGTGACTATACTTAATGCCACTGAGTTGTACACTTAAGAATGGTTAAAATGGTAAATTTTATGTCACATATATTTTATCACAATAAAAAATTTTTTAAAGTACATATTCCCAGGCCCCACCCCAGACCTGCTAAATTACCCTCTCGGGGGTCAGGACCTGGGAAACACAACAGCAGTTACCGTATATTGAGGGCCTAATAATCTGGGCTGGGCCTTCCACCTCAGTGCTTTACATACGATACACATTTAATCCTTATGTGACTTATGAGGAAGGTGTTAGTATCATCCCTATTCACACAGAGAGGTTATGTGGCTTGGCCCAAGGACACAGGTGGAACCCAGAGAGCTAGACTCCAAAGACCACCTCCGAACCATTTCTCTAGGCTGCAGGGCAGAGACCACTTCAGCCTCATCCCTAAGGTGTGTAGCTCCCAGGCAGAGCCTGCTCACAAAGCCTCAGTCACTTGCACCAGGATCAGTGACTGGGGCACACACCTCACCCCCTCCCGATTCTTGGTCCGACTTCCACCTGCCACAGTCTGATGGAGGCTGAGGCTGACAGATGGCACCTGATGGGAACCCTGCTCCTCCCACCCCCAGAGGCCAGCTCACTTGATGTCTTCTGACTCAGCACCATAGCAGCTCTCACAGCGATCAGGGTCCAGGGTGTCAGGGTCAAACACCGTCACCTCAACTTTCCCAAGCTCTAAGGGGGAAGCAGAGGCAGAGGCATCAGCTGGGGGCAAAGATAGTGAAATCTGTGGCCCCAGCCCCTGCATGGGCCCTTTCTTTGGTCAGGGGCTTGGGAATAATAAGTTATAAAAATAGCAAATATTTATACAGTGCATGTTACGAGTCAGACACTAAGCACTTCTACACATATATTAATTCTTTTAATAAAAGTAATAGTAAGAAAACAATAACAGTAAATACTAAACGTTAGCTGGATACACGTCACTGTACTTTATATACATTGTCTCATTTCATCCCCACAATGACTCCATGAAGATGGAGGTTATTATCCCCACTTTATTGAGAAGACGCTGAGGCTCACAGATGAGAAGTGACTTTGCCCAATGCAACCTAGTAAGTGGCAGATTTCAGCTCTGATTCCAAAGTGCACACCCTTAACCTCTCCGCCATGGTGCTTCTCCTTAGACCTCCTCCTCTGCGCTGGCTCCCTGCCTCTCTCACTTACTCCATCATAATTGGCAATTTCAGTATTCGATACCTTGACCTCTTGTCCTCTAATAATCTTTTTATTTTCTCATCCCACCTCAGCCACCTATTTCCATTGCTCACACCTAGACCCTGTCATTACCAACAACTGCAAACCTTCCAAAATTCAACTTCAAGTATCTGAATCTTACCTTTATTTTCCCAGTTCGCTACCTCTGGTACCGGGTATCTCTGGTATCTCTAGTACCAATTCTTTGACAGTACTAACACTATCACCCCTTCATGTCCTCACTTCCCTCCTTAAATTCCACAGTCCATTGTAATTATTCTTCTGCACATAACTACAATTCACTGTTCCTTTCTCCCTTCATTGCACAAACCTAGCAAAACCCAAACCATAGTTATACTCGATTCTCTGTGCCTACCTCTCGCCTGTACCTCCCTTACAAGGGCCTGGCATTCGACTTCACTTCCCTAATCAGTTCATTCTCCCATTCTCTGAGATGACTAATTTAGACCTTTTCCTCTCTCCTTGGGCTTCTAAACCCCCTCCTCTTTCCTCAGTCTTGGCTAATGTCCTTGCTTCCAATTTCCAGTAAGAAAAGAGAAGCAACAGAACTTCACTTGCTCTCCCCACCAAACCCAGCATCTCACCCACATTCTCCAGCCCCCATTGCATTTCTCTGCTCTCCCTGACAGCAAAACTCCTCCAAGTGTCATCTGTACTTGATGTCTCCACTTCTTTTTCTGCTCTCTGATCAGATTTTCATCCCTAACAGTATTGAAATCGTTCCTCTCAAGGTCTCCAGGGACCTCCATGTTGCCAATTGCAACGTTCAGTTCTCACTCTCATCTTACTGGACTGTCAGTAGCTTCTGACACAGCTGCTCGCTCTTTCTTCTTAAAACTCTTTCTCAACTTGGCTTTTGGGACACCTCTTGGATCTCTTCTACTTCAATGGCTAATCTCTCTCAATCTTCCTTCCTGGATCCTCATTTCCTGACTTCTAAATATTGGAGGGGCCCACGGTACAGTCCCTAGACCTCTCCTCTACCTACATTCACTCCCTAGGTTTCCTCACTTAGTCCAATGGTTTTAACTATCGTCTATATGCTGATAACGCCTAAATTTTCCAGTTCCACTCCTTTAAATTCTACACTAGTACATCTAATTGCCTCTTTAACATCACCAGAGTATAAAACGGGCATCCCAAATTTAACATTCCCCAAACCTGAGATCCCTCCTCCCCCAAATGCTGATCTTACCCAGTAAGAGCCAGCCTCCAATATGTCTCCAGTGATCGCCACCTCCTAGTGTTCACATCCTTACGTAGTCCCCTCCCACAATAAATAGGGCTGACCTGTGTAACCACTAGTGTATTGCAGAAGTGATGGTATGCAACTTCTGAGGCAAGGTCATAAAAAAAAGTTGCAGTTTTTACCTTGCTCTCTCTTAGACCACTTGCAAGATCCAAGTTGGGAAAGCCAGCTGCCATGTTGTGAGGACACTCAATCAGCCCTACTGAGAGGCCCATATGGAGAGGCACTGAGGCATCCTGCCAACAGCCATATGAATGAGCCTTGTTTGAAGCAGATCCTCCAGCTCCAGTCAAGCCTTCAGATGACTGCAGCCCCAGGCAACAGCTTGACTGCAGCCTTGTGAGATACCCTAAGCTAGAATCACCTATCCAAGCCACTCCTAAATTCCTGACCCAGGGAAACTGAAAAAAACAAATGTTTGTTGTAGTAAGCTACTAACTTTTGGAGTAATTTGTTATAGTAGTGGGTATCTAACATTTGCTCACTCCTCCCACAAAAAAATCCCTTCTCTTCCTCTGGTCATCTTAATTTCAAGTCATTTGTTTGCTTAGGCTGAAAACGCTGGAATCAACCTTGACTCTGCTCTCTTACACCCTGCATCCAATCCTACAGCAAATTCTATTGGTTCTACTGGTGTTCAACATATATCTGCAGAATGAACGAATGATAAAGCTCACCACCAGAGCAATCCTTAAGGTGCGAAAAATCCCAGCTTTGGGGACGGTTTTGCTATGGTGGGAAACTGAGTTAATGGAGGCACTGGGAGGCCACAAAGAGAAAGGAAAGGAAGCTAAAAGTGAGTACCCACTCTGTACCAAGCATTTTACATTTACTTCATTGCATCCTACAGTTCCATGTGGTAGGTACTACCATTTATCACCGCTTTATATATATCACCACTTTATAGCTGAGGCTCACAGACTGCAAGAGACAAAACTAGATTTGAACCCAGGCAATCTGACCTCAGAACCCAAACTCTTAACCTTGAGCCACCTGCATTCCAAAGGGGAAGGTGCTGAATTTAGCTAATGGGCTGGGGAAGCAAACACTCAGAGAAGCCTGGGTCCATCTAAAGGAGTTCTACCGGGGCAACAGCACATAAGACCACCCTCAAACTTCTGTTATTCAAACTACGATAGGCAAGGACTAAGGACCTCTGAGAATGACAGCCAGGAAGAGCACCCTACTCAATATATATAGAGGCTAGAAGTCTAGATTTCAGCCCACTCTGACTTTTACTAACTGGGGGACCCGAGGCAAGCCACTTGACTTCTTTAGGTCTTAGTTGTTTAATGTGTCATTGTGCCTGCCACAGCCACTTGCCAGAAGGTACAGCCCAGGCATGGCCAGCTCTGAGATATGAGACCCAGCCCCCTCCCCTGGTTACCATGCCGCTCAGCCTCTGAGCTCACGGGGATGCCATCTTTGTCTAGGCGTTGCTTGAACAAGTTGTGTTCCACATCCAGCTGCTGTTCCCCAGCCACATCCATGGCATCAATGCTCAGATCTGGAAGCAGGAAGTCAGGCTAAAGTACTGGGACCCAAGGGGATCTGGGTTTTGGAGGAATGGGATGCTGGGCCTGTCTTGGGGCAGAATTAGGATTAGGATTAGGGGAAGGAGGTTGTACTGGGGTCTAGTCCAGAACCTAAGGCTGGAGGGGTGAATCTGGAAGCCCACATGAGAACCCTGGGACTCCCAACTCCCACCCATGGTGAGGTACTCACAGGCACAAGGCATGTGCGGGAAAAGTACATCAATGTTGATCTTCAGTTTATCTCCCCGCGACTTGTCCACGTAGAGCTCAGGATGCACCTGGAGCAGTGCTACCTCAGTAAGGTTTGGCCCCCTGCCTCTCTTCTCTCACTCCCACCCCTAAAGGTCCCACCCCAAGAATGCCAAGCCCCGCCCACGAACTAGGCCCCGCCCCTTACCTCCGTGGTGAGGTAATACTGCAGCTCGGACAGGAACAGTAGCAGCATGAGAAGGCCACTGACAATGGTCACTGCAGGATGGGGAGCAAGGGTCAGAATGGCCTCTGCTCTGCTCCCTCAGACTCCCGCAGGCCGGTCAGAGTCCAGCGGCCAGGGCCAAGCTCTGGGGCACCCACCTCCCCGCGACCCCGACCCCGCTGCGGCCTACCGGTGGCGCCCCCACAGGTCTTGACCCGGAAGTCCTCCAGAGTCTTGGGGTAGGCATCGAACTGCTTCAGCTTCCCCAGCGCCTCCATGGGGACCGGCCGGAAAGGGGACACCAGCCGGCCCGCCCCTGCAGACTCCCGCTTCCGGCCCGGAGCCACGCCCCCCGCTCCTCACGCAGGCGCAACAAAGCGCACGCCTGGCCCCACCCCTCACCCTCGTTCTCTTACAGGCGGCTCCGCCCACCGATGCTGCCAAGGCCCCTCTCCCTGGCGGGTGGGTCTGGGCGTGGCCGCCCAGGGCTCCGTGGTCAGGGGTGGGTCCTATAGGAACCAGAGTGCTGGGAGGAGTCTCTTCAGGTTGGAAATTAATAGCAGCGTTGGCAGGAACTGCGCCAAATGTTTCAGCCTCGTGGAACATCTTGGAACATCCTGGAACAGTGGTTTTCAAAGTGTCCGCGGACCAGCAGCATCATTATCAACTGAGGACTGGTTAGAAATACAAGTAATTGGTTCCCACCTACTGAATCACCAACTCTAGGACGAGATTCTGATGCAGCTAAAGTATGAGAATCTCCGCCCTTGAAAGCAGGTGTGACTTTCTTTATCTCCATTTTCCGAAGAAGAGTGAACTGTGGCTGGAGAAGTTAAGTAACTTTCCCAAGATCACAGCCACAGGACCTGATTCCAACCCAGTTCTTCCGGACCTCAAAGTACTCTGGGAACCAGGGCTTTGGGGGTTGATTTTACTCAAACAGCGTCCCAGCGCTTCTCCTGAGTGCTGCTTTCTGGATTACCCGAAATTGCTTTCCTGGCCCCGGGGTCCTCCTGGACACACTTCACCCCTCCTGGCCTAGACTGAAGTGTTGTGGAGCTTAAACTCTCCCATGACACTTCCTATTGTAGCCCATTGTCTCTAGGGGGACAGCTCCCACAATAATCCAGCTGTAATGACTAAAATATCAAAAGCTCATAGGCTTTGATTTAAGGAATCCCACTTTAGGAAATAAAAGCAGCACGTTGGTGGGTGGTTGTTACACCCAATATTGAATCTGTCCCTTCCACTCAAACATCTATCTTTTTTTTTTTTTTAAAGCATACCAGATCATAAAGACACATGCGTGAGATTTTTCACTGGCAAAAAACTAGAACCAACCTAAATGCTCATTGATAGGTTGAATAAATGGTTGAATAAATCATGGTACATTCATTCTATGGAATATTGTGCAGCTTTTCAAAAGAATGAGGTAGATGTACTCCTTCAGATATATTAAGAATGGATTTTTAAGGGGAAAAAGAAGATGCAAAGTAATGTGCATTGTATGATTCCATTTTCGAATTAGAAATAATCCTATATGGGAGAATATGTATTTATATGATCACAGAAAAAGATTTGGAAGAATTCATTCTACACCTTTGGGAGGAATTGGAGGAGAACTTTTCACTGAAGCTAAAGTTTTTTGGGTCTCCCTGAGCTAAGAGTTTGGCAGAGGACACTTGGGATCCCCTTCTTTTACCTGGGTTTCAGATTCTTGGGAGGACCAAAATTCTATCAGAAACATGTAGTAAGGAATCTGCTGATGGAATTAAGTCTAAAGCCTTGCTTCCTGAAGTGTGTGGTCTTTGGACCAGAAACGTTGGCCTCGTCTGGGAGCCTGTTAGAAATGCAGAATCTCAGACCCAACCCCAAACCTGCAGAATCAGAATCTGCGCTCTAACAAGACTCCCCAAATAATTAGTGCATACATTAAAGTTTGAGAAGTACTTTCCTGAATGGCTCTTCATTTTATTGCTCATGTAGGACCAAAACCAGCAGCACAGGAAAAAAAATCTGAGTGGCTCAAATAGTGCACTGAATTCACATTTTAAAATGTAATAATTCATTTATGCAAGTAACACTCAAACATATACACACACAATGTGCTCCCTGCCTGTGTTGAGTCCTATGAAGAGAGAGTTGAAATAGAATAGTCCTTGCCTTTAAGAAGGTCACAGTCCTAGTAAGGGAAATAACAAGCAATAATAAAAACAATAGCTAACATTTATCAAGCACCTACTGTGTGGCAGGTATGGTGGTAAACTCTTTACCTTCATCTATATCATGTCAGTTCATCTTCACAACTACCTGTAGTCCCAGCTTTTCTGGAGGCTGAGGCAGGAGGGGGAGGATTGCTTGAGCCCAGGAGTTCGAGGCCAGCGTAGACAACATAGCCAGATGCTGTCTCTAAAAAACAAACGAACAAACAAAAATGACCTTAGAAGCTATGTGCTATTATTATCCCTGATTAAAAGCTTTAAGTGGTTAATAAGCTAAGATCGAAACTGCAGTCTGTCTTATCTCAAGGTGCATGGTTCAGATCGTTTCAATGACATAAGACCAGAACTTTGATAAGAGGTGGCATAGGGGGCCATGGGAGTCTATAAGAGAAAGTGACTGACATGCTGGGTTAGGAAAGGCTTCCATGAAAAGGAGGAGGGACACTGGAGCTGGGTGCCATGTGCCAGCCCGACTCAGGAGAAACTGGGTGATGCGAGTCTCCCTTCTGCCTCCAGGCTGCGGTTTGCTAAGGAAGGAGAGAAGGCAAGGAGAAGCTCATATTAACTGAACACTGATAATATATCATTGCTGTAATTCATTCTACCCTCAGAACAACCTGGCAGTTAGGTGCTATTTCAAACCTGGATTTTATTCTGAGTGCAATGGGATGCCATTCTAAGGGTTGAAGCAAGAGCTTAGTTTAAGATCATGCCAGTTGCTGGATGAAGAATGGATAGGATGGTGGA
Organism: Daubentonia madagascariensis; assembly: GCA_023783475.1. Classification (NCBI taxonomy): domain Eukaryota; kingdom Metazoa; phylum Chordata; class Mammalia; order Primates; family Daubentoniidae; genus Daubentonia; species Daubentonia madagascariensis. The sequence goes on along the minus strand of JAKFHU010002136.1, from coordinate 19,246,908 downwards.
TAGAACAGAAGCAGAGATACCAGATAGAAGCAATTGCAGGCTATGGAAGGAAGACATTATAAGCCTCTCTTGAGAAAGCAAAAATATAATTAGACTATGAACTTCCATCTTAAGAAAGGAATCAGTTTTTCTCTGCAAGATACTTTGCTGGCTGGATATGTCAGGCTAAGGTAGTGGTCCTCGAAGTATGGTCCCTGGACCAGCAGCACTGGCATCACCTGGGAATTTGTTAGAAATGCACATTCTCAGGCCCCACACAAGCAAAACGGAATCAGAAACTCTGGGATGAGGCCCAGCATTCTGTGAGTTTTGTTAAGCCTTCCAGGTAATGCTGGTGCACACTCGAGTTTGAGAAGCACTGGGCTAAGAAGAAAGTCTCAGGCCAATAGTTTTTATTTGCACTATGGTACAATCCACCCAAAGAGAAACCCTCCTCCAATATTTGTAGGACATTATTTAGGTAATTATACAGGTAATAAAACAATGACCAGTGAGAAATTAATGATAAATGTTCTAGTTCCAGCAATATGCAACTTAATCCTGGAAACCTTCCTGCTGTGAAACATCTTAAAATGCTGAATAACAAGTATCCCATTAAATGTGGAGCTAACTCATTACAAAGTGAGAGAAATCGCCCGGCACTAAAAGTGAAGGAGTTGAAAAAAGCAATATACTTGTGAGCAGACTTTGTAGCTCTGGGGCTGGGACAGGGAGGGATGGCTAATGGAGCTTATGTGTCAGTAATCTACAGTCTTGGGTTTTCTTTTTTTAAAAAAGCATATAATAATTTATATTAATATAGACATTTATAGTTTACAAAGTACTTTCACGGAAACGATCCTGTGCACTGGAAAGTAATATGTCCTAGGAGCTATAATTTGGTACTTTAGGAAGCCTTCTGGAAGGAAGTGAGTTTTTAAATTGGAATCAAATAGATGGAAGAAAATGATTCCACAAAGTGTTTTGTGTAGCCTGAACTCCCCCATGACTATAGTGTACTTGCCTTATGATCACTGTCAAAATTGAGAAGGGTCTCCTGTTAGCATGGGTGAAAAAAAAAAAAATTGAGAAGGGTCTTCTTTGGGTATTGAATACCAATGCCCATAAAGGGAGAGGAGATGACACCTTGAGACCTCAATAGGAAGATGGGATCTTCACAGAGCTATACTCTTAGGGAAAGGGTAGACTAGAAAAAAATTATCCGCTTATACAGGGAGAGAAAGGGAATGCTTGAGATTGTCTCAACTTGTGTGCTGGATAGGAAAATATAAAGATAAAAATTCAACATTGCTTGAGACATTATGATCACAGGCCTGCCCTCACATAAATTTGGGGTTTGGATTTATACTCTCTGCTTAATCTGGAAGCCCCAAAGTGAGCTTCCAGTGTATTAGCACAAAACTGAGGGTACCTGGCAGAAGCAAACGTGGAACTGCTCTGAAGGAACACACCTCAATGTAGGCCCCATAGGATTTCCAAGGATAAATCCCTGCTAAAGATGAACACCTGATCTAATGTTACAAAACACACAAGGAAACAATCCGTCATGAGCAAGAGTAACAAACAGCAGCAGCAAGATTAGACTCGCATGAATTTGAGATAATGGAACTATCTAATAAAAACTACAAACAAATATGATTAGAATTAAAGACATTTAAGAAACAATAAACATTTAAAGATGCTATCATACCAGGAAACTTGAAAATAAATTTAAAAGAATTTCTAGAAATAAATAATAGTAATTTAAGTTTTAAAATCAGTAGAAGGGTTAAACAACCAATTAAGCTGGGCACGGTGGCTCAGACCTGTGATCCTAGCACTCTGGGAGGCCAAGAGGGGAGGATCGCTTAGGTTCAGGAGTTCGAGACCAGCCTAAGCAAGAGTGAGACCCCCGTCTCTATAAAAAAAAAAAAAGAGTACATGAAAAAAATGGATTTGGTTATCAAAGGAGAAGGAGGAATCAAGAATACTGGCTTCAATAACTGGGTGAAGGGCGGGACCGTTTATTGAGACAGAGAAGTCTTGGGAAGGGTTGGTTTATATAGAACATCATGAGTTTGGTCTCAGGCTTGTTCAGACGAGATGTCTCTGGGACATCTAAGTGGAAGTCCAGTAGGCTGTTGGAGAAAGGGTGAGCTGAAGTCATACAACTGGAAAGGGGACACCACACACAAAGCATTTGTAAATTTCCCCCTCAAGCCCTGTTCATTTATTCCATAAATATTTATTAAATGATTTTAAGTCTTAGGGATGCAGAGGTGAAGGGAGACAAGGTCAGTCCCTGTCCTCCTGGATCTTACATTCAGTGCGAGTGGTTTGGATGTCAGAGAAAGGACAAGGTGGCGGCTTTTTCCAGGCAGGCTCAAGGAGGGAGGTCACAATGTGTACTTTGTGATGAGATCTATGATGTAACTGGGATGGCACCAAGGACCCCACTGGGAGCTAGGCCTCCCTCCTGCAGGACTAGCCTCATGTTATCTCTCTGCCCTGGCATCTTCCATCCCATGCCCAGTCAGAGTCCTCTTTGGGGGTGAGCAAATGGATAGGGAGGCAGGAGATGAGGGGCTGGAAGGAGCGGTGGGGTGGAGGGTTGGGGAGCCATGGAAGCTGACAGGACAGAGGGACACTGGTGCTGCCTGTGCTCTCAGCCCCTCATCCTTCCAGGCAGAGAAGCCGGTCTGCTACCTGCCACAGGAGTCTTTGCCTGGGCCACACATGAAGCGCTGGCAGATTTTTATCCTGTGGGTCTTTTGGGTGCTCATCTTATGGCTGATGGCCCCCTGCCTGGATCTGACAACTGAATCAGCACTCCAGGAAAAATGGATGTACTTGGTACCATGGAGTTGCTCCTGGCCTTGGTTCAAATCTGGGAAGTGTGGCTGCCCTTCTGAGACCCCCAACGGCTCTTCCTGCCACCACACAGCTGGAGAATGTAACTGGTTTGACACATGCTACAAGAAGACTATGGGGTACCTGACGAGGACAAAAGAGTCTATGGCCTCTGACACTGGGCTCTGGTGGTTGGTCAGTGGTCAGCCCGGGGCCCCGTCCCGTCCTCCAGCCTCCCCAGGCCTTGCCCATCTCCCAGTCTCTGGCCCAAACTCATGCCCCGGGGCCAGGCTTAGTGCATCTCCCTGATCTCCAGATGGAGATCTCACCCTCCCAGGTCTATGCTCCTTCCCCTGGGCCAGCCCCAATCTCCTCCCTCTTGCTGTTCCCAGGGCATGAACTCAGGGAAAGTGTGGAAGAAGCTATTTAAAGTGATTCCCAGACCCTCAGCGAGCCATTTTGATTTCTACTGTGGGACTTGTGTGGTGTTGGGGAGCTCACCGATCCTGCAGGGCTCGGGCCTTGGCAACAACATGAGTCAGCACCCCGCGGCCTTCAGGTGGGTAATGAGGACAGGGCGGGAGCTCGGGTGTGCCCCAAGGTTCCGTCAGTCTCTGCTTTCCTTTCCAGGATGAACCTAGCCCCGGTCCAGGGCTTCGAGACAGACATGGGGAACTAAACCACAGGATGCTTTATCTGTCCCAGGAACGCCAGTGACCAAGGTTCTTGGAGGCAGCTGGTACTGCTGCTGCTGCAGCTTCCAGATCTGGCATGGACTTCAGACGCTCTGAGTGATGAGGTGATGGAGTTGTCCCCGGACATTCTCAGTGTGGGGGTGAGGGGAAGCCACTGCAGGGAGTGACAGCAGGCACTCCATGGAAACCCTCTGAAAGCTTACTGGGGGCACCTGTAGGACTTTCCCAGGTCTCGGGGGCTGCTGAAACTGCCCACCTCTGATTCTTTCTTAGATTTCAGAAGATGGTCTGGTTCCCCAGTGGAGTGGGAGATAGCAAAGGCAAGGTGAGGTGACAGGAAGGAGCAGGATGTGTCTGTGGGCTGCTGTGGGGAGGGCCCCAGGTCAGCCCCCTCCCCCTTCTTCCCCAGGTACCACCGGGGCAACTGGCTGGATGACCAGGGCCAGGGGCCATCCCTAAGGCTCATGGCTCTGCTCCGTGTCTTGCACACCTGTGCCCAGGCAGGAGCTCCTGGGCTCAATGTTCCTCCTGCCTCAGTCTCCCAAGCAGCCAGAACCCCAGGCGCACCACTGCACCCAGACTGCCTCATGCCCTTTCACCTCTGCCCTTCTCTTACGCCCCGGGGAATCCTCTCTCTTCCTCCGCCACAACGAGGAGCAGCTAGTTGATGCTCTCTTTTTTGGGCTCCTGGATGGCTCTCTGGGAGTGCTATCCTCATTGTGTCCCAAGTCTGTGTTCCCCGCAGAAGGTGGGCCCCATCCTCCTCCCAGCTCCTGGAGGCAGCCTGTCCCACTAGATGCTGACTGAGGGGACACAGGGGTAAGGACAGGGGTCTGCTTGCTGACACATCCTTCCCTCATCCACCAGGTCACCCTCTTTGGATTTGGATCAGAACAGCAAGGAAAGTGGTTCTATTACTGGGGGGATGATAATCAGACCAATGGCTCCAAGGAGATACTGTCCCTGGATGGTACAGAAGCAGAAATGGAAGTTGGGAGTGTGTGGGCAAGCTCTCTGTCCACACGTGGCGCCCAGCTGAGTCTGTACAAGTCCTAGTCCTTTGGGCCTGAATGCAGGGGGTTGTTGGGATTACAGCAGCAACAGCAGCAGCAGTGTGACTGTGAAGGTTTTCAGGGGTAATGGGCAAAAGGAAATTGTATGGAGATCAGTCTGGTACTGAATAAAATCCTGGCCTGATTCTCTTACCTGTAAGCACAGTGTCTGAGAAGGAAGGGCCAGACTTGACTTCCAGATCTCAGGGCATGCCTGGTCCCCTGGAGCATGCAGAAGATGTAATTTAGACCCAGCTCTATGCAAAGTGCAAACCCAGACTTTGAATTGTTGGGGGAGGCTCTTTTCCCACGCAGATAAGCCTCCATGTTTCATCCATGCTGTAGGGTAGATTTCTTTTCTAGCCCAGCTTCTCACTTGAAGGTTTAGTATTTCGAGGTTCCCAGTTTTTTTAGGGTTCCAATTCTCTGCCTCCCCGGAGCTCAAGGTCCTCTGCCCACCTGGGCATTAAAACTCCTAAATTTCTGGGCTGTTTTTCGGTTCTCTTTTCAATTCTGGCCTCTGGGGACTTCCTGTCTTTCTTTTGACCTTTGCTCTGTATTTAAGATCATTTTTATTAAAACAATATATGGTATGTATATACGTATGCTTGTAAATTTGCCAATTAACCTGGGAAGGGTATGTAAGACATTAGGAATGGCCTCAGGGAGGGGACGAGCGAGGGCGAACAAGGAAAGGATGGATATTTTCTCTTCATTTACTGTTTGTACCTTTTGGATTATGTACCACAGATCCATATTATACATTCAAAAATAAATATAGTTTTTAAACATTTTAATATTATGTTTTGTCTAGCAGTTCTGGGCATTTGTAGTAGGAGGACTTTCTGGTTATCTTTTAATTCATCACTTGCTAGAATTGGAGCCCAAATTAAGTCTTCATAGCTATCCTGTTGTTCCATGAGATGGCTGCCTCTGGGTGAAGCCAGTGTGTGATTAAACCCAAGCAGCCACATGAAAGGAAATCAAGGCCCCTGTACAAAAGTTCCACTGAGCCCTCAGGCAACAGCTTCTGATTTACTACTTGGGAAGGGAGAGCAAGCTCCACTTAGACCTTCTTCTTTGTTAGTCCTCAGGTCAGGGAGTCAATGTGAGGAATGGGACAGAGGCTGAGGATGTTTACTACAAAATAGTCACTCACACCCTGGGAAAATAAATATGGTATGTGTTTGTGGCAATATTAGACCTATGTGAGGTAAACTTTGATCAAAACTCCAGTTATCACCATATACCCAAACTGTCACTTCAATGACTGCCACTTCAATGGCATTTTGTGTCCACAGGAATTGATGTTAGCTCAGAACTACGGTACAATAACCCACAAAAGTCTACATATTTCTCTTTCCCCACTTATGGATGCCATAGAGAATAGCCATGGGCTTCTTGTGAAAGTCTAGGAAAAAGATTCAAAATACATTCTTGTAATATTACTGTAGAATTCTTCTCACATATCAATCTCTGTCTTTTAAATAATAAATTTAGTCTATTTATATTTATTGTGATCACTAATGTTAATAGTATTTAAATTTATTTTTAATATCTTAATTAGTGATTCCTATTTTCCATGATGCTTCAATTTCTCTTTTCCAACTTTCTATTGGGTTGATCAAGTTTGGTTTATTCTCTCTTCCTTTTAGTAAAGAAATTTGATCTCATTTTAGGTGGCAATGCACCAAGTTAAAAAAAAACCATATTTCCCAGTCTTCCTTGCAGATAGGTATAGCCACATGACTAAGTTCTGGCCATTAAGTCATTAGTGTAAGTGTTATGTGGAAATTTCTGGGAGACTGTTTTAGGAGAGCTGATTTGATTAGAAGGAGTACCATTCTTCCCTTGCTTCTTCCTGCCAACTGGCCTGATTTTCTTTGTTGTTTTTCTGCTTTCAATTTTGTTTATTTCTTCACTTGTCTTTGTTATTTCCCTTCTGCTTGATTTGGGTTTATTTTGTCCTTTTTTCCTAGTTTCTTGAGATGAAGGAAACACTGATTTGAGATTTTTCTTATTTTCTAATGTAAGCATTTAATGTTATAATTATACTTCTAAGCCCTGCTATGGCTGCATCTCACAAATTTTTCTTTTTTTTCACTGAATACCCTAATTGATACAGATCCCAATTTTTTTCTTTTTTAGAGACAGAGTCTCACTCTGTCACCCAAACTGGAGTGAAGTGGCACAATCATAGCTCACTTCAGCCTTGAACTACTGGGCTCAAGTGAGCCTTCTGCCTCAGCCTCCCAAGTAGCTGGGACTATAGGTATGTGCCACCATGCCTGGCTTTTTTTTTTTTCATTTTTTGTAGAGATGGGGTCTTGCTATATTGCCCTGGCTGGTCTCAAACTCCTGGGCTCAAGTGATCCTCCTGCCTCAGCCTCTCAAGTCACTGGGATTGCAGGCATGAGCCACTGTGCCTAGCCTCACCAAAACTGTGGATTTATATATTTTTCTTTTCAGTTCAGCTAGTTTTTGGCTCATCATTTAGTCAGTTGGACTGCTATAATAAAATATAATACCATAGATTGGTTGGCTTAAAAAATAGACAGTTATTTCTCACAGTTCAGGAAATCTGGGAAGTCTGAGATCCAGGTGCTGGCAGATTCAGTTCGTGGTGAGGGGCTCCTTCTGGCTTATAGACAGCTGCCTTCTCACTATGTGCTCACATGGCCTTTCCGTGCTGTATGCACTGAGAAAGAAAAAACTCTCATGTCTCTTCGTCTTCTTACAAGGGTACTAATCCATCATGAGGATGCCACTCTCATGACCTCATTATTAAATTTAATTATCTCCCAAAGGCCCTACCTCCAAATACCATCACATTGGGGTTTACGGCTTCAACATATGAATTTTGGTGAACACAAACATTCAGCCCATAACACTCATGTATTTTGAAGCTCTGTTATTTGATGCATACACATCAAATGTGTTATGTCTTCTTGGTGGATTAACCTTTTTTATCATTATATATTATAGTTGCCGTAAATATTTCCTTTGTGTACATTGAGAGCCATGTCAGACAATGTTATAATTTTGCTTTCAACCATCTAATATAACATTAAAAACTCAAGAGGAGAAGGGTAGTGAATTATATTTGCCCATATATCTATCCATTCCCTTGTTCTTACTTCATTCCTAACATTCCACATTTTCTTCATTTAGTTCCTTTCTATTTGAAGAAATTCCTTCAGCAATTAATTTAAGGCAAGTTTGCTACTGAAAAATTCTCTCAGTTTTCCTTCATCTGAAAATGTCTTTCAAAAGAAAAAACAGTCAATAGATACCACACTAAGAGGATCCAGATATTAGAATTATCTGACAAGGATTTTAAAGCAACTACCATACAAGTGCTTCAATAGCAATTACAAAAACTCTTGAAACAAGTGAAAAAATAGAAAGTGTTGGCAAAGAAATTGAATATCTAAAAAGAACCAAATGAAAATTTTTGAACTGAAAAAAATAATTCAAAATTTAAAACTCACTGGAAGGGCTCAATAGCAGAACAGAGGTGGCAGAGGAAAGAATCAGTAACTTGTAGATAGTTCGATAGAGATTATCCAGTGTGAACAACAAAAGAATATATTAATAGATTCAAAAATAAATAAGCATAGCCTCAGGGACCTGGGGAACAATAACAAAAGATCTAATTTTGTACCATTGGAATTCCAGAAGGAGATGAGAAAGTGCGTGTGGGACTGAAAATATTCAAGGAAATAATGGCTGAAAGCTTCCTAAATTTGGTGAAAGACATAAGCCTACTGATTCAAGAAGTTAAATTCCAAACAGGATAAGCCCCCCAAAAATCCTGTGTATTAGTATGATGAGTTATTTTCTATTATATCCTGGATGTTTGGGCATCATGAGACTGTGTTCCTATTTAAACCTTGTTACTTCTTGCTGCCAGGACTGGACAGTAGTCAGGTTCCACTCACACATGCAGCCTCTGCAGATACTTCCAGCCAAGAGGCGGGTAGAAAGCCACCTCAACACTGCTAAGGTGGGATGGTATCAGGCTGTGCTCACGTAATCAACTTCCGCCGATGTCTGCCAGCTGGGAGAATATTTTTGGATATGCTTATACACCATGCCCGCTGCCTAGGTGGGGGAATGGCACCATCTTGCTATTGCTAGAGCGAAATGGTAGTCAGGTTTCACTCACATAACATAGCCTCCACAAAGCTCCTGATGACTGGGAAGGGGAACTTCCTTGATACTGCTGGCTGAGATAGTGTTCAGGGCTCTGCTCACAACATCCCAGTTCTGGTGCCACACACAGTGAAATAGGAGAGGGGAACAGATTTCCTCATGGTGTTTGGCTGGGGTAGAGCAGGTATCGTCAAAAAGATTCCGTCTTGCAGGGATTCCCCCTCCCAGTCCTTTGGCTAAAGAGAACAAGCTTATTTTTTAAAAAAATCTGCTGTCTATTAGTGTTTCCAGGTTCTAAGCTTCTCTAGCACCAGGTCTGAATGAGTAAGAGACAAAAAAAAAATCAGTAATAATAAAATAATTATATATTTTAACTCACTGCTGGTTAGTTCCTTGAGTCTTGAGGTTCCTAAACAGTTTACCTTGTTTTCTACACCTTCCAGAGGCTTAATGTTTGTTTCAGGTATTTTGTTCAGGGTTTTTAGCTATACTCAGCTGGAGGAATAGGGAGAAATTTCTCTACTCCATCTTGTCTGGAACCAGAAGTCTACTCTCTTATTCTTAAACAAATGTATGAATGGCTAACCAAAGATCACCAAACAGTTGAAAAAACTTACATAATGAAAGAAAATAACTATGGTAAACAGCAGACAAACTGACTCCAAAAGGAAAAGATCTTTCTGTGATTAGAAGGACTTCCATTTCTGGCAATATGATACACAACATATAGTGAAAAACTTTCTGTTACAAAGCATCTAGAAACACTGGAAAGAATATAAAAAACAATATGAGCTTGCAAAAGGAATAAAGGAATAACACAGACGATGAATATGAAGATGGAGCTGGAATGAACAAAAAAAGGAATGTAGTCTTAGTTCATGAACAGACTTTGTAGGAAATATCCTTTAACTAGTCACAATAACGTAAACACTGATAGTAGATTGACTTTTAGAATTAGCCTGTAGTTCTGTGCCATCCAATATGGTGGATGAGTGCTTGAAACATAGCTGGTGCAAGTGAGGAACAAAATTTTAAACTTAATTTTATTTTCATTAATCCAAATTTTTAAATGAACACTCAATTCAGTTATTGAAAACTTTTCAGTATGCTTTTTATAATTTGGGTATGTAAATCTACTTTTTTGACTAAAATTTTATAAAATTTGTAGTTCATGTATTCCTGATGAAAACAGAGTGTCTGAATTTAGACATACTCTAAGTGTAAAATATACACTGGATTTAGAAGACTTCATTTAAAAAAAACACAAAATATCTTAATATTTTTATATTGATTACATGTTGAAATGATAATATTTGGATATACTGGCTATATATATTAATTACTCAAATTAACTTTCTTTGTTTCTTTTTACTTTTTTGACTTTGGCCATTAGAAAATCATATAAGTGGCTCACATATTTCTTTTGGACAGTGTTGCTATAAATAAAGCATGTGAAATTTAATTGTGCTTACACAACGGAATGTAGATGTTATCCTTGATGATGTAAAAGTTCAAGTTGCCAGTGTTGGGAGGGGTAAGGGGAAAATAATCGACAAACAGAAGAGTTTAGGCACAATATTCTCATTTAAAGAAAAGGGCTTCAAGAGAACTCATCTTGAAGTGACAGAATGAGAAATAGAGAGAGGGTGGATCCATTACATAAAGTTACCAAGGTGACCAAGTGGTTATTACTAAACATAATGATATGATCAGATAGAGCAGGGAGTCTAGATACAACATCGTGATATATTTGGATAAGCATATTTGGTAGAGATATGGAAGCAAATGCCAGGATAGTTAGAAGAGGTAGCCTCTAAAGAGAGTTCTCAGGGTAAGGAGGTGTCAGAGGCGGGCAGGAGATGGCTACTATACATTAAAAGCCTTCCTGAACTACATTATTTACCAAAAAAAAACCCCACAACAATTTGCATGTATTTACCTTGGTAACAATTCTTAAAAAGGAGAGAAAGTCGGCCCCTGGGAGGTGTGAAGGGTTGCATGTAGCAAATATTCACTTTCATCAGTATGGTAAGTTCTCTCTGCCCAGGAGGTTCCAGGTGGCCCTTCTGTTTCCCTCTCTGCCTCCTGCTTGTCCACCCCAGCCTGGACACTCATTCTCTCCCTCCATGCCCTCCTGTCCCCCGATGCCTGGCTTTTAAGCCTCCCTTGGCATCTGGGCTCTGAGCTGAGTGCCAAGGTGAGGAAGGGGCTTGCTTGTAAGCCCACGTGGAGGAGGTCACAATGTGGCCTCTGTGATGAGGTCCCTGATATAGTTGGGCTGGCCCACAAGACCCCTTTGGGCCTTAGTTTCCTCAGGGAGATCACACGACACAAGAAGTGTCACCTCTCCCTTCCTTTTAGCCTCTAGCCCAGGCCTTGTCAGCTCCCATCAGTGGTTAGCAGGTGGTGAGGGGTACAAGGGGTGAGGTGCTGGAGGAGGCATGGTGTATAGGGTGGGGAGCGGGATGGAAGCCATCAGGACAGGGGATGTTGGGGAAGTCTGTGGCCCCAGCCTCTTCTCCTTCCCAGTGCCATGTGTCAGAGCCAATCTACTGTCTGCCAGGGGCACCAGTGTCAGGGCCAGAGATGAAGATTCAGTACTGGAATTTGGGTCTGGTGGCTACCTGTATGTTTTCGTTGTGGCTGATGGTCTCCTTCCTAGACCAGTACTCTGGCCAGAAAAATCTGTATAACATGGCCAGAACACAGTGGAAGACCTGCCACTGTCCCAGCAACTCTTCCAGAAAATGCGGCTGCTACCCTAAGGTCCACAATTGCTCCACCTGCCTCCATATACCTGGCGAGTCCGAATGGTTTGACAGACGCTTTGAAAGCACCATTGAGCCCCTGCAGAGGTCAGAAGATCCCATGTCCTATGATGCTCTGGTATTGTGGCTGGTTAGTGCACAAACTTGCTGTCTGTCCAGTCCCTGCCCCCAGCCCCAGGCTATGGCCATCTCTCCATTATGGCCCCCGGCTCTAACCTTCTTCCACAGGTAGCTGGAGCCTGGGCAAAGCCCCTAATTGTTCCCTCCTGTGCTCCTAGGGACTTCATGGCATCAAGTCAGAGAAGGAGGTTGAGAATAAGCAGCAGCAGCTGATTAAACCACCTCCCAGACGCCCAGTGGGCCGTGCGCAGTCCAACTGCCACACCTGTGCAGTGGTGGGAAACTCAAGGTCCATACAGGGCTCTAGCCTTGGCGCCAGGATTAACAAACATGCCATGGTTCTCAGGTGGGTGCAGGATAGGAGGTGGAGACCAGGAAGACCAAGCCAAAGGCTCCTCCTCCTCTAAATGACCACCCTGTCTTCCTTCCCAGGATGAGCCAGGCCCCTGTCCAAGGCTTTGAGGCAGATGTGGGGAACATGACCACCATGCACATTATGTACCCTGACATTGCCTGTACTCAGGATCCTGGTGCCCAACTGCTGCTGCTTCCATTGAATTCATCTGCTCTGCAGTGGTTCATAAGTGCACTGCAAAGACAGAATGCTGTCTTGAAGACAAAAAACCCTGGGTATGTCAATGAGGGGGACCATTGTAGGGGGTGACAGTGGGATTTCCAAAGAGACCCTTGGCTGGATATTGGGGCACACTCAAGGCTTACCTAAGCTTGAGGGCTGTTGTGTCAAATAACTCTAAAATCTACCCCCATCCCATTTTAGATATCAGATGGTCTAGTACCCTGGTGGAACGGAAGACAAGGTGAGGCATCCAGGAAGGAAAAGGGAAAGTGGTAGGAGGATGAGGCTATGGGTAGCCACAGGTCAGGCTTCAGGTCAGCACCCTCCTCTACCTTCCTTAGATCCTGGTCATCAGCCTCTCCTTCCTCAAGCATATCCACGAAAGCTGGGTGGAGTACCAGGGTCAGTATCCATCCTTGGGGTTCGTGGCTCTGTTGTATGCCTTGCACACCTGTGACCAGGTAAGATATCTTCTGCAGCTCACAGACCTTCATTCCTCTTCATTCCTCTGCTGCTAAAAAATTCTGTCTTCCCAGGGACCTCAGGTTAAATCTAAAGTTTCCTGCCCGGCTTCCAAGACCCTGCATGACCTGATCCCTCCTGTCTCCCAGGCTCCCTCACTGGGCCTCTTGAGGTTCCCCAAACATACTAGCTGCCTTGTGCCTTCTCACATGCTGTTCCCTCTGCCTGGAATGCCCATCTCTTGTCTCCCAGGGGGAATCCCTTCTTCCCTCAATATGATGAGGAGCAACTAGTTGATGCTCTCTCTTCTGGGCTCTGGGGTCATTCATATTCAGAGTCTGTCTTCCCAGGAGAAGGTGAATTCCGTTCTCCACCCAGCTCAAAGAGGAAGCCTGGCACACTAGCTGTTGAGTGAGTGTTGCTGAAGGAATGGTAGGTGGACTTGGGGTCAGGGCAGGATCCAGCCTGCTACCCAATGGCCGTCTCTTGTCTTATCCCATCTCCCAGGTATCCTTATTTGGTTTTGGGGCAGATAGTCACAAAATGTGGTTCCATTACTGGGATGACAAATATCGGTTCGACAACATGCAAAAATTCCCAGCAGAACACAAGGTCATCCTTAAGCTGCAGTGTGAGGGGAAGGTTGATGTCTACTGCTGAGATGGTTCCACTAGAGGCCCCAAGAGGCCACAGGTAGCCAAGGGGACCTTGGAGTGTCAGAGCAGACCCTGGATGGAGATCACTCTGCTAATGAATAAAACCCTAGCTTATTTCTCTCACTGGATTCCTGGTAGCATTAAAGGGCTATGTTCTATTACTGATTCTATGCAGCAAATACATCACCATGTGACTCTTTTCCTATATCTTATCAAAAAATAAAATGAAATGAAAATGGGGAAAAAAGCAAACCCTAAAGTTAAAAACAAATCAAATGGACCTAACTGTATATTAAATTGATAGCATAACCCCCAGAGAAATTATTATTTCAAGTTTCTTTAGAACTCAACACATTGACTATATATCCTTTGTAGGATATTTGTGGACAAAAAGAACTACTAGAATAAAGTAATTATATTAACATTATTAGAAACCAAATACATAATCAGACAGGTAAAAACTCTGTGACATTAAATTCAAATGAAGTATTATGAACTCAATTTAAAAAATTTTTATTGTGGTAAAATATACATAAAATTTTCCACTGCAACCATTTTAAAGTGATCAGTGGCATTAAGTATTAATGCATTCACTTTGTTGCACAACCATCACCTCCTTGAACTCACAATTTTCAAACTACATTTTTTACCTTTGTTATCTGAATAGCCATAACACCCCAGAAGAAATGATTAACCTGGGAACCCAGATTTTGCTTTCTAAATACTATTTTCCACTAAAAGATTCCAGGTCTAGACAAGAAAAGTACATCAAAACCTGGACATCAAATTTGGGACAATTTGAGCATCAAAAATAGCAATTGGCATGATTGAATCACAGTGCATATATATATTCAAAAACTTTGAGCCCATAATGATACTCAAAGAGAAAGAAAAAATTGGAGGTGACTATTACATCAACCCCTTACTCTGAAAACTGGTAATTAAAGGTGGGGGGGGGGCATTTATCCTGCCTTTTTGGTAGAAACAGTAGTTCCAGGTAACCCAATAGCCTCAGTAAATAAGAGTTTGCAGTTGCTGGGTATCTAAAACAAATGTCTGCTACATTCTACCCTTTTAGCTGCCCAACAACCACACACAACCTAAGAAAATGAAAATATCCCTCATAAAGCTGGAAGCACATTTACCAATCTCCCTAAGGGCAATGTGGTGTACTGGGTGTCTAGAAATGAGGTAGCTGAGAGCCAGAATCCAAGAATCCCCAAACGTGTGGGTAGTGCAGCATCTTGTTCCAGATACTGAATCCATTATGGCACCATATAAACATATTATTATTTAGAGGAATAAAGTTAACCACTAGAAACATATAGTTTTAAAAAGCTGGCTGCTTCTGGAGAAAGGCGTGAGAAGAATGGGGTGAGAAACTGGCTCCTATTTAATTTCTTAACTATGTGCATACAATTGTTTCATTTTAAATAAATGACAAGCCCATCTACCAAAGAAAAACATTTGGATAGATAGGAAATTTATTTTTAACCCTATTACAAAGTTTTCCTAAAGATTCTATCCTTAAGAAGAACCAAAAAACTCTTCCTTTTCTCCTCTTGCTTGACAACCCTGCTCTGGGAATAGACAGTGCCCGTCTCAGAGAGATGCACTACACCAGCCTTGGCACAGGGCCTTGCCCTTCTTCATTCCTGTCCCGTCCGTCATACTTGACTGCCAAGCCTTCCCTTGTCAGCTGCGCCCTGGGCTGAATGTCAAGGTGAAAGCTGTTTTATGACAAAGCCTACATGCAGGAACTCACAATGTGACTTGTGTGACGAGGTCCCTGATAAAACTTGGCTGGCATGAAGGACTCTATGGGCATCCACCCCTTCATCAACCTCAGGGAGGCCACAGGACACACCGAATGCCACCGCTCCCTTTCTCTTCTCAGCCTCCAGCTCAGCCTTTAGCAGAACATGCTTTAGGACTTAACAGGTCCATAGGAAGGCAAGAGGTGAGGTGTTGGAAGTGGGTGTGCTGTGGACGGTTGAGGACAGGGTGGAGGCCAACAGGCAGTGGGATGTTGGTAGAGTCTGTGACCATAGCTTTCCACTTCTTCCAGTGCCTGGTGTCTGAGTCAGCCTGCCACTTGCCATATGACTTGTCCCTTGGGATAGGAATATAGCCTTAATGGGGGGGGGGTTGAGGCTTGTGGGCTGTCTTGATGCTCACCTGTGGCTAATGTTTCTGCTTTCTGGTCGGAAAGGTCTAAGCTGAATGGGCTAGCTGATAACACCTGCCATCGCTCCTGGACCCCCACCCCCCGCCAGGTGTACCCCTTGACTCCACATATCCAGTTCATCCAGCTGGCTTGACAAACACTTTGAAAGGAACCTCAAGCCCTGTCTTTGTCCAAGATGTTCTGTTTGACACTTCCCCTGGCTCCATCAGGAGCGGCCAGTGGGTCTCTTCTGTGCATCCGGGTCATTCTGCCAGCGTTTGTCTGTATCCAGGTTCCGTCATCCTGGAGACAAGCTCCTCCTTTTCAAGCCTCATCGTGGAGCTTTGTGACAGAGGCTTAATAAGTACTCACCAAATGAACAAAAAGCTGGGGCAGGGGTGGCAACCAGCCCATATCATGCACCAGGGTTCTCTCTTTGGAGTTGGGCAGAGAAATTTAAGAGGTGGCCCCCTCATACAGGGAAGATAGTCATATCCAAAGGCTCCAGCATGAATTGTCAAACCATATGCAACAGTGGAAGCTGAGGTTATCAGTCAGCTAGACTGTAAACCTACTCTTGGTCAGCAATAAGGCCTTAGGCCCTTGCATCTGACCCTTAGGGCTGGAATATTCAGAGATAGGAGAGGTTCTAACAGGAAACCAATACTGGAAATGCAGGGGCAATGTATGGATTATCAGTCCAGCACTGAATAAAAGCCTTCCCTGATTTCCTCACCTGAACTAGTAGTTATTAAGAAAGAACCACATTTGAATATTAATTCTTGTTCCCCTCCTTGCCTCCAAATAAATGGCCATATGTTGGGAATAGGGAACACCTGCTCACTCTCAGATGACACATCACACAGCCTTAGCAGAGACTCACATCTCTCCTCTGAGCCCTGACACATTCGATATTCTACCTCCAAGCCTTCCCACTGAACCAAGCTTCAGGCCCTATGAAGGCATATGAAGAGCTGGTGGCATTGGCAACAAAAGGCTAAGAAGAGGTCATAGTGTCCACACTACTGACAGAATTGAGTTGGGTGAGATCAGCGGGCCAGACCAGTCCAAAGAAGCCTTCCCTCTCATCCTCACCTCTGTCAGGGGCCCAGCAGGGTAGAGGGAATAAAAGGGCCCTAGGGCCTTGGGACTCCCTGTTTTTGCCCTTCCTCCTCCCTTGCCTGCTTTCTAAGTGTGGTGAGCAGAGTTGAACCAGTGCCCCTTCCCTATGCCCAAGATCTCATGGAGGGGCCTCATGGCCTGGAGCACACTGGCGGCCCCTGCTTCCTCCTCTCTGCCCCTGCCCAAAGCATTACTCCCCCTGTTCTGCAAGGTAGTGAGTGGGAAGGCAGGAGGTGAGATATTGCAGGGGTGATAGCTAAAGGTGTCATTTGCCCCAAGGTCAAACTAAGCCAACCAGGGGACCTGTCCTATGGGCTGAGATGGGGCCTCCATGCAAAACCTTGGGCCTGGAGGTTGCCCTGCTGCTTTTGCAGCTGGGGTTTCCCCACCTTTACAGGTCCTTCTGGAAGTCCTGCTGCTAGCCCAAGAGCTGCAGAGGATCTGGCTGCTCAGCACAGCACCACATCTGCACAGCCGCCTCTGCCAGCAGGGCGTGTCTGCCTGCTTATAGATGGGCCCTACAGCCGCTGATGGAACTGGAGACCACCCCATCTGCAGAGGCTGGTGGATGAGCTGCATCCTCTCCTTGACCCTTTCTGTGCTGGGCCTCCATCTCCAATGGGGTCCAGCCTCTCCCCTGTACTGGAAGCTGGGGTGAGTGATAAGCAGTCTGTGTTCTGCTCCATGGGCACCAAGGCCAGGAACCTAACCCAATTCCAGCTGGCCAAGGAGAAGCTATTCTAACTGATCCCTGTGTCACAGCCAGACCCTGAGATCTGACCATGCCAGTCCTCTGCTATGTGTGTTTGGAAAATAGGATACCCATCGATGCTTTGAACACTGTGCTCAGGTGGGAGCAGGAGGGTGAGGCACCAGGCTGTGAGCCCCACTCTGGGCTTTGAGGATGATGTGGGCAACTGAACTTCCCTGCACTTAATGCACCCAGAATGCTCATGGCCTGGACAAGAACACCCACGTGCTGTTGCTGAAGCCTCAAGACCTAGTGCGGACTGCAGTGGTTTCATCAGGCAGTGACTGGGGGAGGCCCCAGGCCTGAAGCAGACAGCCCTTGGCATTTTGGTGTAAATGTGGATCTTGTTCTCCCTCTGAAGTCTGTAGTTGTACACTTTCCACCCTCCTCACCCCAACATATACCACCAGCTTCTCCTCTAGTGGGTAAATTTGTGCCAGGCAGCTTTTCTGCCTTCAAAGTGCTGGCAGTCCTATATGGGGAAGCAGATGGCAATGGTAATTGGGTTGTAGGGCATGGTCACTGCTCTAACACACAATGCGTGGAGGCTCGTTGAAACAACAGAGGGCAGTACCCACCAGACCCAGGCACTCCCTAGGAACAAGAACACTGCCGAGACTGACTCGACTCTTGTCCCCTTTCAGGCCTCTTAGGCCTGTACCAGCCTCTATCAAAGCAGGCAAGGAGATTAGGAAGGGGGAAAGTCTTACGAAAGGAGACCACCTCTGTGGCTGAGTGCTGACTTTCTTTGCCCCCAGGGCCTGGTGGTCAGCCACACCTTCCTCAAGTACAATCGTGACAACTGGTTGGCTGGTCAGTCAGGACATTTTCCACATGCAGGAGCCACCACTCTGGTTATGCCTTGATGCATGTGATAAGGAAAGGGTGCTTGGGCCCTCATGCCCTTAGGCAAGGTCAGGTCCTGCCAGGACGGCCCACATTCCTCCCTTCATGCTTCTCCACTTTCAGGTCTCTGTGTTTGGAGCTGAGGGAAAGAACAATTGGCACCATTCCTGGCGGGACTCTGCAGAGGCCATCCTACTACGGATTCAAGGAAAGTGTACTTTAGAAAGCTGGAGCAGAAAGTCATCTCCAAGCTAGAGTGTGAGGGTAAGAGCATGGCCTACACTTGAACTGAAGGCCAACCCAGATCTGAAATATCTGGTGGGGAGGGGAGATCCTACACTGGGGTCTATAATGGAGGGTTGGAGCAAATAATTAGTCTAGTCTAGTCTTGAATAGACCCTGCTTGGCAGCCTCTAAAATGTTTTTCATTTGCTGAAATCTCTCTCCCTGACTCCCAGAAGGTACATGGGGCTTACGGCCTTGGCTCATTACCTCAGATAATGGTACTGAGAAGAAACTCCAGGGTAAAAAACAGGGGCTCCTCTGCCAGCTTGAGCCAGAGAACCAGAGATGGAGGACCATAAAAAGCTAGCAACCAAGAGAAGTCTTGCTTGTCCCTAAGAACTCCTAGCAACAGAAAAAGCCCAAAGGCCAGGAGAGGATTTTGAGCCACAGGGAATCTGACTGGAGGGAGGCACCAAGCCAGTGTCTCTGGGGCCCCAGGTCCATTTCTGGGGGTTCTGAACTGTAAGTTTTTACTAAGCATCTATTGCCGAGTTGTACGTGTGGGTTTCTGGAACAAAGCTGTAGCAGTTGTCAACAGCCCCATTTCCACTCTGTGTGGTGCAATGGGATACAATGGGGCTAAGTCCCAAATCAGTAGGTCTGGGTGAGTGGGTACTGCTCCCACACCCCCATATTCTTAGCTAGGCCTTAGTTCCATACCCAGGCTTAGGGAAGAGGAATTCCAGATTATGGCTGGAGTGCCAGAGGAAAGTCACAACCTGTTTCTTTAAAGAAAATTGTTCTTAGGCTTTGAGGAAGGTGATAGGTCTTAAGCCTGTGAGCTGGGTTCAGTCGACTGCCTCCACCAGGGCCAGTCCATTGAGTGACAAACTCTGCCACAGTCCATCTTCCTGGCTGGCTTCATAGATAGCTGGACTACAGATGACCAGTCAGTTCCAGCTGATATGCCCAGGAAGGGACACCTCAAGGGCATTCACCCAGAGTAGAAGGGGAATGAGGCCAGTTGGAGCTTATGAACTTGAGACTCTGAGTTCAGCCAAATATCAACTCAGTGTTTTTGAGGCTCCAGAACTTGTTTTAAGTCAAGAACATCAAAGGTTGATCACTGTCCATGAGTTAGCACTAGAGGCCCTCCATAATCTCCCCCACCTGCAACCTCTGCCCCAGGCCCCTGCCACAGCCAGACCAGGCTGTCACTGTGTGCTCAGCAGTACCCCAACTCTGCCCCTACCCTTAAGGGCCAGTTCATGCCTCCCTTCCTCAGCCCCTGGAGTTCTACAACTCTTCCAGCCAGTGCACAGAACTGTCTGACTAATTAACGAGTGTTAGTCTGTTTTTCTCAGCTGGAATACAGTTTCTCCGTGGACAGGGGCTTTGTCTTGTGTATCTTCTGTAAGCCTCCCTGTCACAGTGCATACATACAATAAATTCATGCCACCTGACAGGAATCTTTAGCAGTTCTTCCTTAATAAACTCATTTGATAGCACTCTGGGAGGCCAAGGTGGGAGGATTGCTTGAGCTCAGGAGTTCAAGACCAGCTTGAGCAAGAGCAAGACCCCATCTCTACTAAAAATAGAAAAATTAGCCTGGCGTCATGCTGCATGCCTATAGTCCCAGCTATTCGGGAGGCTGAGGCAGGAAGATCGCTTGAGCCCAGGAGTTGGAAGTTGCAGTGAGCTGTGATGATGCCACTGCACTCTAGCTGGGGTGATAGAGCGAGACTCTGTCTCAAAACAAACAAATAAAACTCCCTTGATGTGCCACTGCTGCCCAGCTGCACAAGTGGAGATAGCAGAGAACTAATGCAAACACCCAGGGTTTATTGTTGAAGGGGAAGTTGAAGGAGAAGGTTAAGTGCTAGGAAAAGAAATTCTAGACGAGAGGCAGTTGATGCCCGTTGGCCAGGGAAAGCATTCCTTTGGGTGACTGTGTAGGTAGCAGGAAAATGTAATTTGCCTCATTCCCAGGTGAGTTGGGGCCCTCCCCAGCCTTGCAGGTTTCCTTCCTCTTCCTGGGAACGTCAGCTGACCTGGGGCTCCGAGGTAGGGTAACAGAGCCAGGCCCTTCCGTTGGCAAACCTGTAGCTATATGGGGGGGCCGTGACCCACTCCATAGTTATCTGTCTGTGTGCTCCCAGGCTGGCCTGGGTCCTGCCCAGCCTGGCTGCTACCTGGAGGTAGCTTGGGTGGTGCTGGGGCTGGGGTCGGGGAATAGCAGGACCGGCCCTGGGGATGTCAGACTTTGAGTCAGGGACTCGTCCAGCTTGCGGGTCTCAGCCTCCAGGACAGTGGCCTCAGGTGCCTGGGCCACGGCAAGAAGTGAGTGCGAGAGGCTGTGGTGCAGGCCTGCCAGCTCACGGCTGGTCTGTATGGAGCGGGCGATGTAGTCCTGCTTCTGCTTCCGCTCCAAGGCTAGCTGGGTTCGCAGCAGGGCCACCTGGCGGGCAGGAAAATCAAGAGGGAGAATAGTTGAGGGCCCTGAAGCTGTCCCAACTCTTCCCACTCTTGTATTCCTGTGGCTCCTGGCTGGGCATTTGAATGAGCTCTACCACGTACACAAATCTGAGTCAGCTTTCGAGTATTTGGGGGAAGGGCCTTTAGGAATCAGAATCCAGTGATTCGCAACCCTGCGTGCACATGTGACTCAAAACAGGGAACTTAAAAAGAACAAAATTATTCATCAACTTTACTGAAGGATAATTTACATGTAAAAAAAAAAAGCTCATATGTAAGAGGCCTGTCTTGCCTCACCCTCACCTGGGCCCTGCCTCTGGGTTGCTTTGTGTGAGTTTAACAGAATTCAAAATAACAGCTTAGGTCTAGCTACAGAGTCAGGTCCTGCCAGTAGTGACTACCGATTTCTGCAACAGGCTCAGAAATCAAAATTCCACACTTCTTATGATTCCTGGGCCTTGAAAAAGAGAGTGAACTTTTAGGTGAGGCCTAAGAGGCAAGAAGACACTTCATATAGCTTCCCTGAGGTGGCAACTCGACCCGAGCTATGAGGCCGGATCCTGTGCTGGGGCCAGGCTCCACTGCCTGGCGTGCTGCCACACTCCTGCCTGCAGGGTCCATCTGAGGGCAGAGGAGGCTAGTCTGTTCTCCTAGAATCTACTGTCTGCGAATCTGGAGAATCTGGAGGTCAGGGGCCTGGACCACACTTTCATCCCCACTCCCACACTAAGCACATGAGAGCTGGAGCTGGGACTGGGGCTCTTCTTGCCTCCCATAGAGACTGAAGTTCTCTGAAGGCAGGAACTACTTCCTCTCTCCCTGCTGGAGGTGCAAAAAGGGTCAAGCACATAGTAGACACTAAAGCCTTATTGCCTGAGTACAAGGGAGGGAATAGGGAACAGAACATACCTCTCTCTGCAGTTCAACCACATACTTATTAGCATCTGAGGAGCTCTTCTGTCCTCGTCTTCCATCCTGAGGAAGACAAATAGCATTCTTATTGGAACAGGCCTTCCCACTCTGGGGTTTCCACAGGTGTCCTGCAGCCATCTCATCACAATCCCAGGCGGCTTGGCAAGGGTTATGGGCCAGAAGGGCTTGAACCTCCATGGGGCACCATGGCCGTGGGGCAAGGAGAGGCCCCATACCAGCATAATGGGCAACACCCATGGAGACCTGATGCTGAATATCCACAAGGCTTGGATGGCATTTGCTTCTTGGATGTACTTTTCTATGGAGCAGATGTATACCATGTATCTGCTTTGTGCTAGTCCTGGGATGTGAGCTAAGGATGCAGAGAGGAAGTAAGACATAACGTCTGCCCTTGAGAACTTTCAATAAAGGATGGGGATGGAGAGTGACAGATGCTCAGCCGCCACAAACACTTCCCCTGGCCAGGCTGCAAGGCTGTCTGCTGATGGGCACACCTCAGTCTTCCCCAAATCCCTTACCCAAAAAAGGAACTCTGTCTGGCTCCAGGAAAGACCATGGACCCTAATCTTATAAACTCACTACTGCAAGGAGCAAGGAAGTCTAAGATCTGCAAAGCTGTGATCAAGCTCCTAGGTGCATCTGAGGCTTGTGAGCACTGCACTACACCCAAGTGCCAGGGATCCTGACAAGAGCCCCATAATCCCTGCTCCTGAGTGAGTCTGAGGCACTGGTCTGGGAACGGGCAGATCTAAGTTCCTCAGAGGGCAGGAATTGCCCTTGACACCACCCCCAGCCCCTGACGCTGGGCCTCCTTCTCAGGGCAGGGACAGACTGAGCTGTGCTGAGTGGGGCAGAACTCTGGACTGGTTGAAGCAGCTGTCTCTGCTGTCCAAGAGTGCCCTGGGATATGCAATGAGGAGGGCTGAGTTTCTGGTGGCTGGGGTTGGGCTCTCTGGAGGAAAACAGGTAAACCTGCTGTGCCGCTGATGAAGCTGTGGCCTCAATCTCCAGGGCCCCCGCCCGGGATGCACGCATGGAATCCCTCTTCAGCTTCCTCCGCTCTCGTTCAACCTGCCAAGGTGCGAGTGAGAAATCAGGGCTTGGGATGGCTCCAGGGCTGGAGTAGAGCTGCCCTTCTCCAGAGGAGGCCAGTGTATATGTGGGTATACACGTAAGGGGACAGCAACCACAGAAAGAGAACTCCTGGGCTGAGGAGAGCCCATGCTAGGGCAGCCCTGAGTGCAAAGAAGTGTTCCTGAGGCAGAAGAGGCAGGGCCAGCCTCTCAGGCCTTTGGAGCAAAGGCCAGCAAACTTTCCCTGTAGTGAGTGTAGGCTTTGTGGGCCATTCCATCTGTCACAACTATTCAACTACCCTGTTTTGTAGCAGGGAAGCAGCCACAGACAATGCATAGCTATGCTCCAATAAAACTTAATTTTCAGAAACAGGCAATGAGTTGGATTTGGCCCACAGGCTGTAGTTTACTGACCCCTGCTCTGGGGGCTGCATAAGAAGTGGAGATGCATGCCCACTGACCCCAAAGGAGGGAGCTGAGGATAGCAGAAGCTACTTACCTGCTCCAAGGTGGTCCGCAGCTGCATATTGTGGCGCTGCAGCCTGCTTCGGTCAATCTCAAGCCGTGCCACTGCTTGCTGCAGGTGTTCAAGCCTTTGTCTCCATGGCTGCTTCTCCTCCATTCCAGGACTAGGCTCAGCCTCCCCTACTGAGACCTGCAGGAAACACCTGTAAATCTCATTGGGCAGCCCCTTAGACAGGTAGGGGAACAGATAGAGGGCAAAGGGATCAATCTGGCAGGTCTGGGCTTCAGAAACCCAATTCCCAAAAGAAGGGGACAAGGCCCTGGACAGGAGCTCCCCCCTGGTCATCTCTTCCCTCCAGGCCCCCAGCTCACCTCTCCCAGCTGTACACCCTGCTCTCCTCTGGACCCCCGTTCTGCTCTGCTAGTCGGGCCTGGGCTGTGCAGCCGCTCCATCTCCAGAGCCTGTCTGGTGAGCTCCAGCTCATCCTGGGGTACCAAGGTGTAGAACAAAATCACACCCTGCCAACTCCAAATCCACGCCCACCCCCCCCCCATCCTCATAAAAACTACTTCAATTTTCTCATCAGGTTATAGTCTTATTTTTCCAGGAGCCTCTAAGCCATTTTAGTCCAGAACCTTCATTTTATAGATGGATAAAACAAAGGAACAGAGAGTGATCTACTCAAGGATACATGGTGAGCTGGCAAGTGAGACAGGACCACAGCCACTTCTCATTTTGGATCTCCGATAAAGCTAAGCAATAACTTGGAGCACTGATGTGTTATAGAAAGAGCATGGACTCGAGTCACACAGGGCTGGGTGTCATGTCGCCACTTATTGGCTATGATCCTATCAAAATATCAGCTCTCCCCAAACCCCAACTTTCTCATTTATAAAATGACTACATGCACCATGAGACATGAATTAAGCCCTTGGGGTTAAATCCCTTTAGATAAGTTGGGAAACCTAATGCTAGATATTTTCCAGGCACCCTATGTTTTGTAAATGATAATGGTCAAGAAGAGAGAAGGACAAGGGTGCAGGTTGTCTGGGAGAGGGGAAGAGCTCAGTGGTAAAAAGCCCGAGCTCTAGAGGCAGACTACTCGGATCTAATTCTAGTTTTGCCGTTTACTAGCTGTGTGACTTTGGAGAAGTTACTTTACCTCTCTGAACTGCCACTCCTCCACTACAAAATAAGGATAACAGTTCCTACTTTTCAGGGTAGTTGTGGAAAAAAGTGAGAGTAACAGTGCCTGGCACGTAAAATGCTTAAAATAAAAAATGATACTACTGTGATGCACGGCTGCATCTGGCAGATGTCCCTGAGTGTTTGGAGGGGGAACTGGGTGAAGTGGCCCTGACCTGAGTTACATTATTGAGTGAAAACTGCTCAGTAATCCAAGAGTATGGGTAGGGAGTGCCCTTCTGCCCAATTACATCACTTTCACTGTGCCTGTAAGGATGGGTCTGGAAATAGGAAAGAGGTTCCACTTATTGAGCGATTTCCCAAGCACTTCACATATATCATCACATTTCGTACTATCATTTCCTATTAAATTGATAAGAAATCAAGGGCCAGAGGGGTGAAGTCTCTTAGCCAGGGTCACACAGCTAATAAACTGCAGAACTGTATTTCAAACCCAGGAACTTGGCCGGGCACAGTGGCTCATGCCTGTAATCCTAGCATCTGGGAGGCCAAGGCGGGAGGATTGCTTGAGCTCAGGAGTTCGAGACCAGCCTGAGCAACAGTAAGACCCCCGTCTCTACTAAAAATAGAAAAATTAGCCAGCCGTTGTGGCGCGCAGCTACTAATCCCAGCTACTTGGGAGGCTGAGGCAGGAGGATCGCTTGAGCCCAGGAGTTTGAAGTTGCAGTGAGCTATGATGACGCCTCTGCACTCTACCCAGGGTGACAGTGCGAAACTCTGTCTCCAAAAAAAAAAGCAAAAAAAAAAAACAACCCAGGAACTTGACTCCAAAGTTCATAAATGTATAACTCCTATCTCTATACTGCACTTTAACAAGAGCAGAGCTTTGTGAGTTCCCAGAAGGCAACTCTCTGGGGGGCTGTGTATGTGGAATGAGGGAGGGGGCTGTCTGGGGCTCAGTCAAGGGACTAGGATGTGAACAATTTCCCTGGAAAAATGGACTGGGTTTCTCCTGGCAAAAGAGATGATGCCTTTCTGTGCCCAGCAGTCAATCTAGCTTTCCCAACTGCCTACTCTGTGCAGGTCTTGTGCTCAGTGCTGGGGGTACAAAGATGACTAAGACACGGTGCTTGACCTTGAGGTTAAATATTATACCCTGAAGTCCTATCCTAAACTCACTGCCTTTCTCACTCGACATTCCACCTACAGGAGCACTCTTATTTCTAACTGCTGATGACTCCAAAGTATCTCTTACCCCAGTCTCATCCTTCAACTTCAGACCACTTTACTGATCTGCCTACTGGACATCTCCCCTTGCACACCCCACAGAAACCTCACTCCATTTCCAAACTGGACTCATTCCACTCCTTTCTCATGCTTGCTTTTCTCCATCTCAGTGAGCAGAGACCTGAGTGTTGTCTTTGACTTCTTTCTGCCCTTTCTTTACTCCTCCCACCTCTTAGCCAATCAATTGCCAGAAGTCCTATGAACCTCTTAGATCTACCCATGTGTCTCCATTCACACCCTCTTAGGTCACCACCTCTCCCCGGGACTTCTAGTACAGCCTCCCACTTGGCTTCCCCAGATCTGCTGTTGCTCCACACGGCAGCCTGAGTGATCTTTCTGAACTGTATCTCTGATCACGTCACTCCCCTGCCCCAAATTCTTCATCCACTTCCCACTAGTTACCCAGGTCCTCGGCATGACTTACAAGCCCTGAATGCTGGGCCCCTGCTATCCTCCCTTCTCTTGCCATGTCTCCTCTCTATGTCCCAGGCGACCTGAACTACCTACATGGATACTCCATTTGCTCTCGTCTCCTTCCTTTTCCCCTGAAAGCTCCTCCCCAACCTGTGCTTGGCTAGTTCCCTACTGGTCCCTTCAAATCTAATCTGAAACACCACTTTTACCAGGGAGCCTTTGGGGACCCACCCCCAGGAAAGGTTGGGCATCCCTCCAGCAGTGCTTGGAGCACACTAAACTTCCCCTATTAGGCACTAACCAGCCTGCATTATAGTTGCTTATCAACTAGACTGAGCTCTATGAAGGAGGGACTGTGGGTGTCTCATCCTCTTTGTATCCCCCAGACTAGCACAATAGCCTGAATCCCACTTACGTTGAGGTGCTTGTGATCTCAGCTTTCTCACACCCTCTGAGGTGCTACAAGACCCAGGGTGCAGGCAGTCCCTGAGCTCAGCCAGACGGGGCTCTGTCACCTGGCCCTCACTCCCTCTGGAGTGACTTACCTGCAGCCTCTGCTGTTCTGAGTCCCGCTCCAGAACAGAGGCTTGTAGAAACATGGCTACCTCCTGCAGATTGCTGACACTGGCCTTGCTCTGGGCCAGGCACTGTGCCAAGTCCTGGGCCCTCTCCCTCCATTCAATCTCCCTGGCTTCTGTCTGCCTCAGGGCTGCCTGTAGCCGCTCCAGCTCCTGCTGTAGCCTGGGCCCTAAAGACTCAAATTTGGAAGATGATTCCTCCACTGGGGAGGCTCTGTGGCTGTGGGGTAAGGCCTCCAGGTTCTTCCTTTGCTGGGCCTCCCTCAGCTCCAGGATCTCCTCTTCCTTTTGGGCTAGAGTCAGCTGTAGCTCCCTTAGACTCTGACGAAGGCCCTTCATCTCTTCCTCTTCTCTCTCCTGCCCCAGACTCTGCTTCTCTTGGATCATATTCTCTTGGCCCCTCTGGGCCAGAGACTTCTCTAGCAGCTGCCCCTGTTCCTTCTGATGTCTCAGCTCTTCATCCCTCTGGGCAAGTGCCTGCTGGAGCTGCTGCACGTCCTCCTGGTGTCGGAGATCATGGTCCTGGATCTCACCTTCTCGCATCCTCAGGGCCTCCTCCAGCTGCCTGGCATGTGCCTGGTGGGCATCCAGGGCAGCCTGCAGTGTGGCGGTGTTGGCCTCCAGACTGCGGCTCAATTCTGCCTGCTCAAGGAGATGCTGCTCTTTCTCCTGCAGGGCAGCCTGAGCCTTGCTGAGGGCCTCCTGCAGAGCCTCAGCCTGGCCCCAAGCAGCCTCCTCCTGATGCTGGGAGGACTGGCTTTCTGCCCGCAGAGCCTCCAGCTCCTGCTCCCTTTCCTTGAGCATTGCCTTGGCCTGCAGCCAACTGTCCTGCAGGGCCCTGGCCTCAGCCTCATGCTCCTGTGCCTGCTCAGCACACTGTTGCTGGAGGGCCAGCAGAGCCTTCTCCTGCTCTTGAGACTCAGCCCTCAGGTCTCCCAGTACCTCCTCCAGGGCCTGTACCTGCCGTCCCTCTGCTGCCAGCTCTTCCTGGAGCCTTCGCACCTGCTCCTTGTGGTCCTCAAGCTCTCCCTGGTGCTCCTTCAGTGTCATATGGGCTTGCTCCAGAGCTCCCTGCAGTGCACTTGCCTTTTCCTTCACACTCTCCTCCTGCCCCTGGGCCTGCTGCTGTTCTTGCTGCAGGGCCTCAAGTTCCTGGTCCCGCTGGGCCAGTGCTCTCTGGGCCTCTTCCAGTTGACCCTGAAGTGATTGCTCTTTCACTTCCCTTTGCTCCCTGGCTTCCTGCAGGTGCTGCTGCAGGACCACTATCTCCTGCTCTCGCTGGGTCAGGAGTAGGCTGGTCTCACCCGCTTTCCTGTGCAGGCCCTGGAGCTGCTGCTCCAGCTGGTCCTTGTGCTCCTGAAGTTCCTGGATCCGCTCCTGCTGGCATTCCACCTCCTTCTCCTTATCACGCAGGATCAGCTTCATGTGCTCTAGGCTCCCACGCTGTGCTTTACTCTGGCCCTTCCCTTCCTCTGCCCGCTCCTGCATCAGCTGCCTCTGAGAGGCCAGCTCCCGGCCTCGCTCTCTCAAGGACAGCTTGATCTGTTCCAGGTCCTCCTCTAGGATCTTGGTTTGCAGCGTCCTTTGATCTTCTAGAACCTGAATCCTCTCCTTCTGTAGCATCAGCTCCTGGTCCCTCCTGTCAAGATCCTGAGTCAGATGCTCTTTCTGCCTCTGCAGCTCCTCGATCTGTTCTCGGTGGGACTTCAGCTCCTCGTCCCTCTCCTGCAGCTCTCTTGCCAGAAGCGTGCTGTGGCTTTCCAGTTCATGGATCTGGCTGCTTTGAGCCTGTAACTCCTGGCTCCTTTCTTCCAGGTCCAGTGTAAGGTGGGTCAAAGCCACCCTCTGCATTTCCCTCTGGCCCTCTAGCTCTTCAATCAGCTTCTGCTGGCACTCCATTTTGTGATGGTTTTCCTCCAGTTCCAGGGCCAGGCATTCCAGAGTAACCAACTGCTTTTTCAGATCCTGAACCTGCACTCTTTGGGACTCAATCACTTTGTCTTTCTTCTCAAGCTCTAGAAGCTGATGCTCCAAGATGTTCCTCTGAGTCTCCCGATCCTTCTCGAGCTCTTTGATCTGCTCCCTCTGCACAGTCAGCTTCTGCTCTCGCTCCTGGACGGCCATGGGCAGATGCTCTAAAACAGACCTACACTTCTCCAGCTCCTGAATCTGTTCTTGCTGCAGATCCACCTCTTGGTTCCTCTTCTTCAGGTCCAGGGACAGCAGTTCCAAAGCAGCCTTCTGCATTTCCCGTTGCTTCTCCAGTTCCTGGATTTCCTCCCGCAAAGTCTCTACCTCCCTTTCTCTTTCGGATAGGGTCTGGGCCAGGAGAGCCAAATTCTCTTGCAATGCCTTCCCTTGGGCCACCTTCAGCTCACCCTGTTGCTGCAGCGCCTGAGCTCTCTCACGCTCACTCTCCACCTCCTCATTTTTCAGTTTCAGTGCTGAGCGAGCTGTTTTCAGGTCTTCTTCCAGGACCCCAGCAGCCCTTGCCCGAGCCCTGGCTTCTGCAATAGATGCTTGCAGATGTTCCACCTGGGCTGTCAGGTTCTCCTTGGCTGCCTGAAGTAACTCTCGCTCACTCTGGAAAACAAGATGCAAAACCACCTTAAACTATACTTCCCTGGTATAGTCACTCCAAAACTGGCCTTTCTCTTCCTTATTGTGTGGCACCAGCAGTGACAAGGACCTGGGCAAAAAAATGATGTATTCCATTTAAGCTGATACTATAAAAGAGCTTTCCTACCACCTACCAGGGCTCTGCTATGCCCAGGGGAGACAGCGTAATACAAATGAGCCATCCTAAACTCTGGTCCTTTAGGACAAGGGATAAAAATCTCAACCTCAATTCAGAAAAATTAATTGAAGAAGGATTCACTGGAACCTTGACAATGACCCTCAAGGACATGGAGACAGCCAGAGGAACTGAGAGACTTGCTGGAGGAAGTTGGGCACATGACCATAGACCAAGGTGGGCCCAAGGGACTACTCCTGAGGCAACCCCTTCCCCTAAGCCAGAACCGCTTTACCTGGGCTTCCATTCCCTGGAACTCTGCTCGCCGTAGGCGACTCTGTAAGGATACCACAGTTTCATGCAGCTCCATCAGCTCAGATTGTAGGGAGTTCTGTTTTCCTTCCCACTTGGATTTCTCTTTGGGAAGAGGAGAGGTAGTAGAGTAAGGCCCATGGTTGGGGGTATGGGAAAAGAGGGATGCAGAAGCAGATGGAAGATGGGGAACAGAATCAAAGGGGAAAAAGGCCAAGAAGGAGAGAATTACATGTGTTGTGGAGACATCACCTGTCTGCCAGCTGCTCCAATTTGTCTAGGCTCCCTGCTGCTGCCAGCCCCAGCACTGCCTGTTAATCATCCTGACACTTCCTCACCCTTATCACATAGAGAGCTTCAGCCCTGGATTCCAGACAGGGTTGAGCTAGATGACACTGGAGGTCCCTTCCAGCCCCCAATCCTATGATTTTGCAGAGGTTCCTAGCGACCTTGAGGCTCTGCTGGCTGCTCCCATTTCTGTAACATGTACTGGAACCAAACTCTATTTGTGTGGCTCTCAGGAAGTCCTCAAATGGCCTCAAAAAAGGTCCAGACCCACTCCCCAAGTTGTCCTCTTCTACAGTAGAACCTTGAGCTTCAAGACCCTTCCCTCTCCTTTCTAAGCAGTTACCACCCTTTCCAGCCCTTGGCTGTGGCACAGATATATTCTCCCCAGATTCCCCCTCCTTGCTTTCTCCCACATAAGCTCACAATCCTTCTGCCATCAAAGGCTAACTTTGAGGACATAGCTGGAGATGATAAAATAAATAACATGGATAAATGACAAAATATAGAGTTTTATCATGTTCTCATATTCCTGGCCTTGGTACTCAAGTTTCTTTTCTTTAATCTCCTGCAGAAACAGAAAATGGAAGCCCAGCCCCTCCTTCTCTCAGTTCACCAAATCTGTTCCTCCTAATCCCAACTTCCAGGATGGCCATCAAAGGCCAAGCAAAGCAGAAAAATAGTTCAAGGGGGTCATCAACCCTTTGGAGATGCCTCGACATTGTCTCACAGTTCTGGCTAAAAAAATAAAAGGAATGGCTGCTAGGCCTGTTCCTGCCACTTCTGGGCTTCCCATCCATCCTCTCCTCCCTCCAAATCCCCTGCCTGCCTTGAGCTTCTCACCCTCTTGGTTCTGGGAGAGCTGTCTCTGCAGATCCTGCAATTCTGTGTGGACCTGGCTCTTCTCAGCCTCGGTGTCAGTTAGATGCTGTTCCAGCTTCCGGACCTGATCCCTCAGATCATCCTGGGAAAGGAAGGGCATGGCTAAACGCAAGTTCCTCACCTTCCATCCCAGCCAAGCTCTCTCCTCACTTGCAGCCTCTGGAGTAGTCTGCCATTGCGGACCTACTCCCAGATTGCTGGATTATTTACCTCTCAACTCATGTGCGTTTAGCTCCCTGAAGACAGGCTCTGCCCCAACTGTCTGAAGCCAAGAATCCCCTTCTGACCTTTGTCTTTTGAAACAAAATTCTTATTCAAATCTCAGCCCAGGGGTCACCTCTTCCCTCCCAGAACTCCTACTTCAGAGCTGAGCCCAAAGGTCACTTCTTCCTTCTGACCCTTCCCAAGTCAGAATGAATTGCCCTTTCCTTCTAGCTCCAAAGTGCATCACTTGCATGTTACTGATCTAATCAATTCTACCAGTTCTGCTTTCTGTGAGAATGCAGTTTGGTTCCTCTACTCTTCACAAGCCTTCTTGAGGGCAGAGATCAGGCCTTTCTCCTTTTGTATCCCCAGCTCAGAGTGGCTGGCATACAGGTGGCACTCAACTTGTATTCAAGAGAGGCAGAATTTCTGGGACCTTTAGTTCAGTCTTAGGCCTAGAAAGCTCCTATAAATGGCAACCTCAAATCTCAGTGATCTCCAATTTGTTGGGTTTCTTTTGGAGGCTGTGGTACTAAGAATAAATTCATGGCTGAGAGGAAAATGATGCAAAACAATACCACACATCTGTACAAAGTTTCATACTTTGTAAACTATGAATTCAGGATCCTCACTCATTTAATCCTCACAACAACCCTGTGAGGCAGGCATTATTTGCCCTACTTGGCAGGTGAAAACAAGGCCCAGGAAATCCAAATGCTTTATTCATGGTTGTCAGGTGGTAAATTATAAAAGTGAAACTCATCCCAACTTGATCTCAGGAATAAAACAGGTCAAACCACTTCATGCATCTTTGTCTCCTGCTTTTTGAGGGAGGTGAAGAGTCCACAGAAGGAGAGCAGAGAAACATACCCGGGCCTGTTGAGTCCTCCACAGGTCTTGGTGAAGCTTGTGCAGGGCAGATGCTACTGCCTCAGCTGAGAGAGCAGTCAGGAGGGGCCCTCTTTTAAAGAGGCTTCTGGCTCCATTCTGTTCTGAAAAAATGAGGAAAAACCTCCTCATCTGGCTGCCACCATGAAAAGAAACAGCCAGACCTCCTCAGACATGGCTTTGGTCTTTCCACTGGTCCCTCCTCTCCTTGAAGAACCCCTTCTCCGCAGTTCACTCATCACGTATTTCTGCATAACTATGTGCCAGGCACTATGGTGGGCACTTAGATAATGCTAGCTATTGTTTGTTATGCACTTAAGTGCCAGGAACTGTGTGAGCTATTCACATCTGAAATCTCATTAAGACCTTAGGAAAATCCTGACATAGGTACTTTTTCAACATGCTCATTTTGTAGTTGAGGAAAATCAAGTTCAGAGAGGATAGGTGACTTGCCGAAGGACACAAAGCTAACAAATGGCAGAGGTGGGGTTCAAACTCAGATAGAATTCATTTCAGAGTATGTGGCCTTAACCTTGAAGCAGTATTACTAAGGAACTGTATTCCCCTCCCCTCTTCCCGAGGAGCTAGGCCTGGCTTTGGCCTACAGGACTTAGTTCTTGGGTGACTGCCTCACCTGGCTCAAGGCCCCAGAGGGAGGGAGCAGAGTCTCCGCCACCACTCAGCTCAGGCCTGCTCTCACAGACCAACCCCAGGGCTTGCTGCAGGACAGAGTAGAGGCTGGCCAGCTGGGCCTGGGCCTGGGCCTGGTTCCCAGGCTGCTGCTCTGTGGCGAGTGCCTCCAGCTGGCTCTCTGTGCTGCGTAGTTGCAGCTGTAGTTGAGCTGCCTTGGCTTCCTGGGCCCACAAGGAAGCTCGCAGCTGCTGCTCTGTGATCCGAGATGCCTCCAGCTCCTCCAGCAGCTGTGCTTCCTGGGCCAGAAAGTCATCCTCTTTTTCCTTCACCTCCTGCCTCAGTAATTCTACCTGCCGGGGAGGAAGTGAACACACTCTAAGCAGGGAGTGGACATCTTCTCCTCAGACCCTCTCAGACCTGACCCCACTCAATCCCTGGATTTCAGCAGGCTCAGCTCTCCAGCAGGTAGAGAGGCTCTGAAATGAGTGTTACCCTAGATCTAACACCTGGCTGCCTACCGACTCCTGATGTGTGGGCCCAGGCTATACTAATGGACTTCGGCCCTGGTTTCCTCGGCAGATAATGCCAACTCCCTGCTATGAACAGAACTCTGCCCTGAAACCCTGACACTGGGCCTAGTAAGACCAGTCACAGTAACAATGACTACCACTTGTTGAATGTTTACCATGTTCCTGTCAACTTATACATTCCTATAATGGTTATGAATTATCATCCTTGTTTTATGGACGAAGAAACTGATGCTCACACAACTAGGAAGCAGTACAGCTGGCAGACAAACTCAGAACTAACAGCCAGACCTGTGTCCTTATCTGCTGTGATCTACTGTCTAGCTCTTACGCCCCTGTTCAGCCCCTCCCAGTCCCACCTTTCCTCTGTACCCAAGGTCTGCGGTCCCCATGTGAGCAGACTGAGTCCCTGGAAGTCCTCTTGCTGCTGCCTACCTGATCTGGAGTATTACTTGTTGCTTAATTCCCCCTGCTGCGTCTTGCCAACCAGACCAAGCACACTTGGAAGTGGCTGTGCTTGAACCAGGCCCATGTGGGCTCTGCGTCTTTGGGCACTATGTTCTGGGCTGTCAGGTTTCCCAAGGGAGCCATTCTTATCTCTGGGTCAGGTTCCAAGCCCCCACCCTGTCCAGCCCTGGCTTCCTCCTCCTGCCAGGGCTGCTGAGGTGCCAGCCTATCTGTAATTAGGAAAAAGAGAAGCGTCCTTTCCATGAGAGGACTCTGAATAATCAACCTACCACTCCAGGAACAGGCTTCCACCAAGGAAGAGGGCTCGTAGCCAGATGGGAAGTACCTGGGCACTAAGCTCTTTCTGCCCTCCCTGGGCCTCCTGCATGTCCTGGCGCAGGGCGCTCAGCTCTTGCTGTCGAATAGAGTCAGCTTCTTGTAAAACAAGGAGTCTCTGTTCCTTTTCCACCAGTGACAGAGTCAGGCTATAAAGAGAGGGGTCAGAGGGCTAGGCTGTTCTCTTGGGGAATGAAGAACTACTTTCTCTTCTGACTATTCTAAACATAGCATTAATAATTAAAATACTAATAGAAATAGTAATGATAATGATTATAGTAAAAGCTACCATTTATTGAGTACCTACTAAGTGCTCCTTGTACTTCATGCATATGATGCCTCATTTCAATTTCACAGTTTATTCTTCTCTAGCAAATTCCACATATATCTATACAAGTACCTCAAAATTCAACATGTCCAAATATTCCCATCCCATCTGTACCTCCCCTCCCCACCCACTCATCTCCCTACTGTGTTCCCTAGGTTAGTGAATGGTACTTCCCCACACAGTGTCCCAACATAGAAACCTTGACCACTTTATAGTGTTCTCCCTTCAAATCACTTACATACAATCTACAGCTATATATAATTGATTCTAATTACCTTAAAAACCCTTAAACCCCTGCTCTCCTCCCCTTCCCCACTTCCCTACTCTGGTTCAGCTTTAGTATTTCTTATGTGGACAATTGTAACAGCCTCCTAACTTGTCTTCCTGCCTCTAATTGCATCGCCAATAGCATTTGCCCCTTCTCAAACTCCTCTAACACTAAGAATACATGCTGCTCTTCATTCTGAATGGATTTATGTCACTCCTGATGTTTCATGTCATTACTGTCCTCCCTACCACATCATAAATTGGATTATGTCAATTCCCCTGCTTAAAACCCTCCAGTGGTTTCCTGCTAAACATAAACTACAAATTCCTTGCCATGGCCTACCAAGTCCTGAATGCTGTGAACTTGTCCAGTTTACGTCACTTTTCTCATTCCCCATGTTCCAATCACACCAAACTCTTTCAGTTTCACCAAACACTGTGGGCTTTTATCTGCCTCAGGGCCTTTGCATATGATTTCTATTCTTTTTTTTTTTTTTTACTATTATTTCTCTTCAGAACCCACTGGCTGAAATTCAAGGCCTTTCTCTAAAGCCAAAGTCTAAAATCCCCATTTTATCAGCTTTTTTTTTTTTTTATTTCAGAATATTATGGGGTGATTTCTATTCCTACTGTATAGAACTCTCCCTCACCCCTTTTGCACAGGTGGCTCCATTTCATGCTCAGTGCTCAGTTTAAAAGCAACCTCCTGCAAAAGGCCTTCCCTAACAAACTTTCTAAAGTAGGTTTCCCAAAACTATAAATTCTGTTGTGGCAGGGACCATACAGTCTTGTTTATCACTATATCCCCAACCCTGGCATAGTGCCTGGTGCATAATGGGTGTTCTCTAAATATTTACTAAATGAATGAAGTGCAAGCTTGGAAGACGGGGACCATGTCCTCTCCACATGACTACATGTACATCCCAGAGCTGTAGACAAGAAAGGCAAGGTAGCCTCAGCAAAGAACTGTCAATGTCAGTGACCACTGTAGCCAGATAGGCAAAAGCCACCTCCATGGCCTGTCTAGCCTACCTGGCTTTCTCTTTCTCCAGTTCCTTCTGAATTCGGCTATACTCCTGGGCCTCTCTCAGCTTCTCCTGAACCTCCTGCTCAGCCAGCCTCTGGGAGTCATCCTGGGCCACCAACTGAGACTTCAAGTCCTCCACCTGGAAAGTTAAGGGCATGAAGACCAAGATGGCAGGGCAGGGGGCTAGTGGGAGGACGCTTCTCACCTAGGGCTTTAGGGTCCTGCAAGGTGTACCATAGTCAGTGGCCATTTCCAATGCTTGGGAGGTTCCACCAATCCCTCCCCATACACTGTTCTTAACCCCCTTCCTCAGTACCATTCAGCCTGGTCACCTGTCTCCCCAGCCTCACATACGCTGCGTAAAGGCAGGCACAAATAAAAATCTTGGCTGAATATAACTACTCCCAAAGGCAAAGTGATGGGTTAAGTGTATTGTTATCGTATTTTTTTAAATAAAAAATCAGAACATCATCTGGTATGAGATTCTGAGAAGGAGTAGCAATCTGGTATGTAAAAATATCAGATGTATGGTAAGGATGGAAATAACAATTGAAACTCAGACTGCCCGAGAAAATCTAAGTTCTGTGACCCTTACAGAGAAAGAGATTACTATCCCAGCGCTCTGTGCTCAACTCTGAGCACCCTCTAATTTTCCACTCAGTACTGTGGCCTACCCCTACCCTCCAAATCTCAGGCAGCAGGGCCAGGGATCCCCTGGCCTGCAGGAGGGAGTGGGAAAGCCTGGCTGTGCTGGAGAAGGACTCTGGGGCTGGTGGAGAGGAGGGCAGGACCTGCTTCTGCAGGTCTATCTTATCCTTCAGCAGGGTGCTGCCCTCTTCTCGGAGGGCAGCAAGGTCGTCTCTGTGCTGCTGGGCTGCCTCCTTCAGCTCCTGCTGAGCCTCCTGAAGCTGGGTCTGCAGCATCCCAGTGGTCTCCTGCAGAGGGATAAGACATCAGTGAGTAGAGGAAAGGTTCCACTGGGGCCTTGGTCTCAAAATCTGTGTTGTAGAAATACTGTTTCGTTGAATTGGCAAAGGCTGAGGCAGGAGCCAACAATCCATGTTGCTTCCACCTCCTCCTATTCCCTCTCCACCCTCACAAAGTGCACGGGCTCACCCAGGTTTCCTGGTCAGGGCCCATGAGTTGGTAACAGTCCCTCACCCCAACCACTGCAACAGCCTCCTGAGTGTATGCCTACTTCCACCTGATGCCACCATCCCCTACAAGCATATACACACTCTTCTCCACTCAGCAGCTGAAGTATTTTAAAAAAAGAAAAAAAAAATACATACACATACACACACACACACATATACACACACACACACACACATATATATATACACACACACACACACACACACAAAAAAAAATCATGTCCCACCTCTGCTTTTTAAATACCACCAACAGTTTCCCATTGCCCTTAGGACAAAATCCAAGCTCCTACTATGACTGACGAAGGGCTCCCACCTACCTCTCCATTTGCCCCTGAGTTTATCAAGCTGGAACCAAACTGCCTCCTTTCTGTCCTTGAACTCCCCAAGCTCTTTTCTGTCCGTCCCGTCCCAGAGCCCTGATGATGGCTATTTCCTCTGCCTAAAGTGTTCTTCAAATTGCTGAGTTCTTTCTTCCTTTTAAAGTCTTCATTGAGATATAATATACATACCATACAATTCACCCATTTAAAGCATACAATTCAGGCCGGGCATGGTGGCCCATGCCTATGGCCCCAGCACTTTGAGAAGCCCAGGCAAGAGGACCACTTGAAGCCAGGAGTTCGAGACCAGCCTGTGCAACATAGCAAGATCCGGTCTCTACAAAATATTAAAAAGTTAGCTGGGTGTGGTGGCGCCCACCTGTAATCCTAGCTACCTGGGAGGCTGAGGCAGGAGGATCACTTGAGCCCAGGAGTTTGAAGTTGCACTAAGCTATGGTGATGCCACTGCACTCCAGCCCACGCAACAGAGCGAGACCCTGTCTCTACATACATACATATATATATAAAAATAAATAAATAAAGTATACAAGTCAGTGGTTTTTAGTATATTAGTAGAGTTGTACAACTATCACTATAACCAATTCTAGAACATTTTCATCACCCCCAAAATAAATCCCGATACCAATCACAGTCACTCCCCATTCCCCACCCTACCCCTAACCACAAGTCTGCTTTCTGTCTCTGTAGAGTTGCCTATTCTGGATATTTCATATAAATGGAATCACATAATATATAATATGTGGCCTCTGGTGACTGGGTTCTTTCACTTAGCATAATGTTTTCAAGGTTCACCTATGTTGTATCATGGGGTTGGGTTTGTTTTTTTTTTTAAGAGTCAGAGTCTGGCTCTGTCACCCAGGCTGGAGTGTAGTGGCTCGACCATAGCTCAGTGCAGCCTTGAACTCCCAGCATCAGGTGATCCTTCCATCTCAGCCTCCCAAGTAGCTGGGACTACAAGTGCACACCACCACATCCAGCTAATTTTTTGTTACATTTTTTAGAAACAGGGTCTTGCTATGTTGCCCAGGCTGGTCTTAAACTCCTGGGCTGGAATAATCCTCATGCCTCAGCCTCCCGAGCAGCAGGCTGGCTTCTCTTTAACTTTCAAGTCTTAGCTCAAATGTCACTTTCTCAGTGAGTCCTTCCCTAACCACCCTGTCCAAAGTGACCTCCTTTGAATCACTCTGAATTATATCACCTTATTTATTTCCTTTATAGCACTTAAAACAAATGGTAATAATCTCATTTATTTTGTGTCTGCTCATTTATTGTCTGTCTCCGCCATTAGCATGTAAGTTCCTTCAGGGCAGGGACTCTGTTATGTTGACTGTTGTGCCACACCTTTATGTACCTGTCATGTGTTAGCACATA
This sequence comes from Daubentonia madagascariensis, assembly GCA_023783475.1. Classification (NCBI taxonomy): domain Eukaryota; kingdom Metazoa; phylum Chordata; class Mammalia; order Primates; family Daubentoniidae; genus Daubentonia; species Daubentonia madagascariensis. Next base: position 19,208,372 of record JAKFHU010002136.1, on the reverse strand, counting down.
CACAGGACCTGGTGCATAAGAAGTGCCAAAGAACTATTCATTGTTAAATGGGTAAATGAATGCTCTTTTTTCTTCCCCACCCAGGACCACCCTCCATACCTGCTCCTTCAACTTCTGGACCTTCATGTCCTGCCTCAGCCGTTCCAGTTGTTGGCTGGCATCTGCCAGCTCCTTCTGGGTTTGCAGCAGTGTCTCCAGGAGGGACACTCTCTCTTTCTCTGTTTCCAGCTGCATCTGTGGAGGGGTAGGAAGGGCAAGGGCTTGTTGGCTCAAGGTTATCATGCTCATGCACGAAGCCACAAGCACGTTCTAGGGCTCAGCCCAGCTGCTCTAGGGCTCTTCCAACAAATGAAGTGGGGCCTGAGGACAAAGGAAGGTCTGAGCCCACTGATTCAGAACCAGGAAGTGCAACGATTGCCACTGGTTTGCAGGCTGACAGGATGTGGCAAACGTCAGCCCTCCCTCAGGAAGTATGACATACTGCCGGCCCTGCAGCTAATGGTGTGGATCACCCTGCTCACTAGTAGCAGTGGGTAGCTACACTCTCTTCTGGAAGCCCCTCTGCGGCACCACTCTTGGGAGTGGAAAAGGAAATCGTTAAAGGTAAGAGGATCACAGATTGGATGTGCAGCTCCAATCCTCCTAGTTTCCCACCTGGCATAGGGCGCTCCTGGCCTGGGTCCGTTCTTCTTCCCTCTGCGCCCGGATGGCCTCAGTTTCTGTCTGCTGCTCCCTCAGCCTCCTTTCCAGCTCCATTTTTTCCCTCTCTAGGCTCTCCAGCGCCTTAGCCAGCTCCTGCTGGTGCCAGGAGCGCTCCTTCTCCTGGCCACATGAAGGAAATGCTGTCAGAACCAAACGCGTGAGGAGAGGAGCAGAAAGAGAACTGGATGGAAATAAGAAGTCTCTCTACTACTTGCTAGCTGTGTGACCTCAGCACCTCTCTGAGCCTGTTTCCTCACCGTAAAGCGAGGCTAACAATCCTTGCCTTATCTATCTTACCAAATTTTATGAGAATCAAGTGAGATTTATTTTAAAAAATCAAATAATACATGTAAAAATGCCTTCAAAAGTGCAATTGTCCCTGGTGTATGCTACAACTATCTGTTATTTTTTTCTAAAGCAGCCACATCATGGTTGACGGTTGGAGCAACGAACTGAGGCAGCTGACTCTGGCCCGCTGCTGCCTCTTCTCCTTTGCTCAGGGTTGCAGAATTGGCCCCTGAAAGACTAGGCCTGGCTCAGCAAAGATGTCTCCCTACATTGTACCAGAGCTTTAGAACAGGAGTCCTTGTTCTCCCAGAGGTCCACCAGCGACCAAAGCCTTTCCCAATCTCTCCAGCTAGTTCAGAACCCTCTATTAGGTTTTCAGGATGGTGGTGAAGGGCTCCTGAGTCACGCTGCCTGGGTGACAATCTTTAATCTGCCACTACTAGTGTGACCTCAGTCAATTTCTAAACACCTCTGTGCATCAGTTTCCTCATCTATAAAAATGAAGATAACAACAGTGTTGTCCTCCTGGGGTTGCTTTGAGGATTGAGGTAAGTCATGTAAATTACTTTAAATGTGCTTGGCACACAGTAGGCATCCAGTACACAATCGCTAGTTTCATCATCATATTAGTAGTTCCCCGCACCCTTCCTTTAAAATGCTTGTAAGTTTATAGTTATCTATTCATTTACTGGGAATGTGGGGATTGTGGGAATGCCTCTGGTGTTCTAGTGTTTCAGCCCTTTCCAACGTCTTTTTTTTTTTTCTTTGAGACAGTCTTGCTCTGTCACCCTGGGTAGAGTGCAGTGGCATCATCACAGCTCACTGCAACCTCAAACTCCCGAGCTCAAGTGATCCTCTTGCCGCAGCCTCCCGAGTAGCTGGGACTAAGGCGCGGGCCGCTGAGCCTGGCTAATTTTTCCATTTTTAGTAGAGATGGGGTCTCGTTCTTGCTCAGGCTGGTCTCGAACTCCTGACCTCAAGCAATCCTCCTGCCTCGGCCTCCCAGAGTGCTAGGAATACAGATATGAGCCACTATCCCTGGTCAGTTCTTTTTCTCCATAGAACTTTCAGTCATTTACTCATTTATACATTAACATGTATAATGTTTAATACCTGTCTTCCTCCCAAGACTTTAAGCTCCATAAGGAGAACCATGTCTAATTTGCTTTCTACTATATTCTTAATATCCAGCATCATGCCACACAGTAAGTATCCAATCAACATTGCTTGAATGAATGAGTGATGAAACACGTATCAGCTACTGTAGTGGTCCCCAACCTTTTCAGCACCAGGAACCGGTTTCAGGGAAGACAATTTTTCCATAGACTGGGCGTTAGGGGTGGGGGTGTGGCCCGCAGAGCTACTGCACTGTTAGCCTAAGAACAGAATTGTATAATGCCACAATTATAGGACAGTCATGAATGACAAATCTTACACTCTGGTTCAAAAAGCCAACTATAAAAATATGGGAAAGATGAATTTTAATAGTAGCAAGTATTTTAAAAAAAACTGATCTATTTGCTCTGTATGAGTTAGAAGTGTGTTATGGCTACCATAAGAGCTAATTCTGTGATGTCCAGGAAGTAACAGTACAGCATTGCTGGTTAGACCATGAACAAAATATTCTGTCCAGTTCAAAGTACCACCTTCACTCTGGGACATGAGTAAATTATAATATGCCTAGAGGAAAGCAACCATATTGGTGAGGTATTTAAAGCAAAACTAAGGCTGACTTGTTTCAGGTAATAGACTTTGCTCAACATGAATTTTCTAATAACTAGATCTATCTAAAATAAATGGGCAGCTATTGATGGAAGACAACAGAAGCTAAGCAACCATTTGGAAGGGATATTACAGAAGTGGACATAGCATAAATGGTGAAGAATTTGGGCTCTTAATCCTTGTTCTACCACTTATTAGCCATGTAACTCTGAGTGACTTCTGTATGCATTTAGTCACATTTATTATGTGAATAAAGCATTTAGCATGGTGCTTGGCATGGGGAAATGCTTAATAAATGTCCAATGATATCAAATATCATTACTATTAAAGGGGATATAGGCACTAGATGGAAAAATGGAGAATATAACCTCTAAGAGTTTTTCTAATTGCTAGGATTCCAAGAGAAGGCAGTCACTGTTAAAACTAACAGACTGTCAAGAGTTGTAAGAGGGCAATCAACTTCCCAATCAGTAGGGAGATCATGAAGTCAGACAATCAGAAGTCAGGGGGATGATCTGTATGAGAGAAAAGGAAAAGAGGGAAGAGGCCCTCCCATGACTCAGGTACAGCCATGATAGTCAATCCTTCCGGGGAAACCAAGGCTATGTAGCTAGCTTACCATTCAGAAGTTATATATAGCATCTTTTACTTGTGGGGTTTTCAGTAGGTGATATGCCTGATTCTTGCTAGGAAACTGCCTTCTGGACACTGTTCACTCAACAAATATTTTCAAGTATCTACTATAACCTAGGCACATAATTCTAAAAACAAGCAAACTTCTGGTTACCATCTTGTCAACAGGTCTGCCTTGTATTAACAATCAAATCACAAATACACATCAAGCTCAAGTCAACTTCCATTTTCAGATATCTGACAAACAAGATCTCTGAACCCTCCAGCTACAAAATAGCAAAAAATGCTTGATAAAATATTAAATATATATTTTAATGTATCACTGAACCAGCAGGAAAATAATGAAAATTCCACAGGCGCCAAAATCAAAGTAAGACCTGTGATGTAAAGAGGTAAATAAGCACAGAACTGACCTTCTACTAGGGGCATTTGTTGTACCAAGTAACCTTGAAATTCATTTTAGGACTATGTGGGGAAAACAGGAGATAAAGGGTGGGGAGTCTGATAGGAGATTCCCACATGAATCTGGACCTCCAAAGGGCTGAAAATATAAATTAGGGAAAAGAGACTAAAAAAATGACCAGGAAGATATGAAAAAATAAACAAATAGAATGTCTAGAAATAAAAAATTTAACAGGTGAAATTCAAAACTTGGTGAACAGACTAAATATCAGATTAGACATAGCTGAAAAGGGAAATTAGTGACTAGAAGAGAGATCTGAAAAAATCACCCAGAACGCAGTATGGAAAGAGAAAAGTAAATATGGAAAATATAAAAGAGTGAAGATACATGGAGAGAGTAAGAAGGTCTGACATACAACTAGTCAGAGTACAGAAAGAGACAAGAAAGAGGCTATATTTGAAGAGATGATATATGAGAATTTTCCAGAATTGATGTTTCAACATGAAACCTTAGATTCAGGGGATCCAAGAAGTTCCAACAGAATAAATTTTTAAAATACACACCTAAACACAAGAAACTGCAGAACGATTAAACTGAGAGCTAACTTCTCAACACCAAAAATGTTGAGAGAAAATAACTGTCATGCTAGAATCTTATAGCTGAATTTTTTACCCAGTGAAACTATCTTTCAGAATAAAAGCAAAATAGAAACATTTTCAGACAATTAACTACTACCAACAGACCCTCTCACCAAAGGAAATCCTACTTCAGGCAGAAGGAAAATAAATCCAAACAGGAAGTCTGATATGCAAGAAGGAATGGTGAGCAAAACATTTGCAAATTCATCATTGTATCTAAACAAATATTGACTGTATAAAACAAAAAAAATGCATAATTTGCAATGTTAAAATAGTTAGAACTGAACACATTGAACAAAATAGCACATAAGACAGGGAGGAGCAAATGCAGGTAAAATGTTCTAAGCCCCTTGTGTCATTTAGGAAAAGGGTAAAAACAGTGATTAACTTGAGATTGTATTAAGTATGTATTTAAAAATATTAAAGGTAACCACTAAAGGAACTTTTTAAAAATATAGTACACATCATCCAAAGTTGTAGAGAGAAAAAAAGAGGTAAGAAAAAATACAACATAATTATCCAATTTAGTCCTCTAAAAGAAGTTAAGAAAGGTGATTTCCCCTCTCCAAAAGATAAAAAAAGGCAGGACAAATAGCATAAGATCATAGAAATAAATACAAACATAACTACAATCACGATAAAGCAAATGGACTAAGCTATATAATTAAAAAACAAAAGAAACACAGTTCTGAATTGGGCAAGAATGCATCCAAAATAGTCCTCTGCTCCAGTTATACACTGAGGCAAATTTAATAATCCTAAATCCCAGGGTCCACTCTTTTTTTTTGAGCTGGGGGACCCAGCACGCACCAGTGGCCCCACGGTGTGCAGGTGATGACAGTGCCCCTCAGCTGCAGACTGAAGCTCCCGGAGTCCACTCTTAATTCTCTGTACACACCAAAACACCACCAATAATAAAAGTTAACACAAATACAGAGTTTACTATATACCAGGAACTATTTCTTAAGTGTTTTCCATATGTTAATTCCTTTAACGGCTAGAAGCTGGATTTTATACCTTGGTGACCAATTTCACTCTTACAAGCAGCAATATCTGGACCAAGAGTCAGCAGGTAGAACACTCACTGAAGGCCATGTCTGTGTCTTCTGTACCCCAGCCACGTCCACCACCTACCCATTTCTCCCAGAGCTCGTTCACCTCCTCCTCGTGGGCCATCTTCTGCTGCTCCAGGGCAGTCTGTCCCTCTTGCTCAGCCCGGGCCAGTTGTCTGGCTGCTGCATCCCGTTCCTGTTCTGCCCGGCTCCGTTCACTGTCTAGTTCCAGCTTCAGGCACTTCACTTCCCCTAAGATGCCAGGGACAGGATCAGGCCTCTGGGCCTCTGCCCCACTCCTTTTCCCCTAATAATATTTTCCCTCTTCTCCCCACCTCATAAGCAACTACCACCTCAGAGGCTCTAGCCTGGCTGGAGAAGGACCTCTAATAGCCTCCACTGCCTTGCGGGCTTTCAGCATGGAGTATGCCCGATCTCAGTTGGGTTCTCACCTTGGATTACTTCCTTGGCTTGAATGACAGTTTGAATCTGGACCTCCAGCTGCCCCTTGATGACCTCTGTCACAGAATTTTGTTGTTGGGCCTCAAACAGACTGCTCTCCAGTAGCTCCTTGGCTGAGCTGTGAGGTTCAGGAATCAGGAAGAGTTCTTACCCATCAAGCCCCTTACCCTTCCTCAAGAGGAGTTGGGTTCTAAGGTTCTGGCTACCTGGAGAAGTTAGGGGGGCAATTATAAATTCACAACTTATTTAGAACCCACATACTTAGGGCAGGGAGCTTAGCTTGGCTACCCCTTGCCTTGCAAAGCTCTCTCTGTGCTTGGATGATCTGGGTTTGGGCCTACCTGAGCCCCAGTAGTTGTTCAGCGAGGTCCTGCCGGTCCCGCTCCACAGCCTGCAGCCGTACCTCTAGGGCTGCCCTCTCTCGTACCAGGGCCTCTTTCTCCTGGACTGCCCTGGCAAGTACTTCTTCCTGTCGCTTGGCCTCCTGATGCAGCTGCTCCAGCTGAGCTGTGGCTGCTTCCTGCTGGTGACATGCCTGAGGAGAAGAAATTGGTGAGATACAGAGCAGAGGCGGGAACCCCACGGGGCTGCTACCACCAGGTTAGGGCCACTGGCTCTTTGGAGATTCTGGACCCAGCTTGGTGAGCCCTGAGCATTGCCTACTCAATACCAAGGAGCATTTGTCTATTTTCCCTGATCAACCCATTGAGCCCCAAGCCCAGGAAGAATGTTCTCCTATGAACAAGACCCTGTGTTAGGGATAGCAGGGGACCTGCCGCTAAGGAGCCCTAGTTTTGAGAAGACACACCCATAACACCAGGAAGAGAGTGATCAGTGTCCTGAGAAAAGGACTCTGAGGAGGGAGAATATGTGTAATTATTAGGGCAATGAGAGGTTTGGTAGAAAAGAAAGATGACCTTTGAGCCATTTCATTCACTGGTTCAGGAAAAAATTTACTGAGCTGCTGTTAGGCACTGTGCTAAAAGCTGGAGGAACAGAAACAAGACAGGGTCTTGCTTTCAAGAAGCTTCTGGTCTAATGGTGGAGACATGTTAACAGATAATCACAGTGTGATGGGTGTGGTTGTTGAAGTAAGCATGAGGTGCTAAACAGAGCATATAAGAGAGGTATCCAATTCAAACTGGGGGGTATAAAGTAGTGGGGAATCAGTAAAGGAATCCTATTGAAATTCTTTTTAAAAATTAGATGAGGGCTGGGTGAGGTGGCTCCTGCCTGTAATCCTAGCACTCTGGGAGGCCGAGGCGGGAGGGTCGCTTGAGCCCAGGAGTTTGAGACCAGCCTGAGCAAGACTGAGACCCTGTCTCTACCAAAAATGGAAAAATTAGCTGGGTGTAGTGGCTTGTGCCTGTAGTCCCAGCTACTCAGGAGGCTGAGGGAGGAGGATGGCTTGAGCCCAGGAGTTTGAGGTTGCAGTGAGCTATGATGATGCCACTGCACTCTACCCCGGGTGACAGAGTGAGACTCTGTCTTTAAAAAAAAAAAAAAATTGGATGATATTCTGCAAACTAGTAACACTGGTTATTTGTAGGAAGCAAGACCTTTTCACTTTCTGAATCATTCCTATAGTGTTTGAACTTTGTACAATGAGCATGTATTACACCTTAACATGATGGTGTCAGTTTTGTCTTCTCACCTCGCTTAGTTTCTTTTGAATTTCTTCCTTCTCTTCTTGGATGTCCCTGAGATCTGCCTGCAGCTCAGCCCCAGTCTCTTCCGCTTTCTGCAGCTGAGCCTCCAGGTGAGTTTTCTTTTCCCACAGGGCTTCCCTGCTCCTCTCTGCCTCTGTCAGGTCCACCTGCAAAGCGTTTCTCGCCTGCTCTGCTGCCTCCATTCTGCTGCACGCAGACTGGTTCTCCTGCTCTAACTACTGGCCAAAAAGGGAAGAGAGTACAGGGCATCAAAGACAAAATGGTTATAGTTTAGGGATCAAGTGAGAAACTGAAATCCAAGTGAGATATGGATCTATTCTCCAAAGATGAACACAGGAGTGCTTATAAGAGAGGAAGAAAATCCATTCATATGATCTAGTGCCTATATTCCAGGTACTAGACAGGCTGGATGCTGGGGACAGAGATACAAAAGGCAAAATCCTGCTCTCAAAGAACTCAGAATAATTGAACATGGAACACTTCTGGGGCTGAAGGGAACAGGGGTAGCAAGGAGGTTCCCTTACTAAAATCGTAAGTTAAATTTGTAACCTATAGAGAAGATTCTTTGGGACTTAGGCTCTTCAGCATATCCTTTTCTGGTGATTGCTATTATCTCACCCAACAGGATTAAAAACCTAGTCTTCCTTCCAGAAGACCTGGGCCCCTTCCCAGCCCTGGTGATTTACCCTAAGGCCCAAAGATAGTTCTACTGTAGGTGTGGGAGGGAAATATTTCTTTTTTTGTTTGTTTTTAAAAAAGAGACAGGGTCTCGCTCTTGCTCAGGCTGGTCTCGAACCCATGAGTTCAAGCAATCCACTCGCCTCAGCCTCCCAGGGAGCTAGGATTACAGGCCTGAGCCACTGCGCCCAGCCCTGGGAGGGAAATATTTCTAATGGCTAAGCCCAATCCTTATAGTCTTTTCTCTCCTCTGCTCTGTAAAGGTTCCTTTTGCTCATTTCAGAACTACACTTGGGAGCTGATCTGTCTTGGGCTAATCCATTAAGGACTCTGCCCTGCTGTGGGCATCAGCTTCATCTGTCACTGGCTTGTGCTTAATCAGGGACCAGCCCTACCCTGGGGACCAGGGAAATCTTTGCTCACCTGGAGAAGCTGCTGGTTCAGCCCAACTTTATCTAAGGCCAAAGCCTCATTTAAGGCACTGAGTTTGACAGCTGCTGCCCGAAGATCGGCTACCTCTGCCTTCAGGCTGTTCTCAGAACTTGACAGTTCTGCAATTGACTGTTCTGCCTAAAAACAAAGAGGGTCAAAGAGTTTTCCTGCAACAGTAAACAGTTCACATTCCCAACACCTGCTGCTTATTTTGTACAGAGATTGGTTAACACTCCATACCCTCTCTTACATTCTAAACAAGTTTTCCCTTCATTCATTCATTATTGAGGAGTAAGACAGGAGCTCACAGTATGAATGCACAGATGTAAGAATGTATAAACAACTACAATTGTAATGACACCATAGAAAATGTAAGCACAAAGTGCTCTGGGAACTCAAAGAGTCAAAAATGCTTGGTAGAGGAATTGACAATTAAGTTGGGTATTGAGAAATGAGGAACAGTTTGCAGTAAAAGGGGGAAGAAAGAAGCAGTCCAGGAAAAGGGAAAAGTATATGCAAAGTATTAGGGTCATGAAAGAACATGGTATAACTGAGAATGCAATCAATGCTACGTGGCAGGGGCAAAGGACATGAGGAGTTAGGATGGGGTTTTGAAATGGAGAGGCTAGAAACACAGTTTGGGCAGATGAAAAGGGCTTTTGTTGTTGTTGTTGTTTAGTTTTGTTTTGTTTTTGAGACAGAGTCTCGCTTTGTTGTCCCAGCTAGAGTGCAGTGGCGTGATCACAGCTCACTGCAACCTCAAACTCCTGGGCTCAAGCGATCCTCCTGCCTCAGACTCCCAAGTAGCTGGGACTACAGGCATGTGCCACCACACCCAGCTAATTTTTCTATTTTTTTGTAGAGGTCGGGTCTCACTCTTGCTCAGGCTGGTCTCAAACTCCTGAGCTCAAGTGATCCTCCCACCTTGGTCTCCCAGAGTGCTAGGATTACAGGTGTGAGCCACCTCGCCCAGCTGACAAAGGGCTTTAAATGTGGCACCACATAGCCAGAAAGCCATTGAATGGTTTTAAGAGACTGACATAATATATAAAGTATAAAAATTTACACTTTGGAAAACTCATTCTAATTCCAATACAGAGGGTATGTTGGGAGGGAGAGGACCCAGAAGCAGACTAGTAACTGAGGAAAGAAATATGAGGGGTCACAGCTTGAAGGGTAAAGAATGAAGCAGGCTGCATGGCTCTTTCCTGGGAACACACCATTTTAAGCCGCCCACCCAGCAAATAAGGAGAGAAGGCCCACGCACCCTAGCCAGCGCTGCAGTCACTTCTGTTTGCTCTTGCCTCAGTAACTCCCCGTCTAGGCGACTTGACTCCAGGGCTTCCCGAAGAGTGATCAGTTCACTGAGTGATTCTGATTGCTTGGCTTCCAGGCCCACCAGCGTCTCCTGACTAAGATGGGAAGGAGAGGGGTCTAGAGGAAGTCTTAGGGACTAGCTATACCCCAAAAGGTAACAGGAATATAATCACCTTTGCTATGCAAAAGAATGAGGAAGGTCTCTAAAAACTGATAAGGATAGACCTCTAAGGCAAATCAAGTGAAAAAAGCAAGGTGTAGAACAGTATATATGATGTACTACCTTTTATGCAAGAAAGGAAGAGTATATGCTTATATTTACATGAAGTAGCACTGGAAAGATTAACAAGAAATCAATTAATATTGGCCAGGCACAGTGGCTCATGCCTGTAATCCCAGCACTTTGGGAGGCCAAGGCAGGAGGACTTCTTGAGGCCAGGAGTTTGAGACCAGCCTGGGCAATATAGCAAGACCCAGTCTCTACAAAAAATTTTTTAAAAATTAGTTGGACATGGTGGCATGTGCCTACAGTCCCAGCTACTCGGGAGGTTGAGGCGGGAGGATCACCTGAGCCCAGGAGTTCAAGGCTGCAGTGAGCTATGATCGCACCACTGCACCCCAGCTTGGGTGACAGGGTGAGACCCTTTCTCTAAAAATTAAAAAATAAATAAATAATGGTTACCTATATGAGGAGGGGAAATGGGATGAAGAAAGCACAAGGGAGAATGAGACTTCTCTGTATACCTTTTTAAATAGTTTTGACTTTTGAATCATATAAATATATTATCAAGTCAGATAAATTAAATTTAAAAATATATAATTATCTCTGTGGATTGTCTACCCTTCCCCTTGGTACAGGGGAGATTATTCCTAGCACAAGTCATGACACGTATGGCAGTCCTTCAAGTTTCTATTCTTCATGCCTATGAGGTATATGCCAGGAACTAGGGCACAGGAGAGCAGGGGAATACGCAAAAGATGAAGAAGATACATCCCTGCTCCCAGTTATTTATTTATTTATTTTTCTGAGACAGTGTCTTGCTCTGTCATCCAGGCTAGAGTGCAGTGGCATCATCATAGCTCATTGCAACCTCAAACTCCTGGGCTCAAGTTATCTTCCTGCCTCAGCCTCCTGAGTGGCTGGGACTACAGGCACACACCACACCTGCTAATTTTTAAATTTTTTGTAGAGAGAGGGTCTCACTATGTTGTTCAGGCCAGTCTCAAACTCCTGGCCTCAAGTGATTCTCCCCCCTCGGCCTCCCAAAGTGCTGGCATTACAGGAGTGAGCCACTGTGCCCGATACCTGCTCCCAGTTATTAAAGACCTATCATTCCAGTGTGGCCTCTCTGGTTAAAAAAAAAAAAAAAAAAAGACCAACCATATGCCAGGCTCTATGCTGGCATTTTCCAAAACACTGCTCTAATCTTCCCAGCAATTCTTCAGGTAAGTATTATGAACCACATTTTACAAATAAAGTAATCTGTCCAAGTGGTGGACCCATAATTCAAACCAAGCATTTGCCTAGCTCTGAAGTCCTTGCTGCTTCTGTGACATCATATAGGGGAATTTACTGGTTAGCTAGATCCATTTACTTTGGATTTCCCTTTCTTGACCAGCTAATTTCCCACAACTTCCTAGTATAAGTCTCACCCTTTAGCTAGCCCTGAACATGCTGTGAATCTTGCTGCCTCCTTTTCTTTGCTGGTCTACTCCTTTAGCCCTTCTCCCACTCTCTACCAATCAAAACAGGTTAAGACTCAGCTCAAAGCCTACCCCCTCCTCCATAAAGATTTTCCTCGTCCTTAATAATTAACTGTCACTCCTGTGCTCCCAAAGGACCTGGCCTAAAGCTCTATTTAGCTCATACTTCATCTGGCCTCATGTCACAGTTAGTTGTTTACTCGTTTATCTTCTCCTCGAGATCAGGGCCTGTGTGTTATTCATTTCTGTATCCCCCACAGTGCCTCATCCCTTATGGGCTGGGCTCAGCAAAGTCTTTCTTGACTTTTCTTGAACTTTCTGTATTTGTCTTTCTGCAAAGGAAGGAGCAATAAGCTAGTCTGAACCCCCTGCATGCCAGGCTTCTGCATATTCCACTTTCCAAGACAGGGGAGTGGGAGGGGAGGGTGTGGAATTGAAGGAAGGCCAGCCCCAGTAAGGAGGAGACTGGTTGCACTTACAGGCGCTCCCTTTCCCGGACAGCCAGGTGCAGCTCTTCCTGCTGCTCCTCCTTCTCCCCCTGAGCAGAGTCCCCCTGCAGCTGAAGCTCCATGTTTGTCCTTCGCAGGCGCCATGCCTCCTGCTCCAGCACCTCCAGTTGCTGCCGCAGCTCTTCCCTGGCCTTCTGGAGGAGCTCTCGCTCCCTAGAAGAAGGAGATCAGAGATGAGCAGAGATCGTGAGACCTAAAATCCTTGCTGGAAGCAGACATCACAGGGTCAAAGGAAAGAGGTGCCTGTTTCCTTTCCCAACACCCCATCTTTCCTTTTGAGTGGGAAATCATTTTTTTTTATAATCACAAAGACCCAAAACACAAAAACTTGTTCTGCAGAAACAAGCAGAACACAAAGCAAAGCAGCCCTGAGCAGCCCTGGGTCTCAGGGAAAGCAGGATCAGCCAACCAAAAACATGATGGGAGTGGGTAAATGGCTGGATGAGGACTGAGAATAGGGGTGGAATGGTGGGATGGTCAGCCCATCTGCTCACTTGCTGAGAGAGTCCACCTCGCCCTGGAGGTTCACAGTCTGCCCTGCCAGAGTGTCCCGCTCCCCAGTGAGCCTCTGCAGCCGCTGTCTCAAGGCTTTGCCCTCTTCCTCCCACTGATCATGCTGCTGCTGCAAGAAGCTCACAGCTTCCTGGCAGCCTGAAAGCTGCTGCCTTAGGTCCTGTGAAAGGAAAGCAACAGAAACCAGATGATGAGCAAGAAGGAAAGGGCAAAGGAGAAATGTCAGAAGCCTGAGAGAGGAGCTGGATAAGGGTTAAGAGGATGGTACAACAAGGGTAAGCTGAGACGAGAGATGTGACCAGTTGGAAAGACAGAGGACAAGAGGTTATTGGGCTTCTGTGGCTCTAGAGTCTTAGGGTTCATCATCTCCAAATGTACAGTGGCATGGGGACCCTCAGAGTTGGGGAACACATACCCATACTCTCCCAGGGCTCCCAAACTTTGCATAGTGCTATGCAAAGACTACATGCAAAGTGAAGCATGCCACTGGCAGAGAAAATGTGCTGGTTACCCACAAGTACAACTGGGCAGACACAGAGAGATTCTAATGGGCACTTTGGAATATTGACAAAATACCTTATGATTGGTCAACAAAAAGAACAGGGCAGTCCAGGCTAGGGGGTACCTGGGGCACAAATAAGTTTAGACACCCACCTCTAAAGAGGAATGCTGGGGGTTCTCACCTGCACGGCCTGGCGTCTCTGAGTCAGCACTGAACGCACCAGAGTAAGAGCCTTGTCCGGGGCCTGGGAATCAAACTGGGAGAAGCCACTAGAGTCCAATTCCAAAGAGCTCTCGTGACCAGAGCCTTGGGCCATATTGTCCCCTTCTTCCACCATGACCTGAAACCCAACACAGTGGTCACCACCCTACTGACCAAGGCCTAGCATCCATACAGAGGACTTACACTACAACCTGGACAAATGTGATATTTTTCTTCTCAGGTCCTCTCCCTGGGAGGCAGAAGGGACATATCTGAGAGCAAAAAAGGCCGGTTCCTTCAACTCCCCACCTTTGGTCACCCAAATCTAGGAGTAGCAACAAGGACAAAGTGTTCTCTGAGGTGACAATAAATGAGGAAATGAAAGAAGAGGCTATTGAGGTAGCAAAGACCAGAATCCAGCCTCTGGCCTAAGAACTGCAGCTGGCAACAGGAAAGAGGGCCTGGCCCACCAGACAGTGCTCAAACATGAATCCCTTAGGGTTCTTGTCTTCAAATACGCTCAGAGAACTCATCCCCATAAGACCCTAAGCCCAAACACCTCAGAGACTGGATTCTAGGCATGACCAAGAGGACACGGCGGCCTGAGGAGAGGAGTGAGGCATGAACAGGAGGCTTTCCAGTACCTGGGTTATATCCTTGATCACCTGCTGTAAAGACGACAACTCCTCTTGGGCATTTCTACTAAGAGATGCCTCATGTTCCATTAATTCTGCGTGATTTGTCTCCTGAACAGGGAACACAATAGAGCCTCAGAGCAAACTCTCAAAAGAGAACTTATAATTCCAGATCCCAAAAAAGTCTCATTCTGTCTATTTTGTCAGCCCCACTTTTTCCCTAAACACATATGAATGCTAATTGTCATCCAAGGAGTCTGAAGACTATGAGATGTGGTGATTAAAAGTTTAGATTAAGTGATTACAAGTTCCAAGTCAGACTGCCTAGATTAGAATTCTTGATCTATCACTTATTAGCTTGGTAACCTTAGGCAATTGCTTCTTTAAAATTCCTTCTCTTTAAAATAGGAATAATTAACAGCAATTACTTCACAAGTTTGTTTTGAGGCTTCAGTGAAAAAAATGCATGTATTAATAAACTACTCGATAGTGCCTGACACAAGGCAAATGCTCAATAAACGTGAGCTGTTTTTGGACAGGGGATGGCTGCTGTCTCTGCACAATAAATTGGTGCTTGAGACCTAAGACTAAACCAGAGAAACCTCTAGCCCCAGAGCTAGAAATAATCTTGAAGGCTCAAGATTTCCTTTCTTCCTTCCTATCATATTTGTGTTAGTGAAAGCCTGAAGACATAGACCTGCAGGCATGTTTTATTTGGCCTATACAAAATTTGAATCAACATTTATAAATTGAGAGATTTTAAATAAAAATATTAATTTTCTGGCTTCTCTCAAAAAGTTAACATATGGGCCACACGCAGCCCCCATTCCTACAGGGCAACAATTTACTGAAGTTGAACAGTGGGTGCCTCCTCTAGATGAGACATTTATTCCTCAGGGTCTCACAGTCCCTACCACTCCTCATGGTTTCCTTTATACTGAGCTCAAGTGACCCCTGCAGTACCAAAAACTAAATATGACAGCACTGCAAAACCAGAATTCTCACAAATGAACCCACTTTGCTCATTTACATTATCTGAGCCCTGTGGATACTTGAATTGGCAAATTCCTAATAACAAGGAATCAAAAAGGCACAAAAAAGTCTGGCTCCTAGTTGATCCCAGCTTGGATGAGAAGATTAGGGCTGTGCATATGGATAGGGGGTTAGGAGCCGCCTAAAATTAGAGATCTGAAAATTCGTAGAGATGAAAGGAAACATGGAATCAAGCCAGAGGTTCTAAGATTCAACCTTAGAGAATCTCTTTAATAACATCCCTGGCAGATGTTAAGCCAGTGACCAAAACCTTACTCCTTCACAAGACAGACTAGACTGCTCAACTACTGAACAGCTCTAGCTCGGAGACAAACTGTACTACCATGTAACTCCTAGCCATTGACATTGGTTTTGCCCTAGAAAACATTAAACAAGTCAACTTTCTTTTTCCCATTGTCATTCCTTCAGATATGCGAAGGCAGCAATTAAGTCTTTGTGGGCCTTCAAAGGGCCTCAAGTCCTTTATTCTCCAGGCTAAACATTGCCATACTCCTCAGTTTCCCATATGACTAGGTTTTCAAGCTCTCCACAATCCACTTCCTGGTGGCTTGCTAATTTGCCAGTGTTGTTTCTTAATATACGTGCCACCTCTCTCTGATACGGACATACTGCATACATGTGCCATTGTAGTTTCCCTAGGAATACAGTAGGAATAGTAGACAGTTAATAATATTTATTGAATGAATAGATGAATGAGTTAATTAATTTTCAGATCCAGCCAAAATCTATTTTTCACCTTTAGATTACTTCATCAAGGAACATTTAACTGGTATTGTGCACTATCTGTCCATAAAGGACAAGGAACCTACAAGCCTACTCTCAACTCCTTTCCAGAACAAAGGTTCATGTACCAGGATCTCCATTGTCTCTCTCAAAGCCTTTACCATCTTTTCATAATCTTCATTTTGCTTCTGAGACTGGGTCAGCAGAGCAGAGAGCTCGGTCACCCTAAAGAGAAGAGCATAGCACTGTCACCTGGGCAGCCCAAGCATACAGACAGAGCTACTATGCAGCACACCCCAGCCCAACACAGACACTCCCACTGCAGCCTCCCCAGAATCCCTTGGGCACCCCCAGCCCCTCTGCACTCCCTGAATACCACATGATGCTATAGCCTTGAACTTGAGGGGAAGCAAAAAGCCACTCAGACACATGCAGGCATTTACCACATCTCAGGGCTGGAACACATGTCTGGGGGCCCGAGAGCTGAAGGAAAACCCTGGCCCAGGCCCTTCCAGGCCTCGCTTGATCTTGAAGTCAAGCACCCTGAAGCCAATAAGAACATCAGAATTGCCACCATGGGATAATCCCAAGGTCCCTCCAGCCCAGGATTCTGACTCTGATAGGGAAAAAGGAGGGGCAATTTGGAGAAGATTATGGTCAACCTTCTTGATATAAATCTCAAAGTCCAGTGAAATCACCAAACATCTTTATCTCTTAACACTATATCTTGGAGCTTTGTGCTTGGTATTGTATGGGTGGATAAATAAATATTTCTTGAATGAGTATCATCAAGGAGTTTACGGTTTTTTTGAAAATCTTAATAATTTTATTCTCTACTATCTCTAAGAGCCTTAACTCGTATGGTCATTCATTTAATTAGGTACCATTCAACAACATTTACTGAGTGTCTGTCTACTCTATAGAAGGTGAAATGCAAAGCACTAGAGACACAAAACTTACCAAGACATTGTTTCTTTGTATTTCTCAGTGCCTCCAAAAGCAAAAACAAAACAAAATAGTCCTGCAATTTATGTACACCACCAACAGGTGAAGACACAATCCTAGTCATGAGGCATAAACTGAACTTTGCCCTGAGATTTAATGGGGCTCTCTGCTTATGTTCCTGTCCCTCTTATGATCATTTTTAAAAAATCTATTTCACTATAACCCCCAAATTAAAACATCCTAACCTAAATTAATAAATAAAGGAATCTAAATAATCAATGAAATCAATGCTGTAACAAGCAGGTGAAAAGACCACAGGAGTAATAACTTAGTAGGCTACTGAGGTCAGAGAAGGCTTCATAGAAGAGGGGACATTTCAACTATGCCTTAAAGGATAAGGCAGAGAGAAAAGGGAGGGAGGCATTCCAGGCTAAGGTCAGCATGTACAAAGGCAGGGAAGCACAGAAGAACTTTGCAGCACTGGGAATGACAAATAGTTTGGTGTTGATAAAGGATGGAGTCATAGCTAGCTCTATAAATCAACAAGAGAGAAACTGAGCTGTAAGATACTCTGAAGGCAGTCAGTAACAAGCCCTGAACACTGACTGTGGCATCAGGTTTCAAACTAGACTCACTCTGGCATATCTCCTTTCCCTCCCATCGCAGAAATGCTCTTGGCATCTCCCTTGCCTATTCCTAACCCTCTAAGGGAGTCAGCTTTCCTTCAGTGAACACTTCCTGGGACCCCAGGCCATCTCACCGGTCCTGAAGTTCAGCCTTCTCCAGATCCCCTCGACTCTTCAGCTGTATTAACTCCTGGCTCTTCTCATGGGCTTCTTTCTCCAGCTCCTGGGTCTTGGTTAGTAGCAGCAGCAGCTGGGCTGGCTCCCTCCCATCCATTTTCCCAGATCCATTGGATTCCCAAGGCTGTGCTCCCACGGTCAAGCGTAGACAACAGGTTAACAAAGACCCTGAAAGCCTCACGTGCTCAGCCTTTAGCTCCGTCAGATCTCTGAGTACAAGCAAGGAAAAGAGCAGATTCCAACAAGGACCAGGGAAGGCAGCATGGAGATCAAGCCCAATGAAGCCTGAGGAACAGGTCTGGGGAAAATCTTCTGACCCCAGCAATACCAACTCTCCCACCCACCCAACCCCACCCCACACTCGATCACCCCTTCTACAGCAGCCCACTGTCATAAGTCCAGAATTGGTAGGAGCAAACCTCCTCCCATCTTATCCCCACACTGACCTGTCAGTAGCTGACTTCATTTCCAGGAAGTGGCGTCGGAAGGTGACCACCTCCCGCCATAGACTGAGAAGGCGACCGTGCTCCCCTTTCAGGTAGCCCTTGAAGAACTGTGTGTTCAGAAACCCAGGTCATACCAAAGTGCAGAGGACTTTCTTTTGACAACACAAGAGTCTTGGATTCCTCCTGACTACTGGGGGGAAGGAAGGAGGGACTTATAGGAGATAGCTTACGAATGTCTATTCAGGTTATGTCAAAGGGTTTAATAAAGTTGGCAGTGGGAGTCAAGAGGTCAAAGGGCCTAGGATGGTACATAACCTTCCTCTGGGCTAGATTAGAAAAGGATACACAGTAGCTACTTAAAAAATGGGGGCTATTACCATATACTTATTAGGAGGAGTAAATGACATAATATATAATATATAAATCACCTTGCACAGAGCAAAAACTCAAGAAACATTTGTTTCCTTTAGCTGAGATCTGAAAATTCCCCAGGGCCCAAAAGTGGTCTTTCTTCCCCATTCAATTTCAGTACTATCTCCTTAGCATCTAGATATGCAGACCTCCAGACCAGGGGAGTCAGTAAGCTTTCAGATCCATCTCAAACCTAAGCTAGTCACTTTTGCAGGAACAGAGGTGCTTTGAGTGTCATGCTACCTGCCAGCAAAACCTAGACTAGACAGGTAATGGCAGAACTAAGCCGCAGGCCCAAGCAGGGCAAAGCTGTCAGCATGGACAGGTAAGGATGGTCAGAGACTTAAACAGCGACTGCTCAGTTTCCATCCAAGTCCTAAAGTTAACCCCTTCCAGCACTGACCAGGGCAGCATCCAGAGTGCACAGCCCTCCTCTCACAGTTCCAGCCCCATTTTTCCTACCTCCTGCTCCATCCGCCACTGGCTCTCCTTCCTCATTAGCTCATCCCGGGCACGGCTCCAATCCACTGTCAATTTTTCCACATCTTCCCGAAGGGCTTTATTCACCACGTCAGCTTTTTCCATGTGCAGCCGAAGCTGGGTGTTCACCTCTGCTAGACTCTCACACCTGCACTAGGGAGGGGTAAGAGCAAGTGCAAAATAAAAGTCTGGTCCAACCCTTGGACCTCTTGGGAGTAAGATGGCAATCACAAGAATTTTCCACTGCTAGGAATTAGGGGGCTAAGGCCGAAGTCCATGGCTCTAATCCATGTTAGCCCACAGGACAGAGGTTTCCCATCAGCCTCCTCCAGCCACTGGCCAATCACCCAGGTCAGAGAATTTGGGGTCCATCACCTCTGTTGCTCCTCCTCCAATCGGATTAGCAGATGTTCCAGGTTTGGCTCCTCCACACTTTCCCACCTCTGAGGGACTGGTCCCTGTGCCAGACAGAGAAAAACCTTATTTACCTCCAAAGAGGACATCACTCAGACCAATTTCCTGATGCTTCCTTCTACAGCAGTCCCTTTCTTTTTATTCTTTCTCCCTTTTGTTAGCAATATGCTTCTTTTCTCAATCGCTGCATCCTAAAAGCAAATCTACTGCATCCTTGCTCCAAAGGTGAACCAATGACCTCTTCTGAAAGATGGCCTCTGCTAGTGAAAAGAATCTTCAACTTAAGAAGCATAAAATAAGGCCGGGCCTGGTGGCTCATGCCTGTAATCCCAGCACTTTGGGAGGCTGAGGTGGGAAGACTGCTTAAAAAAAAGAAAGGCATAAGATATATCTTTCACTATTGGCCTTTACTTCTACTACACTAATTTTTGGACCTTGGGAAGTTAATTAACTTCTTGGAGCTACAGTGTCTTCAGCTACAAAATGAAGGTGATATCATTCTCCTCAGAAAATTGCTTTTGCAGATTAAATGACACAATTACAGATGCTCCTTGACTCACGATGGGGTTACGTCCTGATAAACCCATCATAAATTGAACACATTGTATATCAAAAGTATGTTTTCAACCTACCATATTTTCAATTTAATGATGGGTTATCCAGACATATCCTCATTGTAACCCGAGGAGTGTACTGAGTACGTATAGTTTTCACACCATCACAAATTTGAAAAATCGTAAGTTGAAGCATAAGTTGGGGACCACCTGTATACGACAATGCCTAATGGTGCCTGGCCTACATAGCAGGTGCTCAATAAGTTTTGGTTCTTTCCTCCTCTCAGAGAACTTTTCTTAAGGGAATGTGAGAAGGTGCCGAGAGGGAGCTGGAACAAAGGTAAATGGGTTTTTCAAAGCCAGTTCTACCCAGACAACAGCATAAATACAACCTTCTGCCACAAAGGGATGAGACAGATAAACACTGACACCTGCTGGAGAAAAATGCACCTCTTCCCTCTAATTCCACATGCCTTCCTATCTAATTAAGTCTCCTGAAGTTACATTTCCTCCTTTGAACTAAGGGTTGGAATCTGAGGGGCCAGCTAGGTCTAATGAAGATATCAGTGTGATAAAGCTCTTAGGGGCTGAGAAAGAGAGACTTCTACCAAACACTCCCTTTTTCATACCTTGGCCTCCCTCAGTCCCCAAATGAAACCTAACAAGTATATTCACTGAGGGCTTAGGTGGAGCATAGAACTCAGCCTCACTCACTCCAGTGGCTTCCAGCCGCTTCTCCAGCTCTTGGCACCAGTTCCGGTACTGCAACACCTAAGGCAAACAGAGCAGGCCCCGGGCGATGGACACAAGGCTGGCACAAACAGCTCAAAGACCCCAAGGATCTCAGGCAAACCTGCTGTGAACAGGGGAACTGGGTGGTGATAGTGAGGTAAAGGCCATAAAATCTAATAGTTTTTATTTGGGCATTTAAATAATACTTTCTATATGCCTGTCATATGGGAGAGGCAAGATTATGGGCTTTGGACCAAGAAAACCTAGGGTCAGGTCTTAGCTCTGTATTAGGTTAGCAAACCTGGGCAACTAATTCAACCTTCATGAATGTCATCTTTAAAATAAATACAATACATACCTCATGGAGTACCTGTGAGCATTAAAGGAGAAGCTGTGTATGAAAGCTAGGAGGTCTGGGTCCTATCTGATCACGTTAGGTGTAGGCCATTCCCCTGACATGGCTCTGCTTCCCACAACCCTTACCCAGCTTGGCACCCAGCTCCAGGGGTTGTTCTCTTTTCCCCTCCCCAAAAGGGCAGCTGCCTCACCTTGGCCTGCAGCTTCCTCACAAGGGTTGCTTGCCTCTGTTGGGCCTCCTGGGAGTTCTTCAGCTTCCGCCAGGAGGCTGCCTGATTCTCTGCCATCTGCTGCTGTAGTGCCAGCACTTGCTCCTCTAGCACCAGCTGCAGTGACTGGGACTTCATGTTGTTCAACCCAGGGCTTCCTGCCTCCATGGGAGCAGCACCAGATAATTAGCCCACAGGTCCCTATGCAGCCAGAGGCTGTTTGCTCCCAGCCGGGTCTCTAACCATTGTTATGCCACTTCAACCTCCTCTTGAGCTAGGGACCAAAGCACATAGTGAAATTAAAAGGATTGTCTAGATGACTCAAATTTATTCAGCAAATATTTATTAAGTCTGACAAAGCTGCGTTAGACAATGTAAATAGATTCCTTTACTACGAGACTCCTCAAAACCTTTAAAATAAGATGGACCCTGATCTCTAAGAGGAGGCTATGATGGGCATCATTTCCCAAATTTAATTGACCATGAGACAAGCTCATAAGACTAGTGTATCCTGGCGTGCCTTCTGGAACTCTGCGCTAAACCAAGAGCTCCTGGTTTATCATGGTGTTCCTAGTACCTGGCACAGTGAACCATAAACATTTGTTGAAAGAATCACTGAAGGTGTTCTGAATCTAGCAGGGGAGATGGTAGATCTGAGCTGCAAGGGAACTGAGGAGACTTTTCTCTCCTAATATTGTGAGGGTTGAGCCAGGCTTTTGCATATAGTGGGAGTTTCAGAGGCCCCAAAGGCCCCTTCACCCTCCTTTGAACCCCTATCCCAATATATTAGGTTGAACCATATGAAATTGCTAATACTCACCCATTATTTTTTTACCTACAAAAATGGCAATTTCATGTAGTTCAACCTAATATCTCTATAAGCAGTCCTGCCACAGTTCCAAGAATTCTCACTAAATCTTCTTTTAGGATAACGCTACCAGTAACATCATGCAAACATTATTTCAGAAGGTGATATTAGTAATACTTCAGCAAAGAAACAGAATTATATTAGAATTATATGATTTATTATACTTTAGCAGATAAACAAAAATTTTTAGAGCTATTTAGAAATTCAGTCCAACCCTCTCATTTTACAGATAAGAAAACTGAGGCTTGCAGAGATGAAGTAATTTAATTTTATTCATATTTTGTTTATATGTCCCACTTATCTCAAAAAAATGGCTTGAAATTATAGCAAATATACCATACTAGGCCAGGTGTGGTGGCTCACACCTGTAATCCCAGCATTTTAGGAAGCCAAGGCAGGAGGATTGCTTCAGGCCAGGAGTTCGAGACTAGCCTGGGCAACATAGCAAGACCCTGTCTCTACAAAAAATAAGAAAAATTAGGGCATGGGGGCACACGCCTGTAGTCCCAGCTACTCAGGAGGCTGAGACAGGAGGATTGCTTGAACTCAGGAGTTTGAGGCTGCAGTGAGCTATGACTATGCCACCACACTCCAGCCTGGGAGACAGAGCGAGACTCTGTCTCAAAAAAAAAAAAAAAAAAGAATTTATATATAGAGAGAAAGAGAGGCACACATCATACCAATGTAATATGTTACTAATAGGAGAAACTGGATGCAAGTTATGAAGGAACTCTCGGAACTATGCAATTTTTCTGTAAATCTAAAATTGCTCAAAAAATAGTTCATCTAAAAAAATGCTCTGAAGTGTTTTAAAACCAAACAAATCTTCATAAAACTAAAATTCATTAAAACAAAAACAAAAAGGAGGAGACAGAGAAAAATTACATCAGGAATCTTTCTGATTTGAGATTTAGCTCTGAGCTCCCTCAAGACAAAGTTCAGCACCCTTTTATTAACACACTGTCAGATCAGCCAGGGAATAAACCAGCAGAGCTCCAGAGGTATAATAGGTTTCAATGTCCCTCAGAAAAGGAAAAGGTTAGCTGGCAATGGTAACAAACTGGATTGCGTTCAAACGAGATGAGGAGTATCAGTCTACCTTGTAAACTGTAAACCACTGAATAGATGTTATCATCACCGCAGGAAAAGGGAAAAGCTTCACTTCTTTTATACATTAATTTATCCCATAAACACTCATGAATTCCAACTCAGTATGAGGAGTCTGCCACAGAGGTATAGAAATGAACAAGACCTACTTCCTACTTTTTCTAGGAATCAGACCGGGAAGGGCAGCAACCTTACTAAAGGCCAATAGCTACCCATGAACCCAGGGCAGAGAGTGACACATGAGTGATATAAATTATGTATTTAGTCCTCCCCCATCCAAAATACTCCCAAA
Source organism: Daubentonia madagascariensis (assembly GCA_023783475.1). NCBI lineage: Eukaryota > Metazoa > Chordata > Mammalia > Primates > Daubentoniidae > Daubentonia > Daubentonia madagascariensis. The sequence goes on along the minus strand of JAKFHU010002136.1, from coordinate 19,184,917 downwards.
GGAGTATTTAAATAAAGTTTAAAAGAGAAGCAACACCACCTAAACTTGGAGTAGAGGATCAAATGCCACAAGGACTAAGATGTGGACTAGTATCATTAAATAGAATTTGTCACAGCAAAAAAGGAAAAACACTTGAGGACACAAACATTTTATTTCCTAAGCAAGAAACTACAGTATAGACATTTGTGTGCAGAGACAATTTCTGTTTCTTATTCCAGAAAAAAAAAAAAATTAGCATGCAGTTCCTTATAAATATCTCATGTGGGGCCCCTCTCTCTGTTCTCCCACCTCTCTGGCCTCTCCCACTCAGTCTCCTGGGTCGGCTCCTCCTTATCTCCCCAACATCTAAAGGTCGGAGGCCCCAGGGCTCTGGCTTCAGACCTCTTCACCTACATTCATTTCCTAGGTAATATCATCATTTTTGGCTTCAAATAGCACCTATACACCCACAACTCAATGTTACATCTCCAGCCCAGGACTCCCTCTTGGTTTTGTTATAAACTCACTCCACACTGCTATCCTAAATCCAAACATCTACTGCATTTAACTTCTCCACACAGGTGTCCCACAGGCTTCTCAAATTAACTTGTCCTCCTCTGATCTTCCTCATTTCAGTAAATGGCAATTCCATCCTTCTGGCTGCTTAAGCCAAAAGCCTTATGGTCATATTTACTCCACTCTCCCCAAACCTATAACCAATCCATCAGCAAATCCTGTTGACTCTACCAGATCCTATCACTTTTTGACTGCTCACCACCACCACTCTGAGCCAAGCCACCCTCTCTTGCCTGGTATGGTAGCTTTAAGATATGCCTACAAATTCTTTAATATTTCTTCTGTCAAGAGGTGGAGCCTAATTCTCTCCCCTTGAATGTGGGCTGGAATAAAATTAAATAAAGTAGAAATGACATCAGAGACAAGGTCATAAAAGGTACTATGGCACTTTGCTTAGTCTGTTAGGTTGGGACAAGGAGGAAGGGGAACAGATGCTTTGTCTAGGAGGGGTTTCCATTGAGAAATAGCTGACACTAGGAGATGCTTTGTCTACTAGGAGGAACAAGTTGACCAGAAGGGGGCTTCCAAGAAGGAATAGATGATGTATCAAGGGGTCCCCAAGGACCAAACAGATGTTTGGTCTACGAGGACTGACCAATCAGAAAGAGGTAGAAAGGCCACAAAGCGGAGATATGTTCAAGGCCACAAGTGAGGGTCTCTGGAGCATGCGTACAAGTAAGGTGACAGTACTGTCAAGTGACGTACCCTCATTAACATAGTAAAAATCACACCCACCAATGCCATGACAGTTTACAAATACCATGGCAACCCCCAGAAATTGCCTTACAAGGCTAAAAATGGGGAGGGTTCCCAGTTCTGGGAATTCTCCACCCCTTTCTAAGAAAAACCATGAATATTCCACTCCCCCACTTAACATAAAATTAGGGAATCAGCATAAAAGGGAAAATCTTGTTAAATTCAGGGTCTCCTCCACTTGCAGGGGTTGACCCATTCCTTCTCTGGAATGTACTATGCTTTAATAAACTTTGGCACTTTGGTTGCTTGCATCTGCTTAGTCTGCTCATTTGCTCCATCGACTTGGTACCAGCAACCATTCTTCGGTATTGGGAACCAAGAATCAGGGAACACGGGGACCTGACATCTGGTCCCCACACCTGACAAGTCTCACTTAGTCTCTCAGTCTTTCTCTCTCTCTCTCTAATTTCTCTGTGGGAAGCCACCTACCATGTCCTGAAGACTGAGGACATGCAGTCAACCCTGGGAAGAGGCCCAGAGGTAAGGAACTGGGGCCTCCTGTCAACAGCCTGTGAGTGAGCCATCTTGGAAGCAGATCCTCCAGCCCCAGTTAAAGCCTTCAGATGATGGCAGCCCCAGCCGCCAGCTTGACTACAGCCTCAAGACAGATCCTAAGCCAGAAACATCCTGCTAATCTGCCCCCAGATTTCCGATCTACAACAAATATATGAGATAATAAACAATTGTTGTTTAAACTGCTAAACTTGGGGGTAATTTCTTGCACAGCAATAGATAACTCATACATATGGACTACTACAAAAGCTTCCTAGATGGTAGCAATACTTTCTAAATTTTATTTTTTCTATACAGAGTAGTCAGAGTGATCCCTTTGAAACATAAAATAGATCATGCCACTCAGAACCCTCCAATGGCTACTAAGAGTAAAAACCAAAATCCTTATAATGGCCTATAGGGTCCTAATTATTCAACCCTAGCCCCTAATTGTTTTAATACCATTTCCTACTCCTCTGCCCTTTGCTCACATCCCTTCAGCACACAGCCCTTGCTATGTCAGCTGGGAACACACCAATCTCAGGGCCTCTTCCCCCAGTTTTCTTCATGATGTGTTCCCTTACCACCTTCAGGTCTCTGTTCCAATGTCACCTTCCCAGTAAATTATTCCCTAACCACCCAATATAAAATATTGTCACCCCTCTCCACACAGTGGTTATTTCTATTTACCTTATCATGCTTTTTCTATCCCTATCTAATTACTATGTATAATACACTTACCAAAATGTAAATTCCACAAGTGCAAAAACATTGTTTTATTGAATGTTGTATTCCCAGCTCCTAAAACAGTACCTGGTATATAATGGGTGTCCATTAAAAATGTAATCAAACCACTTTCTTCAAAAAGAAAAAAGAAATTCAAAATTAAAAAAAAAAGAAAAAGAACAGCTACTCAGGAGGCTGAGGCAGGAGGATCACTTGAGCCCAGGAGTTGGAGCTTGCACTGAGCTAAATGATGTCACTACACTCTACCCAGGGCAAGAGTGAGACCCTGTCTCAAAAAAAAACAAAGGAAGAAAAAAAAATTTTTTTAATTTAACTGATTGACTGAATATAAGGACATTAGGTAACATGATCCACATTATCACCAATGGTCTTGCAGATGCTGACAGTTTTATAGCCATCTAAAAAGCAAATAACAGATCATGTACAATTTGTACAGTACTGTACTCTCTCACAACAATCACTTACAACCTTCATTAAAAACTCTTTGAGATAAGATTACTGCCCTCATTTTACAGACAAGAAAACTAAGTCTCAAAAAATGGAAGGGATATAACTGGTCAGTGGCAAAGATTGAACCCCAATCTGATTCCAAATTCTATGCTCTCTCCATTACATTAGCTGCCTCCTAAAGTACTAACTATGAAATCACAACTCTGTGAGGGGCACTTCCTAAAGGATGAGAAATAATGACACCTAGGTCTGCAGTTTTCTGATGGAAAAGGAGCAAAGAAAGGTAGAATCTGACTGAAGGAACAGAGGGCATACCAGTAGGACAACCCAGGTTCTAGCCTTGGTTTTGTTATGAACTCACTCTATAAATTTAGGGGCATCAATTGTCCTTTCTCAGCCTTCTCAGTAAATTGTGGATCACAGTCCCAGCTTCCATAACTAATGGGGCTAATGTAAAGATCAATTCAACAGGCCTTTACCAAACCCAAAGGCAATGGAATGAAGTTATCACATGTCCTGGGGGCAGTTTCCCAGCTCCACCCACTTATTAGCTGTGGGACTCCAGGCAAATTACTAGATCTATCAGTGCCTCAGTTTCTTCATGTGTAAAATGTGAAAATACAGAACCCACCTCATAAAATTGCCCCAAGGATTAAATGGGCCTTTACATGTAAGGCATTTAGCAGCACCTGACACCTTGCGACTATTCAGTAAATATTAGCTATTACTACTATCACCATGTGCTCGACTCTGGGACACAGAGATGAAAAAGGTAAGGCATAACGTCTAATGAACGAGCTCATGGTGTCAAAAAGGGGCAGGAAAAGTGACTCAGTGCAATGAGCGCAAAAACCCAGAAGCAAACGTAGCTGCGCCTGTAGAGCGCGGCTGAGAAGTGGTATTTGAGCAGGGTCCTAAAGAATAAGAGTTCCAGAGTCAGGCGCGGGAGGCGCTGGGTTTGCGGATGATCACGTGCAAAGCCGCTGGGGCACAGGGAGCTGCCAAGGTCTGGGACGCAGGGAGCGGTATGGGCGGGAGAGTGCAGTGACTTAACAACCCGAGATTGGAGGCTGTTGGATACGAGGATCGGGAAGTTCTCTTCCTGCGCCGACTGAAGCCCAGAGTGGTGGCGGCAGCAGGAAGCTGAGGCAAGCCGGCCGGGAGCCCTAGGACGAGTACCAGCTCCTCTCTGGGCCTCGGGTTGCTCCCAGGTAACGGGAGGCCGCTGCCCGAACGGGATTCCCTCGGGCACCCTAGGCGGGCGGCTCTCTGGGCTCGGACCGTTTACCCAGGTACCTCCCGCCGGCCCCTGAGGCCCCACCTCACCACACTCGGCTCCTGCAGATTCCCGGCGCGTTCCTCAGCGCAGAAGCGGCGGGAGCCGCCGCCAAGGCCCGGCGGGGGCGGGGGCCCACCGCCCCGCTGAGGCTCAGGCCCCGCCCCCCCCACTTCCGTCCTCCCGCCCCGCCGAGTAGTGCGCCTATGGGCGGACCGCGCCGGCAAAGGGGCCTTCCGCCATGTTGGGTATTGGCAGCCGATTTACTAAAGAGGCCCAGAAGGAAAGGGGGGTTATATTGAGACGTGAAATCCATCGCTAGAAATGAGGACAGTCAGAGTCTCTGGATTGGATTAAGGGACGTTTTGGAAAAAACTTGCCCATAATCATCTCATTTTTGGCTTCAGAGTTACATACTGCGCATGTGTAAAGGTCAGCTGTTTCTAAGTGCGCCTGCGCAATGCTTTACCCACAGCCCGTGGTACAATTACAACTGCGTGAATAACAAGAGAACGGGTTACTGGGGGACGATAAAACCTGCAGGGAGACCAGCGCTAGGGTTTTCTCACCTTTCGACCCATACACTCCAAGCAGCTTCAGGCAACATAACACAGCAGAGTTACTTGGTGTCGTTTGGAACGCGCAGCGCTCCGTTTCATCTACATGTCTGCACAGAGTGTTACCTTTGTCTGTTCTACGTCCGTCCAGGGAGATGCAGTTTGTCTAATTTTCCTTTTAAGCCTGACTTCTACAAGACTTTTTCTCCCCTGTATGACCTAGGCGTTAATCCCATAACGTTTTGTGCATAAATTACCAATTCACTTTCTAAAAGTTGTAAGTTCCATTTACCTGCCTCTCTCCTCCTCTCTCAGTCAGTGGTTCTTAATTTTTAGTAGGGATTAAAAACAAACTGGAGAACTTCTTAAATGAAGACTCTCGGATTCCACTCCTAGAGAATCAGTAAACCAGGAGTGGAGCCCAGGAGTCTGCATTCTAGCAGGTATTCCAGGTGATTCTGATGCATTGGGAACACATTTTAGAAAGGAAGCACTGCATGAGACTGTGAGCTCCTTTAGGGTGGAGACTGTGACTTGGTCATCTCTGACTCCAGCACCCAGCACAAGGCCTGGTACGAAATAGGTGCTCAGTAAAAGTGTTGAGTGAATAGATAAATGGATGAGCTGATAGCAGGAGAGAGACAGTCAACAAACCTGGTCAATCTGCCAAAGGTAACCTGAGAAGGGAACACTTTGTTAAGAGCTATATTGTATCTTTTTCCTCTAAGAACACAAAAAAGTTCTCAATAGCTACTTTGAGAAATAGAGAAAATAAGTGGGGAATAAAGGGGTTTAGGAAGAACAGCGGTTCTGAAAGGCAGACTATTGAGAGAAGGAGGAAAAAACATCTCCAGGCACCAGACAGAGAAAAAGATGCAAAGAATTAGTGGTGTCGGTTTCCATACTAGGGAAATACTCCCATAAAAGGAACTGTGCAAGAATGTTCACTGTAACAATATTTGAAATGGAGAAAAATAAAATAGCCTAAATGTTATACACATTAAGCTCTTTTCTGCCTTAAAGCTATTGCACATACTCTGCTCTGTATCTAGACCACTTTTCCACCAGCTCTTGGTTTAGCAGATACCTTCCCCTCTTTCAGTTCTCAGCTTAAATGGTACTTCCTCAACTAGATCTTCCCTGACCATGCCATCTAAAGTAATACTTACCCTATATTTTCTATCACAGTCCTCTGTTTCTTTCACAGCACTTTCCAATTATTATTTTATCTATTAACTTTGTCTCTCTCTAAAATTTAAGCTTCATGTGGATAGGAGACTTATTCCTAGTGCTTAGCAGAGAATCTGAAATGTGGTAGGTGCTAAATGAATCAAGTCAGCCTCAGTGTTATAAAGTTTAATGACATAAAATCCATCAGCAAACTAGACAATATATTTTAAGACTATGAGGAGTAAACTGGTTTCAAACTACCAAGACATGCCAATAAAGGATAAGTGGAATAAAAGAGAATCAAAACTAAACAGTAATCTTTGATCTTTGTAAAGGCAGATTCATTTATTCATTCTATTATTTATTTATTCATTCACCCAGCAAACATTTATTGAACATAGATTATGTTCTAGTATCAGATAATAATACAATGTATTAATGGCAAATTGGAAATTGTATTAAAAAGTAATAAAGTAGTACAACTGGCTATTGTCTGGGCCAAAGCAGAAAGTGGAGTTAGCTCATGTATGAAAGTGGGTAACATGGCCCCCTAGAGGTTCTCTAAGCATAGAGAGTGCAGTACATCAGCCTTCAAACATCCTGCAAAGTGCAGGGAACATTTGAGACATACAAACAAGAGTTCATACACATCACCTTTCTTGGGGCCCAAGAACCCTATAAATATAAACTAGACACAATTCAGTGGTCAAGTCTCATTCTAGTCCTAGCCTCTACTCACTGACCAAGTCAGGTTCTAAGTGACCAGCTCACCCACACTTGACACTTCTTGAAGTGGGTGGCATCTTTTCACCATCATTCAGGGCCTGGGCAATAAAGGACGTTCAGTCACAGCTCCCACAGGACCAGGTCCTCTCCTTCCTCAAAAATGGGCCCTTAATTATATTCTTTTTTTTTTTTTTTGAGACGGAGTCTCACTCTATTGCCCAGGCTAGAGTGCTGTGGCATCTGCCTAGCTCACAGCAACCTCAAGCTTCTGGGCTTAAGCGATCCTCCTGCCTCAGCCTTCCAAGTAGCTGGGACTACACGTGTGTGCCACCACACCCAGCTAATTTTTTCTATTTTTTCTAGAGATGAGAGTCTTACTCTTGCTCAGGCTGGTCTCGAACTCCTGACCTCAAGTGATCCTCCCACCTCAGCCTCCCAGAGTGCTAGGATTACAGGTATAAGCCAGTGCACCCGGCCCTTAATTATATTAGAATTTATCTGCTACTCATGTGACACAGCAACTGAACTCTAAAGATTCTGGACAAAAACCAAGCAGAGGAACATGGTGGAATGAACACTGGACTTGAGTCAGACACACTCACCTGGGATTGAACTGTAGGTTCTGCCTTGTGTTTTTTTTTTTTTTGTTGGGTTTTTAATTTTTTTTTTTGAGATAGGGTCTCGCTCTGTTACCCAGGCTGGAGCGCAGTGGCTCAATCATAGCTCACTGCAGCCTTGAGCTCTTGGGCTCAAGTGATCCTCCTGCCTCAGCCTCTTGAGTAGCTGGGACTACAGATGTGTGCCACTACACGTGGCTAATTTTTAATTTTTTAATTTTTTTAGAGACAGGGTCTTGCTATGTTGCCCAGGCTGGGCTGAAACTCCTGGCCTCAAGTGATCCTCTCACCTCAACCTCCCAAAGTGCTGGGATTACGGGTGTGAGCCACCCCATCTGGCCTGTTGTGTTTTTTTTTTTTTGTTTTTTTTTTTTTTTTTTTTAAGAAACGCTGTCTCACTATGTTGCCCAGGCTGGAGTGCAGTGGCTGTTTCACAGGCTTGATCATAGCCTACAGCAGCCTCGAACTCCTGGGGTCAAGCCATCCTCCTGCCTCAGCCTCCCGAGTAGCTGGGACTACTGATGTGCCCCACTGCACCTGGCTTGCCTTGTGTTCTTGAGCAACTCATTTTTCCTCTCTGAGCCTCAGATTCCTCAGCTGCCAAATGAGGATAATAATGCTTACCTACCAGGGTTCTTACATGCAAATGGAAGATGGAATTAGACAGAGGGAGGTAGGAGTAGGAAGTCCAGCAAGGATCTGAGATTTCTGAGCTCAAGAATGACAATAAGGTTTCCAGGTCTCTAACTGTTAAGAGTAGCCAGAGAGATTGAGGTGGGTGGGGAAAGGGGAATTTTCTCTTTTAATTTTATAAACTTTGGTATCGTTGAATTTTTTTTTTACAGTGAACACGATTTAATTTTGTAATTAAATATATTTTATATGGATATCATATACCAATAAAAAGGTTTTTTCAAGCTTATGTTATTATACAATATGCATGGAAAATCATCCAGGAGAATGATAAGAGTGGTTGCTTCTAGGGAAGACTGGAAGACCTAAGGTTTGGGGTGGGAGGGAAATTTTTCCTTGTGCATTCTTTTGTACTGTTTGAATTTTTAAATTGTGAATTCATAGTACTTTTCTTTCTAATAGTATTACTTTTTAAAAGAGTTTTAGAATTATTTTTAAAAAGAAAAAGAAAAAATATTTTAAGTAAAGAACACAAGTGAAAAATATATCGTTAGTTTGTTCACACTCCCCCACCACAATAGACAGAAACACACGTACACTCACACACAATTTCCAGCTTTAGATTGTAGTACAGGTACAGTAGCCCAGCGGGAGGGATTGACGGCTCACTAAGGGCCCCTCTTTAGCTCTCTAACAAGGTGCAGCTCCCGAGGAGGTCAGCAGGGGGAGCCATTGAGAGCTCACCCTGAGCCGTTCCTGGGGACTTTAAAAAACACAAACCTTACTTTTCTGGGGAGCAGGTTTAAAACACACACACACACACACACACCCCAGAATGATGCCTGGGGTGAGGGTGAGCAGAGGTGGCTCTGCTCTTGCTGGGGCTCTCTGGGCTCCCCTGGGTTGCGACAGTCCAGGCCCCACACATTAGAAGGAGCATAGATGGAGGGTTAGACACTCTGAGCCCTCCTCCCAGCCAGCGCCTAACCTGTAGGGTGGTCAGTCCTCTTTTGCTGTGGGAAGAGCTTTGGATTCAGAGTCAGCACCCTCCTAGCTCTGCGGTCTCTAAGCTATGTAAACTTGGGCCAGTCACTTAACTACTCAGAGACTCAATTTCCTCGTTTATGAAACAGGAACAATATTAACAATGGATTTTTTTTTTTAATTATAATTTTTGGAGCACTGAATATACACTGGTCACTGAAAGAAAGGTGCTTTACATATGTAAATACATTTAGTTCTTTTTTTCCCCCCTCTGTTGCCTGGGCTAGAGTGCAGTGGCGTCATCATAGCTCACTGCAGCCTCAAACTCCTGGGCTCAAGCGATCCTCCTGACTCTGTCTCCCAAGTAGCTGGGACTACAGGCACGTGCCACCATGCCCGGCTAATTTTTCTATTTTTTGTAGAGATGGGGTCTCACTCTTGTTCAGGCTGGTCTCAAGGGATCTTCCTACCTCGGCCTCCCAGACTCGTGGAGAGATCTTGAGAGGTTCAGATAGCATAATGAATAGGGAACCATTTTGAAAATTGCTAAGTGCTTGAAAAAAGCAAGGGATTATTATCATTATTCAGTTCACTGTTTGCTCATCTGTGAAATAGGGATAATAATACTCTGGCTTTATAAGGATGTTTTGTGGGGCACCAGTGAGATAATGGATTGGGAAACATTTATTAAAGTTAGAGGCTCTACATGGTAGAAAGGATTGTAAAGATTATTTCCATGCCAGTGGCTTCCCAAGGCTCCCATCCTCTACCTCAAGTTTGACATTAATATTGCTGACAGGAGGGGGGAGGCAAGGGGACATGGGGGACCCAGGGACGCTGTGTCCCAGTAATTAAACATGTCGGGACTGAAGCACTGCCAGCGGCAGCATCTGGTTGCAATTACCAGAGGGGACCAAAGTGATTAGTCACCTTTATAGTGAGAGCCAGGCAGGAACCCTGGGCTCCTCCCTGGAAAGGGCTTCTAACCCAGCTCAGAGTCCCTTTCCCTGCTCCCACCCCATTTCTCCCTGGTCCTCAAACAATAACCCCTACCCTGAGACTCCTCCATGTCCCCAAAGTTCCAGCCCATTGGGTGAGACCTCTGCTGAAAGTCAGGAATACTGTGACTTCCCACCCCCCCTACCCTATCGCTTCTTGTGTTTCTGGAGGCCAGATTAGGATTCTTTGGTAAAAAATGTGTTGAAGCAGGAATTAGGCTTAAAAAGTGATTTAACCTTTCTGAATTTCATTTCTTCATCTGTAAAATGGGGGTATTGAGTACCTTCATCATAGGGTTGTTATGAAGATAAATAAGATAAAACTGCAATGGAATACAAAGGCCAAAGTGGTTGACTAGAGTAACTGCTCAAAAAATAGTAGCTATTATTAATATTTGCCAGGTGCTAGAATCATCATTTTTTGTGATTCGTTTCACTGAATCCCCACGAAAACCCTGTAAGGTAAGCCCTGTCATTCCTGTTCAGAGTTTCAGAGAGGTTTAGAGGAATCCCAAGGTCACACAATGTGTAAATGGCAGAACCAGGGTTCAAAGCCAGATCTGTTTGTCTCCAGAGCTCTGGCTCTTTATCAAACCTTGTACAGGGATGTCTTGATTGTGTCACTCCTTCCTCCCTTCATTCATCCCTCGCCCCAGCTGACAAAATGCCTAGTAAGCAGTAAGACAGAACGCCTCCCTCTAAGGAACTCAGAGTCCAACAGGGAAGACGTGATGTGTCTACACCTTAAAGTTGAAAATGATGACTTTTGTATACAAGGGCCAGTTGAGATTCATTCCTTCATATAACATATACTGAGAATCTGCTATGTGCCGGGTCCCGTGCCGAGCACTGGAAATAACTGAAAGATAAATGTGATCATGTGATCCTGTCTAGTCATAGTCTAATGGAGGAGACGGGTATGTAAACAAGTTGTTATACTTTTAAGGAATCAAGTTATTTATGATAAAAATGTGAAAATGCACAGAGTGGAAGAAATGAACTGTTGGAGTAGGGGGCAGAGGCAGAGACTGGATAAACTTTGAGCTGCTGATGTATAAAGGAGCACAGAAAATATGTGATGGCAGTTCAGGAGGAACCTGCATTTTTTGGGGGAGGAGGGAAGGCTTCATGGAGGAGATGGCACATGGGTTGGCACTTGTTCAACGGGTAGGTCTTAGGTGGAGGGAGGGTTGGACCAGAGAGATCCTGGAGGCCTAGAAGCCAGTTTTAAGGGAATTACAGCAGGACAAGCAGTGAGGAGGACAGGGATAGTGACTGAGGTGGTAGGGATGGAGTAGTGGAAGGGATACCAGAGAGGGGAGTGGTGAAGCGGGGACAAGTCTAAAGGGAAACCAAGTGTTATGAACCTGGACAACTGGAGGGACAGTAATGAATTCAGCCCTTCCTTAAAGCTCCCCAGGAGGTGCATTGGTCCTTTGAGATGGAGAGATGGAGTTCTACTGCTTTTTCCAACCTAGGAGCACCAGATGAAGCTTGGAATGGCCAAGTCATGCTGCTGTGCTTCGGAGATCAGTGAGCACCTGGGAGCATCACCACGAAAAGGTTGGTCAGGCGCTTGAACACTCCAGCCGTTAGTTTCATCTTCTTTTATTCATGAAACACTTCCTGAGATTCTACACTATGCCAGGCTATGCTGGGGAACCGACCTTGTGACCTTAGAGTATGAACAGATCTCTACTGGGTAGGCCCAAAGAATCTCAGATGAAGGAGGAAGCCCACGTGACTACTGCTTCTCCTGCTGTTATGCCTTTTACAGTATGACAAGTGTTGTCGTGAAATGTGCAAGAGGAAGGAATTGGCTCTGTCTGGGGATCAGGGACAGCTTCTCGGAGGAGATGAAGTTTCAACTAAACCTCTCAGGATGAGGACTTCCTCCACTTCTGGGAGTGAGAGGAGAATATTCCAGGTGGAAGGAACGGCTTTCTCCCAGGGCCTGTCCAGGGCAGGCTCCCCAAAGGAAGGTGGTTTCAGTACTTGAGTGAGGCACTTGAGAAATCCAGGACTCCAGCTGGAATTCAGACTTCTCCCAGAGCTACCAGAAGAGCAGGATATAGGAAATTGCTTTTCCAGCCTCCTGCAGGGGCCGCTGCTGCCCCAGGCTGGGGCTGCTGCCTCTTGGACTCGGCCAGCCAATTCTAAGAAAACTCTGAGGATGTCTTTGCTGGGGTGGTGGTGGGGTACACCCCAGACCTGCTGCTGTCCCAGGAGTGGGCTCAAGGGTGGCAGTGCCCCCAAGCCTGAAGAAATCACCTGAGCTCAGTCACTGGCATTTGGGGGGCAGGAGGGGTGTAGTGGGTACTGAGATTTTTCTGTCTCTGGGTCACCACAAGTTTATTAAAATAAAAGAGACTGTGGGTAAATGCTGCCATCTGTGCTGTCCCCCCTCCCAACATACACACACCCCAAATCAGGTCCCAGACTGCTTGAAACTGCTTTAAAAACACTCCAAGGACTTAACTGCAAACCCACACTCCCTGTGCTCCTGGGGCTTAAGATCTTTGAGCTCACTCCTGAGCATCTATCCTCAGGAAGGTGGGGTGGGCTGCTCCTTGAGGTGGAGGTGAGGACCCCTGAATCTGCTCCGTGGACTGGGAGGCCCCCTAAGCCTAGAGTCCCGCTGTGAGGCTCTGTGCCAAGAGCCCCCGTGAGCCATGGCCTCAAAAGGGCAGCGGTGATTTTTTTCACATAAATATATCGCACTTAAATGAGTTTAGACAGCATGACATCAGAGAGTAATTAAATTGGTTTGGGTTGGAATTCCGTTTCCAATTCCTGAGTTCAGGTTTGTAAAAGATTTTTCTGAGCACCTGCAGGCCTGTGTGTGTGTATGTGTGTGTGTGTGTGTGTGAAGTATTTTCACTGGAAAGGATTCAAAACTAGGGGGAAAAAAAAACTGGAGCACACAGGCAGCATTACGCCATTCTTCCTTCTTGGAAAAATCCCTCAGCCTTATACAAGCCTCCTTCAAGCCCTCAGTCAGTTGTGCAGGAGAAAGGGGGCGGTCGGCTTTCTCCTTTCAAGAACGAGTTATTTTCAGCTGCTGACTGGAGACGGTGCACGTCTGGATACAAGAGCATTTCCACTATGGGACTGGATACAAACACACACCCGGCAGACTTCAAGAGTCTCAGACTGAGGAGAAAGCCTTTCCTTCTGCTGCTACTGCTGCTGCCACTGCTTTTGAAAGACCACTCCTTTCATGGTTTTTCCTGCCAAACCAGACGCACCTTCGCTGCTGCCGCTGTTCTCGTTGGTGTCATTCAGCGGCTGGCCAGAGGATGAGACTCCCCAAACTCCTCACTTTCTTGCTTTGGCACCTGGCTTGGCTGGACCTGGAATTCATCTGCACTGTGTTGGGTGCCCCTGACTTGGGCCAGAGACCCCAGGGGGCTAGGCCAGGCTTGGCCAAAGCAGAGACCAAGGAGAGGTCCCCCCTGGCCCGGAACATCTTCAGGCCAGGGGGTCACAGCTATGGTGGGGGGGCCACCAATGCCAGGGCAAAGGGAGGCACTGGGCAGACAGGAGGCCTGACACAGCCCAAGAAGGATGAACCCAAAAAGCTGCCCCCCAGATCGGGTGGCCCTGAACACAAGCCAGGACACCCTCCCCAGACAAGGCAGGCTGCAGCACGGACTGTGACCCCAAAAGGACAGCTTCCCGGGGGTAAGGCACCCCCAAAGGCAGGATCTGTCCCCAGCTCCTTCCTGCTGAAGAAGGCCAGGGAGCCTGGGCCCCCTCGAGAGCCCAAGGAGCCGTTCCGCCCGCCCCCCATCACGCCCCACGAGTACATGCTCTCGCTGTACAGGACGCTGTCCGATGCTGACAGAAAGGGAGGCAACAGCAGCGTGAAGTTGGAGGCTGGCCTGGCCAACACCATCACCAGCTTTATTGACAAAGGGCAAGGTGAGGGGGCGGGTGGCAGGGGCATGGCTCAGAGGGAGGGGCATCTGCATGCATGGAGGGGCTTTCAGAGCCCGATGCTGCCCTGGTGGGAGACGGTGTGTGCATCTGGCCCAGGGAGGGTGTCGGGGGACTTATCTCACACCTCCCAGATCCCAGGCTGCCAGCATACCAGCACTGGAGGACACCTAGGGATCACCAAGTCCACTTCCTGCAAGGTGCAGAGGGGGGCACTGGAGCCCAGAGAGGAGGCAAGACCTGCCAGTTGGTGGCAGAGTTGGAGACCAGACTCCAAGACTTGGTCACCGGGCCATGCTCTGTATCTGTGTTGCTTGGCCAAACTTTTCAAGCTCAGGGGTTTGTAAGTTTTCTCAGATGGCAGAGAGAGAAATGAGTCCTTTGGTCCCCATGGTTCTGCAACTTTGCCCTCAGGCTAGGGGGCAGAGGAGGCAGGGTAGGTCAAGATGGAGAATGAGGCATCTTGGAGCCACGAAATGATGTTTAGATCTACAGGGAGGAGGCAGACCTAGGGCCTAACTCACAATGTGACCTTCTCACTTTGGGGTCTCAGTTTCCCCATCTGAACACCTATATGGGGGTTGGATGGGGTCGTTGCTAGGAGCTCTTCAAATATGAAAACTTTACATTCTGTCCTAACCCTGGAGAATGTGGGCTCCCCTCACATCTTCCTCTGCCCGCCTAGTATTACTGTCCCAGCTTTTCCTCTCAACTTGCTGTGTGATCTCAGCAAGTCCCTTCCCCTCTCAGGGCATCATTTCTCCCTAGTGTGAAGAGGGAGGTGGACCGCGGCTGACTGCTAAGGTTGCCTGCAGCTCACGTGCTCTGGTTCTGAGCCCTGGGGCTCTGGCTGGCAGGGTGGGGGAGGGGTCAGAGAGTGGGAGAGGCTCCTACTTAAAATGGCCTGTAGGGGACTGACAGGGGGCGGGAGGCACGGAGGCAGCAGGCCTGGCTGAGGTGGGGGAGGTGGCCTGGCTGCCTGCCCAGCCGGAGAAAGCTGTGACCCCTTGGGGGCTCATAAAATAAGTCCTGTGCCCCCCGCAGCACTAAGGGAGGTTGGGGAGGGGGAGATGGGGAGTTTAAAGGCCTAATTAGTCACCTTCTAGAGCAATATATGAATGTTCCCCAATGGCAAATTGGTATTTAGGAAGGAGGGCATGCTGATTTGGAGATACTACTGAGCTTCTCACACACACACACACAGCACCTCATATTTATACATACATGCTGAATTACACACACACGTGGACACATGCCTTCTTACATATATACATGAAATCATACACATATATACATACCCTTCAAATATTCATACAAGCCCAATCATACATATGTATAACGTGTCACTCACATGTACATTACCTTTCATACTCACACATGAACCCAATCATAGGGTAAGACATGTATATAACAATCATTAGACTGGGAAGCTGGGGAAATTGGGTTGTAGACAAGCTTTATCATTAACTTACTGTGTGACCTTGGTCTAGTCATGCCCCATCTCTGTGCCATCTCATCTGTAAAATGAGAATACTAAAATCTCCTTTAAGGTATGGTGAAAGCAGCTCAGGATTGGGTATAAAAAGCTCTAGGCTAGAGTTCCAATTCTGTTTTTTCCTGGCGGGGTGACCTTGAGCAAGTCATCCAACTTTTTTGAGCCTCGGGTTTCTCCTCTGGAAAACCAGGGGTAATTTTAATGCCCACCCCACCTGTCTCACAGACGAGATGCCATGTTAGGTAACGGATGGGAGGGAGAGAGGTAGAAGGCAGTTAAAAGGCTGCTGAATCTCTGATACACATAGATCATTGACAAACACCCAGAGTCACTCAAACCATCCACAGCCACATCTACAGATAAACACCCCTCCTTGTTTGGCTGTGTAGGAAGCGCTCTCATTTTGAAAAAGGCTCTCAGTGGTTTGGGTTTTGGCTTCTATCACAGTGGGGAAGAGGTTAAGGAAAGCTCTCTTGAGGAGAAGAGAGCTGGGGCCCTCCCCTGCAGCCTCGAAGTGACTGACTCCCTTGGTGAGGTTGCAGGGAATGACTTCTGGGTGTTCTCTCTAGATGACCGAGGTCCTGTGGTCAGGAAGCAGAGGTACGTGTTTGACATTAGTGCCCTGGAGAAGGATGGGCTGCTGGGGGCCGAGCTGCGGATCTTGCGGAAGAAGCCCTCGGACAGGGCCAAGCCAGCGGCCCCCAGCAGTGGGCGGGCTGCCCAGCTGAAGCTGTCCAGCTGCCCCAGCGGCCGGCAGCCGGCAGCCTTGCTGGATGTACGCTCCGTGCCAGGCCTGGATGGATCTGGCTGGGAGGTGTTCGACATCTGGAAGCTCTTCCGAAACTTTAAGAACTCAGCCCAGCTGTGCCTGGAGCTGGAGGCCTGGGAACGGGGCCGGGCCGTGGACCTCCGTGGCCTGGGCTTTGACCGGGCTGCCCGGCAGGTCCATGAGAAGGCCCTATTCCTGGTGTTTGGCCGCACCAAGAAACGAGACCTGTTTTTTAATGAGATTAAGGCCCGCTCTGGCCAGGATGATAAGACTGTGTATGAGTACCTGTTCAGCCAGCGGCGAAAGCGGCGGGCCCCACTGGCCACTCGCCAGGGCAAGCGACCCAGCAAGAACCTCAAGGCTCGCTGCAGTCGGAAGGCGCTGCATGTCAACTTCAAAGACATGGGCTGGGACGACTGGATCATTGCACCCCTTGAGTATGAGGCCTTCCACTGCGAGGGGCTGTGCGAGTTCCCCTTGCGCTCCCACTTGGAGCCCACGAACCATGCAGTCATCCAGACCCTGATGAATTCCATGGACCCCGAGTCCACGCCACCCACCTGCTGTGTGCCCACGCGGCTGAGTCCCATCAGCATCCTCTTCATTGACTCTGCCAACAACGTGGTGTATAAGCAGTATGAGGACATGGTCGTGGAGTCTTGTGGCTGCAGGTAGCAATGCTGGGCCTCTGTCTTCCTGGTGGCACAACCCAAGAACCCCTCCTCACACTCCTGGCATCACAGAGGAGTCAGGAAGCTGCAGCCAGGAACATCTACACACCTTGCACGACAGGAGATTCCAACAGCCTTGCTTACTCTCTGAGTGCAACTTAGGCTACAGGTCCCCTTCCATCCACGAGTCCCTGTCTGAGGACTTCTGCCCTTCTGCTGCTCTGACTGGCAGGGACAGGCCCAGGGAGACAGACTCTGACTGAGACTGAGACCCAGGAGACAGTGTTTTCCAATGAGACTCAGCCCAGGATCTCTCCTTACCTGGGCCTCCTTGGCCTCTGGACTCTGCAGTGAGGTCTGGTGCTATCCTAAGCTCCTCTTGGGAGAGCCACAGGTGCCACCTCTTCCTTGAATCACCTTTGTGCCTGGTGACTTTCTGCCCCCGGGACAGATGAGATATTGATTGGGCAAGGGTGGGAGAGAGGGGGAGAGGGCTTGGGCAGGGGTGAGGAGTGTGAGACTGTTAGACTGTTAGATTAAAATGTACATTGATGAGATAAAAAACAGAACCGTGCCTAAAACTGTGGCAAATTTCTTGTTTACTCTGGGGACCCAGTGACCCCTCAAAGAATTACTGATCCAGGGAGGGGAGGTGGGTTGCCTCATGTATAAACTCCAGGGCCCGGTCCCCACCCCCACTCCTGGACACTGAAGCAGAATGTGACAGAAAGTACAGCTGAGCAGGGCCATTGCTCACCTCTAACCCCATTCCCGTTCCTTCCAAAGGCCCCTGGGTCCCAAGCTCCATCTGCTCCACTGGGGCCTGGCAACAGAGTTAGGTTTTCTTTCTGACATTCCTTAGTCAAGTTTGTTATCTCTGAAATGAATCCTTAAATGGGAGGGAAATTAGGGATTTCATTTCCTTTAAAATCATCCCCACTTCAGTCACTAGTATCTGTCCTGACCCCCTACCTCCATTCTCACAGAATTAACTGGGTACTGTTGAAAGGACCCTCTACCTCTCCAGTGGGGAGTCTGGGCTGCTAGGATCTCCTCCTCCCCTATTGGGGCTTCTCATTTTTGCCACTGACCACTGTTCCTTGCATGACCTCGTCCATGGTCCTGCTACCTTCCAGCTTGGCACTGTCACTACTGGTTACTGCTCACCCATCACCTCCCACCTCCTCACTCCAGCTCCAGAAACAGAATTGGAGCCCCTTCCCTTTATATTATATGTTATATAAATACATAATTATACATTAGATAAATAATCTACCCTCTCACCCCAGACAGACCAATGACAGGCACATTCTGACAATGTTTCCTGCTTAGGGCTTGGCCCAGAGTAAATGCTCACTTCCTTTTCTCAGCTAGAATCTTTGGGGAGGACACAAACTTTTGGGAGGGGAACATAGCTCTTTGGTGGGGAAATTCAGGCACCTGGGTCTTCAGGCTGAGGGCTCAGGACTAGGTTCTACCTGGCTGAAGAGATATACAGGGAGGACCAGAAGAAGTCTAAGCCTCTGGTTCCCACCCAGGGTGTCTCAAAATTTTCCCCACCTCTCTCCAGCTGGGTCTTTGATACCTGGGGCTCCTAGCCAAAGCTGTGTCAACAGCAGGGATTCCTGCCCAGGTACGAGCTGATCTTGTGTCCCTTCCCTCTAGGCCTGAAACTTGGGTTGTCAGGACCTGAACAAAGATCTCAGTGCAGGCGGCAGCCTACCTTTGAGCTGCTTCCTTGGTTTGGAGGCCATTATCTGTCCCTGAGGGGCCAGACTGAGCCTGGATCCCAGCTCTCCCTGGCCAGCCTTCGTTGTGTTTGGCTAGTGACAGGCCTGGGAGTTCTGGAAGTAAACACAGGAGCTGCCACAGCAGACAGAGTTCTGGTGTGTATGAGAGGAGAGTGGGCCTGGAAGGGAGGTGCTGGGGGAGCCCAGGAGTGGGCTGTGGCTACAGGGAGAGAAGTGTAGAAGCAGGGTGGCTGGAAACCCAAGGGCAGAGAGACAGGATGAAGGGGTCACAGGTGGGGCTGGCTCCCACATGTACTTGTTTCCTGGGCTGTATGTCCCTAGTTTCTTGGAAAGTTCTGATAGAACTGGGGCTTCCTTCTGCCTTAGCCCATCAGACAGCTTCACGTCATCTGAGCCATAGTGCTCTTCCTGCCGAAGGCCTGGGCTCTGAATTGACTGTTGTGGCTTCACACCCTGGGAGCTTCCTCCCCCACCTCAACCTGCCCTAGAACTCTCTTCCACCTAAAAAGCCACTCAGACTGTGAACCCTCCATACTTTCCTACCCAAATGATTGTGGGTGGCAACAGCCCTTCCATCATAACCACTGGGTCTGTTTGACTGCCTCCTTGGAAAATGCTCTTCCCTGGTCACCCACCTCCAGCCCCAATCCTAACAAGCTGCATACTTGTATGGTACTTTCTTGCCCCAAAGGGTACAAGGCTTATCTCATACTTGAGAGTTCACAAACACTCTCCCACCCATGGTCTCACAGCTTTGAAGGGCTCAAAAGGCTGCACAATTTCAAAGTTCAGTTCTGTCACCACTTAGAGTTAGAGGTCTTGGGCAAGTAACTTAATGCCATGAACCTTGGTTTCCTTATTTGTTAAAAACAACAAACAACAAAAAACAACAAATTGGAGGCAAACAGTATTTCATAGGGCTGCAAGGCCCTCAACACAGTAGCTGGCACAAAGGGGGCGCTCAGTAAATGTTAATTGTTATCATTATTGTGCCTCAAACAGTCCTAAGAAGCAGGCAGGGCAAGGATTATTACTGCCCACCCCCCATATACACTTTTTATAGATGAGGAAGCCAGGGAGGCAGAGTGGTAACTACAGATCTTCAGGTTTCAGTGTTCTTTACACCGTTCTTACTACTCTTCTGGGCCCCTGACTTCCCTGACCGCAGTCCTGGCAAGCAGTTGAATCACCTCCCTGGGTCTTGGCTCCCTGGTCTTAAAAGTATCTCCTTGGGGACACACAGTGCTGTTAGTTTCTTGGGGGAAATAGCTAAGCAGAGTTTAGGGTAGTGAAAATCGAGAGGCCCACAGGGGAGGAAAGAGGAGAGGTTTCCAGTGCTCTGCTCCCCATATCCTGGCCCATTCCACATCCCCTGTCCCAGGATCACAACAGAAGAACAGGAGAATCAACTTTTCTAGGGCTTGGAACACACAACCTTGGGAAGCCTCTCAGATTTCATTCTGACTCCACAATTGATCGGAAGACAGATGTGAGCAAGCACAGTAGGGAAATGTTAGTCACACCTGCTTGGAAATCAGGCAGGTCTGGGTTCTAGCCTTGGTTCTACCACTTTCCAGCTGAGTGGCCTTGGGTAAGTTATTTAACCACTCTGAGCTTCAGTTTCCTTATCTGTAAAAGAGGGATAATATCAAATTTACTGGGCCTAGGATTCAGGAGAGGGGATGTTCATTCATTCATTCAATCTTGGATCCAGTCATTCATTCGTTAATCAATGAATATTTATTGAGGGTCTACTATGGTCCAGACACTGTGCTGAGTGTTGGGATATAATAACAACCACAATTGTTAATGATTATCAAGGGCTTATTATGTGCCAGTTACTTGTGCTTAGCACTTTACAGGAATTCTCTTACCTTGCAATGATCCTGTCCTCAAGGTCCAGGTATAAATGGAAGAGAAAATAAAGATTCCAAAGGATGTTAGGATAAGATAGGCTGCATCAAAGGAGATAACAGAAAACAGGGAAAACAGTCAAATTATTCATCTGAATTCATGAAACCAACTGCACAAGTACAGAATGTGAAAAAAATGTGATTTCACAACTTCAAATGAAAAAGAAATGGTGTTGTAGGTGGCTGTGAACTCAATGGAGCTAAATAATGTGGCTGCATGAATGCTAATACAGGGGTGGACTTCATTAATAGACACGTAGTATACAAACCTAAGGAAACTGTGGTTCTGCTCTGCTCAGTGATTTTCTTTCTTTCTTTTTTTTTTTTTTTTCCTGGCAGAGATGATCCCAGGAGCTCAGTGATTTTCTGACTTTTTCATCTAAGCCACAGTGGGAGGGGCCAAGGAGGACAGGGTAGTGAGGGGCCCAGAAACAAGGTTTTGTGAGATTCACCTGAAGAAACTAGAGACAAAAAGACAGGAAAAGAAGAAGAAGAAAAAGAAGAGGAGGAGGAGGAGGAGGAAGATGATGACTTAGAGGGAACATGATCACAGCCTTCAGGACAGGACTACCATGGGTAAAAGAGAAATGATCGGTTTGTGTGGCTCCAAAGGACAGATCTGTACACAAAGAGAAGTAAAGTATAGCCAACTGCTGTGATGTATTGGGCAGTTCCTGGTGCCAGGCACTGTGCTCAATGCTTTCATCCTTATTTCATTCATTCCCTGCAACCCTCCTGGGAGATAGCTACTATAATCCCCATTTTACAGATGAGCTACTACACTATATTACTCCTTAGACATATTTCAGATGAATTTAAAGGAGAGCTTTTTAAGTCTAAAGATGGAATAGGCAAAATACCAAGTTCTCTATGGTCAAGAAGAGCTTAGGTAATTACCTGAGAAACTGGAAAGGGGATTTGAGCATAGTTTAGGGTAAGAGAAAGCAGCAATATAGGAGATGGAAGTTAACTAGATAAATACTAAAGTTCCCTCCAATCTTGCACATTGAACATAGGTTAGAGCTCTGGTGTCAGACTGGCTGAAATCAAATTCCAGCTGTGCCTCTTACACTAGCTGTGTGACCTCGGGAAAAGTCACCACATCTTTCTTTCTTCAAGTTTCCTTATATGCCAAATGGAGACAAAAATAGTTCCTATATCACAGAGCTGTTGGGAGCACTGTATATAATGCATATAAAAAGTCCTTTGAACAATGCCTGGCCTGTAGTAAGCACTCAATAAGTTTTACCTATACTTACTGATAATGGGGGAGTCAAGACCAACAAACATGAAATATTAAATAACATAAGAAGTAAAGAATGACGTCAGAAATATATGCTAGTTCAACTCAGGCAAATAAGAGGAAGAAGGTAATTAAATGTTCAAGTGACAAATGAGTGGAACAATGGAGAAAGGTGGTAAGAAGGTTTCATGAAGGATGAGGGGCTTTAGCTGGGTCCTGAAGGTTGAATGAAGTTTGGATGAGGGTTTGTCTTAGTTCATTTCTGTTGCTATAACAGAATACCACAAACTTAGTGAACAGGTATTTATTTAGTTCACAGTTCTGGAGGGTGGGAAGTCCGAGGGCATGGTGTTGGCATCTGGTGAGGGCCCTGTCCTGCTTTATCTTAAGGGGTAAGGGCAGAGGTAGAAGCGAGCATGTGAGACAGAAAGAGGCACCGGGGCCGGATTCACTTTACAACAACCTACTTTCTCAATAACTAACTGGCTCTTGCAATGATATTGATCCATTCATGAGGGCTCTGTCCTCATGACCCAATCATCTCTTATTAGGGCCTACCTCCCAACACTGTTGTAGTGGGGACTAAATTTCCAACACATGAACTTTTGGAGGACATATTCAAACCATAGCAGGGTTGAAGGAAGATATTTTCAGCAGAAGGCCTATATGAGAAAATGAACAGCAGTGAGTTTACAAAGTGTGGAGGGCATATCCTCCCATCCTTAAAATCATATCATGTTGGTGATTGTTTCCACTGACTCCATGAAGGATGGCTTCAGCTAGGAGCTGCCAAGTCCCTTAGTAATGGGCACATGAGGCTGTCCACTTGCCTTCTGAGGGATGCTGACTTGGAGAACAGAGAAAACTGAGCAGCCAGGGCCTCAAAGATCAAGCATATCACCGGAGAGTTGCTGAGGAAGGAGAACAGTAGTAAAAATTGGTACCAGGAACTCCATGATATATATAACATATTTTGGATATCCAGGTTATATTTATATAGTAAAAATGATCCTTGAAATTCTTTAAATGTGGTACTCTCTCTTCTTTTAATGAGTTAAATATAACCAATTTTTCCCTCCAATATCAAAACAGTTTTTTTGATTGAGGCCCATGTAAGCAGTTGGCATGCATGTAGGGGCCATGTTGTAAGAAAAACATTTATCTTTAAACAACAGAATCACATTCAGCCTGGTGAGATGCATACACTATGAAAGGAAGGAAACAAGATCAGCTGCAGAAGCAGCCAACTCACACCCCCTTTTCAGGCACTGCTAGCTGATTCTTCTTTTTCTTTTCTTTTTAAAAATTGTGGTTAAAAAAAACCCACAACAAAATTTACCATCTTAATGATTTTTTAATTTTTATTTTTATTTTATTTTTTTGAGATAGAGTCTTGCTCTGTTGCCTGGGCTAGAGTGCAGTAGTGTCATCATAGCTCACTGCAACCTAAAACTCCTGGGCTCAAATTGTCCTCCTGCCTCGGCCTCCCAAAGTGCTGGGATTACATGTGTGAGCCACTGAGCCCAGCCCTATTTTTTATTTTTACTTTTCAGAGACAGGGTCTTACTCTGTCACCCAGGCTGGGGTGCAGTGGCCCAATAATAGCTCACTGTTACCTCAAACTCCTGGGCTCAAGCAATCCTCCCACCTCAGCCTCCCAAGTAGCTGGGACTACAGGCACATACCACACCTGGCTAATTTTTAAATTTTTGTAGAGATGGGGTCTCGCCATGTTGCCCAGGCTAGTCTCAAACTCCTGGCCTCAAGAGATCCTCCTGCCTTGGTCACCCAAAGTGCTGGGATTACAGGTGTGAGCCACTGTGCTCAGTCCATCTTAACTATTTTTTAGTGAACTGTTCATTACTGTTAACGATATTCACATTGTTGTGCAAGAGATCTCTAGAACTTTGTCATCTTGCAAAACTGAAACTTTATACCCATTGAACAACAACTCCCCATTTCCCTGTCCTCCTAAGCCTCTGGCAGCCACCCTTGTACTTTCTATCTCTATGAATTTGACTACTGATGTACCTCATATACCTTCTTTCTTTTATGTTTTCTCTAAGAAGTCAAGTCAGTTAAATGGGTACATAATGTGACCACATTGTATTTATTGCATTCGTTGAATGAATGAACAATAACTATTTTCAAAAGGAGCTTATGATCTAGTTGTACAAATAGGCATGCAAACAGATAATTTCCATTTAAAATGCTATGAGAACACAGAATAGAAAGAAGCTAATTCTGTCAAAGGAAATTAGAAAGGAAAAAAAGAGGAGGTGTCATTTAGATTTTCTTAATTGAGACGAGGTCTTGCCATATTGCCCAGGCTGGTCTTGAAATCCTGGGCTCAGGCGATTCTGGATCCCTGCCCCTGCCCCCAGCCTCCTGACTACAGGGGCTCTCCGCTGCACCTGATGTCATTTAAATTAGGGTTTGGAGAAAGAAGTTTGCTAGATGGAGAAGGAAGATGGGAAGGATAATCCAGGCAGAGGAAATAGCATGCGCAAAGGCCATGTTCTAGAAGTGTAACGTAGCAGGATATGTTTGTGTTTGGGAGGGGAAGGGAAGGTATGGCAAGAGAAGAGGCTGTCAATTTTTATTAGCAGGATGTGATGGCACATGCCTGTAGTTCCAGCTACTGGGTGGGGGGAGGCTGAGGAAGGAGGATCGCTTAAGCCCAGGAGTTTGAGGTTGCAGTGAGCTATGATGATGCCACTGCACTCTAGCTCGAGTGACAGAGCATGACTCTGTTTCTAAAAAAGTAAAAATACAGATTTCCTGGCCTATCACTTGAAACTTTCCTGATAATATCATCACCTCTTACGCTCTGATGATATCCATTATTGACCTGGAAAAATCCTAATCCTTTATTGAATCCAACTACAGCTCTCTCCCAAGACGGCAAATGATTTTGGAGATAAATCACACAGAAGCAAATTGGTGCCATTAAAATTTTTACTCTTAAATATATAAGAATGTTCATGGAAATATTGGTTATAAGAACAAAAAATAGAAATAAACTCTCTATCAACTATATATTAGTAATATCTGTGGTACAGTCATATTTTAATAGCTGTTAAAATGAACTGAATCTATATAAGGCAACATATACAGAATTAAAAAACTGTTGAGTAAAAAAAGGAAGCAGCAAGGTAAAACATAAGTATGTTGACAATTAAGTACAACTCCCCCTCTCACCAAAGTGATATATATTTTCTAAGGGAACAAACAGGTATGTGTACTTCAAAGCATTTAAAAAGGCCTGGAAGAAAATTCAATTTTAGAGAGGGTGGAAGGAGCTGGGATTCAAGGTGGTGGTAAAAGGGACTTTAGCTTTATCTGTAATGTGCTAATTTTTAGAAAAGAGAATGTAATCATGTAACACCTATTCATTTAAAATTAATTAGCAAATTAAAATTTAAAAAGTAAAGATTGTGCAACTTTAACTAGTTCCTCCATTTTTCTCTGGCCTCCTTTTCTTTCATTCTCTGTTAAACTTTAAACTTTCTCCACTCTTCTAAACTACAATCCTATGTCATCTGCATTCTTCTCAGAATAACTCTCCCCCATAGTTCACAGAGAAAATGAAGCTATCAGAAAGGAAATTACATATCAATCTTCTCTCTTGCCTCCAACATCTTAGTCTATCATCTCTTGTGTGGATTACTGACTTGGTCTTATTTACATAGTTTTTGTGTCACACTTGTATCTTGAATTTCATTAACTAGAATGTTTCTCTTATTCCCTTTTAAATATGTGATGCACTTGTCCTAATTTATGTGTAGTAGTACTACACTATTGGTTTCTAAAAATGTACCAGTAAGCTACCCACTCTTGTGCAGAGAGTATCTTCATTTAGGCTTGTAAAATCCTTTGAATGGAAGATTAAAGAGGGACATCTTTATATTCTGTTTGAAAACAAAAACAAATTTATATACTAAAATCATAAGTGTTAGTAGCCCATTAGCCTACTAGTTGGTCTTCCATTTTCACACGAAACCCTCTCTGATCCATTTTATATATAGCAGTCAAAGTCAACTTCTTAAGTATGAATTAGCTAGCCCTCCCTGCTTAATATCCTCCCATGGCTTCCTTATATACTTAAAATAAAATCCAGACTTGATCTATAAATCTTTGCGTCATTTAGCCTCTGCCTATCTCTTTAAATGATCTTTTAAAGTTAATTAATATTAATTTCAAAACCACACTGGTCTTCTTTGAATTTTTGAAATATGTATTTGTCTTTCCCACCTCAGGACTCTTGTCCTGGAATCTTCTTTCCCTCTCCCAGACCCCAATATTTGCTGATAGAATAGCAAGTGTACAGACACATAGACCAATGGAACAGAATAGAGAGCACAGAAATAAATCTATGCATTTATGATCAATTGATTTTCAACAAAGGTGCAAAGAACACACAATAGGGAAAGGACAGTCCCTTCAATAAATGGTGCTGGGACAACTGGATAGCTACATGTGGAAGAATGAAATTAAACCCTTAGGTATATTAGACCCATATACAAAAATCAACTCAAAATCGATTGAAGACTTAAATGTAAGACCTGAAACTATAAAACTATTAGAAGAAAATATAGGGAAAAAGCTCCATAAAATTGGCCTAAGCAATGATTTTTTGGATATGACCTCAAAAGCACAGAAAACAAAAGCAAAAATAGACAAATGGGATTACATTAAACTAAAAAGCTTCTGCACAGCAAAGGAAACAACAGAGTAAAAAGACAACCTATAGAATGGGAGAAAATATTTGCAAATCACACATCTGATAAGGGGTTAATATCCAAAATATATAAGGAGCTCAAACAACTCAATAGCAAGAAAATAAATAATCCAACTAAAAAAATAGGCAAAGGGGCTGGGTGCTGTGGCTCATGCCTACAATCCCAGCACTTTGGGAAGCTGAGGTGGGAGGTTTGCTCGAGGCCAGGAGTTTGAGATCAGCCTGGGCAACATAACAAGACCCTGTGTCTACAAAAAGTAAAAAAAATTAGCCAGGTGTGGTGGTGCATACCTGTAGTTCTAGCTACTTGGGAGGCAGAGGCAGGAGGATCAGATTGAGTCCAGGAATTCTAGGTTACAGTGAGCTATGATCAGGCCACTGTACTCCAGCATGGGTGACAGAGAAAGATCTTGTCTCTTAAAAAAAAAAACAAAAAAACCCTACCATATGATCCAGCAATCCCACTTACTGGGTATATATATTCAAAGGAAATGAAATCAGTATGTTGAAGGAGTATCTGCACTCCCAAGTTCACTGCAGAATTATTCACAATAGCCAAGATATGGAATCAACCTAAGTGTCCATCAATGGATGGATGAATAAAGAAATTGTAGTTTATATCCACAATGAAATACTATTCAGTCTTTAAAAAGAAGGAAATTCTCACATCTGTGACAACACGGATGAACCTGGAGGACCTTATGTTAAGTGAAATAAGCCAGGCACAAAAAGGCAAATATTGAATGATCTCACTTATATGTGGAATCTAAAAAAGTTGAACTCGTAGAAGTGGAGAGTAGAATGGTGGTTACTAGGGGATGGGGAGAGCACTGGGGAGATGTTGGTCAAAGGATACAAAATTTCAGTTAGATAGGAGGAATAAGTTCAAGAGGCCTACTGCACAACATGGTGATTATAGTTAATAACAATGTATTGTATTATTGAAAATCACTGAGAGAGTAGATTTCAAGTGTTCTCACCACAAAGATGATAAGTCTGTGAGATAATGCATATGTTAACTAGCTTTATTTAGCCATTCCACAATGTATACATGTTTCAAAACATCATGTTATACATGATATATACAATTTTTGTCAATTAACAAAAATAAAATTTGAAAAAGCAGGGTGCAGTAGCTTGTGCCTATAATACCAGCTACTTGGGAGGCCAAGGAAGGAGGATTACTTGAGGCTAGGAGTTGGAGACCAGCCTGGGCAACACAGCGAGACCCCATCGCCACAAAAAATGAAAAAAATTAGCCTGGCCTGGTGGCGGCGTACACCTGTAGTCCCAGCTACTGGGGGGGGGGGGGAGGGGCTCAGGTGGGAGGATTGCTTGAGCCCAGGTGTTTGAGGCTGCAGCGAACTACAACGGCGCCACTGCATTCCACAGCATTCCGGCCAAAAAAAGAAAAAGAAAAAAAGAATAGCACGTGTGAAGTCACTTCCCACGGCTAGCTCCTCCTCCTCCTTTAGATCGTCTTACATATTACTTCCTCAGAGGCCTCACCTGGTCATACTGTCTCACGTAGTTCCTCATGTAATTCTCTAGCTTAGCTGTTGGTTGTTTCCTTCACAGCACTTACCTCAGTTTTTATTTTTCCACCGGTTTATTAGACTTTCCTATGCCTCCCCTACCAGTTTGAGAGCTCCAGGAAGCCAGGATCCACACCTGTCTTGTCTCCAGTACACAGCTAATACTCAATGGGGCTTTGTTGAGTGAACGAAAAGGAAGGATGTCCTTCAACATCCTGCCCCTCTGCTCCCAGTCAACCTCCAGAGCATCCGAACGTTCTCTACTTCTTTTGGGATACGATGGAAGAGGAATCCTCTACCAAGGCCATTCTTTCCGACTTTCTCATTAAACTCCTTGCAACCTTGATTGTTTCTCCTGTGTCCTCATCTTTACTAATCCTTTCCTATCAATATTCAAAGATGTTCCCATTAAATAACCAACCACCCACAAACCCCCAAAG
Organism: Daubentonia madagascariensis; assembly: GCA_023783475.1. NCBI lineage: Eukaryota > Metazoa > Chordata > Mammalia > Primates > Daubentoniidae > Daubentonia > Daubentonia madagascariensis. Next base: position 19,156,459 of record JAKFHU010002136.1, on the reverse strand, counting down.
TTCTTTCCTCTACCAGGCTTCAGGTCGGGATGTGACCACCTTCTTCCCTTGACTTCTGAACCCTTGAACCCTGCTGTCTCCTGGGTTCCTCTTGTCTCAGACTCCTTCTCAGGCTCTTTTTAAACATTGGGATTTCCCAAGGTCCCGTTCTTTCGCACCTCCATTGAACAGGGGCGGATATTCACTGGGGTGGAGTCTGGGAAGGAGGGGCTGAGGAGTGAGGCTGGGTGAGGTGGGGGATGAGGACAGCGGGGGATATGAAAAGCCCCGATGTGTGCGTGGAGGACTCGAGCCACTGTGACGCGGAGGCGGGGAGAAATGAGAGCGCAGGGAGGCGCGCGCCCGGGCAGGACAGCCTCGCGCACGGCAGGGGAAGCGCGCGCCTGCGCGCGGCAGCCTCTGTGCGCCTGCGCCACCATTGTCGGCAGAAGGAAGACGTAGTGAAGGGGTGGTGGCAGCGGGGACTCCGGAAGCCCACCCTTCACCCGGAAATGGTTCTTGAGGAATATGGCGCTGCTGGTGCGGGTCCTTGTGAGTGCAGGAGTAATTTTCTGTGGTCGCCCGCTGGGTCCCGGGTTGGAGTCCAAGAAGGTGGGGGTGGGGGTGGGAGGAGGAACTGGAAGGAAGCGCAGGAGGGGAGCCTGTGCGATAGCTAGGCTGCGCGGCCGCTTTCCCTGGGGAAACTGAGGCAGCTTTTCAACTCTCCCTACCCCCGTTTTGGCCTTGGCTTCCCCCTCTTTCGAGGAGGGAGAAGAGTGACACCAGACCTTTATTTGCTTTTCCTCAGTTACCCCCTGTAACTGTTTTCCCTCAGGGAGAGGAACACATGGGGCACTGATTGGAGTTTTGGGAGACCTGAGTTCTAGTTTATGTCTGTCACTGATGCACAGTGCAGTGTCTGTCATAGCATAGGTGTCCAATAAGTACTTGTTGAATGAATGAAGTAAGGAAGGATTGCTAGATTGTTTAGCACCCATATGTGATACTACTGCATTTCTTGAGATTCAGTCCCGATCCTTCTAGCATAGTTTCCTCTAGAAATTAAAGGAGAAAGAAAGTGGTAGCAGAAGAAAAAGTTACAAGGATACAGAGCTTAGTTATTAATCATGGAGGGATGGGAGAGTTTATAATTTTACCAAGTCTTAGTGAGACCCCGTCTCTACAAAAAATAAAAGCATTAACCGGACACAGTAGCCTGTGCCTATAGTCCCAGCTACTCGGAAGGCTGAGGCAAGGAGGATCGCTTGAGTCCAGAAGTTCGAGGCTGTAGTGAGCTATAATGACACCACTGCATTCCAGCCTGGGCGACAGGGTGAGACCCTGTCTCAAAAATTTTTTTTCAAAAACTGGGCCAAGGGCATTGTTTTTCATAGCAGATGCGAACTATTCCTGCCTTTGGGTCTCTTTTGAGTTTTTTAAAAATCTTTTTATATATGGCTTACCAAGACTGTAATTTTACTTCTTGTATTCCTTGTCAGCCTAGCAAAGTGCAGTACCCTCCATTGCTGCTCAATAAATATTTAAAGAATAGTTCCTAAAACCTGCAGAAGGATTCACTTGGTGAAGTAATTATTGATTCCAGGACAGAAATTGATTCAGATCTGAGGACTTCTGGGGAAATGGCAGCTAGGATGTTCTAAATTATTTAGTTTTTAAGATGAGTATTTGGGGAAAAAGATGAAAAATTTATTGGGCTTGGAAGTTAGTGGCTGTCCCAGCTATCTTAAATATTCTTACCCTTAGCATGCGAACTGTTGCAGATTCATTTCTTCTTATGTTGTAGCATCCATAGATGCCACCTCACCATCTATGTTCTATTACTTTGATTTTCCTTCTTTTTTCTATTTATCTTTTTTGGTACAATTCGAGTTTAGATAAGGAAAATCACTTTCACTTTATACTGTGATTTCCTGAAGTCTTCTTATCATACATTATAATGTAATGTGTATTAAAGCAATGGAGACTCCCTTAGGACTAATTGAAAGTGGCAGTAAACATGAAAGTAGTAGATATTTATTGATCATCTGCTCTGAAGAACCATTTGGGCTAGGCACCATAAGGAGTTCACAAATATAGGAAAATGCACCTGTCTAGGAGTCTGAAGAGCCTTGGTTGAAAACTTGGCTCCACTGTTTACTTTGGGTGTTACCTTGAGCAAGTCGTCTAACTTCTCTGAGCCTCAGATTTTGTTAATCAGTAAGGTTATTAGGGATGATCAGAGAATGAATTGATATATTTCAGTGCTTTTTTCCCCCCTTCTTTTTAATTCAGCAACTATTTTGAGTGCCAGTACTTACTACATTCTAGGAACTATTCAATGCACTGAGCATGAAGAAAATAAATCTTACTCTCAAGTTTATAATCTTATGGGAGGATAGAAAAGAAAACCTGAAAAACTATCACTACAATAAAAATAACGAACCCTCCCAAAAGTTTCTCTGTGCCACTTTGCAATTATTTTCTCCTCTTGTTCTCCCCTCCCCTCATCCAGCACTGATCAGGGGAAGATATTTATTGTTTTTTCTTTCTTTTTCTTTGTTTGTTTGTTTATTTATGTATTTATTTACTTATTTTTAAGAGACAGGGTCTCGCTCTGTTGCCCAGGCTGGAGTGCAATGGCATGATCATAGCTCACTGTAACTTTGAGCTCCTGGGCTCAAGTGATCCTCCTGCCTCAGCCTCCTGAGTAGCTAGGACTGCAGGCATGTGCCACTGTGCCTGGCTAATTTTTTAAATTTTTTGGTAGAAGTGGGGTCTTGCTATGTTGCCCAGGGTGGTCTCAAACTCCTGATCCCAAGCAGTCCTCTCACCTTGGCCTCCCAAAGTGCTGGGATTACAGGTGTGAGCCACTGTGCCTGGCTTCTTCTTTCATTTTTAAATTGAAATTTAAAAAATTTATTTTGGAAGTATAAAAAGTTAAAAAAAGTTATAATAAATACTCTATCCCAGTACTAGATTTTTGTTTTAATAGCTTCCTGTAGCAGTTGTTGATGGATCAATCAGAGTCCCCAAGGCCAGTCAGAATCTACTCAAGTAATCCTAGAAGAAGGAGGCCTGTGCTAAGGGAGGGGTGGTTAAAGAAGAAGGGATGGTTTCATGAGGTATGGAGGAAATAGAGTCAGCAGGGCTTTGTGAGAGGTTAGATGTGGAAGGTGAGCGAGAGGAAGGAATTTAACAATAAGTTCCAGGTCTGGCTTGGATGACTGAATTGCTAGCATTGTCCTTCACTGAGAATATCCAGCTGGAGATGTTTTTAGCAGTTGGAGAGTTGGTGCTCAACTTTCCAGAGAGAGAGCTTGCGTGCTGAGATATAGGTTGTAGTTGAAGCCAGGTGTTACTGAGATTTCCTGGGCAATAATATTGATAGTTAACATTTGTAGGGCACTGACTATGTGCTAAACACTTTTATTTTTTAACCTTTGAAATCTATGTGCTAAGCACTTTTAAATACTTTATATATATGAATTTACCTAATCTTTACAGCAGCCCTTTGGAAAAATCTTCCCTGTTTTACAGATAAGAAAATTGAACCACAGAGAAGTAGTATTTCTGAAACATTCTTGTTAATTTTGCCTTATTTTTTCTTCTTTCTGTCTTGTCAGACAATTTTTTCCCTTCTCCAGTGATAGAGAACCAATGATGGGTTTGGGAAGAAGGAGGAAACTAAAACACTGCTGTTGTTGAGTGGTTACAGCAGAGAAACTGGACATTTGAGTAGTAGAACTGGACATGCTTATGGTTTTCTGAGCTGTCCTGGGCATTGGTAATCATTTTTGCTTTTCTTTGGGAATAGTAGAAATTGTAGAAAGCCACCTTGTACGTAAAAAATTAAAAAAAAAATTGTGGTAAAATACATATAACATAAAAGTTACCTTTGTAACTATTTTTACATGTACAGTCCTGTTGCATTAAGTACATTCACATTGTTTTGCTGCTGTCACCATGCTCATCCAGAGAACTCTTTTCACTGGCAAAACTGAAACTATATCCAATAAACAGTGACTCATCGTGATCCCCTCTCCCCAGCGCCTGGCAACCACCATTCTACTTTCTGTCTCTATGAGTTTAACTACTCTAGGTACCTCATATAAGTGGAATCATACAGTATCGACTTTGACTGGCTCATTTCACTCAGCATAATGTCCTCAAGACTCATCTGTGTTGTAGCAGATGAATTTGCTATAGAATTTCCTTCTTGTCAGAATTGTGTGTCAGAATTTCCTTGTTTTTTAAGGCTGAATAATAGTCCATCGTATGGATATGCCACACTTTGTCCATTCATCTGTCAGTGAATACTTGGTTCCTTCCAGCTTTTGGCTATTGCAAATAGTGCTACTATGAACATGGTTATACAAATATCTGTTCCAGTCCCTGCTTTTGCTGCTTTTGGGTATATACCCAGAAGTGGAATTGCTGGATCGTATGGTAATTTCTATGTTTAATTTTTTGAGGAATTGTCATACCATTTTCCACAGCAGCTATGTATCATTTTACATTCCCACTAGCAATGCACAAGGGTTCTGATTTCTCCACATCCTTGCCAACACTTATTTTCTGTTTTTTGATAATAGCCATTCTAATGGGTATTGTGGTATTGATTTGCATTTCTCTAGTGTGTGGTAATGTTGAGCATCTTTTCATGTTCTTCTTGGCCATTTGTGTACTTTCTTTGGAGAAATGTCCAAGTGCTTTGCCTATTTTTGAATTGTTTGTTTTTGGTGGTTGGGCTATAGTAGTTCTTTATATGTCTTGGATGTCAATATCAGATATATGATTTGCAAATAATTTCTCCCATTACATGGGTTGCCTTTTCACTCTGTTGATAGTATCCTTTGATACACAAAAGTTTTAATTTTGATGAAGGCCAACCTATCTATTTTTTCTTTTGTTGTCTCCTCTTTTGATGTATCTGAGAAATCATTGCCAAATCCAATGTCATGGAGCCTCTCCCCTAAGTTTTCTTCTAAGAGTTTTACAGTTTTAGTTCTTACATTTAGGTCTTTTATCCATTTTGAGTTAATTTTTGTACATGGTATAAGGCTTTACTGTATTTTTTGAGTTATTTTCTTAGTGGTTGCCCTGGGGATTACAATTAACATCTTAATTCATAATAGTCTAGTTTGGATTAATACTAACTTGATTTCAATAATATATAAAAACCTTGTTTCTATATGACTCTGTTCTTCCTCCTCCTTTGTGCTGTTATTGCCATTCAAATTGCATCTTTATGTGCCCATAAACATAGATGTATAATTATTGCTTTTTATAGTTGTCTTTTAAATTAAAAAGAAAAATAAAAAATTGAGAAATACATTTAAACTGCATTTTTAATTTACTTAAGTAATTACCTTTACTAGTCTACTTTATTTCTTCATGTGGATTTGAGTTACTCTATAGTGTCCTTTCATTTCAGCCTTTAGTATTCCTTGTGGGGCAGGTCTGCTACTGACAGATTGTCTCAATTTTGTTTATCTGGGAAGTCTTCATTTATCTTTCACTTTTTTTTTTTTTTTTTTTTGAGACAGAGTCTTGCTTTGTCGCCCTAGCTAGAGTGCAGTGGTGTGATCATAGCTCACTGCAACCTCAAACTCCTCAAGTGATCCTCCTTCCTCAGCCTTCCGAGTAGCTGGGACTACAGGTGTATGCCACCATACCTGCCTAATTTTTTTAATTTTTTGTAGAGAAGGGGGTCTCACTCTTGCTCATGCTTATCTCGAACTCCTGACCTCAAGTGATCCTCCTGCCTCAGCCTCCCAGAGTGCTAGGATTACAGGCGTGAGCCACTGTGCCTGGCCATTTTTCCTTCACTTTTGAATAATAGTTTTGTGGAATATAAAATTCTTGTTTGAGGCTGAGCACCGTGGCTCATGCCTGTAATCCCAGTGCTTTGGGAGGCTGATGTGGGAGGATCGCTTGAGCCCAGGAGTTGGAGGTTACAGTGAGCAGAGGTTGTGCCACTGCACTCTAGCCGGGGCAATAGAGCGAGACCCTGCCTCAAAAAAAACCGAAGCAAACCCAAAACAAACAAAAAACCCAAACTTGTTTGACAGTCTTTTTCTTTCAGCATTTTGAATATTTGATCCCACTGCCATCTGGCTGCTGTGGTTTCTGGAAAGAAATCAGCTGTTAATGTTATTGAGGATTTCATGCATATGATGAGTCTCTTCTCTTGCTGCTTTCAAGATTTTGTCTTCTTTTGACAGCTTGATTATGATGTGTCTGTTTGTGGATCTCTTTGCGTTTATCCTACTTCGAGTTAGTTCAGCTTCTTGGATTTCTAAATTAATGTTTTTCATTAAATTTGGGATGTTTTCTGCCACTATTTCTTCAAATATTTTTCTGTCCACTTATTTCCTTTCCTTCTTAGACTCCCATTATACATATATTGGTACTTTTGGTGGTGTCCCACAGGTCTCTGAGGCTGTTAAATTTCCATTTTCTTTCCGTTTTCTTTCCATTCCTCAGACTGGATAGTTGAGCCCCTCAAATGAATTTTTATTTTTTGTACTTTTCAACTCCAGAATTTATTTTGGTTCTTTTAAAATAATTCCTTTCTTTATTAATATTCTCTGTTTGGTGAGACATTGTATAGTTCTTTAGACACAGTTTCATTTAGATCTTTGAACATATTTGGAATAGCTAGTTCAAAGTCTTTGTCTAGATTAAGTCTAATGTCTGGGCTTCCTTTGAGACAAATTCCATCGATTGCTTTTCCCCCGCTGTGTATGGGCCATACTTTTTTGTTTCTTTGCATGTTTTGTAATTTTTTTGTTGAAAACTGGACATTTTAAATAATATAATGTGGTAACTCTGAAAATCAGGTTCTTTCCTTCCTAGTGTTTGTTAATGTATTTTTGTGACTTTTCTGGAATTAATTCTGTAAAGTCTATATTCTTTGTTATGTGTGGCCACTGAAGTCTCACTTTATTAGCTTAGTGGTCAGGTAATGATTGAACAGAAACTTCCTTAAATGCCTGTAACCAGTGTCTCCCAGTTTTTGCTGAAAGGCTCTTGTGTGCATTTTGAGATGCACCTTCAATACTCTGCCAGGCATTTAACAGCTCCGCCTTAACTTTCATTTCCTGCTTGTGCAGAGCCTTAAGGTCAAACAAAAATGAGAGGCATTCTCAGGTCTTTCCTGAGCAGGGGCACGGCTCTGGGTATGTGCACAGACCTGTGTATGTGCATGGCCCAGGCATATGCTGGAGCTTTCCGAAGACCCTATGGACATCTCATTCCCCAGCTTTTCCTTTAAAGGTTTTTGATGAGCCTGTTGTTTTCCCCAACCATTATGCACTGCCTCAGGAAGCCATGAAGTTAAACAGTTACATCTATTTGTTTTCAAACAGTGCTCTTGGGGAAGAGGTTTTTCACACTGGGTGAGTTCTAAGACAGTCTTTCAAATAGAGCTTTCTAAGGTAAATTATCAGACAGATCAAATAATGCCAATTCTTTGTGAATAAGGCTTTGAGGAGCATCAACCCCATTCTGGAGTTAACTTTTCTCCAGAGGAGACTAGTTTCTTTTAGTGGATATTGCTATTTAGAAATCAAATCTGGTTGCTATATGTGTTCTTTGCTACCGTGGTGTCATTGCCTCTAGGCCCTATGAGGACATGGATAGGAAATATATGTATGTTTATATATGCACATAGACATATCTATTTCTTTCTTTAGCTATATATATATTAAAACCCACACCAATTATTCTAAATACGGTCTAATACCACAGGGTTTGTTCCACCCTTCTGCCTCGACATATTTGTTAACTCCTTTTTCTAACAGAAACCTGATCCCAGGCCGGGCGTGGTGGCTCACGCCTGTAATCCTAGCACTCTGGGAGGCCAAGGCAGGAGCATTGCTTGAGCTCAGGAGTTTGAGACCAGCCTGAGCAAGAGCAAGACCCTGACTCTAAAAAAAAAAGAAACCTGATCCCTCACCCTCAATGATTTGCTCAAATCTTTCCTGTATGTAATCAACATTTTGAAAACTCAGATTGCACACTCCCAGCAAAGTGGGAGGAGACAGCATATTCAGTAATTTTTGAAGGACTGGTTAAATATTCTCTTCTTCTCCGTTCTGTAGAAGTATCTTTTTGTAGCATGCCACATTGTAACTTGTAAGAGAGTTTGTTACAGTTTTATCTGTTCTTTGGAGTATGGAATTGAATTATATCCATGGCATTCAGAATATAGGCACCACTGGGAATTACAGAGTAGATTTCATGACTGCAGTAGATCTTCATTATTCACGGATTCTGTAATTGTGAATTCACCTAGTTGATAAAATTCATTTGTAACCCCAATATCAATACTTAGGGAGCTTTTTTAGTCATTTGCAGATATGTGCAGAGGGATGAGAAATTTGAGCAGCCAATGTGTAGGTTCCTAGGTGAGGTCAAAAAAGGCTGGCAGAGGTCAAACAAAGACACTCTGCCTTCTCGTTTCAGCTCTTATACTATAAACAAGTATCCTTTCATGGTCTATTTAGTGCCATATTTTTTGTATTTTTGTGCTTTTTTTGTGATTTCCCTGTTTAAAATGGCCCCCAAATATAGTACTGAAGTGCTGTCTAGTATTGCTGAGTGCAAGGAGGCTGTGATGTGCCGTATGGAGAAAATGTGTGTGAGATAAACTTTGTTCATGAGTGAGTTATAGTGCTTTTTGCTGTGAGTTTAATGTTAATGAATCAATAATATATATTAAGTAGGGTGTCTTTGAACAGAAACACATAAAACACCATTATGTATTGATTGGTTGATGAAAATATGACCAGAGGCTTGTAGGAACCTAACCCTGTATTTCCTCTAGGAGCAATGGTTCGGTATTTGCTGACTCAGTGTTTGTGGTGACTTTATGGTGAATAACTAGAATTGACTATACCTATAAAGCCTTTTCTAGTTCATGAGTGAACCAAGGAAAATACTATGTTATCTTAAAAATCACATGCAGAAATAGGTCTGTAAGTGGACTGATTAAAATGTAGTCACCAAAGGAGCAGGTAGGCTGCGTCTGGTGGCTCATATCTGTAATCTCAGCACTTTGGGAGGCCAACAGAGGAGGATTGCTTGAGGCCAGGAGTTTGAGACCAGCTTAGGTAATGTAGGGAGACCCTGCTTTACCAAAAAAAAAAAAAAAAAAAAAAAAGAGCTGGTATGTTAGAATGTTTTGAAATACTGATGTAAAATCACCTGTAATCAACAGTATGCACAGGAAATGAAAACATGAAGCCTGTCTTTAAAATTTTTGGTTTTGAAGTGTTGATGAGGCAAATGACTAAAACTAGTTCCCACTTAGTAATGGTGCACTTATCCTAAGTTAAAGGAGTAATTTTTACCACTGGGAATAGCTATAAATGTTTTTCTGAACTTGGGAGAAGTTGAGGTGTGCTAATTGTTATAGGCCTAATGTATTAGTACCTGTATGAGAGAGGTAAGTACTTCCACAGATTTATATTTATAAATGAAGAATTGGAAGAGGTGTGTTAATGGAAAAAACCCCAAACTCTGTAAAATAATTTAAAGAGGTTTATTCTGACGTGAACACATGTAAGTGGGAGGTCTGGGCCTCAGGAGAACTTATCTGTTCTGCCCAAGGAGAAGCTTGGAGCCGAGGGGCCCAAGGGTGGCCCATGCTAGTACCTAGTGCTGAATTCGGGTTACTCCTTTCGGGGGATCCTGAGTCTTCTCTGAGCCCCACATTGGGTGCCAGAATTGTTAACGGAAAAAAACCCAAACTATAAAATAGTTTGAAGACGTTTATTCTGAGCCAAACGTGTGACCAATGGCCTGGGGAGTCACACCCAAGAAGTCTTGAGCAGGTGGTCCCAAGGCAGTTGGGTAACAGTTTGGTTTTATACATTTTAGAGATACATGAATTGCAGGTAAAATAATAAATCAATACATGGAAGGTATACATTGGTTTGACCTGAAAAGGTGGGACATCTGGGCAGGGTGGTGGGGGAGCTTACAGGTTATAGTTGGGTTCAAAGATTTTTTGATTTGTAATTGGTTACAGAAGTAAAGCTTTGTCTAAAGGCTTGGAATATTTTAAGATAAGGAAGTCTGTTAATCCAGGCAAGTCACAATGTACCAACGCAAGTGATCTGTTAAGCAAATTGATGGCCTGCAGGTGATTCAATCTCTGCTGTGCATGGTCTTAAGTCCTGTTAATAATTTAGTTTCTTATTGTCTGAGGTGTGTCTGACTCCCTTTCCCTTCATGGCTAGGACCCCTTTAGCCAAGAGGGGGTCCATTCAGTTTGTGAGAAGCTTAGGATTTTATTTTACCTCACAGGTGGAAAGGAAAAAGGACTGAGCAGAGAGAGTCAGTAGAACCAGAAGCTGGAATCTAGAGAAATTTCTTGAAGGAAATGATCTTATAGTTTCGATCAGAGTGAAGAAGACAGTCCCAGAGGAAATGAACACAAGGGCATTAGCTTGTGTGGAGTAGAGCAGTGATTCCCAAACCAGAGAATCTGAGTCAGGTTTTGGAACTGCTGAGTGGAGAATACAAAGCAGGCTTTGTATGAGTCTATAGGGGTCCAGTTGGTAAAGACCAGTAAAGATAAGGTATTTAAATTTGACTAAAGAGGCCCTTGGGAGCCAGGCTCAGTGGTGTGTGCCTCTAATCCCAGCTACTCAGGAGGCTGAGGCGGGAGTATTGCTTGAGCCCAGGAGTTTGAGATCAGCCTGGGCAACATGGCAAGACCCTGTCTTAAAAACACGCTTATGTGAAGAGGCCTTTGGAGCCACTGCAAGCTTTTGAGAAAGGGGATGAATGCCAGGTTCAAAACAATATTTTGAAAATGATTCTTGCTTCTATGACAGTTTGCTGGGGAAAGAGGGGCTTACATAATTCAGTAACAATTGTTCATAACAATGATGCCTTTGTGTGTGTGTGTGTGTATGTGTGTGTGTGTCCCCGCCCCGGGAGCATAGATTCAAGTTGGCCTGAATGTACACTCCTTGTGTGTTTTTTTCTGTTATCAAAGTGCTTTTACAACTGTTCCTTGGAACACTACTGTGAGGTAGCTTTTATTATTCCCTTTTTTTTTTTTGAGACAGGGTCTCGCTTTGTTGTCTGGGTTAGAGTGCAATGGCGTGATCATAGCTCACTGCAACCTCACACTCCTGGGCTCAAGCAATCCTCTTGCCTCAGGCTCCCAGAGTGCTAGGATTACAGGCATGAGCCATGGTGCCTGGCCTATTATTTCCATTTTTCATAAGGGAAAATGGAGGTGCGGATTGTTGAGTAACTAGTTCAGGGTCATACAGCTATTTGATGGCAGGCTTGGGATTCAAACACCCTTTCTGCTACACTTCAGCAGTTTCAATTAAGGATTTGGATAAGGATTGTTGTAGGATTGGAGAAGGGAAGGACAGAGCTGATTGCGCCTTTCTTCTAATAAGAACTGATTTTAAAGTATTGGCCTAAGACCAACCAGAGCCAAAATTACAAAGAAAAATTTTGTTGACATTGGAAATAACATGATGAAATTCTTCAGAAAATCTTCCAAAAGTTTGTATTGTTTCTACTTGTAATTTCCTCTTGCTTACCACCCCCTCCCCCCACACCTTTGTCCCTGAATCTGTAGAAGTTTCATCTGATCCCTTATTTACATTTTTGGGAAAGGAACATCTGATATTGAATGATTCTGGTAAATCTGTCAGTGTTGGTAAAACAAAACACCAGTAACTGTCTCTTATTTGAAAAACCATTCCAACAAATTAAACGTCAACTGAAATAAAATATTTTTAGCCTACTTTTCATTTGAAATATAAGGTGCTATAAGTGGCCCATTAGAAACAGTTACACAATTTTAGAACTGTGAGATATTTCAGAAATCATCTGTAGGTTTAAAGCTCAAATGCATTTCTCCACCCCACCCCTGCCCCTTCCTGAGGGAATGGAGATTCAGATTCAGCTTAATACTGAGCTGGATATACTGCAAGGTACATTTGTTAATTTTTTTTTTTAAATCCTGAGAAGTAGGGATTTTATCTTTAATTTTTATGAGAGACTCACAGAGGTGGTTACCTGATATGTAGCTTATAAACGGTGGAGATGAGTCAAATCAATACTTTCTTACTTTAAGTACATGGCTCTTTCCACAATATGCCATATTTTAATTGGTTCAAGACTAGGTCATATATTGTTAGAGCTAGAAGAGACCCTGGAGTTAGTATTCCCTTTACCCTTTAATCCCATAAATGAGCATGGATTTTGGAGTTGGGCTGCTTGGGTTCATATCCTAACTCTGCTGTTTATAAACTGTGTGACGTTGGGAAGTTGCTTATTTGTGAATAAGGCTTTGAGGAGTCAACCCCATTCTGGAGTCAACTTTCCTCCAGAGGAGACTAGTTCCTTTTAGTGGATATTGCTATTTAGAAACCAAATCTGGGTGCTACATGTGCTCATTGCTACTGGATGTCATTTCCTTCAGGCCCTATCAGGACATATAAGTACATATATTTCATACCTCATTTTCTTTATCTGTATAAGTGGGACAATAACAGTACACCTAAATCATTGAGTCGTGATTGTGAGGTTTAAGTGAGTTCAAATATGTAAAGTACCCAGAAAAGTGCCTGGCACCTAGTGGGTGCTCATAAGTATTACTAATAATTGCTATGAGGAAACTGAGTGTCATGCAGGTTAAGTTACTTGTAAAGATAACTATTAGAGTTGCTGAGTCTAAACTAGAATCCAGATCTTTGACTCCTAGTACAGTTGTCCCTTGGTATCTGTGGGGGATTGGTTCCAGGACCTCCCTCAGATACCAAAATCCATGGATGCTCAAGTCCCTGATATAAAATGGCATAATATTATTATTTGCATATAACCTATGTATATCCTCCCATATACTTTAAATCCTCTCTAGATTTCTTATAATACCTAATACAATGTAAATACTATGTAAATAGTTGTTATACTGTTTTGTTTAGGGAATAATGATGAGAAAAAAATAGGTACATGTTTAGTACAGATACAATTTTTTCCCCAAATTTTTTCAATCTGCTATTGGTTGAATCCATGGATGCAGAACTAGTGGCTACAGAGGGCCGACTATAATGTACATTATGCTTGGCAAAGCATTTTCAAACAATTTATGTATCTAATCCTCATTATGGCCCTATAAGGTCTACAGGTCAAGTGAAGAAAACCCTTGTATCCCCTATAGTTGGTTCCTAGAATAGAAATTTCCAGTGCTATGTACATGGATATCATTTATACAATGGAATGTATTTCAGGTTTATAAAATAAAGCAGGCTTTTCATTTAGCAAGACAGAACTCTCCCTTTCTTGGTCCTAGCCTTTCACTTTGGCCAAGTGACCTTTCTGAGGTCAGCTATTGTCAGAGGGAAAAACTGAATCTCAGTCTTAGCTTGAACAGCCATTTAATCTCTCTTTTGTCTTGGAAATCAAGTTGTCCACTTGTGTTTTCCCACCCTAAAAATTTATGCCCTTGGGCTGGGCTGGGTGCAGTGGCTCAGGCCTGTAATCCCAGCACTTTGGATTTTGGGAGGTGGGGAGTTCAAGACCAGCCTGGGCAATATAGCCAGACTCTGTCTCTACCAAAAAAAAAAAAATTAGCCTGGGGTGGTGGCATGCACCTGTAGTACCAGCTACTCGGGAGGTTGAAGTAGGAGGATCATTCAAGCTCAGGAGTTCAAGGTGCTGCTCTGCACTCCAGCCTGGGCAACAGAGTGAGACCCATCTCTTAAACAACAACAACAACAAAAAACCCAACTTCTGCTCGCATTTCTTCATCCTTTTCATTCCTTTGGGGCTGATGATAATCCCAGCACTGCTTACTATAAAGGGATTCAATGAAGATCAGATAAGTCACTATTTTTGAAAAGGCATTGTAAACCAGTGTGGTGGTGTGCACCTGGAGTCCCAGCTACTGAGGCTGGACAGCCTCACCAGTCTCAGTGGAGGATCATTTGAGCCCAGGAATTTGAGGCTGTAGCATGCTGTCATAGCTCCTGTGACTAGCCACTGCACTCCAGCCTGGACAACAGAAGGAGACCCTGTCTCTAAAAAAAATGAATGGCAAACTGTAATTTGAATGATAATCTAATTGTAAAATGCCAGAAGTCTACTTATTTTGTTTCCCTCAGAGGGAGCTCACGCCTCCTGCTTGAGTCAACTATTATCAGAATTATTTTCGTCCAAGGAACCAGGACAAGGCAGAAGTACATTTTATCCTTGGAGAAATGAGCATGGGGAGGCTTGGTCTTCGTCCCATTTGGGAAGTTCTTTGTTCATGTGCTGCCCCATTCTGGCAGGATTTCTAAATTTAGGTACTAAAGAAGAGGTCTAGAATAGTGCTGAGCACAGTAGCTTCTGTCCCTGTGGTATTGTGGTGTGCCACTCTCCTGACATGTGTGGCTGCCTTCACCTGGATATGGTATTGTGATATGAGAATTATATATTTGGTCTTCATCCTTGGTTCTTGGCACAAAGCTACTAAAACCCTTGGAAAGTGACAGGGGTGAGAGGAGTGTGTTTTGTTATTTATAATAAGCCCCTTGTGAGTTTGTGCTAATGAGGTTACTCTTGGAGGATAGAGGCTGGTTGCCAGAGGCACACACTGTAAGTAGGTGTTGAACTTTCAAGCTATTCTCACTGCTCCCAACCTCTGGGAGGGGAAAGGGGCTGGAGATCCAGCCAATCACCAATGGCCAGTGATTTAATCAATCATGTCTACCTAATGAAGCCTCCATAAAAATCCGTGGGTTTGGAGAGCTTCCAGGTTGGTGAACATATCAAAGTGTTGGGCGGGTGGTATGCCTGGAGAGGAAGCTCCATGCACCTAACACCTCCATACCTTATCTCCTATGCGTCTCTTCCATTTGGCTGTTCCTGAGCTAGATCCTTTATGATAAATTGGTAAACATAAGTAAAGTGCCCTCTTGAGTTGTGTGAGCTATTCTAGGAAATTATTGAACCTGAGGAGGCAGTTATGGGAACCCCCGATTTGTAGCCAAGTTGGACAGAAGTGTGGGTAACCTGGGGCCTCATTAGTTGCATTTGGAGTCTGAAGTGGGGGACAGTCTTGTTGGATTGAGCCATTAATCTGTGGGGTCTGTGCTAACTCCAGGCAGTTAGTGTCAGAATTAAGTTAAATTGTAGGACACTCAGTTGGTGTTTGCGGAGAATTGGAAAATTGCTGGGGGGGGTGGTGGTGGGTAAAACCCCACACATTTTATGTCAGAAGTGAAGTGTTGAGTATAGAAAAAGGAGTTTTTCCTCTTTATCAGAAGTTCTCTGACTCCCATTATTTAGAGTTTTTATGGAGGCTTATTATCACATAATTGATTAAATCATTGGCTATTGGTGATAAGTTCAATCTCTAGTCCCTCTCCCCTCCCGGAGATAGGAGGTGGGGTGGGGGGATGGGGCTGAAAGTTCAATCCTCTACTCACAGTGGTTGGTTCCTCTGGCAACCAGCCCCTATCCTTCAAGTGAGTCACCTCATTAGCATAAATTTAGGTGTGGTTGAAAGGGGCTAATTATGAATAACAAAACACCCCTGTCAGAATTTCCAAGGGTTTTAGGAGCTCTGTGCCAAGAACTAGAGATGAAGACCAAATATATGTGTCTTACTGTATTATAATGTCACAGGTACACTCTTTGCCTTATACATATGGAGTCTGATACAGATTCCTGACAGACAATTTTTTTCTTTCTCTAGAGGTACCAGGCTAGCATTTCCCAGTGGGTTCCAGTATGCAGCAGATTGGTACCTGTGTCTCCTACCCAAGGACAGTGGGGCAGGACTCTGTCTGGCACTTCCCAGGTAAGGTTTGTTGTTCCTTTGCTTAGTATGAAAACCTTACTGTTTATGTGCAAATGTCATGTATTTATAGATTAGCTAACCAAATTGTGTGATGGAAAAACCTCAGGAGACCACTCTGGTTCTCTGTGGTGCCAGCTTCGGACTGACTCCTACACTATGGTGTCTAGGGTGTTGCTTCTAAATACCCCAGCAATGGAACTTAGCCTAGGAGACCATGCTACAGTCTGATGATTTTTACTGTTAGGGAGTTTTTCCAGATATTCATCTCAGAGTTAACTTTTTTCAGTTTTCTTTTTGTAGCCATTTTGTGCCACTTTTATTTGGGGTGAGAAATATTTATTTCTTTTTCTCTTTCCTTTTTATGAACATAAAATCCAATAGACAATTATGTGATGTCTTAAGTTTACTGTTGACCACAAGATTCATTATAATGTCGCTTACCTTGGCCCCTCTGTTAGGGGTTTTCTTCCCTCCTGATTTTTGTTAATCATACAAATGATTTAGTAATAAAGGAAATAAAAATCACCCATGACTTCAAATCTGAAAACATCAATATTTTAATATCTTCTGGTTTTTTCCAGCCCGTGGTGTGTGTGTGTGTGTGTGTGTGTGTATGTGTATACTAATTTTTTCCTTAAGTGCCTTAACAAATACCCACAGAATTTTATATTCTGGTACCTTTTCACTTATTAGAGCAGACATTATTCATAATGTTTAGGTAGACTTTGTAATTAAGTTTTTAAATGGCTACATGATATTTTATTTGCTTAGCCTTTGTTAGATATTAAAGTCATTTCCCTTTTTTTGGCCATTATAAGCCTTGATTTCCTAACCATTTTCTTAGCATATATTTTTCCTTATTTTTAATTATTTATTCCTAGGAAGGTGTGCCCTGTGTCAAAGGGTATGAGCAGTTTGCCTCTCCAAAAAGTTGTTGTAATTTATATTGCCACCAGCAATGTATATATAACTAATTTTTCATCATTACCTCCCTCAAGTTGGGTATTTTTTAAAAATTTAAATACTTGGGTAGAAATGTTACCTTGTTTTGCCTTTATATTTCTTTGTTTAGCTATCAGGGTTATATATTTTCTCTATGTTTGTTAGTTGTATTCCAGTTTGAAAAATTGTATGCTTATGTCATTTCTCCATTCATCTACTGGGAATTCATTTTTCTTACCAATTTATGATTTTCATCTGTAGCCATTAACTTTCTTTTTCATATTTGATGCAATTTTTAAAATTACATTTGTTATATATAATTATATGTATTATATAATTTATTTATATAACTTATATATAACATTTAAAAATTTCCTCCAACTAATGTGTAAACCCTACCCTTCTTAAGATGCTTTGTTTGTCCCTGTATTTCCTAGGCTTCTCACTAAGCCTGGCACAGAGTAGTCACTGAGTGTATGTTGAATGAGTGAAGAGTATGCCTGTAAAGAAGAGGCATCTACTTTGGGTAGTCACACAGGTATTTCTTTTCAGAGTTGGACTATGTTCTATTACTTTTTGTACAAAATTTTAATAGCATTTATCATATAGTTCAAAATCATTTTTTTTATATGTACGTAGATGGTGGGGGGAGGGAAATCATTACATGAATCCCTAACTGTGCCCCATTCTTTGAATCAATAAACATTTCTTGAGCACCTAATATGTACCAGGTACTTACTGTATTAGGCTCTGGGACAGCATTATAGGAAAGAATTTATGCAAATAACTCAGGGTGGTTTATCTCATGCTGACCAAATGTAATTTAGTCAATGTAAATAAACTGGACCTTTTGTCATATTGGCTATAACTTACTGGCATATCTTCTCATCTTTGAAGTCCCCTACCTAGTTGGAAACTTCTGCTTCAGAATGGCATCCTCAGGTACATGTGTGACAGGGAGGCAGATTTGGCTCAGAATGAGGAAGAATTTTGTTAATTAGAATTGTGTGTAGTGGAATATATGGGCTGCATTTTCACATAGTAAATTTACTCCTACTGGAGATATTCAGGCAGTGGTTTGATGATTGTATGTCAAGGGCCTGACATAAAGGAATCTTTCATTGGATGAATGGTAGTATCACATGATCTCAAGGTAATGTTCAACGCTATAATCCTATTATCATTTTCAAAGAGGTAGGGACATTGTATTCTTATCTCTGTCTTTGTTAAATAACCTCTTAAAGTTCTATCTACTTAAAAAATTTTTTTCCCTTGTTTTGAAATAATTTTAGACTTACGTAAAAGTTGTAAAAATAGTAGAGTTCCCATGTAATCTTCATCTGGCTTCCTCTAATGTTAACATTTTACATAACTATAGTGTAATTATTGAAACCAGGAAATTAACATTAACTAATACTATTAACTAATTTATATACCTTATTCCAATTTTACCAGTTTTTTTCATTAGTGTCCTCTTTTTGGGCTGGAATACAAATCCAGGATCCCAGACTAAATTTAATTGTCATATGTTCTTAGTCTTTTCCAATCTGTTACGTTTTCTTAATCTTTCTTTTTCTTCTTAAGATTTTGACACTTTTGAAGAGTACTAGTCAGTTATTTGTAGAATGTTTCTGAATTTGGGTTTTTCTTATATTTTCTCATAACAAGATTGAGGTTATGCATTTTTGGCAGAAGTGACATTCCCTTCTTAGTGCATCAAGTACATGATGCCAACATGTCTTATTACTGCGGATATTAACTTTGATCACTTGGTTGAATTTGTGTTTGTCAGGTTTCTCTGCTATAAAGTTAGTATTTTCCCTTCATAATTAGTAAGTATCTTGTGAAGAGATACTTTGAGACTGTGCAAATATCCTGTTTCTTATCATACTTTTGCTCACTAATTTTAGCAGCCATTGATTTTTAAAAAATGATATACTAATTAATTAATTTTTTGTTATAGTAATAGATACATAACATTAAATTTATCACCATAACCATTTTTAAGTGTACAGTTCAGTAGTGTTAATTATATTTACATTGTTTTGCAACAGATCTCTATAACTTTTTCATCTTGCAAAACTGAAACTCTATGCTAATTAAACACAAATTCCACCCTCCGCACCCCAGCCCTTGGAAACTGCCCTTCTACTTTCCATTTCTATGATTTTAACTACTTTAGATACTTCATGCAAATGGAATCATATGGTTTTTGTCTTTTTGTGACTGGCTTATTTCACTTAGCATAATGTCCTTGATGTTCATCCATGTTGTAGCATATGATAGAATTTCCTTCTTTTTTAAGGCTGCGTTACCTTCCATTGTATATATCCTCCACATTTTCTTTATCCATGTATGTCAATGGACAATTGGGGTGCTTCTACCTCCTGGCTATTGTGAATAATGCTGCAGTGAACATGGGTGTGCAAATATCTCTTAGAGATCCTGCTTTGAATTTTTTTGGATATATAACCAGAAGTAGGATTGCTGGATTATATGGTAATTCAGTCAGTGGTTCTTTACTGCAACAATCATTACTGCCTAATGGTGTTTACCTAATGATTTTCTATTTCCATCATTCCTATCTTTATTAGTTGGAATTCTGTGAGGAAGAGCTGTCACTTCTTCTCCAGTTATTTATTCATATCAGTATGAGCTCATGGGTATTTATTTTCTTCTGAGAGTTATAATCCATTTCTAGTTAGTTATTTTGCTGATCAAATTGTCCCAGTTTTGGCTATTGGGAACTCCTTCAAGTTACTTTCTACATGCCCCCATCATTTTTTGAACACTCCCTTGTTTCCTGGCACCACAAGATGTTTCAGGTTCATGTTGTATTTTCTTTGCCCTAGCCCTAGATTCAATCATTTCTCCAAGGAGCTGTGGTTCTTTTTATTGGAGGATAGTATTTAGAAATCAAGATCTGGGTACTAAGTGTGCATGAGCCTGTATTGTTGAACTCTACTCAGATTTTTGAAGGCAACTAGATATAGGGAACAGAACATAGCTTTGACTAAATATTCTAGTCCTTAATGAACTTTACTTCTTTGAGCTTTAGTGTCCTAATTTCTAAAATAGGAAAAAATAGTATTTACTTTACAAGGTTATTGTGAGATAACATAAGTAAAATACCAAGCATATAGGTACTGGGCATATAGGAGATCTTCAATAAGTTGTAATTACTATTTTTATTGTTGTTTATGTTCATGCTACTCGGGTAAGTTTTCTCCTTACCATATAAAGTGAAACTTAAAAAAAAAAATTTGTTCTAAAATTACTTTTACCAAGTTGCAGCCTCTCCCTTGGTCTTAGTTTCCTCATCTGTGAAGTGAAAAGGGTGGACTAGAAGATCTCTGAGATTTCTTCCAGCTCCCATGTTGTTATTCTAAGTTACTCCTTAGTTCTTCAGTTGCATTTTCTCCAAGATAAACAGCCTCAATTCGTTTTAACCTTTCCGCTAGGACCTTTTATTCATCCCTTTGATCATTCCTGTGGTTCTTTTTTGGACCTTCTCCAGATTGTCCTTCTCTTTGAAAAAAAAAAAAAATCCACCTGGTTTTTATTGAGTACCGATTTCATGCC
Organism: Daubentonia madagascariensis; assembly: GCA_023783475.1. Lineage (NCBI taxonomy): Eukaryota > Metazoa > Chordata > Mammalia > Primates > Daubentoniidae > Daubentonia > Daubentonia madagascariensis. The sequence continues at coordinate 19,136,130 of JAKFHU010002136.1, read as the reverse complement.
CAGAATGGTGTTGCTCACTGGGACAGAAAATAAAAGAAGTATAAGATTGGCTGTGCCCTGGTGGAGCTTATGGTTTTGCTGAAAGGACTGGACATACACACCCATGGTATTCAAGAATTACTTGAGTCCATCCCTGTTCCCACCCCTTTCTCCCTCTCTCCCTCTCTCTCTTTCTTTTTCTTTCTCTATTTAGGGAGGCCTTTTCACTTTCAGGACCTTTTTGGAAGCAAAAAATAAGGGTGAAATTTTATTAATATATTCCTTTTAATGAGGGGCTATCTGCAAAAGAGTTTATGATTATGTAGTTAATAGGTATTTACATTTATATTATGCAGTGTAATTTACACATCTCTTTCACTTGCATTATTTAATTGGTTCTCGAAACAAATTTATGAGACGGGCACAGCTGGATCTTCAATTTAAGTCTTCTGACTCTTTTTTTTTTTTTGTAGAGACAGGGTCTTGCTATGTTGCCCAGGCTGGTCTTGCACTTCTGGTCTCAAGTGATCCTCCCGCCTCAGCCCCCAAAGGGTTGGGGTTACAGGCGTGAGCCACTGCACTCAGTGTTTTTCTCTTTCCACTACACCATGCTTCTTTGCCTCTCTGCCTTCTCATTCTACCTTCTCCTCCATCCTGCCCCCTTCTCTGTGAAGTCTTTTCTCATGACTCTAGGTCATTCTTTTCCGTTTCCAAATTTCTGTTTACACTGTCTACTCCACATCTTTAAGCATTTTTGTACATTTTATTGGAGTGTAATAAAAATGTAGGAAAAGGCACAAATTGTAAATGTACAGCTCAATGAATTATTACAAAGTGAATGAATATAACCAGCGTCCAGATCAAGAAATAGAACATTACCAGAACCATAGAAGCCTCCTTGATCCCCTTCTAGTTACTCCCCCCAACCAAGATTAACTAGTCTTCACTTTGAAGACCATAGATTAGTTTGCCTTTGAAACATACAGTATATAATCTCTTGTGTTTGCCTGCTTTCATTCAGCTTTGTTTTAGAGATTCACCCATATTGTTCTTTGTAGTAATAGTTTATTCTCAATTGTTGTATAATATTTTATTATATGAATATACCACAATTTATCCATTCTTCTGTTGATGAATATTTCGATTGTTTACAGTTTGGAGCTTTTATGAATAGTGCTGCTATGAACATTCTTATACATGCTTTTTAGTGAACATATGTACACATTTCTGTTGGGGTGTTTACTTAGAAATGGAATTGGTTATTCTTATAGGATATATATACGTTCAGGTTCAGTAGATACTGCCAAATATTTTTCAAAGTGATTGTACCGTTTTACATTCCCGCCAGCAGTGTATGAGAATTCTAGTTGCTCTGTATCCTTGCTAACACTGGGTTTTCTTTGTTTGTTTTGTGGTGGGTGACCTTTCGGCATTTTAAAATGTGATATTTGGTTCTGTTTCTTGTGTGGGAAGTCTTCTCTTTTTCACAATATTATGAGTTCCTTGAGAATAGAGATTCTGGTTGTATCCCAAAACCTGGCACAAGGGCTGGCATATTGTGGGCCATACAGGTTAGATGAATGAAGCATATATGTATGGCATGTGTGTGGACAAGGACAGGAAGGAAATAATCAAATAAAAATTGTACAGATGGTAGGATTAGTTCATTCAACAAATATTTGAGTGTTTCCCATTGTACTTGATTCTGGTAATATACCTACTTCTTAATCCTCATGTATCTTTTTGGTAGTGGTGTTAGAAAATAAGCAAGTACCTAAATAAATAAAGATAATAATTATATGTTACAGTGCGTACCGTGAAGAAATGAATAGGCTACTACTGTGGTAGAGAATAATGGGATGGTAAGAACCTATTTTTAGATAAGGTGGTTAGAGAAGGCCTCTTTGAAAAATGACATTTGAGTATTTCAGGGCATTTTTTTCTCTTTTACAAAAAGTTGTTTATTGATGTCTTTTCAATTTGCACAAAGGAAACATTGAGGTCTTTGAGGCTCAAGTGAATCTTTTTGAGGGGTCAAGGGCAAGAGTGGATAGTACAAAAGAGTTTTAAATGTTGTGTTTATAGGCCAGGCATGGTGGCTCACACTTGTAATCCTAGCACTCTGGGAGGCCAAGGTGGGAGGATTGCTTGAGCTCAGGAGACCAGCCTGAGCAAGAGTGAGACCCCGTCCTCTACTAAAAATGGAAAAATTAGCCAGGTGCTGTGGCACGTGCCTGTCGTCCCAGTTACTCAGGAGGCTGAGGCAAGAGGATTGCTTGAGCCTGAGTTTGAGGTTGCACTGAGCTATGATGACGCCACTGCACTCTACCAGGGGTGACAGAGTGAGACTCTGTCCCAAAAAAAAAAAAGTCTGTGTTTATAGATATGTGCAGATATGGGGAAACTAGATATTGTCCTTGGTACTAGACACATCAGTGCTTCAGTAGTTCAATATAGTGTGAAATGTTAACTTATGAATAATGGTAGGACAGAAATACAGCAGGTGGTGGGATAGGCATACAAGGAATCCATTAGTTATTCCTGGAGCTGTGGGGAAAGAGAAAGATCATATAGCCTGATAGAAAAGGACTCAGCCCAAAGCACAGCTTGTTGAAACTGCTGTTGGTTGTGTTCTTTGAGCCAGTTTAAGTACTTTGTGTTTTAGATAGACCATTACATTGATGTAATGGGAGGTGTTCTGTGTTTAGTCTGTGTTTTACAAAGCCTACTTGATACTTATGAATTAAAGCATAAGTGTCCTTGAGACTGACCAGAAGAATCCTGACTAATCTTTTAATATCCTTGTTTGGAAAGAAAAGTAAATATTAATAGTAACATTTCACAATTAGAAATTCTATTTTTCTTCTTTAGGACTAGCAAAAAAATCATTGTTCCATGTGTTCCATTTCTTCTTGGAATAAACCAAAATTGAAGGGTTAACCCTGTTCCTCCTCCCTCCCACCCCTTTTTATTGTAAAGGTAATATGTTATAACATTACTGAAAGTTTGGAAACTAGATTCTTAAACTTATCCATAATTCTAACTTAACAAAATAACTCTTTGATTTCTTGTGTGTTCCTGTCTAGACTTGCCCATAGGCATTCATGTTTTTACATATAATTTTATGTATATTATAGGCATTTTTTCATGTTAAAAAATATTTAATGTAAACCGTGGACTCTGGGTCATAATAATGTCAATGTAGGTTCACTGTAACAAATGTACACTCTGGTGTGAGATTTGCTCGTGGGGGAGGTTGTGCATGTAGGGGAGGCGGGTATATGGGAACTCTGCACTTTACACTCAATTTTCCTATGAATCTAAAACTGCTCTAAAAGATAGTTTACTAAAAAAATCTCAATGGTTACTTGGTTTTCCACTAAATGAGTATACTTCAATTAACCATCTCCTTAATGGACTTCCCCCCGTCCGGGTTTCACTCTTGTCAATAATGCTACAATGAGGATCCTTGCATGTAGTTTTTCTCCTTAGGAATTTATTTTCAAAACTGTGTGTATTGTTCTTGGTTATAATAATACCAAGAAGGTTGTTGTGGTGAAGATTAAATAAGGAAATATATGTAAGGCATTTAGCATAATATCTGACACATAATAAATGTAAAAATGACTATAATATTGCCAAATTGCTTTCAAATGCAATGTGAATATATGAAAGGAAGGCAGTTGTGGTCTGAACAGTAATGTTGATAATGATGATGGTGATGATTGAATATTTATTGAGTACCTATTTTGTGAAAGGCACTTTACATGTATTATCTCCTTTAATCTTCGCTACAGCTGAAAGTTCAGTAAGTTGCCCATGGCCACTGAGCTTGTAGGTGGCAGAAACAGATTTTAAACTTAAAATTGACTGATAAGTCTTCGGTTTTTTTCTCCTGCCCATATTTAAATAGCTACTTATCACAATTCTGTTTCCTAGAGTTGACTTAGATTTAGTTCTAGGTTTCCAGGGCCAAATTCTTTTATTTCTTCAAGTATTTACTGAGCATTTACCAGGTACCAAACACCATTCTAGGTGCTGATCTTGGATTCTGTTGGTGATCAGATCTCCAGGAACTGGGCTAAGTAAGGTTGGAAAGATCCTATACTATAGTCTTTACTTTGAAGTAGCTCTGCTTAGATTAATCTTCTAAGTGAATGCTGAGTGTTGCTTACATCTGTGTTTTTATCCCCTAGTGGCCACAGGTGAGCCAGTCCCAAGCATGTGGGGGATCAGAACAGATTCCTGGAATAGACATACAGCTGAGTAGGAAATATCACACCACAAATAAGGTGAGAATTATTAGCACTTTCTGTGTTTATAGAGTGCTCTCAGACACAGATGTTATTCTTTGGAGCTGAACAAAATTGTTAGCTAGGTGGGGCAAGGAGTTTTATCAAATGCAGAAGGTGGGGCTCAAGGAGGTGAAGTGACTTGCTCAAGGTCACAAGGATGATAAGTGACAGACCAACTGAATATTTGAACCTAAGCCTTCTGAGCCTATGTCCTGTGTTTCTTCCATTGTACTGTCTTGCCTAGAAAACACTTAAGAGGAAAAAGTCTTTATGAGTTGTTTGCGTGTTAAAAATACAGTAATATTTAACTTTTGGAGAATTTCTTATTGGTTAGATGGCCTGCCTTCATTTGGAGAGGCTTAGTATTAGAACAGGTTTTCCTTGGAGTTTGTTTGCAAACTCCTGCCTTTATAGTCATTAGTAAAATTTGTTATACCTGTACTAAAGAATGCAAGAGTTTAAAAACATTTATTCAATGTTTGCTTTGGTTGATTGTGGTTTTGAATGACTTTTTGATTGCTTTCAGAGAGTATTTTTCTTTCCTTTTCCTGTTACATCAATAAACATAGAACGTTCCACTTCTCAGAATTGTTCTTCAGAAGATGGGGGTCAAGATTCTTTTTAAGAGTATTCTTTTTGATAGAACTTTTATTCTAATACCCCAAATCTATCATTTCCTAGACATGGGTTCACAGGCATATGGTCAGTGAGGTGGGTATGTCTCACTTAGAAATTTGGAGGACATCTATTAGTACAGTTCCAAATCTGTTTTCACTGAGTGATAAGATGCCTAAAAAAAAGAAAATTAAAAATTCTAGGTGACAGAAAAAAAATCTAATCAATAAAATTGCCCTCAGACCTAATGAAGAACAAAAGCATTCTATTTCAAAAAATTTTTTTGGAAGTAATTTTGGTTTCTTTCTCTTTGGTTAATTAGCTTCCTACTACCAAGGATTCCCCACAGCCTGTTGAGGAGAAGGTTGGTGCCCTCACAAAGATAATAGAAGCCATGGGATTTACGGGACCTTTGAAATACAGTAAATGGGTAAAGTCCTTTAAGTTCTTCTATTTTTCCTTTTGAGCTTTGTGCTTTCTGCTCCTCATAGAAGATTTTAAAAGCTTCTGCTTTAATTTTTATGAAATTCATACATTATTTTGAGAATTTCTTCAAAATGTCCTGTCCCCTCCTGCTGCTTCCAAGTCAGATGTGTACAGCATGTGGGGCTGAAATAGTCCCTCAACTTGATTCCTTGGAAATATCATACAGTAGCAGACATGGCAATAAGACTGGGCTTTCCAGGCCTTGCTACATGGTATGCCGCATAAACGACTTCTGGGGGGTCAGATGGGCCCAATGTTCTGATGGGCAGCCTTCTCAAGGAAGCATTACTCTCTGATGAATCCATATTTATAAGTGATTTTCACTAAAATTTTACTAATAAGCATCTTTTTATTAACTAATTAAGCCCACAATTTATTGTAATTCTTATTATGATGGGATATTTTCTAGCTGTGTCACTCCTAGTCAACTCTTGGCCTAGCACATTGTCTGTTATATAGTAGTAACTATAAATAAATGAATGTCCTCTCTGCATTACCTGCATGCTGCTCCTGGGCTTTTATAACAATACCTCTAACCAATTAAAGAAACAAAATATTAGCAGTTCAGTTCTTCTCAGCCTACTTATCTTCTAGAACTGGAAGAGCATCCCAAATCTGAAAATCTGAAACCTGAAATGCCCAAAATGTGAAACTTTTTGAGTGCCAACATGATGCTCAAAGGAAATGCTCATTGGAGCATTTTGGATTTCAGATTTTTGGATTTGGGATACTCAACCAGTGAGTATAATGCAAATATTCCAAAATCTGAAGAAATCCAAAACCCTTCTGTCCCATGTGTTTCAAATAGGGGATACTCAAGTTGTACTGCCGTTTCTCTCTATCAATATGGCAGAAGTGCCTTTTAATGACTTTCAGGATTGCTAGAATATTGGGTAAATCTAATCAGTCATAAGTTGTAAATCAAAGCAAGCCAACTATAAAGCAGTAGGGAAGGCTTTTCTAGAAAATATCATACTTTGCTCAAAATGACCAAGTAATACCAATTATATCATTTTAATAAGTTGGGTTCAAATTAGAATTTCAATTTTAATATGGACTTCTATTTGTGGTTTTTTCTTGTGATGTCTGGTTCTCTTCCTAATAATACTCACTGCAACAAGTATAGGCTTCTCTTTATAATCTTCTACATGAATTCTGGAAAGTGAACAGTGATTCCACAAGCATTTTGTTTTTAAGGGGCTTTGAAAAGTATAGAAAGAATACAAATACTAAGTAATACTGATGTTCTTGAGACTCTAAGGTTCTGATGTGCTTTCTTAATCACCAAAGAAATTTTAGTTATGTTCATTGAAGTTATATTTTTTTATATCTTAATTCTTTGATACTTGATAATTGTTGGTATATTTGGTAATGTTATTAACCAGAATCTTTTCCCCTATTTAAAAAGAAAAGGTTGTGATTGTGGCATTTGGACTTAAAAACTTAAAATATGTGTTTTGTTTGAAAATAAGAAATTTAAAGATGAGGGAGATGAGAACAGAAAGAGAGAAAAGAGAGAACAATTTACTGTTTAATTCATTTCTTGGTGATTAGGTTCCACTTGGTTGCTACCATAGGCTTTGTCTAGTCTATTTTTTTTATGATTCCAGAGGGAAAATTAGCTACCATTTGGAGGATTACTAAATCATCAGGAAAATTCCTTTGCTCTTTTGGCTTATGTTAGCCTCTGATTTTTCTTGGTTCCCTTGTGACCTCAACTAAATCCCTAATGTTTGCATTTTTAAAATCTTTTGTGATGTGGCAGTGTCTACTTTTTATAATCTTCATTTTAAAATTTGTGACATCAGGCTAGGGGCAGTGGCTCACACCTGTAATCCTAGCATTCTGGGAGGCCAAGGGGGGAGGATTGCTTGAGCTCAGGAGTTTGAGACCAGCCTAAGCAAGAGCCAGACCCCGTCTCTACCAAAAATAGAAAAATTAGCCGGGTGTGGTGGCATGCGCCTGTGGTCCCAGCTACTTGGGAGGCCGAGGCAGGAGGATCACTTGAGCTCAGGAGTGTGAGGTTGCAGTGAGCTCTAATGATGCCACTGCACTCTACCCCGGGTGACAGAGGGAGACTCTGTCTCAAAGAAAAAAAAAAAATTTGTGACATCAAAATATCAAAGCATGACATTGTAGTACAATTAAGGTGGTAAAATGTAGGTATAACTTCCATTTTTTTTTTTTTCCTGAGACGGGGTCTCACTCTGTCACCCAGGCTTGAATGCAGTGGCATAATCATAGCTTATTGCAACCTCAAATGCCTGGGCTCAAGCGATCCTCCCGCCTCAGCCTCCGGGGTAGCTTGGATCACAGGCATGTGCCATCATGCCTGCCTAATTTTACTATTTTTTGTAGAGATGGGATCTTGCTATGTTGCTCAGGCTGGTCTTGAACTCCTGATCTCAAGTGATCCTCCTGTCTCAGCCTCCCAGAGTGCTGGGATTACAGGTGTGAGCCACCATGCCCAGTCTTGGATGACTGAGAGGAGAGCCCTTTTCAGCAATGTTCACTCAGAAATCTATTGCTAGACACTTGCATTGGATTGCACTGGCACAATTCTTTGATTTGTGTTTTCACATGTATTTGATTAGGGAGTAAAATGTCTGCTTCTTTTTATATATCAGCAGTATCAACTATCTTTTCTCTATCTTTTTCTTTAATGTTTTCATGTGTTGTTCCCCTTTTTCTATAGTCATATTTAGGATTTTAAATGTAGCTTTTCCTTACCTATTTGAGTATCCTGAAATAACCATTCTTTTTCATTATCTTTTTTTTTTTTTGAGACAGTCTCACTCTGTCGCCCTGGTTAGAGTACAGTGGCATTATCATAGCTCATTGCAACGTCAAACTCCTGGGCTCAAGTGATCCTCCTGCCTCAGCCTCCTGAGTATCTGGGACTACAGGCACGTGCCATGACGCCTGGCTAATTTTTCTATTTTTAGTAGCAATGGGGTCTTGCTCTTGCTCAGGCTGGTCTCCTGAGCTCAAACAATCCTTCCACCTTGGCCTCCCAGAGTGCTAGGATTACAGGCATGAACTACTGCCAGCCTTCATTATCTTTACATAACAATATCAGATAAGATAAGGACAACATTTACCAAATTCAGCCACATGCCATAGAATAGGTGGTTTCCATATTAGCATTAAGCCAAAAACTATTCCATTCTGAAGGACAATGGCAAACTGGAATGTATTGAAAGGTGGGCAGTGAGCCTGTGAAAGCTTCAGAAACTGTGTTGAATAAAGAATGGTTGGAGGAAATAGAGATACTTAGCCTGGAAAAGAGAAGACATGATGGTTCTTCTCTGGTTATTTGAGGGGCAAATGTGAAAAAAAAATGAAGAGACTTAATCTGAGGTATTCCAGTAGGCAGAATAATGTTTAATGAATGTTACCTGAAGCAAATTTAAGTTGACTGAAACAAAAATCTAACAACAAGAATTGTCCTCCAGTGGGGTAGGTAGCCTTACAAGGTCATTGATCTTGTTTGAACAGGGGCCCAGATGGTTGACTGTTAAGTTGAGAATGCTGTAGAAGGAATCCCAGTACAGAATAGAAGGTTCAAATGACTAAAAATTCCCTTCCAACTCTCACATAGCTGTTAGTGCAAGCCTTTTACTAGATTCATTTTTCATCTTGTAGGATGGTACAAAATGCACCAGTTAGTGGGAGAGCAGATTTTCATTTCCTAAAATTGTTTAAGGTACTTCTCTTTTTACTCAAGTAGACTGATGAAGTCTTCCAAAGTTAGAATGACATAGACATGAAGTCATCCAATGATCAGAAAAACTTGTATTGACTGGTTGGAAATTTAGTCCACCAACCTCCTTAACTTACATTAACACGTGATTCTTGAAAAGGTTCTTTCCTCAAGTTGTTATTTCCAGGCCTTGAGTGATGGTCTTAAGGGACTTGCTTTAGAGATTTGTCCAGGAAAATGGCTCACCAAAGTATAAAGGCTTGGCTTTGCTGTAGGAAAAGTGAAGAACTGTAAAATGCTCCTGATTGCCACAGCATGAGCACTGTATAAATACATTGGCCAATCTGGTGAAATCTTCATTATTTGTAATGAATGCTTTCTCATGAACATGTTGTGGAGAATGCTTCCTTCTCAAGGAACGACTTAGGCCTTGGAGGCAAGTCTGTCTTTCCTCAGACAGGGTGACTAATTATGAACCTGGAGGACTTTATATGTAGGAGTCTGAAGGAAATTGTAAGGTTAAAGAAAAGATCAAGAAATAGGTGATTAAGAGTTTTAATTAAAATTATAAACGTGTCTATAGTTGAACTGGGCCATAAGCTCCATGAAGGCAGGGATTTTTGTCTGTTTTATTTACTGTTCTATTGTCAGCATCCAGATCTGTGCCAGGCACTGAATTAGGTACTCAATCAATTATTGGATGAACTGAAGAGCTAGGACAGGTGTCCTAAACTTCCTGTCTCAAGGATAGGAATAGGCCTGTTAAGGCCAAAGTATTAGGATAATGGTATCATTAGGATATTGTTAGTTTGATGATGGTACAGACAAGTGCTTCCCAAGATGTGATCTGTGAACAAATACTTCCAAGAACTGCAGGTGTTAACAAAGTTAAACAGGCTTCTTTTTTTTTGTTTGCTGATATAGTGACTTATACTGATTGATTTGCCAATGTTGAATCGACCGTGTATTCCTGGGATAAATTCCACTTCATCATGATTTATTGTCTTTTTAAAATATTGATGGATTCAATTTGTTAATATTTTGTTAAGGAATTTTGCGTCTGTGTTCCTTAAGGTTATGGTTCTGTAGTTTTGTTTTCTGTTTTTTATTTTTATTTTTATTTTTATTTTAAATTTTATAGAGACGGGGTCTCACTCTTGCTCAGGCTGGTCTCAAACTCTTGAGCTCAAGTGATCCTCCCACCTCGGCCTCCCAGAGTGCTAGGATTACAGGCGTGAGCCACCGCGCGCGGCCTTCCCGGCCTTGTAGTTTTGTTTTCTAATGACTGGTTTTGATATCAGGGTAATGTTGGCTTCATAGAAGAGCAGGGAAGTGTTCTTTCCTCTTGTTTTCTGGCAGAGTTTGTGTAGATTTGGTATCATTTCTTTAGATGTTTGGTAGAATTCTCTACTGATGCCATTTGGGCCTGGAGTTTGCATTGTGGGAAGGTTTCTAACTACAAATCCAATTTCTTTAGTAAATACAAGACTATTTGTGTTATTTATTTATTCTAGTGAGCTTTGATAGTTTGAGTCTTCTAAGGAATTTGTCCATTTCATCTAAGTAGTCACCTTCATTGGCCTAAAGTTGTTTGTAATATTCCCTTATTATCCTATTAATGTCTTTAAGATGTGTAATGATGTCCTCTCGATGATTCCTGATATTGGTAATTTGTATCCTCTCTGTTTTTGGTTTGTTTCAGTCTGGGTACAGATTATCAATTTTATTGATATTTTTATAGAACCAGCTTTGGCTTCATTGATTTTCTGTATAATTTTTCTGTTTTCAATTTTATTGATTTCTGCTCTTATCTTTATGATATTCTTTCTGCTTGCTTTTAAGTTTAATTTACTTTTCTTTTCTTTCTTTCTTTTTTTTTTTGAAACAGGGTCTCACTCTGTCGCCCTGTGTAGAGTGCAGTGTTGTCATCATACCTTACTGCAACCTCAAACTCCTGGGCTCCAGCAATCCTTCTGCCTCAGCCTCCCGAGTAGCTGGGACTACAGGCACGAGCCACCATGCCCGGCTAATTTTTCTATTTTTGGTAGAGACGGAGTCTCACTCTTGCTCAGGCTGGTCTCAATTTCCTGAGCTCAAGCAGTCCTCCCACCATGGCCTCCCAAAATGCTAGGATTACAGGCATGAGCCACTGTGCTAGCCTAATTTACTTTTCTTTTCTATTGTTTTACCGTGGGTTTTGTTTAACTTCTGATGCTGATTTACTCCCCAGATAGGCATATCAGATTTCCATTTGTTATATGTTCTGTTTTCTCCTATATCCTACATGAGCTTTAGACTAAAAGCCTTGAAAACAGGACAGACTTCAAATTAAAAAATAAAAAAATCTTAATTACAATCAGAGATATAATCCTTCCTTAATTTGTTATGGGTATTTCTGCCCATCAGAGATCCTGGTTTTTTTTTTTTTTTTGACTGTGAAGAGTATAGAAAAGTATGAACATTGTATGATGTTGGGTATAGTATATCCTTGGTGACTTTGAGCCTTGGTATCATGGCTCTACTAAATCTGATTGGTTTTTCTTTGGTTGCTATGTCCTTTTCAGTCTGTGCATATTTGCTTTTAGTTTGTGCATATTTGAGTTTGTAACTTTCCCTGTCATTTTTAGAAAACATAAACTTCTACAAGCCTTTTGTTGATGAGCTGTTTAGTTATATCCTTAATGAAATGTTTTGAAAGGCCTTGAAATAGCCTGTTCCTATAGCACTGAGTTGGTCTTCAGACCTACAATTCAACTCTTAAAGAATTTAATTTTAAATTTATTTTTATTAAGGCATAATTTACATACAGTAAAATATATGAATCTAAATCATACAGCTCGGTGAATGAATTAAAACCACCACTCATGTCCAGATCCTAAGAGAATTCTTAGTGCTTTGGGGAATAATAAAATGTTAATCCGTGTACTAAATTTTACATTCATTAGAAACTCTTATTTCTGTATATAGTGTTCTATTATCAGCAAACTATAAAGAAAACATGGAAAAAAAGATATCCCCTCAAAGATTTATAGAATAGATAGTAGTGCCTGTGAGGAAAGATTAAAGGGTTGAGGGTTTTTGTTTGTTTGTTTGATTTTGGTCAGAAGAATGGGTAATTTTTTAATATAAAGGGTTTCAGATTATAAAGAGTTAATTGTGGATAATGCTGAACAGTGGTTTAGAGGCTCAAATATGGTGAAATGAGTTTGAATTAAAGGAGAGATTTCATTTGAATATTGGAAAAACCTTTTTTACACATTCATGCTGAAGTCCTAAAATGTGAAAATTGTGTGAAGTCTGTATGAATGGCTAGCTCTAAGAAAACAAAAAAATATTTGTATTGGTTTAAATAAATTGCCTAGACATGGGTTTGGACCCTTCCTTCTACTTGAAGAAATATGAAATCCTGTGATCCATGTCTGATGGCACTAGAACATCCGCTGGTCATGTCTTGAGTTTGGTGTTATTCTCTTTGTCTAGAAGATTAAGATCGCGGCCCTGCGCATGTACACTAGCTGTGTGGAGAACACTGACTTCGAGGAATTCTTTCTAAGTAAGTTATTATTTGACAGTTCTGAAAAGGAAAATGAATCTCCTTTTCATTTTTATGGTTGTGTTTTAATATATTTTTAAGTCACTAGTGAAACAATTTTCTTGTACAAAGTGTATAATACAAATGATTTTTCTCCTTTTTTTTTAAATTAAATTTTTTTTTTTTTTTTAGAGACAAGAGTCTCACTTTGTTGCCCAGGCTGGCCTCAAACTCCTGGGCTCAAGTGATCTGCCTGCCTCAGCCTCCCAAGTGGCTGAGCAAGGCACACCACCTTGCCTGGCTGTTTTTCTCTTTTAAAAGAATAAACAAAGACCAAAAGAATCCTATAAATAAAACATTTTAACAATTTTGAAAAAAACTTAGATTTGTCTACTAATTTGACGTTATCATTCTCCTTATCCACATATACATCTTTTTACATGAGAGTACTTATAGTAAACATAACCTATTTTATATTCCGGATGTTTTACTTAGCACTTTGATGAACTTTTGGCCAAACATTCCTCCTTTGTTTTTAGTTTTTAATTGTTTTATTTAATAATAGTATTAAGCTGATAAATCAATGATTTTTCTTTCTGTTAAAGGGCTATTGGGTCAAAAGGCACATATAATTTTACTATTTATACCCCATTGATAAATTGCTTTCCAAGGGGGTTTTGCTGGCTTAGACCATCACAAGCAGTTGATTGTATCAATCCAATATTCATTTTGATGCTATAAACTGTTTGTATTAACAAAATTTTAAAGGAGTACTGAAAATACATTGGAGAGATTAAGCATTTCGGTTCATAGAGATTGGTAATGAATGTATGGTTTGGCAATTCTAATGTACGGACTATATCCTCAACAGCAACCAACACGTATACACTTGATATTTTTCTCTGACAACAGATATTTATATATAATTATGTTCACAACAATGTAGAAAGCTAAATGCAGTTTTGGTTATTTAACTACTATTTTGGTTTTAAAAAATCAAATGCAAATTGTTTTTTTATTTTACCATCTCAGCAGATTGATATGAGAAACTTAAAATACTGTACTTAATTATAATTCCAATTTAGTGTCTGCCTTTCATTTCTTATTTATTCATAGCCAGGAAAGAAAACTTTCCTGCTTCTTTGTTAACTTCTAACAATTTCTCATTGTAGGAGAAATTAGTCCAGCAGATGAAACTGCTTCTTCTTCTAGCAGATGAAACTATTAATATTAGAAGCTGTCTTTTTCTTAAGTGCTTTCTTGAATCCATGTGCTAAGAATTTTTCATCAGATCTTTTTAAAACCTTATCCTCAGACATCTATTTAATATTTGATTCAATAAATAACTCAGAAATTTATTATAATTATTTTGAAAGGATGTTTACTGGCTATCTTTGTCTTAACTAACTCCTCATTATTATAGGTTTTTGAGTTAATATTATAGTATTGAATAATAAGATGTCTTTACATATTTAAGTTAATATATCATGTTTTAATTCATAGCCTGTTGTAAGCTACTTATAAAACTTAAGAACAGTTTATGAAAATCATAACTGTTATATACTAATAGCTAACATTTACATAGTATGCTTTTACATTTGTCTCATTTAGGAATTACACAACCTTGTAGGGTATTGTTTTCATTTTTGTTTTGTTTTGTTTTCAGAAACATCTGAGGCTTAAAGAGGGCTAAGTGACTCACTTAAGGTTGCTTAGCCAAGCCTTAAACCTGTTGTCTGGCTTAAAATCCAGGGATTTTTCCATTATAACATATTGCCTGTGGATGAATATAATTGCAAATTAGAAATTGTAATCCATCTTAATTTTTTTTGTATTTTATTAAAGTTAATGAGAACTACCTCTGTGAGATGTTCTATTAGTATTGGAAACTGATGTTTATACCTATTAGAGCATGTACATCTCTGTGAGCTTTGTCTTAGCTTTGTCTTTGAAGTGGTAGTTACCTAAGGAGGCAGTAAAATATTCAGTGACACCACTCTTACTTCAGGTTTTCTAAGACTCAGTTTGAGAATTTCCTTTTAAGACCTATAGGATGTTCATTTGTATTATGTTTCATTGTGGTACATCTTTGTCATTTGTGGGTAGAATAAATTTTAAAATCAAACCAAAGTGGTTCCAAACTGTGGCTGGTGAATAAAAAGGGAGCAAAGCTGGAACATACCATCTGGAGGCAGAAGATTAAAAAAGTCTATAAAATAATGTGACTTTCTTGTGGCTTGGATTCTAAAAGAATAGGCCATACGGGTTTGAAATAAGGGAATATACATATTGCTTCCTAAGATTACACCTTTGAAGTAGTCATTGTTCACTTGGATTTTTGGTATTTTAGGCCTTGACTTTCAGAGTCCTGAGAATTCAGTTTTAAAAGGATAGAGTCTCAGGTAGCTGGTTAGTGTTATCCTCACCTACCCCACCCCTAATAAAAGTGAGGCTGGTGCTATTTCAGGAAGATTGTTTAAGACTAAATTGTTTACTTATTCTTTGTGAGTACACAATAATGTCTGTTAGCCTCTTAGACAGGTGCCCATAAAATGCCAAAGTTATAGACTCTCTGTCATCCTCAGAGCTGAAGTGTTCAAAGGTTTAGATCTAGAGAGCTAGCTATTGGGGATTCTGAGTGGTAAGATACCGTAACAGCTCACTGTTGCTTCTCAGATGTTCTAATGATGTCTCTTGTCTGTCATAAATGAGCGTGCCATACCTGAGCATGCAAAGGTTTGCTGACTGGTCTTTTGGAGACCACTTCTGCTGTGAAGAGCACTTTGGAGTAGAGGTGTCCAGTCAGTAAAGCTTGTGTTTGATTCCACCCTGTTGTCTGCAGATCACTTTTTCTTTAACTCTTAAAAGCCTAGAGACCTTGGAGAGAAGCCTCCTTAATGAGTTAAGTTCTGAGTCATTGGTTGAGGTTTATCACTTTATTAACACAATCTTAAATAATTAGTGAGGTTTGTTAGAGATAATTTATCTCTAACCCCATTATTTAAATAATTCACTGAAAAACACATTAGTAAAAATTAATTAAGTACCTATTAAATACTAACCATTTTGCTAACCATTTTACAGGCCTTATCTCATTTAATCCTCACACAAACCTTACAAGATAGGTTATCTTGTTCTTCCCGTTTTCATAGAGAAGAAAACCGAGGCACGTGGAGGCTAAGTAACTTTACCCAGCATCATGTAGTGAATGAGAGGTAGAGTCAGGGTTTTGAGTCCGGCAGTCTGACCCCTGTTAAATGAACAATTGTGTTAATACTGTCTCCCCATAACGGGAATGAATTATTTAATTTTATCCAACTTGGTGTAGAGAAAGAAAATGCCTAGCTTCTGAAAATAAAGCACTGAATGTGCGTTGGAGCAAGAGTGTGATCATGGCAAAAGACTCTAAGAGGTTTCAACTTTGAAGTGTTTAGACACATTTCATTGAGCTAAAGAATCTGCTGTATTTTTGCATAGCTCACAGTCAGCATTCATTGGTCTTACTTTTTAGGGACCCCAGTGGGTATAGGTACTCAATCATATGCCAGCTCTTTTCCCATCCTCAGCCCTGAGGTGACCCCCAGAAGGGGAAATTGTGACCCAAGTCCAGCTGCTGGCCTGTCTGTCTGTGCTTTCCAGCCTAAGAACTGATTCCCTCTCTGAGAAAATTGGAAAGGCTCCTGGAAGCTGCTGAGAAGCTTTGATGTAGAGGTAGCAATTGAACAGATTGTCCTTTAGAAGCGGCCAAATTTCATTTTCCAGATTGAAAGACAGACTTCCAAGAAAACTTTTCTTTTTAATGTTTTGTTCTAGCATCCAAAAAAGACCCAACTTCAGATCCGGGCTTGAGAGTTTCTCAGGGCTATTCTCGTTTTAGGTGGAGGGTGGTTGGCCCATTCTCAGATGGCATGTGTCTTAATAGCTGTATGGCTGGCCAGGCCAGCCTTCACCGCCCTCCTGCTGGGCTCTGAGAGGAAGTCCACTTGACAGCTGCTGGGCACCTCCTAGTAAGCTCACTAGAATATTTTGTTGTCACTTTGTGACAGACCTGGATTCAAACCCAGCCCTGCCACTAGCTTCTTAATATTGTGGCTGCCCTCAAGTTACTTAGCCTTTTTGAGTTTGTTTCTTCCTCTTTACAATGACAATTATAATGCTGCTTTCCAGGGTTAAAGTGGGGATTAAGTGAGATAATGTATTGACATGACTGGCAGTGGACCTGGCATGTAGGATGGGCTCCTAGTGTGTGTTCGTTTCTGATATTAGTATTAAAGAGGCAGTTAGACTAGTGATTAAGAACATGGTATCTGGAATCAAGCAGGTCTGAATTTGATCCCAGGTGTCTCATTTCATAGCTGTGTGACCTTGAGCAGCGATTGTCTTTATCTCTCTAAGAGTCAGTTTTCTCTCCTCTCAATGGGAATAATATCAATGCCCACCTCATAGGGAGGATTCATTGAGTTAATGCATGTAAAGCACCTATTATAATGTCTGGCACACAGTAAGCCCATGATGAATTACAGCTCTTTATTATTATTGGTGCTGTTAGTATACCTTAAGGGGGTCCTGCCCTGTGTTTTATCTCCTAGTGACCCCTGTTTGTCATCGTTCAGTATATTGTGTACCTCACTGATTGCTGAAAGGCAGGGTATAGCACTTCTTTCTTGAGTCATTGCTCCAAAAGACAGATTCTACCATAAGTACCCAAATTCCTCATTGATTCTCTTTTTTCTTCATCTTCTTGCTACAGCTCTTCTCCCTGATGTGTAATAAGGAGGGCACATTTAGTGGGGGACCCCTCATCCAGCCAGAGGCCTGTCTGTATGTCTTTCTCTCTTCTTTCTTCCTTTCTCTTTCCTTTCTTTCCTTCTCTTTCTTTCATTCTTGTTCTGTCACCCAGGCTGAAGTGCAGTGGCATGATCATAGCTCACTGCAGCCTCAAACTCCCGGGCTCAAGCGATCTTCCTGCCTCAACCTCCTGAGTAGCTAGGACTGCAGATGCGCACTACCACGCCCAGCTATTTTGTTTTTTGTAGAGACAGGGTTTCACTGTGTTGCCCAGGCTGGTCTCAAACTCCTGGCCTCAAGGGATCCTCCCACCTCAGCCTCCCAAAGTGCTAGGATTTCAAGTGTGAGCCACTATGCCCGGCCCAGAGGCATTTCTTAGAGATCTGAGAATTGAGAGGCTTGGATATCTGAGCATAGACCTAATTTGTGGGATCTGAAACCAAGGAGAAGCGCTTCCCAGTTTTGTCATTTTTGGGGGGTGATGAACGGCCTTTCATTAGATTTAGTCTGCTTTCTTATTCAGCCATAGCTCCCTAGAGCCCCACTTTTTTCTCCTGGTCATTTCTTTTGGGCAGATCATTCATCGTATCTATGTTTATAGCACCTTAAAGAAAGAAGATAGGAAAAGGACACTAGAAAGACTTAAACTTCTCAGTGGGGCCCTATTGAAAAAAGCTGACATGAAAGTGGGGCAGGAAAGGTGGTGTTTGCCTAGCTTTTCAGAATTTGAGCCAGGAAGAGAAAATATCATAGAATCACATAGAAGTTAGAAGGAACCATAGAGATCATCTAGGCTATATTATATTAATACAAAGTGAGACTACTGAGACTCAGAGGGAAGAAGTGATTTGCCCAAGGCCACACAACAAAGTGATAACAGGGATGGAATAGAAGACTGGTTGTCTGACTGGAGTCAGTGCTCTTTCAGCCCACGGTGTTGCCCTGTGGTTCACTGGCCTTCTCTGCGATAGCATAATCAGAGAGCATAGTAACTGCCATAAATTTTAGTTGAACAAATTCCTACTAATATTTAAAATATATATTGCCTCCTCTAAACCCTCACGTACTTATATACTTTATTGTTATTTTCCAGGGTGTCAGATGCCCGATACATTCAATTCATGGTTTCTTATAACCCTGCTTCACGTCTGGTAAGTGAGCAATTAGTGAAGTCACCAAATGTATTTTTTTTAAACACTGCTGACTTGTAAGGTATAGCCTTCAGCTGGGCTGATTATATGAAATGGCAGTTGTTTGGGCGTTAAAAACTGTTCCTTTCATTTTAATAACTGGTGTCTTGAAGCACATTTTTATTAAAGGTCAAAGCATAGGCCCAGAAAGAAACTAATATTTGTAGGATTTTTTCAAAGAACACCTAACCCAGTGAACAATGCTATCAGTATCTCTAAGAGACTCTACGAGCTTACATGGAAAGTTCTCTCCCTTGGCTGTTTTAGGAAAGTTCACATTTACGTAAAAGTGGTTTGAATTGTGAGAATCCGTGGTCATTTTCATTGCTGGTCATCAGAAACCTATAACAAATTATAGCACTGACATTTACGCCTGTACCTCTAAAATGTGCATACGAGTTAGATTCATGCCAGGTTTGTTGCATGTAAAAATATTTAACACCTTAAACAGTATATTTTTTCTTCAGCTATGAAATAGGTAGCCAAAAAAAATCAATTTTTCATCTAATGTTACACAGTATTAAAGGTCAGAAGGATATAGGAGAGTCGTTGAAGTGGGGGCTGGGGAATGTATTTATTGAACTGCCAGATCTTGGGAAAGTAAATTCTGGAGAACTAAGTTTACTACTTTGACCATAGTGAGTATCTGAGGAGCATGGGGTATGGCTGCCCTGTCAAAAGGCCCCTTGTTTGAGGCTACCTTCAGCTGAGCCTTTGCATCACAGCACTGACTACTATATAAAGACTTTTTGGTTTTGATCACCTCTGAAATGTTTCTTCTTCTGTACTCACATAGTTGCTGAGTTTGGCTAAGGGGCCTAAGGTTGCAGTTTATTTTATGCTATTTTTTTCTAAGCCAGTAGTTTATTGAGTGCACACTATGTCCTGAGTACTTTGTTGGGAACTAGAGATAGTTCTAAAGAAGATCACAGTCTAGTGAGGGAGATAAGATGTGTGAAATGGTCACTTATAAATAGTAATGTCTAAGTTCTATAATAAATATGAGTAAATAGTGCTTATAGGATCACAGAGAAAGCTACAACTATCGAACCCTTACTAATTCTGCCTATTAGTTCTTTGAAATGTGCCATGTCTTTTAGTCAGGCAGCTGAGACGGCACATTACCTTTCTACTCTCTTAATGGTGAAGGTTAGGGAAAGGGTTCAGAGAGGGAAGCTGGATATATTGAGGGGAAAATTACTTTTTCAAGAGGGAGGACTGCAGAGGTGGCACCGTGGAATTACTCGCTGGAAAGGTGGGAGGGTTGAGAGAAGGCTAGGCTGTTCCCAGAGGAGCTCAAAGATAATATTCAGAGCCTGTATGAAAGACTCTTTATTGCCCATATAGTGAGAGGTATCAGAGTGTTAGAGGGAGTGGATGGCAAAGTAAAATATATAATCCCTGTGACCACATCCCAAGGTCAATACCTGACTAATAGCAGCTGGGAGAACCTTGAAACTACTTGTAGTTCTTTAAAGTTTCCAAACTGTGCCTGTTGAGTCTTCCTGGCTGAGGTTGGTTTAATTTCTCAGGAGTGGGCTGTACCACCCCCAGTTAGGTAGGGGGAGGGAGGCCGTCTGCTTCACATCAGTGTTTGGTCTCCTTTCCACTCTTCCTCTCCCTTAGTTCTCATGATCTTCAGGCCTTTGTGGAATGAATCAGAAGCTTTTCAATTGGAAACTCTTACTAGTAAGAGGACCTACTGTGTGTTCAGGACCATGGGGCATTGAAGAGAATGTTATTTCATGGACTGTACCTTCAAGAAACTTAGTCTAGTGGAAAGTAGACATGAAGTACAATTGCCTACAATGGATGACAGAGAAATGCTGTGCCCAAGGCACAAGCAGATGCTGTGGAAGCACAAAGAAATGTAACTAAATCTAAATTTGGTGGGAGTGGGGGTGTGTTGGATAAAGACTGGCTCTGCGGAAGAGGTGACATTTGAGATGTACTAAGAAGGGTGAACAGAATTTCTGTCAGAGAAAGGGAGGGCATTTCAGGTTGAGGGAATAGCAGGAGCAAAAGACAGAACATATACAAAAACATGGAGAATTTCAGGGCAGCCAGTTGTCTGATGTGTCTGGGGCAGATTTGTGGAACAATGCAGAACTGGAGAACCCTCTCTTTTAAGGAATAGAGGGTGTTAGGAGGAGTGACAGATCCACCCCAAGTCTGTGGCGGAGCTATGTTCTAGTCCCTGTTCTCTTAGCCTGAAGCTCTAGGAGGGTAACCAAGGGATAGCCAAATCCAAAATTTCAGAATTCCATGTACTTGCTAGAGGTATAGGGAGTGAAATATTTATTGGAGGTGGTAGTATGAGAGAGAGGTGGGGAGGCTTAGAAAACAGTCATAGAAGTAGAAATAACCCTGCCCCTCAAAACAAAAAAACAGACAAATTCCTAATAAACAAAAATACCCTGGTGGCTGACATTTCAGTATGCTTGCTTGAGTTCCCAAGGGTGATGGTTCCCTGTTGACATTTAGACTAGGGACACGATTTCTCACATCCTGTTAGTTCCCTGGAGGAAGAATTGATGTTTCATTTATCCTGCCTCTTTTTTCTAGTTCCACAGTTTTTCTGTTGATTGGGATTTAGGGCTGGGACACTTCAGTTCCTAGAAGACCCTTATCAGTTTTGTATTCATGTGAGCTGCAATGACTGTGTCCATTGTCTTTGCTGAACAAGATTAGCATTCACTGTGGCTGCTGAAAAAGTACTGCGAGAGGCAGCTGTCTGTGCTGTCCAGCATCCCCATGTGGACTTGATAAAAGCAGGCTGCCTCCTCTGCTCCCTATCTTGTCCAGTGGCATTGTGCTCACACGAGAAACCTGGGAGTCCTTCTTGACTTTGCCCTCACTTCCTTTACCTAGTCAGTCACCCAACTCAAAGTTTTTTGACCCTGACCCATAGTTACAAATGCATGTTACTTTGTGACCCAGAATGTACACATGCATCTGATACCAAAGTTTTCTAAAATTTGTCCTTACAATGTCAAATAATCTCTGATATTTTCTATTCCATCTGAATTCTTTTTAAACAGAAATTCAAGATGTCACTCACTAAATTCATTTCATGGGTTACAACCAACAGTGCCTGGAAACTGGTCTTTAGCCTTTGGCTTCTCTCTCTTCATTCCATTGGACTTCTCAATACAAATTGGATCAGGACACACACACCCACACACATACATGCTCTCTTTCTTAATAAATATTCTTCACTGTTCTCGGGATAGAGTAAAAGTTTGGT
This sequence comes from Daubentonia madagascariensis, assembly GCA_023783475.1. Taxonomy (NCBI): domain Eukaryota; kingdom Metazoa; phylum Chordata; class Mammalia; order Primates; family Daubentoniidae; genus Daubentonia; species Daubentonia madagascariensis. Next base: position 19,114,295 of record JAKFHU010002136.1, on the reverse strand, counting down.
AGTGTGGCATCATATCCCACCATATGTGACCTATGCTGCCTTTACTGGTCTCATCTGTTGCCATTCTAGGCACCATTACCACCACTATTTCCTCTTCTGCAAGAAAAAGCAAAACTATGTGGTAGAAATATTGCCTTCTATACAAAATTTCTTGAGCCTAGAAGGCCCTTCCCCTTCCTCCTTACCTGACAAACTCCTATTTTTCCTTCAATATCCAAGTCATATATTATCTCTTCTTTGAAGCTTTCCCTCTCTCTGAAGGCAGAGTTAGTAATTATTTTCATTATCTTTGCATTTCATGTCTTGCCCTCAGTGCCATATCTTACTCTTAGCTTGTATAAATAATTTTTTTTAGTGAAAAACTTTATTAGAAATTTTAATAAAAATTTAAATACAACAAACTTTTTATTTTTATTTTAAAATATTTAATTGACAAATAAAATTGTATATATTTAAGATGATTTGATGTGCATCAGTAAATGTTTATTAAATAATTGATGGCCTCAGATCTGACATGGCTCCCGTGGCAATTTGAAGAGGCCTGGCCTCTGCCAGTTGTTCAGGTGAGAGTGGCAAAACTCTGCCCCTACTTAAGCTTCTCTGGGTGGTGAGATTTATGTAGTTGCAATTTATGTTGGCATTATAAACATTAATAGATTTGTAGACAGTCCTCTTTTAAAGTTGTCATGGAGCACTAGTATCTTCTTGATGTAGAAATTAATTTTATAAAATGGAAAGGAACAAATAAAATTAGAACATACCTGTGGTGGAGGTTGGGTAGAGAGGGAGTAAAATGTAGTTTGTATTTTTAAAGATTATTTTAAAGTCAGGTATATCATAAATATAATTACTACTTGGTGCTGTATATATATTATTGCTTATTTACTTACATATATTATATTTTCTCACAACTATTTTATTTTCATATATGAGAGATCAGAGGCATAGAGAAGTTGGAGAACTTGCCTAAAGAACTAGTTAGTATGTGGTGGAGGGGAAATTCAGGTGCGTGGTTTGGCTAACTCAAAGTATTAAGTTGCTTTCTTCATTAGTAATTGTAACTACCAAAGTAACTAATTAAATACTTAATAATTAATACTATTTCATATTCATACTATTTATTACTTAATTAAATACCTGCTTATTCTTAAACATAGATTCATAAATTTATGGCCTTTATTCCCTAATCAGACCTACTGTGTGCAGCAGACAGATTTGTTCCCTGCCCTTGTAGGGCTTGAGTGAGAAGAGAGACATTAAACAAATTATTAATAAAACACAACTGTGCCAACTATAAGGCTTTGTGTGAGAAGAGGAGTACCTAATTTAGTTGGGGAGTGGGTTGGTCAGGGCTTCACTGAAGAGGTGACATTTACACTGATACCTGAAGGATGAAAAGTTAGCAAGTGAAAGAATGCATGAGAAAGCATTCCAGGTAGAGGGATCTAGTAGTTTTCAAACTTTTCACGAGCAGAGTGCTTTTTATAAATGAAATATGATGCTCAGCCACAATATATAATGATTGCTACTTGGGTTGAAGGAAGTGGGAATGACCTGCTCACTTCACATCTTCACAATGTGCCCACTGAAAAGGGACCTAAAGTAGCTACATGGAAACTCAGAACAAAGTTTAAAAACTACAGATCTAGTCCAATTCCCTCATTTTACAAATGGGGAGATGGTTTTGGCAATTTTAAAGGATTTGTCACAGGTCCTTACTCAGCAATGGAGGATCCGAGACAAATCCAAAGCTATACGAACTGCTCCTTCAGCAACACTTTGCTTCCTTTCTGAGTGTCCTTTTTGGTGGTTGGGTGGTTTCTTCTTCTGAATATGAACAGTGTAGCAAACATTTACTGACCAGCTATATGATGGGCACTGTGTTTTTTGGCATTCATTATCTGTGTCCTGGGAGAGGCAACAGGTAAACCTGAAAGTAGCACAGGGTGATGTACAAATCATATGGGAGTACAGGGAAAGGGGGTTACCTGGGGATGGTCAAGGAACGCAATTGCATTGGCCTTCTGGGGCTGGAGCCAGAGGACATGGGGTTGAGGAGTTATTGCAGGGAGAGGGGAAGAAGTCATTATAAACTACTTTGTAAGAAGTTTTGGAGTGAGAAAGGATAAGGTGATCACTAGAGGGAGAAACAGGATGGAGGGGAAGCATTTTGTTGTTTTTTATTTTAAGATGGGGGAAACACTGGAATGTTTTTATAAGCTGAGGGGAAGAAGTTTTTGGGAAAGAAGAGAAGGAAATAAAGTGTGGGTGTGGGAAGGGATTGGAAAGCAGACTGGTGCCAGTCTCAGTCCAGCCAGAGAACTGCCCTGGCAGACACTGGTGGCCTCTGCAATAGGTTCTCTTTAAAACTACCACAGCAGTTTTGATGTAGCTGTAGGGCATTTGGGCTCCTGCAAGATTCCAGCAGCTCCAGACCTGCTATATATGGTGAGCCTTGGCCATGTGCATATCCTCTTTCTCCTTCCCCCAGCCAGAGTTGCACTGTTCAAACACCCACACATTTAGCTTTATTGTCCAAACCAAAGGCCTATGCATCAGCATTTTACCAACATTGCATAACCTAAGTGCACTGGTACCTGTTACCCAGAGCTTGTTCTTTATAGTAGATTTGACAGGCAAGCCACAGGCCAGGTACAGCTCTTGGAGGAGGCTCATTGTCAGGTGAGATCACTTTAGGAAGGCCTCATCCCACTCATATGTTGTGACCCTCATTCTCCCCTCAGAAGGATTAGGCTTCGTGGGGAGGGAATCTGGGAAACCAGTTGGAGCTAGCCATGTACACAGCCCTGGGAAAGGATGAGCGTGCCAGCTCTCAGATCAATAAACTCATTCATTAGCACACTGCTGGGACTTGAGTGTGGCCATTTAGGCTGTGCTTTCTTGGCCTCAGCTGGTGACAGAGGAAGGGAAACAACCTGCATGAGAGTCCTCTTTGGAATTCCTTTATAGCAGCTAGAGTGACAAACCTGCCCCAGTGCCCACCAGTCTTCATTGAATTCAAAATCAGATCCACTTTAAGCAGCTTGTAAACTACCACGTGGAAGAAACAAAGCCAAAACACAACTGGCATTGTCAGAAGGCCCAAACAGAGTGAGTGAGACAGGATGCTGAGAGCTGCCAATACATGGCAGGAGGTCAGCATCAGAAATAACAAGAATTCTTCCCTCCCAGATTTAGGCTGAGAGGAGGAAATCATGGGTAGGAAACTCTCCTGTTACTTGTAACTCCGCAGAGAGTGTTGTTGTCTTCCTACTTGTCTCATTTAGCAGGAAGAGGTTCTGGGTGCTGTGCTGTCACAGAATAGGGGAACAGCGTGGAAGACACCATGGCTCAGGGTGGAAAGAGGGGAGCTCAGGCTTCATTCCAGCTCCTCTCTTCTCCACTGTGTAGCCTTAAGTTACTTGACCTCTTCAGAACATCAGTTTTCTTTTCTATGAAGTGGGGACAGTTATAATGCATAAGTGATCATGAAGATTGAGAGAGAGAATGAATACAAATGCATCTTATAGTGACAAGTCTCATATTAGAGGACTTAATAAATGGCAGTAATCATTATTATTTGCCATAATAGCAGAATTGATATCTTCAGCCCTTTATTATTTGAGATTTCTAGCGAGTTTTTCTTCCTTTGTACCCTGTCTTTGTGCTTGCCTTTTAGAGATACTAGGGAGCTGTCAGACTAAGGCTTGAACATTCCTTTTTTTCTTTACTTTGCTAGCTGGGTTATTTGCTTTCCTTATATGTAAAAGAGATCAGTGTTATTTATGAGCCACTGGAATCACTGAGAGACAAGGATTGTAGTGTGAGGCTTAAAACCTCAATAATAAATTGTGGGTTTAAGAACATCATCAAACTTGGGAGGAGCCACTTGAGTTGTTCCTAAACAGAGCATAGCAGTTTATGCACAGATTATGTCTATATTCAGAGTAGGTTCTTAGTAAATACTTGTTAAATGAATGATTAATTATATCATATGAGTTTTTTTATTACTAGATTGTTTCTTTTTAAAGTTTATTTTGCATTCTTAAGGGCAATTTTTATTATGTTTTAGTATAGACGTGTGTCTTCCCCTCCACCCCACCTCCTGCCCTTCTTGGTTCCCCCTACCCCCAACAGAGCTCTGAAATTATGATTTTGAATCAGTGGCAAAATGTAATTTGACCTCTCAACATTTAATGTAAGTATTTAATATGAGGAATGCATCCACAATGTGAATTGAAGTGAACTGTTTTATGGACTAGCTTACTTAATGACGCAAACATTATTGTTGTATGGTCAGAGTCTGTGACAAGTGTTGGCTTTGTTTTTCAGTGGGTACCAGGATCTTAAAGTCTTTGTTTTTGTTAACCATTTAGAATTTGTTTTATTCATTTTTCTTTCTTTCACCTTTCAATGTACTTTAAGCTTTTCTGAATGATTTGGGATGTCCTGACAACTCTTAACTGTGTTTTGCCAGACTATCATCTTTGAGTTGCACTGGGTAGGTTTACTCTATCCTGTTGAACTTCAATTCCTGTGCTATTTTTTTGTGTCTGTTTTAAATAAAAAAAATTTTTTTGAGACAGAGTCTCACTCTGTGGCCCCAGGTAGAGTGCAGTGGCATCATCGTAGCTCACTGCAACCTCAAACTCCTGGGTTCAAGCAATCCTCCTGCCTCAGCCTCCTAAGTAGCTTGGACTACAGGCGCATGCCACAGTGCCTGGCTAATTTTTCTATTTGTGGTAGAGATGGGGTCTCGCTCTTGCTCAGGCTGGTCTCAAACTCCTGAACTCAAGCAATCCTTCTGCCTTGCCCTCCCAGAGTGCTAGGATTACAGGTGTGAGCCACCCCACCCGGCCTGTTTTAAATACATTTTTTAGTTTCTTCCTTTCCTGTTAGACTGCCAGCAGTTACTTTTTGTTTTTATAGGTATGCTTGCCTCAAGTTAGCCAGTCTTTCCCCTTCTGATCTGCTATTTCTAATGTGATGCTGGTTTTGAAACTTAAATTACTGATCTTGTGAGGATTGAATGAAAAATAGAGTAAGTGGATTCTGGAGGGTTTGTTCTAGTCATAAAAGGAGGCAAAAACCCAAAAACATTAGTACAACTCTAGGGTCAAATTGTCTAGGTTCAGAGCTCAGCCTTAACACTTACTAAGTTTGTAACTTTGGGCAAGTTACTTCTCTAAAATTCAGTTTTTTCAATTGTGAAATGAGGGCAGTGAGAATATAGTACCAGCCTCATAGAGTTGTTGTAAAGATTAAATGAAATAATGCACCTAAATCACTTAACTAGTGTCTGGCACATAGTTGTATTAGCTGTTAATTATAGCACTTGTCCGTTTTTGCTATTTAGGGTATTTTTTGTTTTGTTTGTTCTTTTGATTTTTGTTTTTGTTTTTGTTTTTTGGCTTTCTTCCTTTTAGTCATTTTTAGAATAGGAAAAATTATCAGCTAAGTTGGATTCAGCCTAGATCAGGTGTTACCTAACAATCGTTAAATAAATTAGTAGGAATCTATTATCTCTTGTGTCCAAAAAAGATTTTACTAGGGTGACTGTGGTATCTGTGTATGAAACATAGAGTTGGAGTTGAGATTTCTTCACTTTCATCTTTTTCATAGCAGATAAAGTATTTTCTTAATGTAAGAATAATGTGTGTAGAATGCTACCATTGTGAAAAAAGGGACAGAAAAGAAGCTACCATTTATGTAAAAAGAATTAACTTGTATGTGTGTAGATTATATGTAAAAGGATTCCTAAGAAACTAGTTGCCTTAGGGAGAAGAACTGGTTGGCTGGGGGATGAAGGTAGGAAGGAGACTTAGTTTTTATTATTGTGTGTATGTATTACCTACTCAAAACAGTTATTAAACAAAGAAAGGAGTAGACTGAATGTGATAGGCTTCAAGGTCAAGTGGCCTAAGAATTGGCATTCAGCTGCTTATCTGGACATTCCAGGCAGCTGACTGTCTTAGATGTGGGTCCAGTCTTCAGCTCTGCTTTTCCCTTGAAAGGATAAACACAAAAGTTCTTCATAATAAGACTACTTTTCTACTATTTGAGAATATGATTCACAAAACTCAGGGCAAAAAGTAGTTGAGCTTTTAGTTAGTGGAATATGGTGCTGGTGACTGGACAGTCTTGTGGATCAGAATCTTATTTTCCTAGTAGAACTTATAGAATCTTCAGTATACTTCCTGTTGATAGGAATACTGATTCTTTGGTTTGGTTTTATAACTTTAGTTATGTGTGATGAAATTTGCTGTAGAGCTTTATACAGCAGGTCTTTGAATAATGTCGTTTGATTATAATGTTGATGAGAAAAAAAAAATTGATTCCCAGCTGGGGCCACGGTCTGTGTGGAGTTTGCATGTTCTCCCCATGTCTGTGTGGGTTTTTTCTGGGTCCTCCGGTTTCCTTCCACATCCCAAAGTGTTCACGTTAGGTGAATTGGTATGTCTAAATTGTTCCAGTTGAAGTGAGTGTGGGTGTGTGTGTGAGTGCACTCTGCTATAGAGTGGTGTCCTGTCCAGGGCTGGTCCCTGCCTTGTGGCCTGAGCTTCGGGGGTGGCTCTGGACACCTGCAACCCTGAACTGGAATAAGTGGGTAAATAATTATCTCACTTGTTTTTATTAGTCTTTTTTAAATGTATGTATAGCTCACATTTATTTCAATGTTTAATATTAGAAGTGTGTTTTGGGTCTTTATTGAGAAGTTTGGTGATGTTTTTGTGACCAGAAATATGCCATAGGAACTTAACTCTTTTATGTCAGTTAGCCTAGGGTAAAATTGGTTTTGTTATACATCATTAAGCTTTAAGTCGCAGTTCCCAAGAACCCATGGAGACATTGAGGACTTACTGGATGTGACAGTGTTGTGCATCAATCAAGGGTCTGTTGAACTAATTAGGTACAGTGTTTTAGGAATAATTAGAATTTGCCCTCCTTTCATTTACAGGCTTCAATTTATATTTTCTAAGGTGTTAGTATCAGCAAAATTTGGTGTAGGTTATAACCAACTTTGCTGGTTGCATGTCTCTCAAAAGGCAGTTGCAATCTTTAGTATATATTTCTGGATCAGATTATTCTGAATATCGTAGTTCTACTAAAGTAAATACAGTCATTTTTCACTTAATGACTGGGATGCATTCTGAGAAATACATTGTCAGGCAATTTCGTAGTTGTGTAAACATCGTACAGTGTACTTGCAGAAACCTAGATGGTATAGCGTACTACACACCTAGGATATATGGCATGTCCTGTTGATCCTAGGTTACAAACCTCTACAGCATGTTACTATACAGAGTACTGTAGGCAGTTGTAACACAATGGTAAGTATTTATATATCTAAACATAGAAAAGGTACAGTACAAATATGGTATAAAAGATAAAAAATGGTACACCAGTATAGGTCGCTTATCTGAATGGAGCTTGCAGGACTGAAAGTTGCTTTGGATAAGTCAGTGAGTGAGTGGTGAGTGAATGTGAAGGCCTAAGACATTGCTGTACACTACTGTAGACTTTATAAATTTAGGCTACACTGAATGTATAAAAATTTTTCTTTCTTCAATAGTAAATTAACCTTAGGTTACTATAGCTTTTTTACTTTATAAGCTTTTTAATTTTTAAAAACTTTTTGGCTCTTTTGTAATAACACATTGTACAGCTATACAAAAAACATTTTTTCTTTATATCCTTATTCTATAAGATTTTTTCTATTTAAAAAATTTTTTATTTTATTTTTCACTTTTTAAACTTTTTTGTTAAAAACTAAGACACAAAGACCCACATTAGCCCACGCCTACCCGGGGTCAGGATCATCAAGATGTCACTAGGTGATAGGAATTTTTCAGCTCCGTTATAATCTTATGGGACCACTGTCATATATGCAGTCCATTGTTGATGGATATGTTGTTACGCAGTGCATGACTGTATTCACAAAATTTATCGTTTTTTAGCCCTGGTGATATTTATATGAAATTACAGGGTTGAGGCTGAGAAGAAAGTGTTCATTTCTCAGAGACTCATCTGCCCTCAATGCCAAGGTGTTAATCTTTTTTAGTGGCTGGCCACTGTCTACTGAGTAAAGTCCAGACTTTTTCTTAGCATGTCATTTCAAAGTGTTTCTGGCTTCATTTTTCTGCTTCCTAAACCCTGCCCTCCCCCAAATCTAGGTGTTCATTGTTACCTTAACATACTGAACTCTTCCATGGTCCTGCCTTTGCTTCTAATGTTCCATCTGCTGGATATTCCCTTTTCTTTTGTCTCTGCCTGTCCAACTTCAGCTCATCCTTCCAAGCCCCAGGTACAATGTTTTGTTTTTCATGAAGCTTTCTCTGATTCTACTCAGCCAAAAGTAATCCTCACAAACTCCATTGTACTTTTCTCTTGGGAGACCTATGGCATTCTCTTTTAGTGCTGTTTGTGTGTGGCATATTTTGTCTCCCCTAGGAGACTAACTGGTCCTTGAAAGCTGGGTTCTAGTTTTAGCTGTCACTCTAATCCCCACAGCGTGCGACCATCAGGAGCTCAATTTGTGTTCATTGAGTGAATTGTTAGTCACCATCTTGAAAGTGTCTTCGTTTTGCTTTATCTTTTCAGCTAGATAACCATTTGAGCTGACATATCTGTAAGAGTTATAGAACAAGCTGTGCTGTGAAACAAAAAACACTTCACCCCATGTTGATATAGTTAGAAAGTTTATGGTCTGAGAAAATCTGTGCTTTTTAAACCTCAGAGGGCAGGTGTATTAACAAACTACAGAATTTTCAAATAAATGAAGAATTCCATTACCTCACTATTGCTGTTGATGAATTGGCCTCTGACGACACTTAAGCATCAAAACACACTGCGTCTTTTCAGGTGAGAAGGCTGACATGGGTGATTTGATTAACTTTTAGAAAAGTCTTACAAAAAAGGACCGTTGAACTTTCCCAGTTTGTTTCTGCCTTGGAGTATGCCCTATATCACATAAAGTAGCCAAATCTTTTCCTGTGACTTGTTTCATTATTTTCACAAAGTATTATTTCTTGGGCGCTAACTGGGTTCAGAGGTTACAGATTTAGAATCACAACATCACCAAATCTCACTAGAGATCATGTAGTCAGCCTTCTGTCATATAGCTGAATTCCCACTAAGCATTTATTCACCTCTCAGTAACAGGCAAATTGTCTACTTTTTGAGGTCATCTGTTCCATCATTCAAATCTTCAGACACTCCCGTTAGAGAGTTTTTGCTTTTGTTGTTCAATTTGAGTAAATCTTTCTCCCTCTGTGGCCTGCCCATTGGTTCTAACTCTTGCATAAACAGTCTGATCACTTTTCTACAATATTTAAGGCAATTCTCCTATTTTTCTCCAGGTTAAATATTTTCTGGTCTTTCATCTCTTCCTCTTGTTTCTTAAAATATTATGTTCAAAACTATGAATAGTATTCCAAGTAGATTCTGATCTGTGTTGAGTAGAATAAAAGTCTCACTTTACACAGTGAAGATATTATGTTTTTGTTGCTGTATTTAAAATCACATTAATTTTGGGGGCAATATCATTATCTTCTTGACTCCCATTGAGCATGTACTGTCAGCTTAAGCCTGTAAGGCTTTTCCACACATAGGTAGGCATGCATGACTCATCTGTCTTGTACCTCTACAGTTGTTCTTTTAGACCCAAGTTCTGGACCTTAAGTTTATCCCTGTTAAGATTCATCTTGTTAGATTCAACCTATTGGAACAGTCTGTTGAAGTATTTTTGGTTTTTTGTTGGGCCATCCAGCATATTTGTTCTCCTGCCCAGCTTCTTATCATCTGCAAATTTGATAAGTATGTTCTCTTTTCTCCATCTTAGTTATTAACAGAGATGTTGAGGCAGGCCAGGCTGTAATCATTTCGTTGTACCATGCTATTGCTAGTAGATTTTAATGTGTGGGTATAGAATTGTCAGTTTAGATAGAATATTCTGTAATATAGCAGGAATTGTCTTTTAGGCGAGTAGTCTTATTGTAGCTGCTTAACAACTAATGAGAGATAATAGATATAAGTATGTCATAAGAATAAGATTAGGCACTAGTTTGAAAAGTTGGTGACCCTGCTTATATTCTTATATATAATTAAATATATATTTATTAATATAATATATAATTTTTATAGTCTTTATTTTATTATTATTTTTTTTAGAGATGTGGGGGGTGGTCTCATTATGTTGCCCAAGCTGGCCTTGAACTCCTGGGCTGAAGTGATCCTTCTGCATCAGCCTCCTGAGTAGCTGGGGGAGTATATGTGTGTGCCACTGCACCTGGCTTTATTCTTATGTTATGTGAGATCTTGAACAGAGAGCCCTCTGGACTGATTAGAGGCAATGTGTATAGGGGAAAGGGCCCTAAACTTGGCCTTGTGATGTTTATTCATTTGTTTATTCAGTAAATATATATTGAGTGCCTACTATTAAGCCTTAGAAATAAAATGTTGACAAAAGCCAGACTTGATCTTTGCCTTCAATGATGCATACATTTTCCAGCAGGGGAAACAATGGTAATTACACAAATGTAATCATAATACTTTCTGTGATCTATGTTGTGGACAAGTATTGTCCAACAGAAATGTAATGCAAGCCATATATGTAATTTAAAATATTCTAGTATCTACATTTTTAAAAGTAAAAAGAACAAATGAAAGGGATTTTAATAATAGGTTTTATTTAACCCAATATATTTGAAATATTTCAACATGAAAGCAATATAAAAAATTAATGAGATATTTTATATTCTTTTTCTTGAACTCAATCTTTGTGATCTTAAACTTGCATCACATCTCAATTTGGACTAGCCATATTTAAAGTGCTCAACAGCCACAGGTAGCTAGTGGCTACTGTATTGGACAGCACAGTTCTATACCCAGCTTTATAGACTACTCTGGTGTTGGGTAAATTACTTTCCTTCTTTGTGACTCCTGTTTTCATCAGTAAAATGAAGGATTTGGACTTGCTTATCTTCTAACAATTAAATGTGGTCCCTTCCATATATGAGGGAGCCTTCTGAGGTACTCTAAATAATGTGTGTGTGTGTGTATTTTTTTTGTTTTGTTTTTTTGAGACAGAGTCTCCCTCTATTGCCCAGGCTGGAGTGCAGTGGCGTCATCATGGCTCACTGCAACCTCAAACTCCCGGGCTCAAATGATCCTCCTGCCTCAGCCTCCCGAGTACCTGGGACTATACGCGCGTGCCACTGCGCCCGGCTGATTTTTCTATTTTTAGTAGAGATGGGGGGTCTCACTCTTGCTCAGGCTGGTCTTGAACTCCTGGGATCAAGCAATCCTCCTGCTTCGGCCTCCCAGAGTACTATAAATAATGCATATCTTGATCTGGGTGGTACTTACATGGGTATATATATAATATGTAAAAATTCATCAAGCTGTACACTTAATTAACACTTGTATACTTTATAGTATCTATATTATGCCTCAATAAAGTTTTTTTTTTTTTAAATGAGATCACTTCCAGTTTTTCAATTTGGTTGGTGGCCTTTGCTAAAATCACTCTTAGATGAGCAGACCTTCAGTGGAAATGTGTGATGTGAAAAATGCAAACAGCCAGTGACTCTTTATGTCTTCTTCCCACCAGGATGTGTCTTGTCCGAATGAAGCAGGAAGGCCGGAGTGGGAAATACATGTGTCGTATCATAGTTCATTTTATGTGGGAGGACGTTGAGCAGCGTGGCAGAGTCATGGGGGTAAGTGAGTGCTATCAGATTCTCATCCTGGACAACTCTAGTGAGTGACTGCCTCACTTGAGTTTGGGGTTTTATCTGTTCTAGAATGGCCTTGCTTTTAGATTTCTGTAAAATGCTTCCTAATGTCAAGTGGCAGTTGAGCTAGAGTCCCCTTTCTACCTCTGTGGAGACTGACATGCCACTTCATGTGTTTGTACACATTATTGTGATTTGTCAGTGTGAGGACATCCTGTGTATGGAGATGGGAATATAAAGCCCAAATCATAGTGATAGGAGGGATGGATTTGGTGAATGAGGGAATCAAATAATCCAGTTTAGGGATACTGTGCCTTTGACACCAATTCAGTATTTGAACTAGTCCTTCTGTAGATTAGTTCTGATGGAAGGACCCTGGCATGGGGCCTACACTGTCCTCAGGAACTGAAAAGCAAGCTCCTTGATCACTAGCAACCTGGAAGACTTCGGCAAGATATCTGCTGAAAATGTACATTAGTGTGTTTAATAATTAACCTGAGAAAGGAGAATATATATAGTGTATATATAATATATATGTGACATGGAATGTGATGACAATAGAAAAATGAAACTGAATATTAGAATACAGTTGGTTATATAAATAATAATCTTCCTTTTATGTATATTGTGTGTTTTGTGTGTCTAGACTATGTTGTAGTAGCTTGTAGTTCCTTGTTATTGCTCGTTTCATTGCCTTCCAGCTTGGGAGCATCCAAAGTAGACCCATCAGACTGGGTCATGAAATGGGTTAATTTGGTTTTTTTCGTCACAGAGTGAAGTTCTCCCTGTAGCCTGAGAAGTAAACAAAGTTTATAAATGTATTATAAAAGTTACACGTGCTCATAGAATAAAATTCAAACAATAAAAAGTGTTTAATGTAAAAAACAAGTGTCTTTTTTCCAGTCCAACTCCCCAGAAATAACCATTGTTAAGAGTTGATGTGTCCCTGTAGGTTTTTTTTTTATGAGACGGGATCCTGCTCTGTGGCCCAGGCTAGAGTGCAGTGGCGTCATCATAGCTCACTGCAACCTCCAACTCCTGGGCTCAAGCGATCCTCCTGCCTCAGCCTCCCGAGTAGTTGGGACTACAGGCATCGCAACCACGCCTGGCTGATTTTTCTATTTTTGTAGAGACGGGGTCTCGCTCTTGCCCAGGCTGGTCTCGAACCCCTGAGCTCAAGTGATCTTCCCGCCTTGGCCTCCCAGAGTGCTGGGATTACAGACTAAATGTATAAATGTGTATTATTTTAACATCATACAAATGGGCTTCTACTGTACACACTGTTCTGCATCTTGGCTTTTTTTCCCTTAAAATATATTAGATAGGTTTTTATTTACACATCTATATGTCTTTAAAATTCAAAACGTTTTAACTAAGGTTGAAATCTCTTTAATCATCAATCTCAATCCTGGCCATTTACCTCCTTCCAAGAAGTAACCACTGTTTCCAGTGTGGTATATGTCTTGTAAGACTTTTTCCTGTGTTATCTGTAGAAAATATGTAGTATTGGTTTTGTGTGTGAGTTTTATTGTATATGATGTCATTCTTTATGTACTTATGTGCAACTTTTTTTTCCCTTCAACAATATGTTTTGGAGATTTTTCCATGCAGCGTGGAAGTTAAATGGGAAATCTTCAACTATGTTTTACTTTTATTTATTGTAATTATTTTCAAACACTGCTATGCTATCTGTTGGTATCATGTGCTTACTCTACGTGTAAAATTATAGTCTTTGAGACTAATATCATGGAGATTATGGTTGCCTACTGGGAGTCTGGGTTAAGGGTTTTTTCAAATTCTCATGTGTTTGAAGGCATGTACAAGGAAGCACAGTGCACATGGGTTTGCCTTTAAGAATCTTCATTGACATTTACGTTCCTTTCCATGGGGCAATAGACCATTGGCATTTCTGTTCATTCTAAGAACATGACAGCATATATCAAAGTTTTAGCTGCTGTCATCATCATCATCTCTTTTGGAATCAGTATTCAACTGCCCTTGCAATTGTCCTCTTTGGTTCCTTTTTCCTTTTTTCGTTGTCATTCCTTCTTGCTATCTTAGCTGCTCTATAACATAGGGGAAAAAAAGAAAGTGTTTTTTGTATTCTCTCACGCAACAACAATGAACACAGAATACTTCTGTGACCAGATGTGTAGGGGTTTTTCCTCATACACCAAAGAAGCAATGACTTCTGCAGTGGACACCAGCTGGGTGTCCTCCAACTCAGTTCAATTCTAACACTATCTACCTGGAAATAGTGTCAGATCCCACAGGTTGAGAGCTCCATCCACAAGACTACCCCCCATTTCTGGTGCCAGTCACAAGCTCTGTGTTGTTTCACCTGTGCTTCTGACTGACTGGCTATAAATTGGAGTTCCCACAACCTCCTCCTTAGGTGCAATTAATTTGCTAAAGCAGCTCACAGAACTCAGGGAAATGCTTACTTACGTTTATCGGTTTATTATAAAGGATGTTATAAAGGATACAGATGAAGAAATGCATAGGGGAAGGCATTTGGGAAGGGGTTCATAGCACCATCATCTAAGGACTTCCACTTGTTCAGCTATCTGGAAGCTCTTCAGACCCAGTCCTTTTTGGGTTTTTATGGAAGCTTCATTACAGAGGCATGATTGATTAAATCCTTGGTCATTGGCGATCGACTTAACCTTCAGCCCTTCTCCCCTCCCTGGAGTTTGGTAGTTGGGACCGGAAGTTTCAACCGTCTAATCCTGCCTTGGACTTTCTGGGGACCAGCCTCCATCCTGAACATACCTATGGGCTGTCAGCCATCAGTCAATTCATTAGCATGCAAAAAGACATCACCTTAGAGATTCTAAGGATTTTCAGAGTTGTATGCCAGGAAACAGGTGGAAGACCAAGTACATATTTCACAATATCACAGCTGCCCAGAGTGAGATCAGCAGCCTTTAAGCTATTTATCCAGCTGAGTGTTCCCACATGCCCTCAAGTACTTACTACCCAACTCTGTGATAGCACATGGTGGACATAAGCTGGTGTTGGCATTCTCAAATCATCCCATTTAATGATGACCAGTGATATCCTCTGGTCAGCCAAAGCCTTGTCTGACTGCCAGGCAGTTATGTAGCAGCTCTTCTATTAACAAATCTGTTTTTCTTATCACTGTTGACTAAACTCTGATGGAGGTTGGTTGGGCCACTACAGCCATATGGGCCACAACTGTTCCTATTCTGAATAGCTTAATGAGCCATAGGTTGCTGACTCCTGGACCACAGGAATATTTTAGTTGTCTCCCTCCCCCAGTGAATTTCCTTCTGGGCCTCCATATATCTCTTTACAATACTCAACACTTTCAGCTTTCTCCTATGTTACTTTGTGTGTAATGTCCCTTCTACTTAACTAAGTTTTATAAAAGCAGGAAACTGTCTCATTCAGGTCTTTGCTTATGCAGTGAACATTGAATGAATAAATACTTATCATATGAATGACTAAATTGAACTTTAGCCTCTGGAATTATGTTTTAAAGCTAATTTATCAAATAAATCATACTAATTTATTGTTCTGTGGTCCAGGTGTGCATCAGTGCATTCCCACAGGAATTTTTTCCTTTTTTTCCCCCCACCTCATTGTTTATTTTTATTTAATTAATTTATTTATTTATGTTTTATTTTTTTATTTTTTGGAGACAGGGTCTCGCTCTGTCACCCAGGCTAGAATACAGTGGCCTCATCATAGCTCACTGCAACCTCAAACTCCTGGGCTCACGCAATCCTCCTACCTCAGCCTCCCAAATAGCTGAGACAACAGGTGTGTGCCACCATGCCCAGCTAATTTTGCTATTTTTTATAGAGACAGGGTCTTGCTCTTGCTGAGGCTGGTCTGGAACTGCTGGCCTCAAATATCACCTCTGCTGCCCCCCACCTCGGCCTCCCAAAGAGCTGGGATTATAGGCATGAGCCACCAAGCCTGGCCTCCTCCCTCATTTTATCCAGCCATTTTTTTCTATCTGAATTGGTATAGATGGGGTGCTGCCTATAAGGAAATTGGGGGTTTTTGTTTGTTTGTTTCAAAGAGGGGTTCTCACTCTATTGCTGAGGCTGGAGTGCAGTGGTGTGATCATAGCTCACTGCAGCCTCGAACTCCTGGGCTCAAGTGATCCTCCTGCCTCATCCACCCAAGTTGCTAGGATTACAGGTGTGAACCACTGCTCCTGGCTCAGGAAATGTTTTATTTAGATCAGTGTTTCTCAAACTTTAATGTGCCTATAGTTTACCTGAGGATCTTGTTAAAATACAGATTCTGATTCAGTAGCTTTCAGGGGTGAGGCCAGAGAGTCTACATTTCTAAAAAGCTTCCAGGTAATGCCAATATTTCCAGTGGTGCAGGGTGGGGTAGAGGGCAACCACATTTTACATAGCAAGGTTTAAAGTGATCCGCCAGTAGGCTCTTAAATTGCCTTCATGACGAGAAATGCCCAATTTCTGCTTTGTTACAAAGACTATAAATAAAAGATGATGATTTTAAAATAATAGAGATTTGGAAGAGTTAGAGAATTACTATTATTGCTTTTCTATTATAATTGACTTGATCCCCCTTTTCCAACCTCATGGTATAAATAGACACCCTTTATATAGGCAAGAAAATTGTATATTAACCACTAAGTTGTGAGTGCGTGCATGTGGAAGTGTGTGTGTGTAGAGGAGATCCCAGTCTTCCGTGTGCACCCCCTAAAGAAATGAGACGTGTGGCTGGAGAAAAGTAGTAGGCAGCATGGGGCCAGTCTGGCCTGGTTCTCACCCTGGCTGGCAAATTTTTCTTCTTCTGTGCTTCAGTTTCTTCATACAAAAAGGGGGTTGTGAGGGAACTACATGATCTCTGAGTTTCTTTTCAGCTTTGAAAACCTGTGATTTGAAGGTGGTAATTTGCAAATCTATCTCTGTGTTATTTGGCATCCCAAGTGTACCTCTGTAAGAAAACTCATATAAAAAGTAGAATTTATAAAACCAATCAATGTAGTAGTGATTTTTCTTATGCCAAAAACTTAGAGGCCGTTACTTTGAGTGGATTGGGGTAGGAAAGATCCAGAACTAAGAGAGCCCCTTTCGAGTTAATGCTGAATCAGAAATTTGCATCAGGAACTCCTTTGAAATTTGAATTCTAATCTCACTTGGTGGGAAAATTTTCATTTTACAAAAAGTTGCTTTTTACTAGCTTTTTGGAACCCAACTATTGTGAAAAATGGGACAGACTCATATTACTGGGGAAGCTGGTACAAAAAGCAAGTGTTAAATTTGAGGCTACAAAAATCACATCAATAATTTAGAGTGTTCTGACTTAAAAAAACATTATTTGGGATTTAAACATATAAATTAGCTGTGGAAATAAAGTTCATTATATCACCTCATCTGGTCTTGTTTTATTTCATTAACTGCTTCTTAAAAACCTTTGTGAGCTGAGTTGCAGCTGAAGAGAGGTTGGAGACCATTTTTCCTTGGGCCCTTGCCGCACTCCTGAGTGTTGGTAAGAGTAAAGAACTAAGACTTGACACAGCTGTAAAAACAGACAGCGCCTTTGGCCTCAGCAGTTTCTCCTGGTGCAGGCAGATTTCAGATGTAAATTTCACTTTCTGCCTCTCCTACTAATGAAGTAAGTTTCTTTTGCTGGGTTTGCAGCCAGGTGTGTCCAGTCTTGTGGCTAACCCGGGTGCTTTACTTAATTTTTCCATTTGTGACATTTCAACCAAACTTAAAAAACAAACATAAAAATTAGCTCAAGGCAGTGGCTCAAAGTGTTAATGGTAACTTTAGGCTGGCTAAACGACTTCCTCTCAGTTCTGCCCTGCCAGACATCTCCACCTTGTGGCTCACAATGAGCAGGTTTAAGCTTTCCAAGCCATGGAGACAGAAGTGGGAAGGGATGGGGGTGGGCCATAGTAAGAAATTACAATTTATCCTTATCAGTGGTCTCTGTCATGCCAGTTGCCTCAGCAAGACTTCCAGAATAAGAATGTACCTCCTGTCACATGGTCCTCTGCTCTCTCTGTAGCAGAGCTGCTTGATGGGATGGTGCAGAGGATCTAGGAAGAGGTGGAGGAGCTGCGGGCTGAACTGGACTCCTTTGTGCAATTCTGCTTTGCTTTTCAGACCAGCATTTTGCTTTGTAAGGTCCTCTGTGATCACACTCCAGACTACCTCTCCAAACTCATTTCCTCTGGTTCTTCTTGCACCTTAAATATGTGAAACCTTCTACTACTACGTTTACCTGGCACTTAGTAAGCACCCAGTGAACATCACATCCATCCTTGCTTCACATACTCTTAACTCCAGCCAAGTTGAAAGCCTTGATATTCCTGTCTTGTGTCTTTCCTCATTCTGTGCATACACCCAGATTGCCCAACAACTCAGCCTCAATTCCTTCACATCCTCCCACGCCAAACTGGAAGCCAATCTCAGTTTCCCCTAGCTGGAATTACCTTAATAATTTTTATCTACCCTTCTTTGGGCTTTTACTGTTTCTATTTTGTGTCATTGTCATTCATGTATGTTGACTGTCTTCCAGGTGAATTCCTGGGGGGCAGGATCACACGCATCCCTCTTTGTATTCTCCAAAGTGCCTATCATTGCCCCTGGCTGAAAGGTGCCCAGTAAATATATGAAGAATGAAAGAAGACAGTCCCGGAGGCCCAGAATAATTACTGGAAGAAGTGGGGCAGGGAGATATCCTTTTTTATTCTGAGGGTATTTGTTTGCTGTGTTGGTCTTAAATATTGGAAGAAAAAGAAATAAGAAATCGTTTCCTCCACCGTCAATTTTTCTGTTTCTTTTTTCCATATTCTAATGGAATTATTTGATTTTTAAAAAAAAGCCCAATTTAAACAAAAAGCATTTTATGTTTCTAAACTAACAAAGGTTTTACATTTTTACAGAGGCTCTAGTTTTTCTGAAAATTTCCTTTCAGGCCTCCATAATTCCTCTCCCATCTCCTCCTCCTCCTCCTCCAAAAATCTTCAAACTATTCTGTTTTACTATGAGGGAAAATTTTTGCCGTATCTTGTTTCTCTGGGTCAGAATTAAAATTCAGTGCCAAAGCTATTGTTTTTAAAGACAAGGATATGAATGGCATGAGTGTAAATAAAGAACAATCCCTTGGACTTGAGGCCATGAAAATAAGAATATGTGTGTGCTCACAGATATCAATCATTCTTTTGAAAGTTTTAAAAAATATCCTGAGCTGCTGGAATGGATACTCAAGTTATTAGGGGAGAGAAAGCTAAATTCTTAGGAGGCTGAGTAATTCCATTTTGAGATTGGCTCTTGGCTCATGAATTTAAGCAGGGTCCAGCTGAAGGTGTACCTCTAGTAGATGCATTCCTTTCTTTTTTTCTGAGACAGGGTCTCCCTCTGTTGCCCTGGCTAAAGTGCATCATAGCTCACTGCATCCTCAAACTCCCGGGCTCCAAAGTTTGAGCCCAGCCTCCGGAGTAGCTGGGACTACAGGCGTGCGCCACGACACCTGGCTGATTTTTCTATTTTTAGTAGAGACGGGGTCTTGCTCTTGCTCAGGCTGGTCACAAACTCCTGCATTCCTTTCTCTACACAAGTTTCCTACTCCCATGCCTTAAGAGGTAACAAGAGTTCAAGGAGTAGGGGCTTTAGGCAATTTTCCAACTGATCAGATGGCATGAGGGCATGCAACCAGGATGCCAGTCTGATGGCTCCAGTTGCCTGTCCTTTTGAGTGGCATGCTGGACTTACTCCATTTTGGAAGTTTTCCTGAAAGAGAAGTTATAAACCTTTCTGTATTTGAAATTAAATGAAGCATGAAACTCCTAACAATATACTTGATCATTTTTCTGTTATGGCCATTTTTACTTTCAATTATAGATTGTGAGTTTCCTGAGGTCTAAGTTGTCTTTGTATTGCTACTGTACCTGAAATGGAGCTTTATACATAATAGGCATTCAGTAAATGTTTCTTGAGTGAATGAGTGAGTGAATTTGATCCCCTTTTTTGTTATCTTCAGTTTACCTCATGGAATTTGTATAGGAGAGGGATAGTGACCTAATTCAATTTTTCAAAACCCTGGCTGCCTCAGGGCCCTCACACAATCTGGCCTTTTTGTGATACCCTTCCTTAAGTATTCATGCTGAGTACTCCCAATTCAGCTCATCATTTCAGAACAGTTTACCTCTCCAACCTATCATGTTTCTTTTGCCTCCAGTCTCTGGGTGTCCTATTCCACCAGTCCCCCAACTAGGGACCTTTTTCGTGGAAGACAATTTTTCCACAGACTGGGGGTGGGTGTAGGTGGGGGGGTTTCGGGATGATTCAAGTGCATTACATTTATTGTGCACTTTATTTCTATTATTATTGCATTGTAATATATAATGAAATAATTATACAACTCACCATAGGTTGGGGACCCCTGTCCTATTCCATTTGGTATCTTTTATTCCATAGTCATAACATAACTTAGAGCTGTGTGCATTGAGCACAGCTAAAGCCATTTTCTGAACCTCCCTTTCAGGGGTCACTAATACTTCTCCCTGTGTAAATCTCACTCAGGAGATGGGATAAATAGCTCTGTAAATCTGTATCCTGTCTTACTTCTAATGTCATCAACATCAGTCCAGTCCCCTCTAAGCTAGACTTCTTAGAGTCATCCTTAACTTCTGCCTCATCCTCAACTTCTGCTTCATCCTCTGCATCCAGTTGGCCTGTCAGTTCTCTGCCCATAATATCTCCAGATTTTATCCTGTCCTCTGTTCCATTGCTTCATGGCACTCACCATCCCTCCTTTATTGCCAATAGTTTCTGAACTATATAATTCCTGGACATTCCCCATTCTAATGAACCCTCCCACCGCACAACTGCCAGAAATTTTCTTTCTAAATCCCACTTCTGGTCATGGCCCCCTTGTGTTAGAAATCTCTGAGGGCTCTCATTACATATAGGACAAAATTCAAACTTCTTAGCAATGCTTATAGAACCTTTGTAGTTATGTAGGAGAATGTGCCTGTTCTTAGAAGATACATGCTGAAGTATTTACGGTAAAATGTTTTGATATCTGCAACTTAACCTCAAATGGTTTGGCAAAAGAAAAAAGGGGGCATATGGATATATGGATAGAGATAAAGCAAATGTTGCAACATATTAACACTTGTCAATCGAAAGATTATACAGGTTTTTACTGCATTACTCTTACATCTTTTAAAAAAATTTTGAAATTGTTCACAGTAAAAAATTGGAGGGAAAAGAAAAATTCACATTCTGGCTCCAGCCCACCTCTGTAGTCTAATCTCCAACAAACCATTCCCCTCTTTCCTCCTAAAAAAGTTCATGTGCGTGCACAAACATGTCCCTCATGCCAGACTTTCACTGGTGCTATAGTATGCCATGTTCTTTTATGCCTCTAGACTTCTGTTTATGCTGTTCCCTCTGAAGTGGTTTTATCTCCTGTCTACTCTGTTCATAGCACTATAAGACACAGCTGGATAGTACCCCCTCGAAGAAGCTTTGCCCAGCACTTGCCAATAATGTTAGTACATCTTGCCATTCCCTCCTCTGCATTGCTGCAGCACTTTGCACAAATTTCTGAGATAGAACTTACCATGGTGTGCTCTAATTATTGGTTTATGTAGGTCACTCCTGTTAGATGGGATAAGGATCCTAGGATCTCCGGTGTCTTCACAGTGTGTCTAACATAGTCACTACTCAAATACTTGTTGGATAAACATAGGTTCTTGCTTCTGTTGTTAGCATCTGGCTAGCAGTATCTTCCAAATAGTGACTTAATGAATGATCGTCTCTGGTCCCAGCTGAATTCAATTTTTCTGATCACCCTCTCCCTCCAAAAAAGAGGTTCATTTTCCTCTCCTTGCCCTGCCTCATGGGTTCCCTCGTCAGTGATACTTTTAATCTGCTTTATAGGATAGATGAACCTTAGAATGTTGGACTGAGTGCCTCAGAGATTCTCTAATTCAGTGCTTCTCAGTCTGTGAAGAGGCTCGGGGGTGTGCATTTTGAAAAATCTCTCTCAGAAGATTTCTGATGCGCATCTCAGATTAAGGACCGTAGATCTGGTCCCACTCATTCCTGTGGTGAGGAAATGGAGGACCAGAGAAGCTAATTGATTTGACAGCTAGAAATAGAATGAAGACCAAATAGACTATGCTGATTCTCAGTTCAGGGTCCCCTTTACTATACCATGATACTTTAAAAAAAAAAATCCTCTTCTCCTGTCTTGTTACGAAGGACTTCCAAAGACCAAGAAGACAGCTTTTCTCGACTCTAGAGGCATTCCACTCCTTTGGTGCACTCTCTACTCTTGTATCCAGAATATCTAATTCTGTACAGCAGAGGCTTCCTAGTCAACAGGACTAATAGAGATAAAAGGGGACAGAAGACAGATGAGCATGTTAACAATGTTCTGAATTTGTTTCTTTTTCCAGCATTTAGAGTCTGAATGTCTCCACATCGTCTGAATTTGCCTTAGTTGATTTTACGATTATTTTTCAGAGACTTCTTGGTTGTGTTTTTTTAAGAGTAGGGGAACACCGAGACTGAACACTGTGCTCGGAGGGGCTGGGCAGGGAGGCTAACAAAGGCGGTATTATACTGTGCACAGCAAAGCCAGTAAATGAATTCAGGAGACACCTAGATGTGTTTCTAGAGGAGGGCGTGAGGGGGAAGCGTCTGGTGAAAAGGCAGAAAGGTGGGATTAAGATAAATTAAAATGGGGCCAGCATGTTGGACAGGGGACAGCCTCTTCCTGTTCCAGTGCCTCAGATTTCTCATTCTACTTCGTTCAAAAGTTAAAACTAGCTAGTCTTTATCGTGTACCTCATAGTCACCCTCCCATCCCCCACTCTTACTTAGGAAAAAAACTTAGTTTTAAGACTATTTCAGCGTGGTACAGCAGTGTTTATTACTTGAGTGCTACATTTATTGGATGTTCCTGGGGAATCTTAGACTGTTAAAACTGGAAAGGAACATTGAAATAATCTAGTCCAGAGATTCTCAATGTGTGGTCCCCAGGCCAGCAGCCTCAACATCACCTGGAAACTTGTTAAGAATGCAAGTTCTAGGGTCACATCCTGGATCTTCAGAATCAGAAGCTTTTGGCTCTGGAAGAGATGAATATAAGTTAGAAACTGAAGAGTAGAACTCAGGTCTCCTATTTGCCAGCTCTTACTGTTCTCCTTGCTAAGTAGAGCAGGGGCTAGGCATGAGCTAATGACACGTGAAAGTTGAGGATTTCAGCATGATACAAAACAGTTCCTCAGAAGTAGTAGCTAACATTTATTGAGCATTTTCTTTTTGCCATGCACTTAGCAAGCACCATTTGAATTTTGTAACATCTTAGCAACAATCTTAACCTGTGAGATTGGTGGTATTTCTATCCTCATTTTACAGATAAGGAAACTAAGGCTCAGAGAGTAGTATATTGGTTTTCCATAGCAGCTGTAACAGATTAACACAAACTTGATGGTTTAAAACAACAGAAATTTATTCTCTTATAGTTCTGGAGGCCAGTAATCCATGTCACTGGGCTAAAATAAAGTGTTAGCAGGGCTGTGCTCCTTCTGGAGGCTCTAGAGGAGAATCTTGCCCCTTTCAGTCTCTTGTGGCTGTGTCACTCTAATCTCTGTCTCTGTGGTCATGTTGCCTCCTCCTCTTCTCTCTCTTATAAGGATGTGTGTGATTGTATTTAGGGCCCACCTGCGTAATCTAGGCTATTCTTCCCATCTCAAGAGTCTTCATTTAAGCGCAGCCACAAAGTCCTTTCTTTCCATATAAGGTAACATTCACAGGTTCTAGGCATTAGGACATAGATATCTTTTGGGAGACCATTATTCAGCCTACCACAGTCAGGCAGTTTAACCAGGCTTATACAGTAAATATGGGAGCCTGGATTGGAACCCAAACCTGCCAGACTCTAGAGCCCATGATCTTATTCACTACTCTGTACTGCCTGAACAGGTCCTTACCCAAAACTATGGCTCTTGCATTAGCATTAAGATTTTTAACCAAAGTGTTGTTTCCTTCCTCCTTTAACTTCCATAATATTCACTTGTCATGTAGCACTGAACCTACCTTAACTCCTACATTGTACGGCTCTTTCCACGGTCCCTGTTCTCTTCCCTGTACTGGAGGGCAAAACTAGGGCATCTCGGTGTGTTGGTCCTAGCACCTCCAGTTAGATTGTTAGCTCCTAGAGAGCAGAGATTCCATTTTTCCGTTTTTAAAAATGGAGACATAATTCACATACCATAAAATTCACCATTTTAAATGTGCTTTTTAGCAATTTCTTTTTAAAAAAATTTTTTTCATCCTTGAGGGCAAAGAGCTTTTTAGCAATTTCACAATGTTATGCACCCATTACCGCTATCTAATTCCGTAACATTTTCATCACCTCAGAAAGAAATCCCAAGCCTATTAGCAGTCACTCCTCGTGCCCCCTGTCCCCCAGCCCCTGGAAACCACTACTTTACATTCTGTCTGTATGGATTTACCTATTTTGGGCATTTCATATAAATGGAATCATGTAAGATGTAGCCTTTTTTGTTTGGCTCCTTTCACTTAGCATAATGATTTCAAGGTTCATCCATGTTGTAGCATGTTTCAGTACTTCATTCTTTTTATAGATAGTCTGTTGTGTGGATATCACATTTTATTAACAATTTGTGAGTTGATGGACATTTGGGTTATTTCCACTTTTTGGCTTTCATGAATAATGCTGCTGTGAACATTCATATACAAGTTTTTGTCTGAACATATGTTTTCCTTTCTCTTGGGAATATACCTAGGAGTGGAATTGCTGGGTCATATGGTGACTCTATGTTAACTTTTTGAGGAACTCAGATATTGTATCTTTCGTCAAGTTATTTGAATTCCTAGATGATATCCATTGTTATTTGTTTATAATGAAATAACATTATCACAATATGTAGTCTTAATTGCCACATATTTTACCCATAGTTTTAGACAGTAATAAGAAGGGACAGTGTGGTATAATGGAAGTTCTAGCCAGGCCAGCCGCTCTCTGGGTAAGCGTGAGTAAGTCAAATCACCTCACCTCTCTGGGGAGGAGAGTTAGATGATTTCTTCATTCTCTTCCAGACTTAACATTCTCCAACTCTGTGAAAGTCTGAAAAGCTAGCTTTGTGTTAAATTCCCGAGCTTGTGTTCTGTTTTTTTAGCAGTTCATCATTCTCTGACTGATTCTGTTCCCAGACACAAACAAGGTTTTACCCATCTATCCATCCATTTTATTGTGGCCTGTTAGCTTCCAGGTACTATGCTAAGTGCTTCAGATACAAAGACGACTAAGACATTGTCCATGACTCTAGTCTAGTAGGATAAGACAAACATATAAACAGATAATTAAAATATTAAGAAATTATAATGTTTTAAAATTGCTGAGAATGCCCAAAGAAGAAAAGCTTGGGGTAGGTAACATTTGGGTTACATCTTTTCAGATAAGTGGGTGTTTGCTAGACAAGAAAAGAATTCCAGGTAGAGGAATAGTGTGGATAAAGGCACAGAGTGGTGCGAGAGGGCAGAGAATGTTTAGCTTCATTTGGTGACTTTATTCCTTCTTTTTCTGCAGTGGTGAAAACAGATTCTCTTTATCCAAACTAGCTCCATTTTGAGATCCTTCTGTGTGTCTGATATTTATAGAGTCATCGACTCAAGGTCTGCAAAGTAACATATTTTGTCATAATTACTGGCCACAAGTAGATCTTCCTTATTTTTAAAGGGCACTTCAGAGTCAATTTCTGAGTAAGAGGGTTCGGTAAATGGTTGAGGAGTCTTGGTCAAGATTTGGGTTTTCTCCATAGCACCATCTCAGTTTGGGCTCTCGCAAATACCCCCATGTCCCTCTAAGGGTTTTGGTTACATAAAAGGATCAGGATTGTAAAATTTTACAATGTGATCAGCACAGCACAAATTGAATTTCTAACCTTTGACTAGAAACATACATGGAAGGCTTTGTGTTTTAAACTGCCCCCTTCCCAGCCCCCCAGCCTTCATGAGAGGTCATTGTACAGCTCTTTCCATGGTCACTGTTCTCTTCCCTTTTACTGGAGGGCAAAACTAGGGCAGAGAAATAATTTTTATTCACTTCTGAAAGGTTACAGTAATAAAGAAACTCTTGTTAACATCAGAGAACGTTGCAGCCAAGAGTTTTCACAGTCTGGCATTGTTTATTTTACATGTAATTTGGAACCTTCTGCACTCTTAAAATATTGGCACAAAAATGTTTTAACTCTTGAAGTACTTCACCGTACATAGCAGTAGTGTGGTGTTGGAGGGGCAGCAGGACTCTGGAGAGCTGTTTGTCCTGTTCCTGTTGGAGAATGAAATGATATAAGGATGTGTACATGTGTACATGTACAACAAACACACTCGTGTATATATACGCCTATCTGCATTTAGAATTAAGAACTTTCTCTGTCCTGGTGAACTTATATGCTTCCCTTTATTAAACAATGAGAATGGTAAAACAATCCTGCTTTCCTTTTGCCATGACTGCCAGAAAGTACGAGCTTCCCTTATTTAGATATTTGATATAATTATTCATTATCCTCTTTCTGCCCCCCCCAACTTTATTACTTAACTCTTTTCTTTTATATTTATTTTGGTTGAGAGGCATACTATTGGCCAAACTCTGTGCCAGGCATTTTGTAGACATCATCTCATTTAATCCTTACAAATTACCTTGTGATAGAGTTGGGATTATTACAACTGAGGAGAACTGAGGGGCAGAAAAGTTAAAGGACTTGGCTGTGACCACCATAGTAAGTCACAAGCCCAGATCTGACTGATTTCAAAATCTTTGCTTTAAAAAAAACACAACAAACTTTGCTCTTTGGGCCATAACACAGACCCTTTGTTGTAAGCCAATCTGAACCTTTTTTGGAAGTAGGTAGAATGTAAGTAATAATGAATGAGTACATTAATGAACTAACCTATTAATTGATAGGAGCACAAGCCACTAATGTTAAATGAATTAATAATACACAGAAGTACTTGGCTCCATCATAGGGTTTTTGTTGTTGCTATTGTTTTGTTAGATTGAAATTAAGATTTGAAAACAATCACAGAAGGATGCCATGAGTTAAATGGGAAGAATGTTAGGCTGGGGATTAGGCTTCCTTAGTTCCAAGCTCAACTTTGCTCCCCAGAGTTCGGAGGACCTCCTCCTTCTCCCATCTGTTTCACGTATTGTGGGCTTAAAATAGAGCTATTTATTGACCCAGCCCTTGCTAAGACCTAGTCATTCCCCAGGACTGACCATGTTCTCTGTAACCTGTCTGGGGACTGTGGCCTGCTGCCCCATAAGCTCTCTTTTCTCCAAAGCTGACACTTTCTTCCTTGGCCTGCAAAGTAGAGCTTTGGCAAAAGAGGCAGAACTTGCCACCACCAGGTGAGCTCTGCAGAGCTGTCACCAAGCCATGCCCTTCTCCAGTAGAGGGCTCCTTCCCCTGCAGGAGTCCCACCCCGTCTCTGAGGAAAGGATGCTGTGCTGCATGTATACCATGGTCACCATGTCTGTCCTGCAGGCTGTCGACCTTCTGTTAAAGCCAGGTAGGGGATCCTGTACCCTCTGGTCCTGATCCGTTTCCAGTGCCCTACAAAGGAATAAGAAGGGCTTGGGACCTTTCAGCAATTCTTTGCTCAGAGAGGTCTGTTCTCTTTTGGAAGACACACCCACCTTTGGCTTCTTGACCTGCAGGAGCTGTCCCTATGATGGAGAATACAGATTAGTACATGCATATGCAAGTCTGGGCCAGGGAAACATTCCCCCCAAATCTAGTGAGGGCCCCTTTATGTTTTGCTATCCACCTCTAAGGTGCGGGCATTCATTGCTAAAAAGTTTCCCAAGCAGTTACCTCCCATCAGAGGGGCTTTGGAACCAGACAGACATGGGTTCTAATACCTGCTGTGCCACAATATTGCCTTGAGACCCTGGGCAAGTCTCTTTACCTCTCATTGTCTCTATTCCTTCCTCTGTAAGATAAGTCACACCTAGTGTGGGACTTAAACAACATGACTTAGTACAGTGCTTGGCACACATTAGGCACTTGATAAATGGGAGCTATTGGGGTACTGTATTTGGACCTTTTCAGTAGCACCTAGCTTAAGCCACCTTACTTTGAAAGGATTTATGGATGCATCTGTCACACCCACTGGAGTTTGGCTTTCTGGAGGACAGAGATCAAATCTTTCATCTTTCTATGTCCTGTTCTGGCTGGCATGGGTCAGGTGCATAGCAGGCACTCAGTTGATGTTGGCTGAATCTGTTAGGACGACTTGCGCAGAGCAGGGGGGACATGAATGCTTTAGTTTCTCCATCTGTTCCTGGGGAAATAGTAACCCCTTATTTGGGAGCCTTTGAGGACAATTTAAAACGATATGTGTGAAGTGTTTGGAGCCCTTTGAAAGGAGGGTACTGGAGAAATTAATGGTGTTTTTGCTATTCTTGGGAAAGCCCTTTGTGGTTCCCAGTGAATAAATTACTTGGAGTGAGTTTTCTAACACCTCCTACTCTGCTCTGTTCACTGTGGCTTTTTTTTTTTTTTAATAACTGTCTGCTGTAATGCTTCTTTGCCCGTGACTTAAAAAGATATATATTTTTGGTGTTGGACTTTTGACCCCTTTCTGCTCCCAGGAGAGAAATTTCTATCAGAATAATAAAAGGTGTAAACTGTGTGTGTTACCCCTTTTCTTGGGCAGTTTAGCTGCTGGGGTGAAGAATCAGCAGGCTTGTGGTATGTGTATGGTCATGGGGCAAAATGATTCCTGGTAAGCACTCAGTGGCCTTCTAAGCATCTCCCACTCTACTCCTTTTCATCCCTGTCCCATGCCCTTTCGCTAAGATTCTTCGGATTTCAAATGAACCCAGTCGTCTTTGGCATTTTGAGTACAGATATTTATGGCTATACTACCCTTTCTTTCAAAGACAAGATGTTTACCATCTGTTGTGCTTTAGGTCCCAAGGTGAGTGGCCTGCCAAAGAAGAGCCTCCCTCTAGAGGAAGGAGAATATGGGAGAGTTGAAAAACCATTCACTAGTCTTGGAGCCAGAAGAGTAGGGAATTAAACTTGGTTCCTCAATTAACCGGCAGATTCAGATGAAGAGCCTGGACCGGGTTATTTCTAAGGGCCCTACTGGCTTGGAAAAAATTTCTCAGATGAAAATTTTCCATCCCAGGTTAGGATTTACAAGAGTGAACAGCAGTTTGCAAGACCTTCTGCTTGTTTTCCAAGTGTCTGTTGCCGTGTAGCCCTGGAAGAACTGGCTCTGTCCCTAATATCCTCAGCTCAGTGGGCTCAGAAGAGACTAGAGTGGCGTGGGGACAAATGTGGGCTTCAGAATATACTAGGGATGTCTGGTCTGAAGCAGTGGCTGGATATGGATGTCAGAAGAATCCCACTTGGTGATGATCCTCAGGGACTTTGTAGAGGAGGTCTGTAATGTTTTGGCTGATGGCAGGAAGCTCCAGCCAGGGCTGTCCCTAGCTGGTCAGAATTGCACAGCAGTCAGTGTTTATGTTTTGTGCCATCTCTCTCCTAATCAGTTCAGTGGTCTGCAAGCTCCTAAAGCTTGGCAGCCACAAAGATGATCCTAATTCAGCCCTTTCTAAGTGAGCACACTTTGTCCTGGCAAGGAAAATGGCTTGTACAGTGTCACATATTAGTAGTAGCAAAGCAGAGACTGAAACTCACTTCTCTTCATTCATTCTATTGTTCTTTTCATTACATGATACTGTCATCTTTGCTGTTTTCTAGAGCTATCACACATACCCTTCATTTTGTCTTACTGGGAAAAGCTTCCTATCTTACAGACCTCTTTTGATCCTTTTCTCTTAAGGTCAGCGTTCCAGTGTCTAGCACAGTGCTTAGCACATAACAGTCCTTCATCAGATGTTGAGTGGTGGGTGAGTGAGTGAACTCACAGTCTATTCCTAACCCTTTTCTTAGAATCAGTTCTCTACTGCTACCTTACCTGATAAACTAATTTATGCTAAATTGTTAATGGATGCTATTAATAACAGGATAATGTTTTAATGATCCCAGATAACATTTGCATTTTAATGGGAGCTTTCTGTAATTAGTGTCTTCTGACAAAGGAGTGGTTGCAGTAGTAAGATGTACAGGCATTGTGAGGAGCTCTTGGGGTGAGGCAAGCTTGATGATGTCCCTCATGCCATGTCTAGTAAAGTGGGCAGCTGTCTGCTCTTTTCTCCTGTGGGTTAAACCCCATGGATACTACCAGGGGGCAGCGGCTCTGCCAAGATCTGAATGGCTATGTGAATAAGTTCTGGAGGTTAAGGAGGCAGATCCAGGGTAAGGTAGAGTGAGGTGTTTATTGCAGCTGCCCTGGATGTGCCAGGAGTATTTCTGGATCCATTGGTGAGGCAACTGTAACACTCCTTTCTCCTCTTGTTTCCCCAGAATACTGGGTAAGTGACCCTGTGGGGTTGGTTAGAGCTGAAGGGGCCCAGCTGGAATGGAGGATCTTCTTTCTCCATGTCGTTGCTGTGTAGTTAGTCTTTCTGAGTGTCATTGCTACTTGCCATAAATATGACATGCGTGGTTCTCAAAGGAGAGGGAGCCTTTCTTTCGACAACCACCGTCAGGCTTCAACTATCCTACTGGGGCTCAGAACCAGTCCTGACCTCTCACCTAAACTCACCGTTGGCTGCTTCACTGGTCCTCTTGCCTCTTGACTCTCGTAATCTCAGATTCATTCTGCATATTGTTCAACAGCCTGGCTAATCTTCCTAAACACTATTTATGTCAAATTATTCATTACACAGAAACCCACATGGCTCCTCAGTGGCTGCTAGATGTACACTATACCCCTTAGTCTGTCTTCAAGGCTCTCTGCAAATCACTATCATTTTATCATCTTTTCTGCCTGTAGAACTTTTCTTCCAGTCTCTGCCTGTCCATATTCCACTGACTGACTCTGGAAATCTTCCCTAATCACTCCAGATTTACATTGTGTCTTATTCTACCAATGTGATTGTAAATTTCTTTTCTTTCTTTTTTTTTTTTTTTTTTTTAGAGACAGGGTCTCGCTCTGTTGCCCAGGCTGGAGTGCGATGGTGCAGTCATAGCTCATTGTAACCATGAACTCCTGGGCTCCAACGATCCTCATGCCTCAGCTTCCAGAGTAGCTGGCATTACAGGCACACACCACCACACTCGGCTAATTCTTTTATTTTTTGTGGAGACGGGATCTCAATATGTTGTCCAGGCTGATCTCAAACTCCTGGCCTCAAACTATCCTCCCTGCTTGGCCTCCCAAAGTACTGGGATTACAGGT
Source organism: Daubentonia madagascariensis (assembly GCA_023783475.1). Lineage (NCBI taxonomy): Eukaryota > Metazoa > Chordata > Mammalia > Primates > Daubentoniidae > Daubentonia > Daubentonia madagascariensis. The sequence goes on along the minus strand of JAKFHU010002136.1, from coordinate 19,083,241 downwards.
GTGAGCCACCGCGCCCAGCTCTGATTGTAAATTTCTTAAGTGCAAGGATCATGAGTCATCCTGGAGTAACCTCATGGCTCAGCACAGAGCAAGGCACACTGTAAGTACATAGGATATATTTTTAAATTTGATTTAACAAGTAGTTTGTTGCATTGCAAGAGGCTCCAAGGGAAGAGTAGAATGAAGTAAAGATAATCCTTTCTAAAATTGACATAGGTGTTGAGGTATCTGTGCTAGGTATATGGTTAAAGCACATTCTGGATAGTGTTTTCTTTCTTTTTTTCTTTTTCCTTTTTTTCTTTTTTTAGACAGGGTCTTGTTCTGTCACCTGGGCTAGAGTGCAGTGGCGTCATCATAGCTCACTGTAACCTCCAACTCCTGGGCTCAAGTGATCCTCCTGCCTCAGCCTCCCAAGTAGCTGGGTCTATAGGCGTGCTGCACCATTGCCTAGCTAAAATATTTTCTTGATTAATTTTCCTCAACTATTTGCTTGACCCTTTCTCATCCAGCACAGTGGTGCAGAACAGAAAGATGCATATGGAGGTGTGGTGCTTCTTGTTCTCCTTCCCTCACTGTACCCAGGTGCTCTCCACTGTCATAAAGAGTTCACTCAGTATCTGCTATGTGCCAGGCATTGATCTGGGGATACAGATGGGACTAAAATGTGGCTTTTGTCCTCCAGGATTTACAGTGAAGCTTCCAGCAAACATCCTTTATTCTGTCCCTGAGTGGTTTCTACTACCTTCACATCGGTGCTTGCCAGCTCTTGGCAGCAGAAGGCTCCCAACCTGTCCCCACATTTATACACCATACATGGCACTGGGCAGTTCTCATCTTAGGGACCTTGAATGACAGGATTAGGGCAATAACACTAAATTACCGCCTGACGGTCTATATATTTTATTTGTTTGGTTTATTGTGTCCCCTTCTCCCCTTTCTAGAATGTAAGCTCCAGGAGTTCAGAAATTGTCTCTTGTTTCCTGCTATAGCGTTAGCTCCTAGAATAGTGCTTGATGCATGGTTAACACTGAATATACATTTGATAAAGACACTATTGAATTTATTTCCTCTAGGTACAGTAGCATTATTAATTTGTATGGTTCTATTAAGGATTGTTTCATTCATTCATTTATTCAAGGAACATTTTTGTCTCTCACTATGTGCTAATCCCTAAATGCTGTTGGTAGAGAATATACCAGAGAGAAGTGATCTTACAGGGCTTACAATCTAGTTTATGCCACGAAGAGAAATGAAATTGAATGTTTCCTAGGTTCACTTCCAAATAAAATAGACAAACAAGTAAGATATGAGTTCACCTGCTGTTTTGTTTTGTTTTGTTTTTGCTGCAGGCTTCCTAGAGAAGCTGTCCCAGAGCAGGACTGAGTATGATGGCAGGATGGGCAGGAGAGTAGGCAAACCCCTGGGTGCTGAGGGGAAGGCCAGAGACTTCCAGGCCCTCATCTCTAGGTTGGGGATCGGGTTAGGTTTGTAACCTCCTTTCCAAGGCAGTGTCACAGAGTAGTTGAGAGTGTTCAGGCACTGAAACCAGACGGTTTGGGCTCAGATCCTGCCCCAGCTTTGTGACCTTGGGCAAGTCTCTGTGCCTCAGTTTCCTCTCTGCAAAATAGGGATGATAACTGTGATACCTACCTCACATCTTATAGAATTGTGAGGGTTAAATGAGTTATCACATGTGAAGCTCTTTGAATAGTGCCTGAGAGTGAAATAGATGTTTACTGCTATTTTATTACTTCTTGTTCAGCATTTTAATCTCACATGTTAATATAAAAAGAAAAAGGAAAGATAATATTGCATAGTTTTGATGGGAAAACTGAGACTCAGAGTGATTTGTCTTCCAGAGTCACAAGGTGGGGAAACGGGGTTGTTGGGGCCCCAAATTTACTTAGATTTCAGTACATTTCCTAGGCCTGAGTTGGGACTTGAATACCCAGATGACCAAAAAGAGCATCTCTTTAACAGGTACAGAATTCTGAGTTTTTCTCTTTCCTTTGGATAAAATATTCTTTTCAGAACATTTTACTGTAAAAAAGAAGACCAAAAAAAGAGAATTTGAATTACTCTGTAGAGATGGAGCCCCTCTCAGAGCTCACAAGGCCAAGTGTCAGTTCCATTTTAGGGGGTATCTGAACCTCACTCCTCGCCTCACCCTTGACCTCCTCACCACTCCTTAGTGGGAGTGATCGTATCACTTCTACCTGGGATGCTTCTACAGCATTCTATAAGCTATCACCTGAATGGCAGTTCTGTTTGAGCCTTAAGAGCATGTTGGGGCTGGGCACAGTGGCTCATGCATGTAATCCCAGCACTTTGGGAGGCTGAGGCGGGAGGATCACTTGAGGCCAGGAGTTTGAGACCAGCCTGAGCAACATGGTGACACCCCATCTCTACAAAACATAAGAAAAATAAGGCCAGGCACCAGGGCTCACACCTGTAATCCTACACTTTGGGAGGCCAAGGTGGGAGGATTGCTTGAGGCCAGGAATTTGAGACCAGAGCAAGACCCTGTCTCTTTAAAAAAAAAAAAATTATCTGGGTACAGTGGCATGCACCTATAGTCCCAACTATTCAGGAGGCTTGAGGTGGGAGGGTCACTTAAGCCCAGGGGTTCAAGGCTGCAGTGAGCTGTGATCTGGCCACTGCATTCCAACCTAGGTGACAGAGTGAGACCCTATCTCTGAAAAAAACAAAAAGATAAAGCAACAAAAGAATGTTGGAGTAGGAGTGGAAAGACCTTGTTTCTGTGAACATCTTGACCAATTATTAGTCAAGTGATAATTGGGTGAGTCGCTTGACCTTTCTGAGCCTTTGCTTCCTCATCTCTACAGCAGGGAACAACCTCTTTCTCACATTATCATTGGGTCAGTATTTTTGGAAAATGTACAGTTCTGAACAGTAAGCAGTAAGAACACAGCAATGAAAGACAAACGTTGGGTGAAATGAAAACAATGAAAATATCTGCTTTACTTTTTGAACTGTAGACTTTTGTCTGACCTGCTGTGCCCAGGTGGAGTCACCAGTTAACTTGAGTGACTCGGTTCATTAGGGTGGCCCTACCTCTTTCGCTGTCCGTCACTGTGGAGAAGAAGGCAGGGCTATTGGATGAGGGGGCTAGGAACCTCAAGATTTGTAAGGGGCTCAATTTTGGATCCTCTGAGAAAATGTTGCCTTCTAGGCAGCATATCTATTTTAGGATCACTGAGTGGGAAAGGACTCTGAGGTTAGTGATCTCAGTGTTGCCTTTAGGTCCTCTAGGTTGTTTAGGTCCTAAGCATCCATGACAAGTGACAGTGCTTTAGCTCCATGAGCAAAGAACTCACTACTTGTTAATTATCTATATTCACCTGTTTGGCTTATATGTCTATGCATTTGAGATGGTTGCTAGTGATGGGGAACAAGCATCCTGTAGCTTTCCACTGTACCCAGTCTGCCTAAATTTAATAGAAAATCATTAAAAAGCAAAGTTGTGCCTGCAGGTTTTCTGTGCTCTTAAATGCAGTCATGAGGCTCAGAGTGCAATTAGGAGTCTACAAGTGTCTCTGGAAACCTGAGTATGTCAGCATCTTTCTGACAGTAATCAGACCTCGTGGCTGCAGAGAGAATGCAGAGGACACAGGGGAATGATATCTACTGACATGTAGTGAACAGATTACTGGAAATGGGGCTCAGGCTCCTATGCCCTGGTGTGTTATACCCCTGCTGCACTGGAGACGCCTGCCGGGCTCCAAATAAATACACATCTTGCTCATATTACATCTTATCCGAGTAAGATTTTCCATTACCACAACATAGGAGACATTGAGGGCACAGTGATTGCTAAAATCATACAAGACTGGTTGTTTGCACTTGGTGCTGCCAGGGTCAGAAAGTCATCAGCGTACGATTGCATATAACTGTTGTGTTCTTTCTTCATCATCTTTCTTCTCTCTTCACTTTCTTCAGTGAGGTTTGATGATGTGCGAGTCACAGCCTCACCTTTCCCCTCCCCATCCACTTGATAAGCAAATCCTGTTGAGCCTAGTGTAGACATATCTCTTGAAAGCATTCCTTCCTCTTTATTGCCACTTATATTGATTCAATTCCTTACCGACTCTCACCTAGACTATTGCAGCAGCCTCCTCTAGTAGCCCTGCCTCTGGTCCTTTTCCAACGTTGTGGTCCTCACTTCTAGGGTTACTTTGTGAAAATAAATGTCTATGTAATTTCCCTGTGTGTAGAACCCTTCCTTGTCTTTCCTTCATGTGGCATTCAGGGCCATTTACAATCTAACACAAACTGCCTTTCCAACTCCACCTTCTGCTTCTTCCCACCATGAGCTCTTTGTTACAAATTTTCCTCTGAAAATGCTGTACTTGTTTACCTCTCTGTGGCCTTGCACATACAGTTCTTTCTGTCTGAACATACCTGTTCACCTTTTAATACCTAGTATAATAAATGTTGCCTCTTCTCTGAAGCCTTTTACCCCCCACACCATTGCCATTTTTTACATACGGTGTGCTAAGTGTGTCTTCCGTATGAGATTATGAACTTCTTGAGGACAAGTACTGTATTTTATTCATCTAATTTTTACTCCTAGCACATACCACAATCCCTAGAATACAGTAGGCACTCAATACATGCTTATCAAACATGTACAAGGCAATGTAGAATTCTTCACTGAGACAGCTTATAGTCTAACAAGGAACAAATTACTTCGTGATACTACTGTGCAGAATGGGATGAGTAACATAAGAGAGGCTTTAATACACACATGGTTAAGTCACAGATTAAAATACCTGTTTGAGAAAAACCATTTGTAATTGGAATTTTCTTTTATTGTTGTAAAATATACACAAGATTATATTTACCATTTTAACCATTTGTAAGTGTACAATTTAGTGGCATTAAGTACATTCACAGTGTTATGTAACCATCATTACCTATACCTAAAAATTTTTCATCGTCCCTAACAAAAACTCTGTACCCATGAGTAATAACTCCTCCATTCCTCCTCCCCTCAGCCCCAGGTAGCTTCTGTTCTACTTCTATGTCTGAATGTGCCTAAATACCTCATATAAGTGGAATTATACAGTATCTGTCCTTTTGTGTCTGACTTATTTCACTATGTAAAATATTTTCAAGGTCCATCCATGTTATAGCATATATCAAAATTTCGTGCCTTTTTATGGCAGAATAATATTCCAAATACTCCACTGTATGTCTGTACCACATCTTGTTTATTTATTCTTCTGTTGACGGACACTTGGGTTGTTTCCACCTTTTGGCTATTGTAAATAATGCTGCTGTGAAAATGGTATACAAATATCTACTCGTCACTGCTTTCAGTTCTTTTGGCTATATAGTTAGGGGTGGGATTGCTGGGTCATAGGGTAGTTCTGTGTGTAGCCATTTGAGAAACCACCACTTTTCCACAGTGTCTGTACCATTTTACGTTCCCTTCAGTGACTCATGAGGGTTCCAGTTTTTCTACATCCTTGCCAACCCTTATTTTTCTTTTCCTTTCATTTTAAATTATAGCCATCCTAGTAGGTGAGAATAGAATTATCTTTTATTGTCTTGCTAATTGGTTCTACCTTGATTATTAGCCATTAATGACCACTAATAAAGTAAACTGTTTTCACTTTCCAAATCCTGTGTTTCACAACAGAAAACCAAAGCCCGGGCTGGGTGCAGTGGTTCATGCCTGTAATCCTAGCACCCTGGGAGGCCGAGGCAGGAGGATCATTTGAGCTCAGGAGTTCGAGACCAGCCTGAGTAAGAGTGAGACCCCGTCTCTACTAAAAAAAGAAAAATTAGCCGGGCATCATGGTGCGCACCTGTAGTCCCAGCTACTTGGGAGGCTGAGGCAGGAGGATCACTTCAGCCCAGGAGTTTGAGGTTGCAGTGAGCTGTGATGATACCACTGCACTCTACCCAGGACCACAGAGTGAGACTGTCTCAAAAAACAAAAAAAAACAAAGCTTGACCAAAACTTTCACAGACTAGTAGTTGTTAACAGGGCATAAGCCCTTTCTTAAACTTGGAAGTATAAGGAGAAAGGTACCTCTTAGAAAATTTCCTATTATTCTTTGATAGCACTGGTTATAGAGCAGGCAGGAATCAAAGGTCTGTTTACTTCAGAGTAGTTGGCTTTTATCTTGTTAGAGTAATGATAGAGAGAGAGGGAGAGAGAGAGAGAGAAACTCAGTTCCCCACTTCGTATTTTCTTCCTCTGACAATGTGAAGTTCTCTCTCTATTCAGTCAGAACTCGTCTTTTTACCTTAGACTTCTGTATAAGCCGTGCGTGGTGGCTCATGTCTGTAATCCCAGCAGCTTGGGAAGCTGAGGCGGGAGGATCACTTGAGGCCAGGAGTTTGAGACTAGCCTGGGCAACATAGTGAGACCCCTTCTTTAAAAAAATTTTTTTTAAATTAGCTGGATGTGGTAGCACACTCATGTAGTCCTAGCTACTTGGGAGACTGAGGAGAGAGGATTGTTTGAGCCCAGGAATTTGAGGCTGCAGTGAGCTATGATTGTGCCACTGTACTCCAGCCTGAGTGACAGAGCAAGACCCCATCTCTTAAAACAAACAGACAAACAAAAAACCTTCTCTATAAGTATTTTGATTCCAAATTGTGAACTCTAGCAAATGGTGGTACAGTCATGCGTTGCTTAACTCTGGGGACATGTTCTGAGAAATGTGTCATTAGGTGATTTCATCATTGTGGTAACATCATAGAGTATACTTAAACAAACCTGGATAGTGTAGCTTACTATATACCAAGGCTATATGGTATAGCTCCTAGGCTACAAAAGTGTGAAGCATGTTACGGTACTGAATGCTGTAGGCAATTGTAACACAGTAGTATTTGTGTATTGAAACATATCTAAACATAGACAATGTACAGTAAAAATACAGAATTGTAATCTTATGGGACCACTGTTGTATATGTGATCAGTCATTGACTGAAACAACATTATGTGGCACATAACTGTAATGGAACTAGAGGTGGTCTGGAAACTTATTTCAGTACAAGAGATTGATTGATAGAGTTGTGAGGTTTCAGAGGCCATGTAAGGGCAGACTAAAAAGACAGGAGTTGGGCCCCCTCAGGCTAGAGTAGAGTTGTGTTTGAAAACCATGAAAATAGCAGTGGCATGTACATAGACTTGCTCAGCCCCTCTCCAAATCCTTGTACTTGGAGAGCTTTTTTGAAATTTGTAAAAGTACTACAAAAAGTAATTATGACAGACAATGTCATATTGATGTGTTCTGATGTGTGCCAAGCAGTGTGCCATATTTGCCCTCAAGGAGCTCACCATCTAATGCAGTGTGTCTGTGTGTTTGGAAGGGGGTGGTGGTCAGCCTATAAACAAGTCTTTAAAATAGTACAGTAAGTATTCCTGGTGGAAGTATTAAAACCCATGTGAAGGAAAAAGCAACAAGCTTTGGGAAGACTTGAAAGCTTTCACAGAAAAATGAGGTGATGCCTTTTGTATAAAATGGGGATAATAATACCCCCTTTTTAGGATTCTTGTGAAGATTAAAGAGAGAACAGATATAAAGCTTTTAATACAGTTTCTGGCACATGATAAGTATTCAACAGATGTTAGCTGATATTGTTAGTTTTTAATGAATTGATCAATTCCATTGATTGCAAGCAACAGAGACTGACTCCAACTCATTTAAGCAAACAAAGGATTTACCGGAAGGTAACTAAGACTCACAGAATGAAGAGTTTAACAACAGGCCTCAGGAAGAAAAGATACAGGGCAGCTAAGGGATCTTAGTATTAGTAACAGGAACTTATGTATAGTCTCCTTGGGGTGATCCAAATTTAGCTTCCTTTCATCTTTTGTTGTTTCTACTCTCAGAAGCAAGAGTCTAATTGGCTTAGCGCGGGCTATGTGCCCATCTCTGTGATGAGAGGACAGCGTTCTAGGATCAATAGCCTGCTAACCCATGTGGAATGGGGGAAGAGTAGGTCCCAGATCTAAGGAAGTGGTACAGAGAGAGAGTTATAATCATCTCAGATAGTATCAGAGTACTTCTAAGATCTGATCCATTGAGGCTGATGATGAAAGCAAGCTGACCAGTTCATGGAACAGCCTCTGGATGTTTCTGTTGGCCATGGAACCATTACTGCTCTAGCCTGTGACCAGTACCAACCCATCGTGACCATATCTATCTGACATTCTTTACTGAAATTTCTCTGGTTCTCCATGTTCATTCTTAAGTGTGGTAGCTAAAACAAAAACTTTCGACTATTATAATAAAAGAGGAAAGAAAGTTTTTTGACCGTTGTGCATGGCCTTTCTTTTAACATATCCAATTATGATTACCTTTTCACATTTCCATTTTATCAGTTCATGAGAGATTTGCTCTGAGACTCTATTACATCTACCTGGTCAAACCCTTCATCCATCCTGTTATTTATTTATTTTGGTGTAGACATAATACTTGGCATTTGACTTTGTTGAATTTCATCTTGTTTTTAGGATAATCTTTCCAATAATTTAGAGTCCATTTTATTCTTGTTTTCTAAGCACAGAAATTAGCAGTTTTAGCTTTGTGCTTGTGTGTCTCCCATTTCTGATATGACTCATCAGAAGCAGAAAGGTGTGATAGCTTAGGAAAGACACTAGATTTAGGGACTGGCCATCTGGTTAAAATCCCTACCATTGCCACTTACCAGCAGGGTGTGATTTGGCTGCAAGTCACTTAACATTTTTGAGCTTGGGTTTCCTTGCTTATAGAATCAGGACAACAGCAGTAGTAAGGCTGTGAGTTTCTGGAGGGCAGTAAGATCATAAAATGAAGACATTATTTAATCAAATGCAATGTATAGGCATTGTTACCACCACTATTGTCATAATTATTATCAGTACAGATTTTAAGTAGCCCCCAGGATTGTTTCCTTCAGAACTCTGTACCATCACTGTGGTGACTCTTTCAAGCTAGGTGTTTACCCCTCTAACTGGAGTGTGCATGAGACTTGTCACGTGGGGTACTATAAAAAGTTTCCAGAAATCACAGTAGCTTATAGCTGTTATGTTCCCCTTGTCTTTATGTCCTGACATAGAAGAAAATTAAATTGGTATGATAGTTTGATCTTCCTAGGACCTTAATGTATAATACCTTATCAGCTGCTTTTCAACGTGATTATGGAGTTACTGATGTGTTTGAATGCCTTGTCAACTGAATGGATGACTGGAGTTTCCAAGGACAGCCATCTTTTCTCTCTTGGCTATTTTCCAAGCCTGAGGAAAGGACTCCTGTACATTGTGACGATTCAGAAATTAAAAGCTGCTGGTTCTGCAATCCTGCCTGCCAACCATGTACCTACCTTGTTTTTCAGGACATTATCAGGCTATGCAGGTTTTGAATATGTAGATCCCAAGCAGCAAAACTGGCATTTTCAAAATAAATAAGAAAGGGATTTTTTGGTTTTTTTTTTAAAAGGCATTTGATCATACAGCGAGCTTCCCTTGTGCATTAAAAGTTTGAAATCAAACTGGCTGTGGTGGCTCACGCCTGTAGTCCTAACACTCTGGGAGGCTGAAGCAAGAGGATTGCTTGAACTCAGGAGTTCGAGACCAGCCTGAGCAAGAGCGAGACCCCGTCTCTACAAAAAATAGAAAAATTAGCTGGGTGTGGTGGCGAGTGCCTACAGTCCCAGCTACTCTGGAGGCTGAGGCAGGAGGATCATTTGAACCCAGGAATTTGAGGTTGCAGTGAACTATGATGATACCACTGCACTCTAGCCAGGGTGACAGAGTGAGACGCTGTCTCAAAGAAAAAAAAAGTTTGAAATGATTTTTTAAAATGGATTTTTGAAGGATCACCTTATGCCTTGTTTAGGTTGTCCTTTCATCTCAACTGGAGCATGCTTTACTCCAATGTTCACATCATTTTCTAAAAAGAGAGGAAGAAATTGAAATTGTCTTTCATGTTTTATTTTCATTTTTTTCTTGGTATTAATAGTTTTCTCTGGAACTTTCTAATATGCACACACACATACACACAGAGTTTTATTTGTATTTTGTGATCATTGCTAAAAGACCTTCAGTCGATCTTTATGTACAAGTCAGTGAATAATATGTATACCTTTATATTTGGTCTCTCCATGTCCCCCTTCTCTCATTTACTCTTACCCTGTTTCTGTGTCTCTCACATAATATTCCACCATGGGCTAATTTCTAACATTAAATTTAAATAGGCTAGCTAATGTTCAGTGTGCATTAGCCAGTTGCCACACAATGACTGTAGCACATGGTATTGGTACTGTAGAGTGTTGCTGATGGCATTACTATCTGCTATAAAGACAACTGAAACATGACCTACAATCGCTTGCATTGCATTGTTGCCCGATGATGAATTTGGTATATTCCTTATGCTTCAGCCAGCAACTCTAGCCACGCTTTGTTCATTCATTCCAACAAATTCTCATGAGTCTGCTGCGTTAGCAACTTTGCCTCAAGTCAGTAACCTTAAAGCTTATTCTTACCTTCATCCTCATCAGTTCTTGTGTTTTCCATACCAGCCTTCTTCCATTCTCTCCTCCTCCTATCAGGAGTGGTGCTTGGCTACACTGGAGGTGTCTGACATATTAGTAACTGGCCACTGAAGACTTAATCTAGTGGCCTGTCTCTAGCTACCGCTGGAGTTAGGAATCTCTGAGTTGCCTTTACCCAAGACCACATTAGCACTTCTTAGCTTTGCCTCTACAGATACCCGGAGGTGTGGGGCACATGAAGGGGCACCCACATTCCTTATCGTGTTTGTTGCAACATAGAGAGGAGTTGAATTTGTCTGTGTTCTAATCTTGACCCCATTATTTCCTAGCTCTGCAACTTTAACTTTCCCAAACATCAGTTTCCTCTTCTCTAAAGGGGGTAGTAACAGTACCTGTCTCAGAGTCATTGGGAAGGATTAAGTGAACGAATGTGTATAAAGCTCTTATCACAGTTCTTGGCACTTGGTAAACAGTGAATTATGGGACCTCTTTTTAGACTTGAATCACTTTTGGGCACCTGTAGACTGGGGAGAGGAGAGGCTTTGTACAGAAAGTAATTTGTGAGCTGAGTCTTAGAGCATAAGGAGTTAGCATCCCTTCTATCTATGGACAAAGTAGAGAGAAAGACTCCCGGCAGCAGTATGATTAAGAGATAGAAGAAAGTGTGATATAACTGTGGAAATTGTACGTAGTTTACTCTGAGGGTGAGGTAAAACTGGGGAGACATGAGGAGGTAAGGCAGGAACAATGACCGAGAGCAGGTCACGAAAAGCTTCTTGAGCTCACGGAGGAGTTAAGACTTGATCTCCCATAGGTTCCTGTATCCACATAGCTGGTTCCTCTGTCAAGCAGTCACATAAATGTCTTTAAGAGCAGCAACAGTGAAAAGGGGAAAGAGGGTAGTGAATTGGCCTCAAATGAACTGGCATCTCTTTAAAGCCGATATTCCTCCTTGAGAATGCTACGTTAATTAAACATGTGCCTTGCAAGATTCATTATTGCTTTACTTGTGTTCCCTGTTGGTTGTCTCATTCGCTAATCTGCTGATTAGTAACCTTGAACTCTTGCATCCCCCCTCCCTTTTTTTTGCATTCCCTTTTTAATATGCTATGCTGTTCCCCCTGGGACATAAACTCCAGGACCCGTCCCTGGCCTGCTCATGTTTGTTTTCTTTGCCCCTTGTGCCTGCCTCTGCTATAACATTTGTAGTATGTGTTAAGTAATCCTTAAGGTAACATTTTTATTATGTCATAAAAAGTGCATGGCAAATATATTATAACTCATGGACTTTGTTTAAAAATGAACGGATAATTTATTGAGTGTGTTACATGAGCCTTGCTCCCCTCCCCATTTCAGCTGAGACCTGCTGCTCATTTAGCCTAGCCTCCTATTGAGTGCTCCCACCCTGTGACATGCTGGGAAAGCAGACCCATGGTTGGCTAGAAATGACATCATAGTTTATGTACTCAATAAAAATTTAATTAAGTCATTAGGAATTGCAGTCATCATTTAACCCTCTGATTTCTTCTGTTTAGTTTATTATTAAACATTCAGTAATACCAGTCATTGAATCCTGATGGCTTATAAAATATCTGCATGAATTTTAATAGCTTAAATAAATGGGAAAATATGAGTAACTGATATAAAAGGAACCTTTTCCTTGTGGTGGAACTGTATGTATGGGTTTTTATAAACAAAGCATTATGGAAAGAATAAGAGTTTAAAAAGAGAATAGCTCAACACTATCTGGGGGGAGTTTCTCTTCTGCTGGGTGCATCTGTATATTCATGGGCAGAGTGCTCCATATAGAATGATCTGGCAATGGAGAGATGGGGAAACAAAAGCTTAAATGAGGGAATAAAATCCAACAAGAGTTCACCAGAGGGAATATCCAGCTCCCTGTGGCTGCAGGGATGGCGAGAAGGGCCGCCAGAGTGAGTCCAGTAGTTGAGGAAGCTGCTGTCACTTGCTCTCACCTGTTGCCTGCAGATCATGTGTCTGCACTGATCGAGCTTCCACCCTCTTCCAGGAAGGGCCCTTTTCATGATCTAATCCAGCCTGGGTGATGATATCTGAAAACCATTCCTAGCAGCTTGCCATCTCTTAACTAGAGGTGAGGGGGGGAGGCAGTTTATAGGTCACTGGAGTTAGAATATAGGACCAGGAGGTTGAGGAGCCTTGCTTACAAGGAACTCGACTCCTGTGCTCCTTTCTTCCTGGGCAGTAGCCAGCCAGAATGCAGGTACATCCTAAGAGGAGAAAATGTGTTTGTATGTACATGGCCTTGCTGGAAAGCAAAAAGTGAGGTTTGCAGATTATATGTTTGTTGGTGATATATGGAAATGCCCTGCAGATAGTGAAGTAGGAAAAGCACTCATCCAGAAATCAGGTTCTAATCCTGGCTCTGACACTAATTTGATGTGTGACCTTGGATAAGTCTTTTGTCCCTCTTGGGTCTCAGTTCACCCTTTCTTCAAGGGTATTGAGCGAGGTGATCTCTGAGGGCCCTTCCAGCTCCAAAGCTTAATGGTGTGATGCAACACATAAACTAGCTCTGCTGGGCAATTTCAGTGAATGTTTTCCTCTGAGAGGCACCTCTGATGTTGTCCTTTTGTGGCTCTGGTTCTTGCACAGTTAGGAGAACAGTTTGTATGGGAGTAAGCCCCAAAATGGGCATCTAGAGGTCTGGGTTGTAGTCTCATCCTCACATGACAGAAGGAATGAACTCAAGCTCTGGCCTGTTTCTTGACTCTTCCTTTCACCCCAGCCCTTTCTGGAAGATAGGGCAGTAGAAATTTGGCAGTATATATTTCTGAAATTTCAGAAACATGGAAAGTATTCAGCAGCAAAAAAAGAAGAAGAAACCCAAACCCACTGCTGTCATTGAATAGAAGATGCTGTGCGTGGTACTCAGGCTTTTGTAAGGATTCAGTCGTCACCATGCCTGTTTTAGCCCCTTCTCTGGGTTAGGCTCTGGACCAGGTGTTGGGGGTGCTGAGATTAATCAGACATGGTTCCTATGACCCTTAAGTAGCTCCCAGACTAATGGGAGAGACAGGTACATAAACAACTCTAAACTATGTTGTGTACCCAGGGGGAGAACTATGCACAGAGAGCTGTGAGAACACAAAGGATGGATGGCTAATGTGGCCTGGGTTGAAGGTGGGTGAGAAAGGTCATGGTTTGCACTCCTAGCTACATCCAATCTCACATTTTCCAGCCTTGAGCTTCACAATTCTCTCTTCATTTTTGAAAATTATCCATGACTATAAAGTATTGGAACTGGTTTTAGTTTTATATAAACAAACCAGAAGTCATTACTCATAATTCCTTGCATTTGCAGAGCACTCTGCAGTCTGCCAAGGCTTTCAGCATACACTGTTAAATTAATGAATGAATACATGCTAACTCATGTGCTCTTCAAAACATCCCTGTGTGTAGGGCATTTAAAAGACACAGAAATGGACTCAAAGAGGTTATTGGACTTGCTCAAGATCACATCCTATGTACATAGCAAAACTATGATTGGAACCCAGGTTTTCTTACTCGAAATCCAGATCCTTTCACCCTTTCTGCCTTTCTTCAGAGACCAGTTAAAAATCACAGGATAAAATTACTTAGTCTTTGATTTGTGATCCAAAGTAAAAATTTCTTCGTGGTGGCAGGAACCTGGTCGGATGTAAGGCACATGGACTTTGGATTCAGAATGACCTAGATGCTAGTCTCAGCCTTATCATTAATTTGCTGTGCAACCTAAGGCAAGTTACTTTACCTGTCTGAGTCTCTCAGACAGTCACCTATGGTCTATGAGTGACTATAACACATTTATCTCTCTGAGTTCTGGTGAAAATCAGAGGAGATGATGTCCATAAAGCATGTGGTCCATGACAGGTGCTCAGTAAATAGAGGAGATGACTGTGGGCATGGTGGTGGTTGGGGTTGTTAAGCACAAATCTTATTCTCCATGTAAAGTTCCAAATGATTTTTGGCTGTTTCTAAAACTTGTCAATTTAAATAGTCAGTGAGTCTTTATTCCATGTTACACACGACACTGGCTTTCTTCTGGGATCCCAGAGGGAATAAAACATGGACCTTGCCCTCCAGCATATTATTGTCTGGAGGTCAAAGTTTTACCCTATGGAAGACTTTCAGTGAACTGCACTCTAGGCTCTGAAGGCCCTCCTGGCCATTCCCTGAGAGTTCTACCAGGGTCTCAACAGTCTCACTGGAATTGCATTTGTAAAACTGTCTCTTGACTGGGCTCACAACCTGTAATCCTAGCACTCTGGGAGACAGAGGCAGGAGGATCATTTGAGCTCAGGAGTCTGAGATCAGCCCGAGTAAGAGCAAGACCCCATCGCTACTAAAAACAGAAAAAACTAGCTGGGCATCATGGCGCGGGCGCCTGTAGTCCCAGCTACTCGGGAGGCTGAGGCAGGAGATCGCTTGAGCCCAGGAGTTTGAGGCTGCAGTGAGCTGTGATGACGTCACTGCGCTCTAGCAGGGGCGACAGAGTGAGACTCTGTCTCAAAAAAACCCCAAACAAACAAATGAACAAAAGAACCCAATCTCTTAACATTGTCTTACTACTTCAGAGTTGCCCATCTTGTTCTTCCCTCCTCTCCACGGCTTCAGAGACCCTCCTTTCTCCTCCGCATCTCTCTCAGTCCCACCCCGCTCCCTCCTCTTCCCACCTCTGACAACTTCCTTCTTTTTGTTCCTTCACCAGGTCAGGCTCTTTTGAGTGGCCCTTAGGACATTTTCTAACCTGGTCCCCACATACCTTTCCAGTGTTCCTGCCCATTCACCCTCCCTGACACTCCCCAAACATACTCTTTCCAGCCTCTGTACCTTGCACACCTTATTCCCTCTGACAAGAATGCTGTCTCCTCCCCCTCACTCTCTTCTGTCAAACTCCTCCTCCTCCAAGGTCCGCTTAAATGTTACCTCCTAGTACCCTCTTCCCCAGCTCCCCCAAGCAGAGGTCATTTGCACTGAAATCCATTTATCACTCAGCATGTTTGGAATAGGATTTGAGGCAACATGTCGCAGTGTAATTGTTTTTTATACGCTTATTTTCCCATGTTAGACTATGTGCTCCTCCAATCAAGAAACTGTTTCTTATACTCTGTGTTCATAGGATCTAGCACAAAATCAAACATGCAATTGGGGCTCAGTTCATTAAATTGACTGTTTTGTGTAATTTGGAATTAAAACCTTAAAGAAGTTAGCAAATTAGGGAGAATCCTGACAGATCAGAGAATTGGGAATGGACTGGCAATTTGCCTTGTTAGGGGCCCTCTCTCTTTGTTCTACTAACAGTCTATAACAGCTAAGAGTCAAAGATCATACTTTTTGGTTTTTTCCTTTCATTCATACTTTTGTTTTTGCCATTTGTTTCTGTAGGTGAATTCCTATATCTTGAAGAAGAACATGATCCTCATGACAAATAATTTCTATGCAGCAATTTTGGGATATGATGAGGTAAGATCATTTACCAAGCCTTAGGCAGAACAGTGGCCTCCCCCAACAAAGGCTTTTGATGAGAGCCTCTGAAGGAAGCTTCAGAGACCATCATCACTGCCTGCCATTATTGCTTAGTATTTACTTCTTCATCTTCACTGGGTGGGCAGTTAGAACGAATGTGCCCAGCAATTTGCTTCGTGTTTGGGAAAGAGAGTGCTATCTAATGTGGTCAAATCATTCAACTAGTCAGCATTTATTGAGTGGCTGCTGGGTGCTGGATGGAGGGACAAAGGCAAATCAGACACTGTCTTAGCCCCAGATCCTCCCAGAGAGAGGAAGACATTCACGTAAACAGCCCAGTCTGCCAGACAATTCATATACTTTTTTTTTTTTTTTGCTTTAATTATAAAAGCAATACACACTCATTTTAAAAGTTAGTAAAACTAGCTTGGCCTGTTGCCGTGTGCCTGTAGTCCCAGCTACTTGGGAGGCTGAGGTGGGAGGATCGCTTGAGCCCAGGAGTTCAAAGCCAGCCTGGGCAACATAGTGAGACCCCTCTCTCTATTTAAAATAACAAGAACAAAAAAATGTAAAATTGTATATAAGTGGAAGTGGTTGATGTAGAAAATAGAAGGCCCATTTTCTTTCCTGCCCAATTCCCTAGAGGAAATTTCTGGGTATCTTTCCAGGTGTTATCTGTGCATAGACAAGCACCTATATATGTTCTTTTTTATGCCTCTGCACCTTGCACTATTCGGCAACTTGCGTTTTTCACTGAACAGTATATCTTGGGCAGCCTTCCACATCAGAGCATTTAAATCTATCTCATCTCATCTTTTTTTTAATTGTAAAATATACATAACATAAAATTTACCATTTTAACCATTTTTAAGTGTGCGGTTTAGTGGCATTGAGCACATCTCCATTGTTGTGCAACCATTTACCACCCTCCATCGCCAGAACTTTTCCATCTTCCCAAACTGAAACTCTGTACCCAATGAACAATAACTTATTCCCTCCTTCCCCCTACCCCCTGGCAACCACTATTCGACTTTGTCTCTATGAATTTAACTACTCTAGATGTCTCATGTAGGTGGAATCATACAGTATTTCACCTTTTGGCTTATTTCACATAGTGTAATATCTTTAAGTTTCATCCATGCTGTACCATCTATCTCATCTTTTTCCCCCAAGCTTTTATGGAAATTTCAAGTATATAGAAAAGTTAAAAAGAATGGCATAATGAACACCTGTGTTCATGCCACTGGGAATCATCATACCTCATATTTTTAACAAAGCCTATGCCTTTATACTGATTTTGTGGTTACCTATAGATTTAAGCATCACCCCTCCAGGAAAGCAGTCCCTGAACTTGCCCAGGCTTAGCTCATTCTGCCCTCCCTGGACTCTCACAATACTTAACTACATTAGCTGTAATTGTCACTCTGGCTGAGTAGGGATTTCTTCTGGATAGTGGCAGTGCCTATTGTGCCTGTATTTCTTTTGCCTAGCGTAGTGCTTGGCTCGTGGTAGGCAGAAAGTGGGGAAGAGGGGAGATGCATGAAGGGATGAAAGTAAGAAACTAGAGTTCAGACTGGAGGAAATGTTATCATCCTGATGATAATAATTAAAGCCAGGAGATAAGCCTACCAAAAAAATTAAGTTAAGTGACTTGGTTAGGGTCGTGGGACTAGTTAAAATTGGAGTTTCCTGATTCCCGATCTAGATATCCTTAATTATAAGATAGCAATTTAACTGCATACCATACACATCATTAATTTAACATGAGCTTCTGGGGAGCGGGATGAGAATTAAGAAAAATCGCTTAAATGTACATATCAATTGGCTTCTGATTTCAGAAACCTTATAATGTAAAAAAGAATGAGGCTTACGATTGAAGAAGTACAACTCTATTAACATTTGCTTGTAGTCTTTAGTGCAGGCGGCTCTGTTTTCTTAGTTCATCCTTTCATCAGTATTAATATAAATATACTGAATTGTGTCTGTTGTCTGTCCACCATGTCATCCATTCTGGTGCAGACATTTTACCCAAACATGCCTAATCACAAGAGTCACCTGTGATGCTTTTTAAATCTAATTCTTGAGCACCTCTCTGAAGATTCCAATTCAATGGGAGTGCTGCCTGGTAGTTCAACAAGCACCCTAGGTAACTCTTAAGAGTAGGAAAGTTTGGGAAATTTATAATTACCTGGGATGCTTTTAGAAATACCAGTGCCTGGGCCCTGTCCCCCCAAAATTCTGATTTAATTGGTGGAGGTGGGCATCTGTAGTTGTAAAAGTTCCCCAGGTGATTTTAATGTGTAATTCTAGAACAGTTTTTCTTAAAGTTTAATGTGCATGTAAATGACCTGGAGACCTAGCTAAAATTCAGATTCTGACTCAGCAATCTGGAGTGGGGCCTGAGAGTCTGCATTGCTAACAGCTGCAGGTGATGTGGGTGCAGCCATTTTGCAGACCACACTTGGAATCACAAGGTTCTAGAGCTGTTCAGTACTGGCCACACGTGACTATTTTGATTTAAATTAATTAAATAAAATTAAAAATTAAGTTCCTTAGTCACACTAGCCACATTCCAGGTGTTTAATAACTGTGTGGCTAGTAGCTACTGTATTGGACAGTGCAGATAGTGAACATTTCCATGTCACAGAAAGTTGACAGTGCTGTTCTATAGCAGCCTTTTCCTAGAATGTTGCTTGGATTGTGCCACCTCCCTGGACACTTTTGGAACCTTCCTGTTTTCTACTACATGAGGTCCAAATTGCTCCATGAACTTACTAGGCCTTCTGTGAACTGTTCCCATTGTTACATGCCCTATCCACCTTTATCTCCCATTGCCCTCTCTCTGACTTAGGCCATTTGCCTCACTGCCCCACAAACATGCTGTGCCTGGTTGAAACTCTACTGGACAACGAGATGTTGAGGGCAGTAGCTGAGTCTTGGTCAGCTTTGTACCATAGGGCCTGGCAC
The DNA here is from genome assembly GCA_023783475.1 of Daubentonia madagascariensis. Lineage (NCBI taxonomy): Eukaryota > Metazoa > Chordata > Mammalia > Primates > Daubentoniidae > Daubentonia > Daubentonia madagascariensis. Next base: position 19,064,272 of record JAKFHU010002136.1, on the reverse strand, counting down.
CTTGTAGGCACTCCCTCTGTAAATGTTTAGTGAACGAATATTTTCTCTTGCTTAGAACATCCTACAGCTCTACACATCCTCCCCACTCTTAAAGGCCAACCTCACAAAGCTTTCCCTGACCTCTTTAGATCTTGTGTTTTTATTTTGAATTTCAACACCCACCCATCCATTCATCTATCCATTTAATAGGTATTTATTGTCTACCATGTATGATGCATTGGGAGTATATTGCTGAATAAAACAAACATGGTCTGGTTCTTTCCCACTGCAGCTTACCTTCTTATTGAGAGACAGTAAACAAGTAACAAGTGAACAAGTAAATAAATATGTAATTACAAATAGAGTGCAGTAATAGAGAATGACAGGGGGGAAGACTTAGTGTGCACCAGGAAGGTCCCTCTGAGTTGTCATAGAATGAGGAGGCAGCTGTGCACAGTGTATGGCTTGGCATATCACTATGCAGTTTAGCGTTTGTTCATTCTCCATGATTTTATTCTGTGCTGCTGTTAGATGTACACCTGCTTTGTCCCTTCAACTAGTTTACAAGGTCCCTGAGAGCTCAGACCATATTGCTGTGATTCTGTGTTCTTGGCATCATGCTAAGCACATAGTGGTGTCAAATCAATCTTCAGTGAGTGAAACTCTGCCACTCTAAACCCTTAACCAAAACCTGAGCACTCTAAAGCCAGAACAGTTCCTTTGGCTTCCTCTTAGCACTCTAAACCTAAGTGTCTTGGTTTCTGAAGGATGCTTCTTTGTATCATGAGAGAAAACAAGTCAGCACCCAATTAGACCATGGGGAAATTGTTATACACCCTAATGTTTGGCTTCCAGAGACCTTTTTTCCTTTTCTGCTTCCTTAGTTCGAAATTGGCACTCTCAGATTACTCTCCCATTTGTTTTCACTGCCTTACTAGCAGTGTGGTGGAAAGAAGGCTGAAGTTGAGTTCGTTTATTTATTCAACCGTTTTTATTGCACTCCCACTCTGTGCCGGGTAGTGTTCCGACTAGAGCTAGTCAGTCCCCATCTCCTGACCTCACCAGTGCATGCGGGTCCTAGTTCTACCACCAGTTAGCTAGATAACCTCTAAGCCTCAGTTTACTTATCTTTCAAATGGGGATAATAATATCTGTTCTACTTGGCATACATAGTCATTAGGAGCCAGGTGTGTGAGGGAACCCTGACAGTCTGGAACAGTCAGGTTGTTATCACGATTAATGAGTGTTGAGTCATCCTTTTCTTTCTGACTGCTCAGGAATTCCTGATTATGGATTTGCCCCTTCCCAGCCATCTCACCCACTACTGAGGCCGCCTGTTTACAGCAGGCCACAGCTCACAGGCTTTCTCTGTCCTGGGCTTTGCTCATTATCCAAGTCCCCAAGTCCCCATAACACCCTGTCTTACTCCCATTCCTTCCCCTGCAGCACATGCGGGTTGCTGCCAGCAACCATGTGCCCTGGGCACTGCAGACACAGGCAGGCTGTTGTGTTAACAAATAGCTTAGAGAATGGTGATGTGCCTGAGCTTGTCCTTGGCTCCTGTCCCATTTGCCAGAAGAAGCTGGTTTTCCTGACTCAGCCATTGTGCCAGGACAGTCTTAAGCTGTGGAACTGTAGGAGTGTTTATCAGAGGGCATTTGGAACAGGTGGAGTGTTTTTCTACCAAACTGTCAACACTCCTTACTGGACATGGTCCTTCCTGGCAGAGGGCCTGGAGCCAGACCTCATATACCTCAGGGCCCAAGAGGCCAGACCACAATATATAATGCCGAATAAATGATCCCAGGGCTTTGTGTAATGTTTACCACTTACAGATCTTTCATGGCCAGTATCTCTTAATTCTCTCAATGACTCCGTGGGATAGGTATTATTATGCTTGTTTAACTAATGAGAAAGAAACTAAAGCTCAGGAAGGGCTAATGGTTTTTCAAAGGCTGCAGAGCCATCAAGTGACAGAGCTGACCTTTGAACTCAGGTGCTGTGGCTCCCGGTTCCCACTATTGTTGTAGCTGTATCCACAGCTGCCTGCCAAAGCATGCTCCTAATCTCTGCATCCAACATATCACACTTAACAAAACACCTTCACACCAGCCTGAGCAAGATGAGACCCCGTCTCTACAAAAAATAGAAAAAATCAGCCGGGCGTGGTGGTGTGCACCTGTAGTCCCAGCTACTCAGGAGGCTGAGGCAGGAGGATCGCTTGAGCCCAGGAGTTTGAGGTTACAGTGAGCTATGATGACTCTACTGCACTCTAGCCCAGGAGACAGAGCAAGACCCTGTCTCAAAAAACCAAAAACAACAACCAAAAAAACACCTTCACATTATCTTATTCTTATAATTCAAGGATACTGTAAGTAGAGCAAGTATTTTCATCTCTCTTTAATAGGTGAGAAGATTGAGACTCAGGTTTAGTGAATTGCCACCATCACTGAACTTGGCAGAGGCAGAACTAGGACTTGACCCGCCTTCTAAGTCCATGTCAGCACTTCGGTTCTACACACTACCTTGGCACCTGGACACAGCAACTTCTCAGGGCCTTTCCCTTCAGTCAGCTTCACCCCAGGAAGCAAGACCCTCACCCCTCCCTCCTGCAAAAGTCCAAGCTAGAAAATGGCCTTGGCCAGTGGCTGGGGTTCTAGTCAGCCACTGTGATCTTTGAACTTCCCAACAGAGGTCTTTGTGCCAGCAGAGGCAACATTAGGCATACACACATGCAGGCTCTGAGCATTACCCTCTGTGGCTCCTGGCAGTCCTGCTGAACAGCCTGTTCCTCTACTTACGGAGAGGCTGGGCCAGCCATCGCCAGCCCAGAGTTAGGTGACACTGAAGACAAGTACCTGGCTCCCTTCCCCAAAGAGCCAGTTGCCTTGCACCAAGTGAGAAGGTGCAGTCCATGCCCACCTCCATTCCTGGGAAAAATGTACACACTCAGTACTCCCAGCCCTTGTTCTGTGGACAGCAGTAGAAGCACTGCTACTACTAGTTCTCTTTTTGGCCTCTCAATTGTTGCCTGGGCCAGGCACAGTGCAGTAGAGTAGAGGGAGCCATGTCTGGGTTGGTTGGCCAGACATTAGTCCCAGCTCTTTATCACCTTGACCAGTGACTTGGCCCCTCTGGGTCCCATGTTCTTCTTCTGTATAAAATGAAGGGGTTGGACCAGATGCTCTTGTAAGACCCCTTCCAGCTCTATGGTGTAGCTGCCCCACTTCTCTCACAGCTTTTGTAAGGTCCTTCTGAGACAATTCTGTGGTTGCTAGCATGTTCACAATATCCCCAGCTTTTGTATCATGGCTCTGCAATACTCCTCAGGAGACTGGTTATACTCTGTGTTCCAGGGGATCCTTTCAGATGATCATGGGCTGGCTGCTGCCCTCTGGAGAACTTTCTTCAACCAGAAATGTGAAGACCCTCGGCAGCTTGAATTGCTGGTGGAGTATGTGAGGAAACAGGTAAGTAGCTCTTCCCCTCCCCTCCAGAGTCTCGTGGACAGTGGGTCCTCCCTGATGTCTGTAGATGTTGGACTTTCAGGGGATCATGGGAAGTTGAGTTAACAGGGGCTAGTCTGATGAAGCAGCAGACACTGATGAAGAAAAAGTACCTTCTGTGTGTCCAACCATGAACTAGACCAGGGGACCAGGAAATGGGAATAGAAGAGAGGAAGAGGCAGGTAGTCCTCTGCCTTCAGAAACTTTTAGTCACCCATTCACTACACATTTCATTGCCTACTATGTTCCAGGTGCTGTGCTAGATATTGGGCCCACAGAGTCCTGGAAGATATGAGCATGGGGTACAGTGGCAGCCACCCCACTGTAGTCCCCTTCTCTACCTACTTGGAGCCCTGGGATTTGTTTCCTGCTACTGACTTCTAGCAGGACTGGGCACCAGGCAGCATTCTACAGTCACCCCCTAGCCTCTTCCCACTTGGAGCTCTCCATGGTCAAGCAGGGTCTCCCTGCTTCAGTTCTTCACCCCTCTGGCTTTCCAGGGCTCCTTGACACCAACACTTCTAGGAGAAATCTCTGCAGTGAGGACTGCTAACTCCATAGCTTTCCTCAAGCCCATGGAGAATTAACTCCTTGATCTCCCTGCCCCCAGAACCTGTATTGATAGGGAACTCATACTTTACAGATGAGTGAGCAAAGTGGCAGGGTTGAGGAACATAGAGTGTCTCTCAGTGAGTCAAGATGCATAGCTGGCCTAGGACCCCAAGCTGGGTGATTCATGTAGCCACTAGAGGCCTCAGCTGCTCCAGACAGCTCATCAGCTCAGGCTGTCCTGTGAGTCACATCTTTGCTTCATGGGCCTTGGCCCTGGAGCTAAAGGGGCCCCAAAGTTATTCTCTTGTTCACCTGTGTCCATGGCCTTCAAGCTTCCAACAGTCTGGTAAGGGAAGGCTAGACCCCAGCTGTTGAAAAGACAGGGCCAATAGGACTAGCTTGTTTAATTGCTGGACAAGCCACCTACTGGAGGCTCTTCAGATCCACAGGGTAGAGAATCTCAGAAGCCAGGACTTCTGTTCGACCACTTTTCAAATTGCCAGAGCCAGGGAGAAGGCACTGTGGCCAGAGGGCCCCACCCACAGAGAATTCTGAGACTTACACTATTGACTGGACTCACCCTCAGACAGGAGTAGCAATTGGCAAAGCAAATGCTATGTTTTCTGAGAGACCTGTCCAACTTTTCCATCTGCCGTGGTGGGCTTGTGCCAGAGGCCACACAACAAAGCGCAGCTGGGACCTCTCTGAGGGCCCTCAAGGAAGGGGCTGCCACAACCAGTGTCCTCATAAGAAGTCCCCTATGGCCCCAGTGAGAGTCAGGCAATGGGAAAACAGTGACAGGGCTCTTAGGAAAGCAGGGAGCTTTGATGGGGACCCAGTTCTGTCAGCAAACCTTTGAGTACCTGCTGTGCCAAGCACTCTGTTGGGAAAGCAAAGATTAGTGAGACCCAGTCCTGCCCTTGAGGAGCTAGCTTATGGTTTGGTGAGGAAGCCTGTCAGGCACACATCTAACCCTGGGGTAAGTCAGTGTGTGGTGTGCTACAGGAGGGCAGAGTGCTGTGCAAGGCCAGGGAAAGGACAGGAACCTCCTGACCAAGTGGATCAGGGAAGACCAGGAAGCTGGCCCTTGAGGAGATGCTAGAGTCCTTCACCATGGTGCTGCTTGGTGCGGCTGATGGCCCAAGATCCAGTGAGAGGTTATGTTGAGGTTTTCAACCCAGGAGATGGGCAAATTGGTGGCATTTGGGAAATGGAGTCACTATAAAGAGGAGTGGGCTTTAGGGAAGACAGCAGTTCAGTTGAGCTTCTTACCCTGGAAGAGTAAGAAATGGCAGGGCATGTGGAAATCTAGACCTGGGGTATATGTGAGCTTGGAGTTGGGTTTAAGGGTCAGCAGCCTGAAGATGAAGCAACAAGAGTGAATTCTTGGAAGAGGAGGATGATCCAAAGCCTAACATGAAGCCTCCTGGCCCTGGCCTCCCTCTCCTCTGCTGCCAAATGGAGCCTCATTTTTCAAAATCCATTGTTGACTCCTGCTCTGATGCAGTTCTCACCCTAGATTTTGCCTGTCCACTTGCAAGCATTGCTCATCCTGCTGCCCTCCTGACTACCAGGCAGTCTGGGCAATCCTCCCAGAGTTTGCCTTTGTCTCCTGAGACTGAGATGCATTAGATCACCTCCCTCTTGCAGGACTGCCTGATCACGCTTCCCCTGCAGCTGCTCCTGTTCTCCAGCTGGGTGTCTCCTCTCCAAAGGGAGGGTCCTCCACCTAGATTCCTTGGGCAGGCCTGGGAGCATTTATATGCCAAACAGACTGAAGGCTTGAATTCGAGGAAGCCCAGATGGGACATATTCGCTGTCTCCAGATGTCAGAGTAGCCATCAGTTGTGAGGAGCAGGAGGAAACAACACTTGGTCTCTCCAGTTCCAGAGGGAACTAGCCATTGGTGAGAGTCATAGGACAGCAGCTGTGGGTTGTCTGGGATGATGACCATTGTAATGGCAGAACTGTTCAGGGGAATAGGCTACCCAAGTTGTCCTAAAGGGGTGACACTGGGGCCCACTGACCAGAGTCAGGGCCCACTAGAGGACAATAGAGGCATACATATTTTTTAAAAGTTTGGGTGACTAGCACTGTACATATCCCATATCATTTAATCTCTTCGTGTATTCTGTGAGGCACATGTTTCTATCCCCTCTCTCAGACAAGGGAACTTAAATCTCAGAGGAGGGAAATGGCCATCTTGGGTAACACCACAGGGAAGGGACAGAATCAGGATTCTTTTACCCAGCAGGATTGGATGGGGCTGGACAGGATGACCTCTGTAAGTCACAAGCCCTGACTTCCTGGCCTGCAAGAGCTTTCTAGGGAGGGTATATCAGGGAGAGAAATGTCCTTGGGGGATGTGTGTGTCTCCACTCAGAGGTATGATGGGGAATTCCCTAAAACCTTCCCACTGAGCTTCCCCAGTGACTTGTTTCTCTGAACCACCTTATTGAAATAATCTGGGAGATCAGAGCTGGAATGGTCAGAAACCCCCTCATGCCCCCTCTCCTTCCTCTCCTTTGGGAGGCTGGTTCCTATGCCATCTTACATCTGACCTACCCTTGTCCCTTTCCTCTGTTCCCTCCTCTCCCGGTTGCAGATGCAGTACCTGGACTCCATGAACGGTGAGGATCTGCTTCTGACAGGGGAGGTGAGCTGGCGCCCTCTCGTGGAGAAGAATCCTCAGAGCATCCTGAAGCCCCATTCCCCCACTTACAACGATGAAGGTCTTTGATGGGCTGGGCCCTCCAGACAGCTGGCCAGCTGGCTTGGAGGAACCGCCAGGAGAGAAGTGCCTCTTTGGCCCAGGACCCTGCAGAAAGTGGCCTGAACTGACCTTTGAACATCATCTGTTAAGTACCTGGCCCCATTTGTGTTGAGTTTCCTCTTAGAGTGCCCAGGAGTCTGATCTGGTGGGGTACAGTGCTGGGAGAACCCCAGCTCTTCTGGGGTGTCCTCTCCCTCAGAAGAAGCCCCAAGCAAGAGCTCCCCAGCACACACGCCCCAAGTCCCTCCAGCAACCATATGTGATTGACAGCTTTTCCCAAAGGCCAAGGAAGGGATGGGGTAGGTTAGAAAGGGGACGCCTCACCATGGCCTGCTGTGGCCTAGGAGCAGTTGGTGATGCTGCTGAATTGAGATGGGTAACCACACTCTGCCCCTTGGCTTTGAGCCATGGGGTTGAGTTGGCCATTAAAAGAAAGAGACTTATCTCTGCCACGGATCTTCTTTATTCCTGGATCTTTAGAAGCATATCTGAGGTGGTGGATGCCATAAGCAGAGGAGCACCACCCAGCTCAGTTAGAGACAGGCAGAAGGAAGAGGTCAGGAGGGCCTCTGCTGCTGCTCTTGCCTCCAGTTCATGGAGATATGTCACAGTTCTGGCCAAGGCACAGCCTGCCAGGCCTATCCTCTAGGACCCAGCAGGCCTCTGTGGCCAAGGTGCTTGTCATGTCCAAAGTCATTTGGAAGGAGGCCTCAAGAACAAAGGTCCCTTTGTCACCCCCAGTGAACTGAGTGAGGAACATGCTGTCTTTCCTCTCTTGGCTCCCCTTATATGAGATATTGGGGAGAAGAGAACATTCTTCCTGGCTTAGTTGGACGGTCCCAGGTCCCAGTCTGCACCCAGCTTTCTGCTCCCTTCCCAAATTCTGGAACATTTGCTGCAAAGCCACCCTGGTCTGAGCACCTGAGTACCAGTCCCCTCCTCTCTCTGAGTGTGCCCAGGTCATCTCTTGAGGGATTTTCTTAAAGTGAAGAAAGGGGGTGGGAAACCATATTGCCCCTCCCTCCCCCATCAAACTTCCTTCATTTAACTTGCTATAAAATGAGTCATATAAAGAAACTCTATACGGGTGAGGTATATCCCACTTCTGTGAAAACATTACAAATCAAACCGCCTTCTCTCAGTTTATTTAAGATGCTTTTGTTGCGAGTGGAGCTCTAGAGTGAAGCCTCCTGTGTGTGTGTGAGATAATAACACCTTGTAACTCATTACAGCTGGGCACTATTTACCTAAACCAGAGCTGAGCCAGGCAGGAATTTGCTGATTAATTTATTTTTAATGGAGTGAAGTATACCATGCACCAAAATAAACTTTACTGTGTGTACCTAACTGCTCCTGGAATGGATGGAAAAATTAATGGAACAGATTTTGGCTCCCAACTCTACACATTAATTCATATATAAAAGTTATTTGAGTATTAACCCATTTGCTGCCCAGGGCAGTTCCCCAGCCACAGATCCCGGCCCACAGCACCAATTCAGCTACCGGGCTTGCTTTAGAATCCTGGAACCTCAGATTTGGAGGGAACTTTAGAGGTCATTTGGTCCAGCCCTGGGCCAGAACTTGACTCCCCTTCTTAACATTCCAGTTGGCCTATATTCACGCAGGCCTAGGTGAGTTCCTCCAGCAGCTGATGGTCCCTGCCTGTATAGCTGAGTCCTGTCTCCACAGGACTTGGTAATCATCAGACACAGCAACTCCTCGTACAAAGCTGCATTTGAAAGGGTCACATCGGATTGATTGCATCTGTGATGCCCCCAAACCCTCACTTCTTGGCCATCAGCATTTTTCACTGATTTTGCCAGTCTCTCCCTCTCCTTCAAGATCAGTTCCAGTTTCCTTGGCTACAAGGCTCTTCTTAGTTTGACCCTGGCCTCCATTCCACCCCTTTCTTTTTCTTTTCTTTTCTTTTCTGGTTTTTTTTTTTTTTTTTTTGAGACAGGTCTTGCTCTGTTACCCAGGCTGGAGTGCAGTGGCGTGATCACAGCTCACTGCAACCTCAAACTCCGGGGCTCAAGTGATCCTCCCACCTCAGCCTCTCAAGTAGCTGGGACTACGGATGCCCACTACTGCGTTTGGCTAATTTTTAATTTTTTTTTTTTAGAGACAGGGTCTCACTATGTTGCCCAGGCTGTTCTTGAACTCCTGGCCTCAAGCAATCCTCCTGCCTCGGCCTCCCAATGTGCTAGGATTATAGGTGTGAGCCACTGTACCCGGCCGCATCCTGTTTTTGTGAGTCTCTAACCCATTTCTTCTCTGAACCACTTGGGATTACCTGGGGAGACCACACTGTGTGTTTCCTCTACCTGGAACTCTCATCCCTCCCTCTTCTGACTAAAGAAATCCCAGGCTTCCTCAAATCTCACCTCTCCTGTCCACCCCAGGCACAGGCACAGGCACACTGTCTGTGGTGCTCCTACAGTGCTCTCTGTTCTGTGAGCTGCTTCCATGCAGAGTGCACCTTGTGCGGAGGTTGATCACCTGCTTCCCAGTGCTCAACAGTGACTGGCTCATTGTCAGCATCAGCATGGACTTTGCTAAATGCAAGAACGAAGAAGTAACTCATTAGTCACTATCAGTGCAAGCTTAACCAAAAAGCCCCTTTCTGGACCTTTCTCTCAGTGTGACCTACAGTTTGGCTTATTTTAACAGCTAAGTATTAAGTACTTCCTTGGGCCTTAGCACAGGAACCAAAACCAAACGTTCACTTCCATAGCCAAATGCTTTTCTAATGTAAATTGTTATTATAAAAAACAAGTGAAGGACATGATTTCTTGCTCTCAGGGAGATTGCTCTTTAGGGATGATTTTGTCATTTATTTGTACTCTGTATACTTCCAGAAAGGATCACAGAAAATTAAGAGACACAGTTATAATAAAACTGTAAGTAGGGAGGGAAGAGAGATTAGAAAAGTTAGGCTGCTGATAAGCTACTTTCATTAAGCTTTTTTGGATAATTTATAAAATATTTTAAATGCATTGTCTCACAACAGTCCTGTCAAACAAGTATTGTCCTTATTATTTTTATTACTCTGAGAGGTCTAGAGAGAGAGTTATCCAGGGTAAGAAGGGGCCAAGAGTGCCCCAGCCCATGTCTGACCCCTGGGCCCCTGCTCTGTCCCTGTATCACTGCCTCCCCCAGGTCAGCGGGGAGATCTGCAGTTGAGTTTAAAGCCTTGCTCTGAGCTACCTGGCCAAAGGTGGAAAAGGAAATGCCTTAAGGTTATGGAGTTCTATTGTCACATAAAAGGAAGTATTCTGATTCATCAGAAGAAACAAATGTCTTCCTTACTCTTCAGAAAAGAATGCATTATAAAGGTTTTCAAATGAGAAACACTGAACAATGTAGTGAATAGTACTCCTAAGATTTTGGTTTTACCTAAAAATTTAAAAATAATAAATTATTGCTATTTCTTACATCTTTAATCTTTTCTTTAAGTTTGAACTGAGACTAAAGCCCAGAGCACACTTCAGCCAGTATTTTTTGAGTGTCCCCTCTTGCCAGACATGCTTGTTATTTTCTCTTGTTATCTCATCAGTGGTCATCCTGTGAAGCAAGTACTCTCAAGCTCTTGTTACAGCTGAGGAAATGCCCAGATTTACCCTGCATGCACACTCAGGTGGCTCTGAAACCTAGTCCACTGCTTCTAGTTCTATAAAGGGAGTTCGAAATGGAGGAAGGGGCAGTTGTGCTATGGTTAAAAGGCAAAAAAACCTAAAGCAATATTCCAGCCACATGGGCTTGTGTGTGCACATATACACACTAACTGGAAAAATCACTACAAGGCGGTTAGAAATCAGAAAAGCCTTGAAGGCAGTCAGGACATAAAGAATGGGCAAAGTTTAGGTAGGTGGACAGAAAAACAGGAAGTGAGGAGCTGCCCAGGTGAAGGCACAGAACAGGAAGCTCTTCAGACTCAAGTGGACCAGTTGAGTCAGTTACCGAGGGAAGAAAAGGTTGCAGAGATCATGGGGCCATGAACGGGGTTAGCCTGGATAACTTGTCATTGACAGGAAACAGGGAGACACCATGCATTCTTGGTATGATTGTGGTGTGGTGGCAGCAGGGATACGTGGTACACAGGATGGACTGGCTCAGTCAGGAAGGGAGTCTAGCCATGTAGGCTTGAGGGATGATAGTGGGAATTCAGAGGGAGGTGCAAAACCCAGAGACATTTCAGAGAAAATCCTCACCAGGACTTGATGCCTAACTGCACGTGGAGCCTGAAGAAAAGGAGCAGTCACTGAGCTCTCCCGGGGCCAGGGGATGGTGATGTCTGGCAGAAGACGGAATGGGAAAGAAGAACCCTCTTTGTATTACGTTTTTTTTTTTTTTCGAGTAGTAATTACAGTACCCATCATGCAGCAGGGAAATAGAGAACCAGGTGCACTGAGCAGAAACCACTTACTGGTGCAAGGTGACCCCATAGCAAAGCTGAATAGTCTAATGTCTTCTGAGCCTTACTTCATTGCTTTTCATCTATAGGGAGCCAATCTGGTGGAAGATGGACTTTAGATAACAGAGATGCCCCAGGGAGGGGAAGGGCATGCAGCAGGTTGGACCTCAGAGGATAAAGGGGAATGAGGGGGCTAAGGACATTGGCCTTGTCTTGGGTATAGAAATCATGAAACTGGATGAGCTCCCAGAGGTGAGGTAGCCCAGGGACTGGGTGGGGGTGGGGGGCTGCATTCACAGGAGGTGGTAGGAAGAGCAGGAACCAGTGCAGAAGGTGGAATCTGGGCTGGAGCCAGGGGAGAGGAGAGCTTCCAGCAGGAGGAGACTCAGTGCGGCATGCTGGGAAGAAATGGAAGAAAAGCAGACAGGAGATGGGAGAGCAGGTGAAAACTAGGTAGTTTGCAGGAACATGCTAAAGATGTATGAGCAGGCGGGGAAGAGTCTGATTAAATGCAAAGCACTTAAGTAGGAAACTTCCCATGAATGGGTATTCTTATTAGATCCTTCTGGAAATGGAAGCCCTGGTCTTGAGAACAAGGGCCTGGCTTTGGAGGGGCAGAGGGAACCCTTTCCTGAGACCAGAGATTGGTCAAGCAATTGGACAAGCAATTTCTGAGGTGAGGGCTGAGGGGGAAGGGAGAGCTCATGCCAGCTAGTCCCAATGCCCAAGGAATCTAGAGGTTGTGTGTGCACGGGGGTGAACTGGGAGGGAAGTGGAGCTGGCAGGTTTGTAGGCAGAGAACAAGACAGTCCCAGAGTATCTGAACTCTCCCCTTGGGAGCAGCCCTCCTGTACTTGCCCTCGTTCCACCCACTTCCTGCCTTCTCCCCACGGTGTCCACCATGGCTTGCCCACCCTATCCACTGGGTTTGGCCTTGGGGTAGGCCAGACCTCAGACCCCTGGCCCTGACTCTCACTCACCCCTGTCCGAGTGCTGACCTCCTGTCAAAGGTTTTCTTTGGCTTCCAGGGGACTTCCCTTGAGCTGTGTTGGTGAACCGAGGACCCAGACACTGACCAGCTCAAGGGCTCCCCTCCGCTCTGTCGAGGGGAGAATAAGGAGAAGAAATCCTAGAGATCCTGGCTGGGGGAATCTTCAGGAAGGGAGCCTCCAAGCACCAACGACTTATGATGTCAACAAGTGATAGACTACGATGTTAGTGCTGGACGGCCCTTGGAGACGCCCAGCCATCTTGTTCAACAGGTGGGAAGCGAAGGCCCTGAGAGGCCTCACTCCAAGTTTCACAGTTGGGAACCAGAATCCATAGGCCTGTGCTGGCCTTCTCTTCCTCTTTTTCTCTCTCCCTGTGGCCAGAAAGTGATCTTTCACCTCCCAGGTCACTGTCTGGGAGACAGTCTGCCACAGGGTGTGCCCTAGTACTCTGGACGCAAGGCAGGAGATCTCTTGAGCTCAGGAGTTAGAGACCAGCCTGAGCAACAGCGAGACCCCGTCTCTACTAAAATTGGAAAAATTAGCCCGGCACAGTGGTGCGTGCCTGCAGTCCCAGCTACCCAGGAGGCTGAGGCAGGAATCGCTTGAGCCCAGGAGTTTGAGGTTGCAGTGAGCTGTGATGACACCACTGCACTCCAGCTGGGTGACAGAGTGAGACTGTCTCAAAAAAAAAAAAAAGAGGAGTGGGGACACTGGGATGGGATGAGGTAGCTGGGTGGCTGGAGGGGTGAGGGGAGGATGTAGGGAAGGGTGAGACCCCGTCGTCATGGTGTCTATAGTCCAGGCCCAGACCCAGCGCTTTTCCTAAATAGAATGCCAAAATTCTCATTCCCTGTGGCCCAGCAGACCCAGAGGGCTGTGAGTGCTTGTCTGTGTGATTGTGTGTGCGGAGTGGAGAGGGGACCATGCCTCCCGTAAGCAGGGGTGGGATGAGAGGCCGGATCTCAGAGGCAGCGTGGGAGTGACCAGCCTCACTCCACGGCCATGGCCCAGGGCCATGTTGGCCTCAGGGCCAGACTTGGGTCTAGAAGGGGCTGGAGACTGACCAGGAGGAGCTCCTCTGGTTGCTGCTTCATTGGTTTTCAGGCCTTCACTGAGCTCCTGCCCTTTCACACTGGAAAAGCTCTGGACTTCAGCATGTACTGAGCTACTACAACTACTCTCAGTCAGGCACTTGACATAGATTAGCACATTTATTCCTCACAACAACCCAGTAAAGGAGGTGATGTTGGTCCTATTTTACAGATTAAGCCTCTGTGACTCAAGAGTTGTGATTGTTCAGCTCACCTATTAAGTGGCAGAGCCACTGTTCCAACCAGGGGGTCTGACTCAGTCCAATGGCACAACCACAGCCCCTGCGTAGGCCCAGCCCTGTGTCCCCGGCCCTGGGGTATCGGGATGAGATAAGAACTCAGAATAGTGACCTCCTGAAGATCTGTGTCTTCTGGGAGGCTGGTGCCTTGGGCCACGCTCCCCATCAAGGCTGCTTCCTAACTTATCCAAAAATACCACTCTGGAATCTTCCCACCCTATGTGCCATTGTCTCTATGGTAAGAGCCCTGCACCTTAGCAAGGCCCTTGAGGCTCTCCATGGTATGGCTCCAGATGGCCTTCCTGTTAGCATCTTTCCTTGCACCACAGCCCCCACCTTCCTTCCTTGGGCATGTCCTTGCCCTCTTCCTCCAGCCAGGAATACCCTGCTTGCCACTCTGTACTTCTTGAAATCTTCCTCATCCTTTACCACTCATCCCCTTGTATCTCTACCTCTTAGGCAGCTTTGCCTTGATTCAAGGGACTTGGGCTCACTCTGGCTTCCCTACCAGACCTGGCTGCACCTCTGCTGGAATCCTGTCTCTCCTGACCCAGAGGTGCCAGAGTAAAGGTGTGTGGCAGTGTTGGCATCAGAGCAGCCTGCAGCTGTAGGGCTGCAGCCCAGCCTCTGCTCCCACCACCTCAACACAACAGTCACCTGCCCAGGCGCCACTTGGCTTGTGAAAGACAACAGACAAGACTAAATGGCCCCCAGGATGGCTGAGTGAAGCCAGGCAGGCATCTGACACACCTCCTGGACAGGAAAATAGTTTCCTTCCTCTTAATAACAGTCATTAAGGGGCCTGTGCCCAACATGCTGCAGCCAGGGACTGGGCTTAGGTCTGTCTGGAGGGCTCCCATCACCCTCGGCCACCACCCCTAGCCCAGCCCCAAGGCCACTCGGCCCACAGGGAGGGCTGCATTGGGAAGGGCAGCCAGTCCTGCAGCCCTGGGGGATTTGATTTGATTTGCACACTGTTATCAGGATGTCAGATCTGCTGGAACCCTTTCCCTTCAACTCGGTCCTCCCACTCCTGCCCCTCTCAATTGAGCCCCCTGTACACATACCCAGTACCACAGTCCAGAGTTAGAGTCCAGGACTACCCCACCGCCTAGACACTCATGCACACACAGGTCCATATACACTGACATGCACCTAGATACCTAAAGACAGCCACACAGGCACACACGCACAGGTACAGTTATGCATATATATATGTATATATATTTAGTTGAACCATATAAAATTGCCAGTCTTCGTTTTCTTTTTTTAATTTACAAAAATGGAATCTAGTACAAACTTGGGCATGGAGGGAAGTATACAAAAATACAGAGCCAAATTTGTACACCCATGTTCAAGCAGCATTATTCACAATAGCCAAAGGGTGGAAGCAACCCAAGTGTCCGTCAGTGGATGAATGGATAAGCAACATGTGCTATATACATACAATGGGATATTATTCAGCCTATAAAGGAAGGAAATTCTGACACATGCTACAACATGCATGAACCTTGAAAACATTCTGCTAAGTGAATAAACCTGTCACAAAAAGACAAAGCTGTACAATTCCACTTAAATGAGGCGTCTAGAGTAGTCAAATTCATAGAGACAGAAAGTAGAATGGAGGTTGCCAGGGGCTGAAGGAGGGGAAAATGGGGAATTAGTGTTTAGTGGGTACAGAGTTTAAGTTTTGCAAGATGAAAAGAGTTCTGGAGATGGATGGTGGTGAGGGTGCACAATAGTGTGAATGTACTTATGCCACTGAAGTACACACTTAAAAATGGTTAAAATGGCAAATTTTATGTGTATTTTACCACAATTAAAAGATACAGTGACAAAAATATGTACCATGAAGTAGACATATACACACTGAGGGATAAATACAGTTAATTCAGCCACCCACAAACATGCCTCCCTCCCCGGAGCGCTTCCCCTACCAGATAAGGCCCTGGTTCTCCCCTTTAAACAAATCTGGAGATAAGGCCCTAATGAGAGCCCTACCACCTCGCTGCCCCCCCAGCTCACTACCCTCCCACGGGCTGGCTTTGTTTGCTCTACCTCCTGCCCCTCCTGCAGCCTCCCCACCCCCAGGGAAAGGCCTGCTTAGAGTGCCTGGTGCTCCAATTTCTGCCCCTGCACACAGGAGAGGGTGGGATGGCCCAGCATTTCAGCTCCTGGCCTGTGGCGTGCCCACATCCCCCCTGGGCCCCTCACTTCTAGGCTCCTCAAAGACGCAGCCCCAGCTCAACTCAGGGAACTTGTAAACCCCCCCACCTGCCACCGCATGTGCAAAGTTCTGGGGACACAGAAGAACCTGTGTCCCAGACATGATCACAGACCAGATAAACCAAGTGTAGTCAGTACTAAACAGGATTGTGAGACATGGCTTTAGGTCTTCTGCATTCCCTGCTGTCCTCATGGGACCTCATCCCTCCGTGGAAAGGTGGTGTACACTTCTGCCTGGCCTGTCCCCCAACTGCAGCTGCTACCTGCTGAACCCCTCCTCCAGGGCAAAGCCTCTCACCCATCCTCCTGAGGACAAACCATCTATGCTCTGGGATTTTGTCCCTTATCGGGGCAGAGATCAGAAACCTGCTGGCCCTATCTGCCTCCTGACCTTGCAGTGTGTCTGCCCATCCTCTGAAATAACCTTTCAACCATTTAATACTCAGCCCTGGAGGAGAAGGGGAGGAAGGCTGGGGTCTGGCCCTCACCAAGGCAAGAGCATCCCCGGAGTTGAGGGTGTTCCATCTGGAACAGCATGTCTCAGGGGCAGGCCTCAGCCCACTGCCCCAAGTGCACCAGGCACTTGTTAAAAAGACAAGCTCTAAATGCCTACTCAGACCTTCTGGATCAGAATCTCAAGGTGGGGTGGGTGGAGCTCAGGGGATCTGCATTTTAACACTTCCCAGCCATTCTTGGGGTCTAGTGTGAGAGGCACTGCTCTAGATCCTTGGAGGATGGGCTCTGAGCCCGGGTGGGGGTGGGGAGGGGGGCTGTGAGTGCCAGTTATGATCATGGAGGGTGGCAGGGCAATTACGGAGGCAAAGAGAGGCCTGGATGGGGGGATGTTTATGTCCTTGGTGGTTCAGGGTGACACTTGTTCAGCTCTTATTTAGGGCTTGTGGGCCAACACATGTGCTACCCATCATGGTATGTTTGGAGTTACAGCCAGTCTCTAAATTAGTGTTTGGGCCAATTTATGTGAGTGGGCTTTATCAAAATGTGTGATCTGCCTGTGTTGGCCTGTAGTTTATGTTGGTCAATTGTCAGTATGTCAGTCAGCCTATCTGCCTGTGTGTTCATGTCTTTTCCTGGGTGTCTTGAGTCATTCATCCACTCTGGAGTGTGTGTGCGTGTGTGTGTGCATGTGTGTGTGTGTGTGTGTGTGTGTGTGTGTCCCTGAGCAGGCACAGGCCCCTCTGGACTGTAATCCAACCTCCGTGGGGCCCTGGAAGATCAGGCTTTGGGGACTTGTTAGGAGCCTGGTGGGCATGTGGCAGTGTTGCTGGGATGGGAGGGAGGGGAGGCAGACAGGAGTGTGCACTAAGGGCCTGGCACTACCACTTCTCTGGGCAGGCGAGTCCTAACACAGGCAGACAGGTGGAGCTGACCTGACAGGTTCCAGAAGCCAGGGGCAATGGGGCGGAGCATGCCTCTGACTTAGGGTGGCAACGGTTTGGGGGCCCTGCCACACACAGAACGGGCAAGCAGAAGGCGGTTCTGCTGGTATCTTCCTGCTGCAGCCAACCCAGCATGCAGGCCATGGAGCCTGCTGGTGGGTGAGGCAGACAGGTAGGCAGGCATGTTCGGAGGCCTAGGACCTGGGGGCCTAGGAGCCCAGGGCATGGCGGGACCCCTGCGGGGCCGGGTGGAGGAGCTGAAGCGGCCATGGTGGCGGGAGAGCTCGCCACTGGTGCTGCGACACAGCGAGGCGGCCCGGTTGGCAGCTGATGCCCTCCTGGAGCGAGGTGAGGCTGCCTACCTGCGGGTCATCTCTGAGGAGCGGGAGTTACCCTTCCTGAGCGCCCTGGACATTGACTACATGACCAGCCATGTGCGTGGGAGCCCTGAGCTTAGTGAGGGCCAGGGGCCAGAGGCTTTGGGGCCTGACCACCACAGCCTGCTCTCCGAAGTCACCTCAGGCACTTACTTCCCCATGGCCTCTGACGTAGACCCCCCAGACTTGGACCTGGGCTGGCCTGAGGTTCCCCAAGCCACGGGCTTCAGCCCCACGCAGGCCGTGGTCCACTTCCAGAGGGACAAGGCCAAGAACATCAAGGACCTGCTGCGTTTCCTCTTCAGCCAGGCCCGCACGGTAAGGGCCTCTTCTCTTCATTCATTTCACAGATGTGGAAACTGAGGCCCAGGGAGGGAAAAGGGATTAGCCCAAGGCCACACAGCAACTTAGGGGCAGAACTGGGACTCAAACCTCTGGCACTATTAGATCACAAGCTCCTAGACGGTGGGCATGTGTCTTATTTAACCTTGGCAACCCGTTGGTACTCAAGAATATGATGGATGAGCATAGAACAGGGCCCAGGCCTCAGGGATTCCACAAAACCCCTGAAAATCCACATGAAGTTGTGCCTGTTGGAGGAAGGGGTCATCACTACATCTTTCTTGGGGGCTGATCCACGGCCTTTGTCAGATTCTCAAAGTTTTATGATCCCCAAACTAAGAACTCCAACTGTGGAAAACATCTGAGCCACCCCTTTTGACTTACAGAGGAAGAAACTGAGGCCAGAGAGGGGCAGGAACTTACCTAGGGAGGTCCAGTCAGTAGGTGAAACAGAGCTCAGGGCTCCAGGACAGAAGGGGTCTCCGACTCAGGCCCTGGGCCGCAGTCAGGGCACCACTTGCTGGCCCATGTCCCCAGTGCTCCTCCCCCTCCTGCACCACCTCTGCAGCTGGGCCTGAGGCAGGGGAGGGGCACCTAGTGCAGGCCTCCTCAGCACGGCCTTGGAGCTGGGCTCTTAGCTCAGAACCAGGGAGGAAAGAGCAATGGAGGCTGCTGGGCTCAGCCATGGGGAGCAGGGGCACAGGAGAAAGAGAATCGGGAGGGCACATAGGGGAGGGCAGCACCTGCGATGGCTCCAGCCGCACACAAACACAGCTTCACTCCTAGAGCCCTGGCCTCTGACTCAGGAGACAGGGGAATGGACAAGATGACCTGTGGCAGGATTTGAGGTAGAATTAGGCTCTTGCTGCAGAGATCAAGAGCCAGGATGGTCGAATCCCACCAGTACTTCCAGAGACTCCCTGGCAAGCCTGCCTGTGCCCCAGGCAGGGGAGGGCCAGGCCTGATTGGCATCGGGAATGGGGTTATTAGTGAGGCTCTTGCTATCATCACCACCCCTGCCTCTTTGATCTTTCCTGCCTGTCCTTGTTCCCCCCACCCCTGGCCAGCCTGTGCTGTGAACTAGGGCATCCTGCCTCCTCAATACCCATTTATACCCCTGCACCTCAGGCTAGGAGCCAGGCTCCCACTCTGGGCTATCACCGACTCTGAGCAACCTTGACAAATGCTCCCTTTCCCTGCAGCCTGATGTCCTCATTTGTTGAGAAGGCAGCAGGAAAGGCACATTTATTGAGCTTGTTGTGTGTTGAGCATTTTCACATTTAATTCCCCATAACTCAGAGACATAGCTATCATTACCTCCATTTAACAGATGAGGAAGTTGAGGCTTCTAGAGATGAAGTGACTCTCCCGAGGCCATATCCCTAGGAAGTAGCACAGTCCAGGTTTGCACTCAGTTCTGTCTGCCTCTAGAGCTGGATGCTGTGCTCTGGCCCTGCCTGGGAGGGGAAATTCTCACAGTAGATACAGGCAATGGGAAGAAGAGTCAACTGGGGGCTTGAAGGTACCAGAGGGGTTTTCATGGGTCTCTCCGAGGCAGCCCTTTATATGAGATGGGGGCACAAGCCCCAGCCCAGCCATCCAACTGAGCAGAAAACTTGGTTCCACTTGGCATGGATGTAAGCAAGTAACGGAGTCTGTGTCAGATTTCACACCAGACATCTGTAACTTCACAGGGAAACTGAGGCAAGGCTGGGAAAGGGCACTGAAGACTCCAGTAACTGGCTTGCAGCTCTGATCCCTAAGAGGGGAGCCTTAGACAGGCAGTCTTTGGGTCAGAGCTAGGGCCAGAGTTAGCAGGGAGAATGTAGGAACTTGCCTGGGACTTGGGGTCTAGGTTCTGCTTCTGACTCCTGTCCCCCTCTGGGCCTCAATGTAGAGTGGGGCTTTGGACTAGCACAGCTGATCCACAGACATCTTTGAGGATCTGATGACAGATAGACACCCATTCCACAGAAAAATGCACACAAAAACTTTCAAACAACTAGGGTTCAGGACAGTTAAATCTCCCTGTGCCCTGGGCTAGGTCATTGCTAAAAGCCCTTCCATTTCAGTTGTTCTTGAAGGCTCTGGCCTCCTGATTTGCAGTCCAGTGCTCTTTTCCTGGGACCCTGGCCCCTGCCCCAGGCTGGGCTGGTTGTGGGCAGTGTCCCGGGCAGGGCTGAGTTTTCACACCCCTAACCCAGGTGGTGGCTGTGGTAATGGATGTATTCACCGACATGGAGCTTCTGTGTGACCTTATGGAGGCCTCGAGCCGGCGTGGTGTCCCTGTCTACCTGCTCCTGGCCCAGGAGCACCTAAGACACTTCCTGGAGATGTGCTACAAGATGGACCTCAATGGGGGGCACTTGCCGGTCAGTGGGGACCAGGGGCAGTAACCAGGGGCCGGGGCGGGAAGTCAGGGAGGGCAGGGGAGCCAGTTGGATGGTCAGTGGGCACTGGGGGTGAGTGGGAGTGGGGGACTGGGCTCCCTTAGCTGTTTGGGGTCAGAGACTCCCTGGGGCATAGACATGGCTTGAGCCCCCTCTCTCAAGGTCACCCCCAACCTCCCTCCACCCTTGGCCCAGAACATGCGTGTACGGAGCACATGTGGGGACACATACTGCAGCAAGGCAGGTCGCCGCTTCACCGGGCAGGCCCTGGAGAAGTTCATCCTCATCGACTGTGAGCAGGTGGTGGCGGGCAGTTACAGGTAAGTATTGGAAGGAGGGGAGAGGGGCCTGGGGCTGTGCCACTGGCTGGCGAGGGCACCTGGGATCCAGCAGCTTTGAGCTTCCCTCCATTCATCCCTTCAGATTCAGACTGAGCACCTGCCATGTGCCAGGCATCATCAGCGTTTGGGATAGCGTGGGGGGCAAGTCAGCCCTGGAGGTGCTCACTCAAGTGGAAGGATTACTTTAATGCCCTTGGCATAGAAAACAACTATTGTGTGTTGGAACTGGAGGGACTTCGGGGAACTTCCCCCTGTCCATTTTACAGATGGGGAAGTTGGGGCCCTGAGAGGGCAGCCAAGTCCGCTAAGCAGGGCTAGGACGAACACAGACTCTGGAGTTGGAGCTCTGCCCCTGTCACTGTGAGCCCTCATGGTGGTGGAGTTTGGGTCAGTCTCCGGGTATGCTCCCCTGGCTGTGACCCCTGCTGAGCCCCAGGGTCCTGCACTTAGTCTCCTGACCTCACTCTCTGCCCCCAGCTTCACCTGGCTTTGCAGCCAGGCCCACACCAGCATGGTGCTGCAGCTGAGGGGCCGCATTGTGGAAGACTTTGACCGGGAGTTCCGCTGTTTGTATGCCGAGTCACAGCCTGTGAAGGGCTTCTGTGGTGGTGAGGATCCACTGTCTCCCCAGGCACCACGTCCTCCCCCAGAGGCCCTGGCCTTTGGGCCTGGCATCCCAAGCCCCACATCCTCCTCACCCTCCAGCACCAGCCTCAGCAGCATCAAGCGCTCACCTCTCATGGGCCGCTCCTCCTACCTCGCTCTACCAGGAGGCGGTGGCTGCAGTGACATGGGTATGGGGTCCTCATCCCCCAGCCCTGCCCACCGCGAGGCCAGTGGCCAGCCCTCCCTGCATCGCCAGCTGTCAGACCCTAACCGCGGCTCCCCTCCTGGGCTCTACAGGGCCAACCTGGGCAAGCTGGGGGCATACCCATGGTCCCAGTCCTCCCCTGCCCTCAACCAAAATAGTGCCAGCCCCCTGACCCTGGCAGTGGCGTCACCTCTGCTTCCCCGCTCCCGCCCCCTCTTCCACTTCCCCCGGGGTGTCCCAGCTCTGTCCCAGCTCCCAGAGAATGGGCTCCCAGGAAGCCAGGAGCCTAGCCCCCCACGAGGTCACCGGGTACCTGGCAAAGCCCTAGAGACAGTGGAGGAGAAGAAGCCATCTCTGAGTCAGAGCCATGGCCAGCTGGATCTCCTTGTCCCCTTCCACAGAGCCCGAGAAGCAGGAGATCCTGACTCTGGGGTTTCCCCCAACTCAGGCTCCCTTAGGCCTGGTGAGCAGGCCCCAGAGGACAGGAGGTTGTCCCCAGGCCAGAGTGACAGCCAGCTGGATCTCCTGCCCCGGGCCCAGGGTGCTGGGGGTACCCGGTTCCCCCGGTGATCAGGCCCCAGAGGACAGGAGGCTGTCCCTAAACCATAGCCATGGCCAATTGGACCTCCTGGTACAGTACCCCAAGGCCCGGGGCTCCAGAGCGCCTCCTGAAGCCAACTCCTCATCCAGACCTGCCAAGCAGGGTCCAGATGAACGACGGCAGACCCTGGGCCACAGCCAGCTGGATCTTATCACAAAGTTCGGCCCATTCCGGGTTGAGGGGCCCGGGCCCAGTGGTCTCCCAGGACCGAGCCCTGCTCGCATGGCTGGAGTGGGCTCTGGGGAGAAGCGGCTGACTCTGGGCCACAGCAAGCTGGATCTCATTACCAAGTATCATCAGTTGCAGGGTGCCAGGCAGGGACCTGAGCCTGGCCTTCTTGGGGGTCCCACAGGTGGCCATCGCAATGGTAACAGCAATGGCCTGTTTAGAGATGAGAAACGGCTGACCCTGGGCCACAGCAAACTGGACCTCATCACTAAATACAACAAATCCAAGTTCAAGCTGCTCCGAAGTCGCTTTGAGTCCTAGCTCTGCTTCTGGCAAGGACAGGTCCCTCCTCCATCCACTAAGACTCTGGATTTGCTCAGGTCCCAAACTCTGAGGAAGGGAGGTGTCTAGAAGCCCAGGTCAGACACACTCTCTGGGCTCAAGATTCTTGCTTACACACACACAGGGAAATGAAACCCACAGTTATTGGGTGTCTATTGCATGCCACTATGCTGGGCACTTCACACCAGCTACTACTTCTCATTCTTCATTCTCACAACATCCTACAAGATGGACCTCTTGTACATATATAATTATAGGATAGTAGATGTTATCCCCCCTTTTTTATAAATGCAGAAGCTGAGGCCCAGAGAGTTTGAATGGCTTACTTGGAGTCAAGTCCAAATAAATGGCAGAGTAGGAACCTAGACCTGTGTCTTTCTGGCTCTAAAGATTGTCTTTTTTGCACAGACATGATACAATATCCACAATTCACACGTCCCCTTGCACACAAAATATGCACATTACAGAAATGCCCCAAATGTCCATACAATATATTATACACAGTACACTGACAGAGTACACATCCACAAACTGCACACCCACAGCCACACACAGTTAGTACACATAGGTCCATGTGAGAAGCCAAAACACTCAGAATTTTAGTTGCAGGTACTCAATAAGTGTCATTTGGTTAAATGAATGGCTACAGAAAATACCTGCATTCAGTGCATACTGTAGACCCCCCTGGGATCCACAAACTATAAATATGCCCATAACCCCAAACATACACACACACACACACACCCTAACCAGTATCTTCTTGAACCTAAGCTGTTTCTAGCCCTGTGTGGGGCATACCATAGGGCTGACAAATGAATCACACTCAGACCCTGAGGACAAGGATGAAATGCATAAGCCAGTTAGTTGGAGAACAAGTTAGAGCTGTATCAAGTTAAAGGCTAATGAGTAACAGAGGACGATAGAAAACAAAGGGCAGAGAGTCATGGAGATGGTGGAGTGGTCAGGAAAGTTTTTTAGAGGAGGCAGCCTTAGAGCCAGGCCTTGAAGCATGAAGAGGTTTTGCACAGATAGAGGCAAGAGTTAGAGGAATTTCAGGTAGAGGGAACCAGGTGAAGAGATGTCCAAGAGAGGACTGAGTGAGTGGGTCTGAGGTGAACTGGGGAGGACAAGTGGAGCATGTGGATTCTCAGACACACACACACCCTCATCATCATCCTCATCCTCATCTTGTGTCTCTTGAAGTATGGGCTGTAACAGGTTGTGAGCCCTTTTCCTGAGCTCACTGCCCACCTGGAACAGTACACATAATACAAATCAATAAAGGCAGACATGACTATGACCCAGCAGCAGCCTGATGTGTCCTAAGCTGTGCGGAGTTAGGAAACCGGCACATTGGGGATGGGGGGGAGAGCACCATTGAGGCCAATTATGGAGGGCCCCCTGGAGGAGAGTGAATGGCTAAAGGAGGGCTTGGGGGTGGGGGTGGGGGAGCAGGGACTCCAAGCCCTCTCTGGTCTGGCCGTGACATTCTGAGAGACCCTGAGGCTTTTGTAGATGCTACAAACCAAATTCATCCTGTCCAAGAGAGCCAGGCCCTTGACTGTCACCATTATCCCACGGACAGAAGGTGGCTGCTGAGTGAATGATAGAGGCCGTGCAAGAGACATCGTGGAAACCAGTCAGCACTCTCATCTTTGCCCACCCTGAACCCCTTTCCCTCCGACCTCTCCCTAAGACCCTGCTTCACCCATCGTCCCCTCTCTCCAATACCTTCTTCAGCCTGGTTTCCTCTACTTCTCTGGCCGCACCTCCTCGTCCAGCCTCTTTGTCCTGGTTTCACTTCTCCCTCCAGGACACTCTCTCCCTGGGCTTCAGAGGTCCAGGCTTCAGCCCTTAATCCCATTCCTCATTTCGAGAAGAATGAGACTGGGCTCCAGATCTGGGCTTCTGTCCCGCACAGCGGAGCTGGACTCATCACTTCCCCAAACCGGCCCTTCCTCCTCTGGCTTCATTTTAGTAAATACCTGTATCATCAACCCATCTTCTGCGAGGCATCCCCGGCTCCGCCTCTCCTTCATGCTTCACATCCGACCAGCCGCAGGTCTAGGTCGATTGTAGCTCCTAAAAAAACTCCCCAATCAAGAATGAATGAATGGCCGCAAGCAAGTTGGGGGCGAGGCCCGGCGGCGTAGCGTCCAGGCCATTGCAACCATAGAGTTCTCCTAGAGGCTGGAGGTAGAGGCGCCGCATGCGTGGCTGGGTGCGCAGGCCCTCCCGGAAGTCTCCTAGGCGGAGGCGGAAACAGAAACATTTTTAGGAAGGCCAAGGAACTGTTATCGCGTGCGGAGCTTGCTGTTACTTGGTGAGCTGGTGCGAGGGAAGACCGGAAGGGTCAGCTCCGGGCCTCGGGTCGGGAGGAGTTGGGGCTGGAGGATTCGGGTCCGGAGAGCCTGGAGGGGCCCAGTGGGCGGGACCCAAGGTCTGAGGGGCCGAGAAGGGCGCGGTCGCGGCGGGGCCAAAGGGGGAGAGGTCGCGTTACCTGGGAGGGGATCCACTGGCCCTGAACTCTCATTCCCGGCCCCGCGGCCCCCAGCCTCATGGCGGTCCGAGCGTCTTTCGAGAACAACTGTGAGATCGGCTGCTTTGCCAAACTCACCAACACCTACTGCCTGGTGGCCATCGGAGGATCAGAGAACTTCTACAGGTGCGGCGGGAGCCCCGGGGCTTGCGGTGGCTGGGAGAGGAGCCGGGAACTTCGGCGGAGTGAGGGTACCGGCCCCTCAGCCCCGTGACCACCGAGTCCATATCCCTACAGTGTGTTCGAGGGAGAGCTCGCCGATACCATCCCCGTGGTGCACGCATCCATCGCCGGCTGCCGCATCATCGGGCGCATGTGTGTGGGTAAGGCAGGTGGAGGGCGCTGAGGGATGGAGGGGAGCCTCCAAGTACATTAATCATACCCTTGGAGGGGACCCGTAGTGATCTAGGAATTTCCAGGCTTTCATCCATTATCTCTGGGGACTATAGAATCTCTGTGTTGGGTAGGACCCAGTCTAAGTGTCAGCAGATTGGGGGCAACCTTTGGCAAAGGCTTCTAAATAATAGTAATAAAATTGTTTTCATGCTTGTTCTCATTCCTTTTTCACAAAGACACTGGGAGGTAGGGATTATTGGCCTAATTTGACTGATGAGGTAGCTGAGACTCAGCCTAAATGACTCACCTAGCTCCACACCTAGTTTAGAGGAGGATTTATATCTCTTCTCCCCCCTGCCACTGACTGTGAGCAAGTTGCTTCCTCCTTCTGAGCATCCATTTCTGCCTCTATAAAAGGACTAGCTAAGATTCTGGGTCATCCTGCTCAGTTACATTTAAATCTTAAAGTCCCTTTACCACATCTCTATCCTACCTCCCTGCCTCTCAGCAGTGTTGACTCTGGCCATTGGTCCTTTCTTTAAGCTGGGTCTGTCTCCTTGTTTGATCTGCCACTCCTTGTTTCTTAGTTCTGTTCATTGAGGTCATATAGAAGTCTGATTATTTTTTACTTTTATTTATTTTTTTTTAATCTTAAGCCTGGTCACCTCTAAGTATTTTCTTATTCAGTTAAAACACCCTGATCTCTAGCCATGCCCTTAGGACTTGAAGCAAGCTTTGACAGAACAAAGGAGAATTTAGCCTGGCCCTTGATGTATTTTATAATGGTAGTAACTCAGAGTTCAGAAATTGAGTTGTGGCCTTACAAGGATAGGCAGAGGTTTAGCCGTAGATGTCACATGTGTTTGTAGTTTGTTCATTCTTGTTGCCGTATAGTATGTTTTGTGTAAGTATACCACAATGTATTCTTTCATTCTATTGACGGTGTGCATTTGGGTAGTTTTCACTTTTGTCTGCTAGGAATAGTGCAGCTGTTTTTTAGTGAACATATGTATGTATTTCTAGTAGATATATAACACTTCAGAGTGGAATGGCAGAGCCACAGGTTATGTAATTATTTGCTGTAGTAGATGATGGCAGATAATTATCTGAAGTGGTTGACCAATTCATACTCCCAGTGTATGAGAGTTTCACTTGCTGCATATATCTTTACCAATACTTGACATTGATGGTCTTTTAAAAAGTTTAGCTAGTCTTGTAGATGTGTAGTGTTGGCTCAGTTTTTTTAGGTACATAATGTACAACTAATGCCAAGAGCCCTTCCTATTAGTTCTACTCCTCCCAGTTGATGATGGTAAAGTGGGCAAAGTTTGTTGGGACAGACTCCTGGGCCATCTCTGGCCTGCTCAGTGGGACCCCTGGTCCCCCTGGGTGTGGAATGGATCATTGGGTTGGAGGACTGGGATCTGGGCCTAAAGTTTTCCTGGGAAAGCTGATTGGGCTGGGCTGGGTTGTATCCTCAGCCCCTAGGGCTCCACAGGCATCTTGCATATACATGGTCCATCTTTGCCCCACCTTCCAATTTGGGTCTCTCCAGGGAACAGGCATGGTCTCCTGGTGCCCAACAACACCACCGATCAGGAGCTGCAACATATTCGCAACTGCCTCCCAGACTCAGTGCAGATCCAGCGGGTGGAAGAGCGGCTCTCAGCCCTGGGCAATGTCACCACCTGCAATGACTACGTAGCCTTGGTCCACCCAGACCTGGACAGGGTGAGGCAGCCCAACTTCACCCAAGAGTCATAGGACCATCCTGGTCAGTGGTTAGCCACTGTTCTTTCCTAACAGGCAGGAATTGGGGGTATCTCTTGTGGTTTCTTTTTATATATGGTCTCTGGAACTTCAGGCACTCATTCGAATAGTGATAATAGAGGCCTTCCATGGTGTAGTCAGTGTCAGAAAGTATCTGGGGAGGGTATTAATCTTCAGGATCAGGGAGGTTGACCCATCCAGTCCTGCAGCCTGGGCCAGGATAAGTGATTGACAGTTGAACTTTTGACTGTGGGTTAGAGGGAAAAGGGTGACATGGAGACCAGCCTCCAGCTGTTCAGAGCATTCACGGATATTAGGGGCTCCAGAGCTGGCCTAAACTCTGCTCTAAGCTGTACTCCTTCCTTTCTCTGGGCGAAGCTTTCATATGAGGTACGTAGCAGATAAATGAGGTGATCAGGGAGCCAAGCCTGGCTGATTCTGGGCATGGAGAGCGTTAGTTCTTTGGCCTGTAAGTTCTGGGCCCTGAATACAGTACCATTGGCTGACAGGAGACAGAAGAAATCCTGGCTGATGTGCTCAAGGTGGAAGTCTTCAGACAGACAGTGGCTGACCAGGTGCTAGTAGGAAGCTACTCTGTCTTCAGCAATCAGGGAGGGCTGGTGCATCCCAAGACTTCAATTGAAGACCAGGATGAACTTTCTTCTCTTCTTCAGGTTCCCCTTGTGGTAAGCATTCCTGTCATCTGACCTCTGTTGCCTGCTGAGGCAGATCCCTTTGCCCAGTGTTCGGGAATCTGGGTCATAACCTGCCACAGTTTGTGATTGGGGTTCCAGGTCAGGAAGCAGGGTTTGGGGAGAATCCTCATCAGGGATGGGAGAGACTTTGGTGCCATGACCAACAATGAGCCCATCCCTTGGCAGGCAGGCACTGTGAACCGAGGCAGTGATGTGATTGCTGCTGGGATGGTGGTGAACGACTGGTGTGCCTTCTGTGGCCTGGACACAACCAGCACAGAACTGTCAGTGGTGGAGAGTGTCTTCAAGTTAAATGAAGCCCAGCCTAGCACCATAGCCACCAGTATGCGGGATTCCCTCATTGACAGGTATCTGGGGGGAGGGGGGAGTCTCTCCTTTCTTCTGCCCAGGGCAGTGGGTTCACTTGCCTTTTGAGGGTAGGGGGAAAAGATGCCATCTAGAATGGGAGCCATGTCGTGTTTATACTGATAGGTTCTCCTCATATGAGAATGTATCTGCAGTCACAGGATATAGCCAGCAAATATTTCATGAGCATCTGCTAATCCTCATCTTTGAAGACTCACCTCAGTGTTCCCTGTCTAGGCAAACCTTCCCTATGGTCTTTCTTTGATCACTGACCCCATTACTTTGCAATTTGTGTTTGTCTGTATGTCAGTATCCTCAGCCAGCAGCCAAGGGCCTGAGCAGAACAGAGCTGTTTGCTGAGGGAAGGTGGGAAGGGTACTCTTAAACACTGAAGAGACCCCAGATTGCTACAGGGGCTCTTGGACTGGTTGGGGGTGGGTGGGGGTGTTGCATCAAAATCAGTCCAGATTTTTGTGGGTTAAAAAACAAAACAGGCAGGGAACAGTGACTGAAACCTGGAACCAGGATGGGGTTGGGTGGGGCTCTGAGTATGACTCTTCAGGGCCGAGCTGGAACAAAGGTCAGGCATGAGGGTGGAGGAAAGCAACTTGAGAATGGAGGGTGAGGTGTGCTCTGTGAAACAGCTACTGACAATGTTCTTTCCTCTCTCTTCAGCCTCACCTGAGTCACCTTCCACATTGTTCTGTGGGCTCCTGGCTCTGGCCTTTGGCTCCCTCTCCATGCCCCACCCAATCTGTACCAGATGCTGGCAGGGAGGTGGCAGAGAGCTCACTGGAACTGAGGGGCTGCGTATCCAGCCCTTTTCACCTGTGCCAATATCCCGAATCTATCGTTGCTCCAAAAACCTGTTATGTTTTGCTGGCTGTCAGGCCCTATGGCTCCTGGCTGAGGGTTCTGCTGTCCTGTGCCACCCCATTAAAGCGCATCAGCCTCTGGCCATTCTGAATGTGATGTTTGGGGGCCTCAGCCTGTGTACAAATTGTGCCAGGGTCCTGGGAATATTGGATGGGATGGACACCCTCGCCCCTCAGCTCCCCAGTCTCCACACACACATCTCCCTCTCCATCATCATCAGGATGGAGAGATACATCCTGGGGTAAGAGGAAGAAACACTTTTTACTGTGGTTCTCCCATTTTTCACCTAACTTCTGACCCAGTGTCCTCTGGCCTTCAAAGGATGAGAATCTGTTCCAACTTTCCCCTGGGCTGGTGTGAGGACCCTGTGAGAGCTCTGGGGCACGTGGCTTCAGGGCAGTCTTGTCTGATGCAAGGTGGATGTTGGTTGCTAGCCCCCTTGCGTGGGTGGGCTTGGGTGGGCGAGGAACTGGTCAGCTTTGCAGGGCCTAGAACACTGGGTGTTGCGGGTGGCGCCGTCGGTCCCGGGCGGGGCGCGAGGCGTGGGGCGGGGGGCGGGATTGGCCGGCCGGGTTCGTTGGGCCCCGCCCCCGGGCCAAAGTGCCTAGTTCGCGCTCTGGCGGCGAGGGGGTGGGGTCGGTGCGTAGTGACGTAGCGGGGTCGGTGCGCAGTGACGTTGCGGCGGCGCCTCCTCCCGTCGCATGAGGCAGGCTCCGAGAGACCGGCTGGTGCAGCTGCGCGAGGTGAGGGCAGGGCGGGGGAAAGGGGGGGCCTCAGTGGGGGTTGCCTCGACCCGGGCTTGAAGGGCTTCTCCTCCCGCAGACCATGGGGGCTGAGCTGAGCGGCGGCCAGGGCGACCCGAAGCCGGCACAGCCCCAGCCAGCGGCACCGGAGGGCCCGGAGCGACCCCGGCCTCAGCCCCAGCCCCAGCCCGAGCCCGAGCCCAGCCCGTGGGGACCCCTGGATGACGTGCGCTTCCTCATCGCTTGCACCTCCTGGTACTGACTCCGGAGGATGCCGCCCCCCGTCGTCCCTGCCCGCCTCGGCCCACGTCCCTGTGTGTCTGTCTCCCGCCCTCAGCGCTCTGGAGACCACAGAGAATTCGAAGAGGTCGCCAGGGACTGGAAGTCCCAACAGGGCCGTCTCCGCAGCCTGCTTCCCCGCCTGCACCCAGACCCAGCTCAGACCTTCACGCTCACCCCCATCCCCTTCTCCAGCTCTCTGGGTCCTGGGGCATCCCTCCCTGTCACTGGCTTCCAGTATGAGGGCAGGGCTCCTGGTAAGATCCTAAGGCTGCAGATTTCCTGACCTCGGCTGCCCCTTATTGCTGAGAACCAAGCTCTTGTCTGTGTCCCAGGTCATGGCACCATGTTCCTTGACTTCAAAGACGTTCTTGCCAGAGTGACCCTCCCTATACTCCTCTTGAGGAGGGTTGCTCCTCTATCCTGGATCCAAATGAGGCATCGTCAGGCTGTATTCCTGGGACCCCAGTAACACTGGGCCTCCAGCCTTTTGGAGAGGAAGGACGTCTGGTTGCTAGTCTGGCAGATGAGATTCGTGGGGCAGCTCCCAGACAACCCAAGGCACCCTGTTCTCCTTCTCCCAGAAGCTGCTTAAGCTCACTCTTAGAACCTGATCTTTGTTCCCACGTCCCAGGGAAATGACACGCTCTGTATTTCTGTTTTATTTAGAAATGATTTAAAAAACATTATACAAAGGCTGATCAGTTTAAAATGTGACTGACACTGAAATGCTGTGGTGTCCCCCAGGCTGAGGGGAAGCTGGGCTCTGGGACCCTCAGTGCTTTGCCCCTCTGTCTATCTGCCCTGTCCTGGGGTGGTGGACAAACAGATGACCACAGGCAGGAGAATCTGAGATTGGAAGCCTCTAGGCTGAGCCTTGTCTGGGCCTAGCCCCACATCCCTGACATCTGCAGCCTGGTCGGCCTGCCCCCATCTCCTGCTCTTTCTCAGCCGGCCTAGGTAGTACCAGAAGCCAGCAGGGAGCATGGTGGGAGGTAGGGGGTGCCTAGAGCTTTCACGAAGTGAGAGCACCAACCTGAGGAGTGGAGAGGGACCAGGAAGGGAGGCCAGGAAGAGATGGATAGAGGAGACACTTCTCATCTCATCTCAGACCCTAGAAGGGTCCACAGATGGGGACACAAGACCCAACCAGCCCACTGGATGGCCTGGGCAAGTAACAGAACCTCTCTGTGCTTCATCTGAGGGCATGATGAGAATTACCCTCAGCCTCCCAGGGCCTACACAAGTTTCATGTGAGTGGACAGATGGGAGCTAATAAAGTGCTTTGCAAAGTATAAAACACTGTACAAACCTATGAATCACTAATATCTCCGCAGTTGTTCCCTGCCTGCCCCAGGGAGCCTGCCCTTGGCCAAAATGAACAAACAAGGATGATGACAGGGGACACAGTGGACCCACATAGGTGCCTCTGGGATGAGAGATTTTTGCTTGAGACAGCTCCCAGGGCAGCAGGAGTCCCTGTCTGTGCTACAGGGTAAGCCGACCCAAAGCCCAGAGGCCACAGGGTGGGGGCAAGGCCCATACAGGCTCAGAGGGCAGGGGTGGCATCTGGGACCCTGCCAGCACCCTGGAGACTGCCTGACACCTCTTTTTGGCTTTGGCAGAGAGCCAGTGGGCATTGCTGAACCCATTGGTCTTGCCTAGGGCTCCTCAGTGACAAGCAGGACTACCTCTGCTGGACTGGGGCAAGGCAAGCTGAGCCCTGGGAACCCTGCCAGAGACAGTGAAGGGTGGGCCAGAGAAGGTCAAAAAGTGAGGCCCCTAGGTTTGGGGCTGCTACCAGTTGGAGGTGCCCTTTAACTGAGAGCAGTGCAGGAAGATGGCCCAGTGAGCCGGGTCGGCCAGGGCCAGGGGGTGAACACTGCTTCTGGGCTGAGAGACTGAGTCAGCCTCAGGGCCGTCGCAGAGCATTCCAGAAGGCTGCCCTGGGCCCTTATTCCCAGGCCCTGCCAGGGTTGACCCTGCAGCCATCTCTGCCTCAACTAGTCAGGCTGAGCCCCAGGCCACAAGCGCCAGGCTGGGGCAGGGCTGGGGACAGGGCAAGTGGGGAGAGGGACAGGGATAATGGGAGGGAGTGGAGGACGGTCACAAACTTGGATCGGCCTCCAGAAATGGGGTCATCTTCTGCCCCAGCCTCATGAGCAGGGACCAGCTCCTGAGGTGTCTGGGCGCTAGAGTGGCCTTAGCAGCACCTTGGTCCTTATCGCCTGGGGGAGGGCCGCCACACCGGCCTCATCACCAAGACAGTCACCTCTAGTTCACCTAACGCCTCAAGCAGCCTTTGCAAAATGGGACTTTAAGCAGTAGTGACAGGACATTTAAATATTCACGATGTGACAGCTGGGTCCTTGTAAGACCCAGGTGGGCCGTAGCCCTGCCTGCAGCATGTGACCCTAAGTCCTGGGCCTCACAGGAGACCCTGACAAGTGGAACAGGTTTCCTGAGGGATGTGCTGTATGCCAGCAGGGGAAACCCAGGCTTGTTGCCCACTGTGTCAGCAGCAGGGGTCCTGTAGCCTTGGAGGACAGTGGGGTGGGGGTGGGGTGACATCTGACCAGCAGGTGTTGGCAAAAGGGGACCGGGACTGGTGGCATCTCCCAGATGGGGGATGAGAGCTAGTGCTGGCTTCCCACAGAGGGTGCTGGGTCCCAGCCAGGAAGACACCACAAGATGCAGTGACTACAGGGGCTCTCCTGGCATGGTCCCTGCCTCCTGGTGGGGCCTGGCTTACTCCCTTGAGTAGAGAGTAGTTTACCCAGGACAGAAGGCTGGCAGCTCGGTGCCAGACACCCACCCTGGGGCACAGCCCCCATCGCTCCCTACCCCACACTCAGCCTAGGTCAATGCAGCCACCACTTCAGCTGTATGACCCGGCCTAGGGCCCTGCTGGCCCCGGTGGGCAGTGGCCAGAGCTGCCCCTCAGACCCTGTTGAGTAAGGGCCTGGCTGGCCAGACTGAGTGGACAGAGAGGGCTCTGGGCTACTCACACCCACTCCTGGACTGGCCGCTTATAGTAGGTGACAGGCTGAGGGCCTGCCTTGTTCTTGAACTGGAAGATGGTGTAGACCAGCACCAGGATGCAGAGGGACAGGATGCAGGGGATGACCACAGCCACAGCGTTCACAGAGCCTGGCACATCGTTGATGGTCACCATGATGTCCACGTCATCCTGGGGCAGCCGCCGCTCCTTGCGCCGCTCCACCTCCTTCTGGTTGCAGCCCATCCAGTCACGCAGGATGTTGCGCGGGTAGCCTGGCTCCACGCTCAGTTTCTGGTTGTCAAACTTCCAGTAGTCCCGGCCCTTGTAGAAGTAGGTATAATCTGCAGAAATACCGCCCAGCATCACCACTCCCAGGCACTTCCAGGCACCTGCTCTGGCAGCGTGAGAGGGAGGGATAGGGTACCGGGGAAGCGGGGGTGGGGAGTTGGTGCTTGGCCCAACCAGGCCAGTAAACGACACAGCTGCAGGGAGGGGCACCAGGATCTGGAGCGGCTGCCTGTTGTCTCAAAGGTACTGGGAAACCACTGAGGGGCTTTAGGTAGAATTGGAACATGTTCAGTTTGTGCCACCCAGACAGGACCGTTCTCAGCCTGGGGTCACAGCTCTGTCACACTGTGCCTACAGGCCCCTTACGTGGGTCCCATCAAGTCCCCAACTTAAAGCTTGGACAGCACTGTCTCCATAGCGCTAGGGCCTCAGTCTAGCTCCTGTGTGAGCCAAGGGAGGTAGGGAGCAAGATTTCTCCTTTTATTGACAGCAGACCCTACCTCTCTGTATTTTTTTGGCTTAACATACATCACTTCACAACACAGATGCAGGGTCTTTGGGACCGTTGTGGGGGAGGGGCTGGGCAGCCCTGCCAATCACTCCCTAAGCAGCCACCCCAAGGCTCCAGCAACGGTGTCCACAGGGCAGCTCATTCAGATGGTCCTCATTGGCCGGCTCCCCACCCTGACTGGGACTTTCATTGGTCAAGGTCCTTGATGTCACTTGTCTCTGAGGCTCCCCCAAAAGGGAGACCATGTGCGTAAAGCATCAGGTACACAGGAGAGCCAACAAGTAGCAGCTTTGCCAGTGACGCCTCCTTGGAGAGCCCCTCCCCAACTGTCTCTAACATGGCCCTCTCCGGCTAGTTGCTCTCTCATAGCATTTCTTTCCCTTATAGCATTTGTTGCCACCTTATTTGTTTTCTGCCACTAGACTGGGAGCTATGCAAGTCTTGTTCACTGCCACATCCCCAGCCCCCACCATAGAAGCTGGCTCTCAGTAATTATTACGGAGTGAATGAACGACTCCTGTCATTCTACATAAACTGAAATGCACCAGCAGGATGATGATGACGATAGTGATGACAGCAGCTAAAACTTACATCCACGGACTGTGTGCTAGGCATTACTCTAAGTGCTCTACACAGTTTTGCTTATTTAATCCTCACAAAGCCATTATATAAAGGTAGGTACCATTGTTATCCCTATTTTATAGATGAGGAAATTGAGAAAACATGTTAGTGATCTGCCCAAACTCCCAGTAAGTTGTGGAGGTGGTCTGGGAACCCAGCTAACCTGGCTCCAGAGTCTGTGCTTTTGACCAGATCAAGTATTTAGCAAACACTCAAGGATGCCCACTCTGCACCTGGCCAGCCTGGCTCCTCTTCCCGAGTAGCTCCTAGTCTGGTGGAGAGATGGGCTGTGAGCGCCTGATGGCAGCCTTGGGGGCTGGTGGCCAGCCTGGCCTCCAGGAGAAGCATGGGAAACGTCTCATAAATTAAAAAAACACTTCTTTCTCCATCTTCCTGCCCTCAGGCTGTGTGAAAGTTGCCTTTGGGCCACCCATGTCCATCATGGCTTTTCAGATCTGGTAACTGCAGGAACCCCTGGAGCACAGCTGAGGACCACTGTTTGAGAAATGCCTTCTTAAGGCATGAAGTCAGTCTATGAAAACATCTCTCAATTGTGAATCATTCTTGCAGATGAAAAACTGTGACTTGATCTACCGTGTGGACATGGCTAGACATGAGGCAGGTGTCTGCCACCAGCTGGCTTCTCAAACCTGGATGCCCTGAGCATATGCCGTGGGCGCTGATGGGAACCACACAGAACCAGCTCCCCCAACCCCACCGTCCCATCCCTTACGTACAGCCTTCCTTGCTGATGAAGGCCCCTTGGGGAGCCTGTGGGATGCCCTTCCACACGGTGATGGGCTTGGGGTAGCCGGGGTCTGTGGCCCGCCGCTCCTCGCTGTAGCGCCAGTACCGCTCGCCTTTGAAAAAGTAGGTCTTGCCCACAGGCTCCCAGCGCAGAGCCGTGTCGATGCCTTCCCGGGGCAGACAGCTGCCCAGCTCGCCCAGGCTGTGGGGGTACCCGGGCTCCACCGTCACCTCCTTAAACACCCAGTACTTGTCACCTGTGGCCAACAGGAGCCCAGGGTCAGACTTCCACCATCACTCAGGACCAGAGGCGTGGCTAGTGCCTAGCCCTAGGCCAGAGCCCTAGGCCTCCTTGATCCCCTCGGCCCTTGGCCCTGCAGAGCTTGGGGACAGGAAGCCAGAAGCCAGTCATGGATCCTGGATACCTTGCCCATGCTGCCCAGGCTCCATGCCCCACCCTCATTCCATGTGACAAGCACCTCTCCTCTCTGGTGATCTCGGCCACTCCCATGAATTTCGCTCACACTCCTATTCCCCGCACTGCCACCAGTGACACCAGCTCTGGGGCTCTCCTGCCCCAGACATGCTGACCTTCCATGCCCTCCAAGAACTCCTCATCTGCACCACAGCACAGCTCCCTCCTCATTGCTTTCTGCCACCCAGGTTCCCAGTAGGGACCCTCATCTTTGCCCCTCTCTTTCCTTCTCTCAGGAAGAGGCCTTCCAAACCTCCTTGCAGCTTGCCTGGCCCTCCAGCATGGACGGTGCTCTCCTCACCTCCAGAACCACCTCAGAAATGGCTGCTCTGCGTCTGCCCTGTTGTGTTGCTGCCAGTCCCATGGCTCTCTGCGGCTCAGAAACATTCAGTGGATTTCCAGCCTTGGCCTAATGGATCTGGACCATATTCTGGCCTGGCAACCAAGCGTCTTCGGATGTGCCCCCAAGTGACCTTTCCAGGCCACTTCTCAGCCGTTGGTGGGTCTGCTAACCCTTTGGACGTCCATGCATGTCCCACCACTGCTCCTTCACCTGTCTGTCCCTCTGGAACACTCTCCTTGCTTCTTACTGTCTGCAGCTCACCCATCTTGGGCCTGACCCAAGTCAGGATAATTGTGAAACAACCCAGCACAGTACTGGGCACAGGATGGGCACCTTAGCTCCCTCTCCTCTCCCTCCCCTGACCTCTGCAGCCCGTGTGACCTCCTCCCACTGGGCTCTTACAGAACTGAGAGGATCGCCATCCATGGAGTGCTGAATGGCCTTCAATTGTCCATCCCACCCTCTGCTTCATGTAGATGAAGATTGTCACCCCACCAACCTTGGCACATACAGACCCTCAGTAATAACTTCCTGACTTGATTTCCCCACACTGTGCATCACCTGCTTGCAGGGATCTGACCTGTTACAGGTCAGTGTCCCTTAGGGCTAGAGGGACAGTTGGAGGGCATCTGCCTCCCTGTCTCTTCCAGTTTAAATGGGAAAAAGGCAGTGCCAAGAAGGGTAGGGAACTCTTCCAGGTCCCACAGCACAGGCTGCATTACCTTTGAAGAAGACAAATCTTCCATCAGCCCTTTCATAGGCTGCGTCTATGCGGGCAGGCAGGCCCTTCCAGAACTGCTCGATCTGCATGGGGTAGCCCTCCTGCACCCGGTTATTGCGCAGGCGCCAGAACCAGCGATCCTGGGAGGAAAGGGGAGAAAGAGGCATGTCAGGCCCTGCCTCTGGACCCCATGATCTCAGCCCTGGGGCTCAGGCCCCAATAACCCCACACCTTCCCTGGGCCCAGCATTGCAACCCTCCCTGGGTCTGTCCCTCTACTGCTTCTAACTTTCAGAGCCCTGTGAGGAAGGCAGGATGCTCTGTAACGCTCTTCTTGTAAGCCTCCTGATGGCTCTTGCTGCCTGGCGGTCATGAGACAGAGCAGACAGGCCTGGTGTAGGAGAGGAGGTGTGAGGGAGCTGGAAAGGGTGCCTCCCAGGCCTGGAGTGACCACGTGAGGGCAGCCAAGAGTCACTGCCGTCAGCTGGGCCAGTTCTCAGCAGGGAGGGAAGCACAGGGTGGTCAGCAAGACTGGACAGAGCACCCTCCGCGGGGCTGGGCCCAGCCAGCAGAGCAAGGACCTTGGGAAGCATGCTGTGGGAATTCCCTCAAGACCTGTCCTCCGCCGACAGCTGCATGACCCAGGGTCTCACCTGCAAGTGCAGGCACTAATGGAGGATCAAATGAGAGATTCTAGGCAAAGTGCCCAGGACAATATGGCACACATAGTCCACGTTGGATATATAGCAGCTAACTAGGCCAAGAGTCCAATAAAAACCCCTCCTCTTTTAAATGGTGCCCTGTCCCCACTGCAGCCCTTGGCTGGGAGGCAATCTAGGCAAGGCCTGTGGCCTCCCAGGACCTTGGTTTTCTTTCGTGTAAATGGGGAGAATAAAACCGAGACTTGCCTATGAATGGTTCAGTTGGGAGGATCAAAGAAAAATGAGTGCAGAGGAAGGAACGTGACTCATAAAAGATAGTACAGAAGCTGGTGTTATTAAAAGGTGTTTTAGAAAGCTCTTTTGCCTCCAGTTTTTTAACCTTACTTTTCCTTTTATGACTCTGCTAAGTTGATCTGAGATAGACAGAGTCTTAAGAAAGGCCAAGTGACTGACTCAGAGCCACCCTGTGAGGGGCTGGACTGGGGCTGACCCACATCTGCTTCTTGCTCAAAGCTTGCTGGGGAGGACCCCACGAGGGGCGTGAGGCAGCCCTCCTCACCCAGAGTGGTGGATACACACTGCCCAGATCCCCTTCAGCGAAGGGCTTACTGCCCCAGCAGCTGGGGTTGTGGCCAGCAGGGAGTTTTCAACTGTCAGTCCCTCTGGGGATGGTCTCGGCTTCAGGGAGCCTCCCTCAAGTTCATGGCCTTCCTCTTCCAATGACTGAGTGAGGCAGGGGGTACAGAGTTCTAGCCATCTGGGGCCCAACGCGGCATGACTCTGACAGGCCATCGTAGCTGCAGAGCTCCCTGTGGGGGTGGCCAAGTCTGCAACGGGCCTATGTTGCCACTTAACTTCTCTCTCCACCAGGTCCTGCTTCCTTCTCCTCCTTCCCACAGATGTTGATCCCAAAGGTACTCCCCAGTTCAAATCCAGTGTTCCAAACACCCACTCAGAGTCTGCTCCCTGGGAACCCAAGCTGCAGAGCACCAGGCAGGCTGCCGCCCGGTTAGCCTGTGGCTGAAGTGACAGGCACGGAACAGAGACGAGAGGTAGCCTGGCCAGTAGCAGCCTCTCAGGCCCTGGTGGGATCTGGAGTCAGACTCAAGCCACCACCAACCCAGCCCCTACTCCAGGCCTGCCCTCTGCATAGCCAGTCACTCATTTGGTCTTCACACACCCTTTGTTAGAGGAATGACTCGCCCAAGTTTCAGATGGGGAAACTGAGGTCCAGAGAAGGGAGGCGACTTGCTCAAGGCCACAGACCAGAAGCCAGTCTCCAGCATTTCCCCCAGCATTAACCCCGGGAAGGTGCGGGATCACCAGTCTTTCCCCCTCCCTCTTGGAAGCAAACTGATTCACATGGCAGCACCAGGAAGAGACCCCGTGTCCTGGCCACTGGACATGCAGGCTTCATAGCAGACTAATCTGTGCGGGGTGCGGTGCAGGGGAGAGTCAACTGGCCCCACCTTAAACACAAACATCTCGCCCCGGAAGAGGGCCACTGTGTTGAAGTTGCCATCACAGATGTTGGGTTTGGCGCCTGGTGTGGATGGCCGGTCCCCGAGTGGTGGCCGAGGGGGCCTGGGCTGGCGCTCATGCTTCCTCTCCGATGGTGAGTGGATCCTGCGGACAGGCAGTGTGGGGAGTGGCCTCGTGGGCTCCAGAGGCTCTGCTGGGGGTCCTGGAAAGAGGGGCCGCATCTTAGAGAGGGGCCAAGCCGCCCCCTGCCTCCCACTGCCACGGCCACGTCATCCCCCAGGCAGCTCTGAGACAGGTCTGCCACATTCCACCTCCTGTCCCCTCTCCCCAGGTTAACTCCCCAATCTTTGAGCAAATAGATGAAAATAGTCTTTAGAAGGGAACTCTTATCTTTCCACCCCCAAACCTAGTATCTTCTCTTTTTTGTCTCCTGTTACAGAGCAAACGTGTCCTTCCTTAGGGTCAGCATCCCACGCCCTTTCTCTGCCCCCTTTGTTCTTTATCCCTCTCCAATGCCGCTTCTGCCCCGCTACCCACTCCAATTGCTCCGTCAAGATCACCAGTGACCGCCACGTTGCCAAATCCAACGGCTACTTGACCCAAACTTTGATGAGCATGTAAATCATCTGGGGTTCTTGATCAGGTACAGATTATGACTTAGAGGGCCTGGGGTGGGGCCTGAGATTCTGCATTTCTTCAAGTTCTAGGGTGATGCTGATGTTGCTGGTCTGAGGCCCACACTTTGAATAGCAAGATCATAGAAACACTTTCCTTGAAACACTCTCCTCTCTTTTCCAGGGCCCTGTACTCTTGGTTTTCCTCCTCCCTCGTGGGCTGTTTCTTCTCAGCCTCCTTTGCTGGCCACCTTTCCTCATCTGCCCTTCACTAAAGGTTGGAGTGCCCCTGGGTCCTCTTCTCTTCTCTCTCTACATTTTCATCCCTAGGTCTGTGTTTCTCAACTTGGGCTGCATATTAGGGTCACACAGGGAGCTTTTAAACTCTGTATGCTCAGGAGGCACCCCAGACCAACTAAAACCAAATCTCTGGGGGTGGCATCCCAACGTGGTTCCACAGGGCAGCCAAGTTGAGAATCGGTACTCTAGGTGGTCTCATCCAGCCTCATGGCTTTAAAGGCCTTCTGTATCAGAGCTGTCCAGTAGGATGTTCTGTGACAATGGAAATGTTCCTTATTTGCACTGTTCAACACCGTAGCCTCTAGCCACAGCCGCATGTGGCTACTGAGCACTTGAAACGAATGACTAGTTCTTGGTGTGACTGAGGGACTGGAATTTTAATTTTATTTAATTTTAATTAATATAAACTTAAATTTCAATAGCCACATGTGGTTGGTGGTTACTGTATTAGACACCAAAGATCCCAAATCAATATCCCAGCCCAGATTTTTGAGCTGCAGACTGGTAATTCCTATTGCCCCACAATTACAAAAGCCAGAAACCTTGGGGTTATCCTCGACCTTCCCTCCATGCCCTCACCTCCACATCTGATCTGTTAGCAGATCCTGTCCCTTCTACCTTTGAAATACCTTCCAGCACCTGCTGCCCCCACCCGGTCCTCTGCTGCCTCCCCTGTGCAGGTCACGGCCCTGGTTGGGGCATCTCCTCCACAGGGAGGCCTCCTCCTGTGCCGCAGCCTGGGGGCTGCGGGGGCCCGTGCTGTGTTGACAAGCCTTTGCTCAAATAAACTGGTTGCCTCATCTCACCTGACTTGACCAGAACAAGAACTTCACATACCAGTGTGAACTGAACTGGGAGCCCCTGTATACCTTATCCAGGTAGCAGGGGCTTCTCATTTTTTTCTTTTTTAAGAATAAATCTTTGGTTATACTCCTCACATTGCGAACCTCCCTGGCGAGAGGTGGGACTCGTGAGGGTGCTCAGTCACCATCTGGTGAAGGAGGGAGGGGAGCACAGCAGGTGAGAGGGAGCTGTGCAGGAGGGGAGGGGTAAAGAAGAGGGCCTGGGGGCCCTCTCCTCGCTTTTGTCCTTCCCCATGACAGCTCAGACCCTCCTGAGTGTGCCGGGAAGCCTTGTCCTCTCTGGCCAAAGATGACAGAAGTCTATAAAGGTCGGCACACAGTCAGACACAGCAGCAATGCCGAGGATGGCAATGCTCCCGACCCCACCCCACCCCACCCCACCCCTGACAGGCAGAAGGAGCAGTGACCCCTCCCTGCCACACACCATAGATCTTCTGGATGCCCTGGAGATCATCCTGGGGCAGCTTGAAGTTGTGCGTCTCCATGTACTGGTAGAAGGGTGCCATGATGGCGCTGGGGTCATTGGAGTGCTCCAGTCCCAGGGCGTGGCCCAGCTCGTGCACAGCCACCAGGAAGAGGTCGTTCCCTGCGGAGAGGGGCATGGGGAGGTGCCAAGGGCACCCACTTAGAGGTCAGTCAGTCAGTAAACACTGAGCACATGCCTTATGCCAGGCCCTGTGCTGGACACTGGGGACACACAGAAATCAGACCCAACCCTGCTCTCCAGACCTCTCCATAGAGTGGGGGATACGGAGAAAGAAAATAAGTGTGGCACAGTGTTCTGTGTGCTGTGGAGATGGCTACAAGGGTCAAGGGGGGATTCTGAGCAGGGGGGTCGTTTAAACTTGGAGGAAGCTGTTCAGGGAAAGCATCATAAAGGTGAGTCTTGAAAGATAAAGAGTTGGGAGAATGGGTTCAGGGGGTAGGAGAGGAAGGGGTGGGGGTGGCATTCCTGGCAGAGGGACTGCTATAAACATGCTCCAGGGACAAGCAGTTTCCTTCCACTTGGCTCTGGCACAGAACAGGAGGGGAGGACAGAGCAAGATGAGGTCAGCCAGGCTGGGCTATGATGCCATGCGGAGGAATCTGGATCACTTCTCAGCCAGCGGGGGTTTAGCAGGGGTGGGGGTGGTGATAAGATGAAATCACTGTGGCTGCAGCTGGAGGGGATTAGAGGGAACAGGGCCTGAGGCAGGGGGAGCAGTGGGGTCAGTCTAGAGGCCCATGCTGGTCCTGGGGTCCAGGTGGGAGATGAAAAGGGCTGGAGCCCAGGTGGGAAGAGAGTCCTGCGGGCGGCAGATGCAGGCAGCAGTGGGAGCCCCAGGGGCAGGCAGGGCCTGGGGGCGGGGGGCAGCTCTCAGGCAGTGGGACCTCAGCTCCAGAAGAACTGAGCTGTTGGCCAAGGTCGAGGCAGTGGTTCAAGGGCAGGTGAAAACACAGTCCAGGTGAAACTGAGGCAGCCGCATGGTGGTTATGAGCCTGGGCCCCTGAGTGTGGTGCCAGCACTGCCAACTCTCCCCCTGCAGCTTGGTGAATTTGGCCAGTAGGTCTACCTGGGCCTCAGTGTCCTCACTCATAAAATGGGGGAACCATACCTACCTCACTGGGTTGTGTGAGGATTGAAGTGCGGGGTGTGGCACTGAATTGTAGCTGTTGTCAGCCTGTGTAAGAAGCTTGGTTACTGGGAAGCCCAATGACCAGAAGGGAAGCACAAGGCCAGTGGGGTCCCAGCAACCAGATCCTCTTAAAGCCAACTCCCGAGAGCTTTCCTATTAGGCCATGACAGGGCAAGGCTTGACTTTGGGGGGATTAAGTAACCCCCAGCTTTGGCAAAGAAACGCGAGGGGCAGGGAGTTGGGCAGGCTGTTGTACTGACAGTCCTGTCTTCTGTCTGCCCGGTTACAGACCTCTGCTTGCCTTGACCTCTGGCATTTGTAGCCCCTTGAGCCCTGCCTCTTATCTCCTGGCCCTAAGGCATGTCTCAGCCCATGCCTGCCACCTCTGAGTCCAGGGAAGCTGCCAGGAGCCTAGGAGGCGGTCAGGAGTCCTATTGCCCACTCTGGTCCCAGCATCACTGGCAAAGCAGTCCTATCCCAGCCAGCCGAGGGCCCCAGGAGGGTTAGATGGGGTTTGGCATTGTTTGGTCTTCCTGGCTAAGGTCTTGGGAAAGTAGAAGAACCCCATGGGGTAGACCCAGGCCACGGGAGTGCATCCCTGCCGTTCTACTGACACCACCACTGTTTTCAGTGAAGCCTCCTTTGAACAACAGAAAGGAAGGGGGATGGGCAAGATCAGTGCAAGGTTGTCCAAAAGCCTGGGGCTGGCCTTCTGCTGGCAAAGGGCAATCAGGCGTGAGAAGGCCAGGATGCCCCAGCTCCTTCCTCAGGTCCTGGTCCTCTGGCAGCAGGGAAGGGTGAGCTCATCTCTGAGCTCCATCCCAAAGAAAGGCAGCTGCTAGCGCCAGCGGAAGGCAGCTCTGCTTCCTGGGGTCCAATCCTGGCTCTGCTCCTGGCCTGTCCCATGATCTGGGACAAGCTGTTCAGGGCCTCTGTCTCCCGACCAGGCTCTTCCTCAGGGGCCATTCACAGGGATCGCAGCTGGGAACCGGGGAGCAGGGCTCTGAGCATCCAGGGAGGCTCTAAACCTTTGTCCACTGCCTGTGTCTGTTACTCTCCTAGCCTCTGCCCCTGGGTCTGCAGGGAACAGAGTAACCCCTTAAAGGAAACAGGCCCGTGGGTTGGGTCCAGGGACCAAAAGGAAGGGAAGGGCTGGGGAGCCAGGATCCTGCTGCACAGAAACCCAAGAGGCCACCGGGGGAGCTGGAAGGAGAGGGGCAGGGGCCTCCCCGAGCCTGTGACGGGAGGGCTGAGGTGTGAGGAGGGGAGGCCTGCTATAGAGAAGACCCCAGTGCTTCGCGGGCAGGAGGCTGTTAGGGGCTTCACTCCCAAGAGCGTGAGAGGCAGGGAAGCGGAATGGTCAGGATTGCAGTTTCTGGGAGCCAGACTGCCTGGTTTTGAATCCCAGCTCTGCCATGTCCTAGCAGTGTGACATTTAAAATGTCTTCCTCTGTAAGATGAAGGGAACAATGGCACTTTCGTCAGGAAAACGGGGGTGAAGATTAATGAGCAAGGCGCGTAACGTGCTCATCCGCCTCC
Source organism: Daubentonia madagascariensis (assembly GCA_023783475.1). NCBI lineage: Eukaryota > Metazoa > Chordata > Mammalia > Primates > Daubentoniidae > Daubentonia > Daubentonia madagascariensis. The sequence continues at coordinate 19,020,345 of JAKFHU010002136.1, read as the reverse complement.
TGGCATGGAAGTATTACTCTTTATTAGCAGGGTCATGTTGAGCTGTGAGGACCAGCACCCCTGATAGGGAGTGTTCCCGTCAGTCCCTGGGCCTCCAAGCAAGTCCCCAGCGGTCTCCTCGGCTACTCAGGTGGACCTTGTCTCTGCTTCATTCCCTTCTCTTAGGACCTCCATATATGGTGATCCCATCTCATCGGTTCCCCCAGATCCCAAGGGTTATAGCATTTCCTTTTGCCTCTGTTCTTTTGCCAGTGCTGTCCCCTGCACCTGGAACAACCTTATTCCTTCCAAGTTCAGCTCAGTGCCTCTCTTCCAGGAAGCCTTCCTTGATTTCCCAGCCAGCAGGGTGTGCTTCCTCTTCTGCACTCTCCAGCAGTTTCTCTGAACCGCCTCTCTGTCACTGACCGCTTTCTGCCCCACATTATCGCTGCTGTGTGCACCCTCATCTGCCTCAGGACTGTGGGCTCCTTGAGGGCAAGCTTTGTGCTTGATAGAGTGAAGTGACAGCACCCACTTGGAACAGTGCCAAGAGCTCAGTATTTTTCCAAGGGTGGTCCTTGGACCACTGGCAGCAGAACCTCGTGTGGCAGCTGTTAAAAATGCAGGATCCTGGGTCACACCTGGCTCTGCCGCTTTCCAACTGAATTTCTTTTTACTTTTATTCATTCTAATTTCTTTTTTGAGATGGGGGGGTCTCACTATGTTGCCCAGGTTGGTCTTGAACTCCTGGCTTCAAGCAATCCTCCTATCTTGGCCTCCTGAGTAGCTGGCATTATAGGTGTAAGCCACCAGGCCAGCTCAAGAAATTCACTTTCCTCCTCTGTAAAATGAAGATTATAACCCCTGCTGGCCTGCCTCCCAGGGGGTGGGGGGAGGGTTAGTGAGGTAAGTGTGGAAGGGCTCTGCTCTTCGAAGAAGGGTACGGTCATGGCGACTCTTCCTGTCTTGTCACCTCTGCTATGCAGGAGCAGCGCAAGGCTGGGCTCTCTCCCAGCAGAGCTTAGTGACTGTCTGCTGACTTCACTGCTTGACTCATTTGAAAGAAATGAGGACAGAGGATGCCTGAAAGTAGCCCCAGACACAGGTGTAAAGGTAGGGTGGGCTAGCTTGCCCCTCCACACAGACTCCAGCCGGGTGGGGAGTACAACCACCTTGGTGATCCACCGGTTCTCCAGGGAAAGAGATTCTGACTCAGGAGGTTTGGGTTGGCACATGGGTAACGTTTTTTTTAAGTCCCCAGGTGAACTGTGTAATGGCTGGGTCAGGCTGACACAACCTGAACCAAATGCTCCACCTTAACATCACTAAAAGTGGGGCAACCTGCATCATATGTGCTTCCCATGTGATGACTAGGAAGTTCCAGCACCACCTAGGAAGTATTCTTGCCAAAAACATGAACCTGAATCTCGTCAGGCCTGTAGGTCTAATGAACAATATTCAGGAATTCTGGGGAAGAGAGACACGTTAAAAGCAAACCTGAATCTAGTCAGGCCAAATGACTGTACTTGGGACACATGACCCAGTTTCTTCAACAAATATACGGAGGGAAACGTGTTGGGGGCTGTTTTAAATTAAAAGCACTTTAAGAGACACGTCAGCCACGTGTGATGTGTGGAACTTGTTTGGATCCTGATTCAAGCAAACAACTGTAAGAGACATTTTTGAGATAATTTGGGAAAGTGAACACAAACTGGGTATTAGATTCTGGGAAATTATTGTTAATTTTGTTGGGTTTGATAATGATTTTGTGGTTACGTTAAAAGTAAGTCTATCTGTTAGAGGTGTATACCAAAGTAGTTACAGGTGAAATGATATTATATCTAGGATCCTCTTTAAAATACATCAGCCAAAAAGTAAAAGTGGGGGGTGGGTAGATGAAACAGGAGCGGCACAGTGTTGATAATCGCTGAAGCAGGTGGTGGGGACCTGGGGAATGTAATCATTCTCCCTACTTTTGTAAGTTTGAAGTTTTCATAATGAAAGTTTAGATAAAAGAAGAAAGCAAATCAAAAAGTTCCCAGGAAACTCCACTCCCTCCCTTGCTGAGCCTACGTGGAAATTAAACGAGATAATACATAGGTGCTCAATAAATCTTGGTTCCTTTCCTCTCATTCCAAAACCTGTCTGTGGGAAATCTGCTGCATTCCAGTTCACCAGCCAGGGTCTATTATTGCTGCCATTATGAGCTGCCTCTGGACAGATCATGCTTGGTTTTCCAGAACAGAGCAAAGCCCTGACTCTTCTCCAAAGAAGACATTAGCCATCTTGGGATTTCTATCAGAATTGGCAGTCATTCACCAAAGGTGGGGTGGGACAGATGGAGGGGTGCTGGGATGCCCATCCACAGGTCCCAGGTCCTTCCCACACACACCACCAGTTCTTGGGATTTGGGGGCTGGGTCCAACAAGTTCTCCAACAACAAGGAGTGGGTGTGTGAAGTGCACACCCCCAGTACTGGGCAGAAAGGGAGGGCAGAGGGGTTGGAGTGTCTTCCTAGTGCCTCCTTTGGACAACAGCCCTTTGAAAATTCATTTTTCTCTATCAGGGATATAACTAAAACCTTATCAGATAACAGTTCTTGGCACGTAACAGGGCCTCAAAAATGTTAGTTCTCTTCTCTTCACACCTTATCAGCACAGCCAGCCATTCCAAAAATAAGAAGGAGATAAAGAATAGGTACTCAGAAAGCCAGGAAACACATCCGGGACATAGGGGAGAGATACCAGGGCAAAGGAAATGGAGCTTGATAGGAAAGGGGACAAAGAGAAATTTAACAGATTTATGATTTTGCCGAGGCTGGGCGTTGGCCAAACCATCTCCTGAACCAACCTTTGACAGACAACCCGAGAGTTGCCAATCCCTGGTCCAGGCAGTGCTATAAAGTGTTCTGGAGGAGGTGACCCCCATCTACAGACACCAGACATGGCCTCTGAGGAAATGGGCCTTGGAGCGTCTGTGGTCAGCCTGAAGCGTCACTGAGGGCAGTAAAGAAGAATGCCTGGTGTTTACCAAACCTACTTGAGCTTCAGAGTCAGGATGTCCAGGAGAAGTGCCTGGGAAGCCACATTTGTAACAAGAACTCCAGCTGGTTCTTATGATCAGGCAAGCTAGGGAAACTGGGAGTTGAGACAGTGTTTCTCAAGGTGAGGATCACCTGTATCAGAAGCCCCTGGGGAATTTATTAGACCAATTGCAGATCCCCCAGGCCCTACTCCAGACCCAGAGAATCAGAATTAGGTTAGCAAGAGGTTAGGGGCCTGGAGCTTGGAATTTGCATTCTTAAAAATGGTTTCTAGGTGATTCTGGTGTGCCCTGCAGTTTGAGAACCATGAAAGCTTAGCGTGGTGGCTAAGGATATGGGCGCCAGGGTCATGATGCCCAGGTTCAAAGCCTTGTCACCATTTACCAACTGTGGGACCTTAGGTAGGTTACTTAATGTTTCTCTATACCTCAGTTTACCTAGCTGTAAAACAGGATAATAATAATGTCTACCTATAATAATAATTTAATATTATTATTCTATATTTATTATATAATTTAATTACATATTACTTAATATATAATTAAATTTAATTATTTAATTTTATTATTATATATTTAATATAATATAATAATTTCACAGAAAGCACTTGGCATGGGCCTTAGAACATTAGCATACCCACTAATTGTCATCTATTATGATCTAAAAGCCAGAATCCTCTGTCCCTTTTTCCTCCAGACCCCTGCTGCATTTTCTTGGTACCCCTGCTCCAGCCTGCAGTAGAGTCTGTTTGTGACAGGGTTACTTAAATGCACACATCTATCTCTCCCACTTGGCACTGGACTGCAAGAGGGCACAGACCGTGTCTTTTTTTTTTTTTTTAAATAAATGTTTGGCTCCCCCAGTCTTCTCTGGGACTCTGCATCATGTTACGTTAGAGTTGGAAGGGACCTTAGTGAGCATCGAATCTAGCATTACTTTGCAGATGGAGAGACTGAGGGTGAGTTATTTGCCCCTCATCACACAGCCAGGTAGTTGAACTGAGGTTTCAGCCCCAGCACTGCCACCTTCCAGCTATGCCATTTGAGCCCTGAACTCTTCATCTTAAAAATGGGCATAATAATGTACACTTGTCTATGTACTAAGCAAGTGCCTTGTGAGTAAATGTTAAGGAGGAAGTCTTTAGCAACCTGGAGGATATTGCTACTATTACACAGAATTGACTCTGGCTCCATAAATATTCATTGAGTCATGGTGGTACAGGGCAAATTATCCAAGGATGCTAGAGTAATTATGGGGCCTGTTACTCATCTGTGAGGTTGACATAAAGGACAGTGTCAGTCATGTCATTTGTAAGAAGGCCTTTGATGCCGTCATAACTCAAGCCAGAGCCTACCACTTTCAGACCCCACTTTCAGCTTTAATGTCTTTTTACCTTTTGCTTCAGCCTCTGATCCATTACTTTATCTTCTTATTCACGGCCTAACCCCTTCCCCCTGCCTCAGCTCAATTAGACCATCTCCTAAGTGATCTGACCCATCTCCAACTGATCTGACCCATCTCCATCTCCATGGTCCAACAGTGGACCAACTGTTAAATATTATCAGAGACCACAGTTCCCACTCTCTTAGGTTCTTAGTTCTTGGACAAGAAGTTCTAGAAAGCAGGAAACTCATCTATGGTGTCCTCTAAGCTCTTCCTCAGGGTTTCTTTCCCGACCACTGAGCAACCAGGACTACCCTCTATCCCCTTGTGGCCTTACCATCATGGTTGGCATTTCCTAGCGTCCACGGCTCGTCTGAGTCAAAGTGAGTGTCTCCTCCAATCCCTGGGCCAGGGAAGTAGGCATGGGCCAGGAATCCCCCTTCCCCATCAAATGGGGAGCTGTCACCATGGAAACCAGAAGCAAAGAAGATCATGATGTCTGCCTCCTTCCGGTCGCTTTTGATCTCATGGTATGGCACCTCTTCAAAGGTCAGCGGGGTCACCTTCTGCCACACATCAAAAGCCTGGCGAATAGCTTTCCGTGTGTCTAGCTCACCCACCTTTGGGGTGTAGTTGTGAATGCTGGTGAGAGAAGGGAGACTCATTAGGGAGGAGCAGAGAGCCAGAGACTAGCAGAGCTCAAAGCAACATCCAAGACAACAGGGCCCAGTTATCTTCACATTTTGAACCCCACAATCCTGCTGAGCTGCCCCAGGGCTCGAAGAAGAGGCAGAGTGGGCAGAACTCTGGATCCCCACCCCTGCCTCAATCAGAACAGCTGTGCTTTAATCAGTGTTTTATATTTGATCGCCAACAAAGTTTGTGTTGAATAAAAGATTCCACTCCAATTTGTAGAAAAAATAAGTTGGTTGATAGCACTTCTAAAAAGTTATTAAAGAATATTCCAACAGCGGGGAGGAGTTTAAGTGAAAAGTCACTTTGGAAAAGTCTTTGGCACCAACTACTGCTTGTCTACCTAGAAGCTAGTGCAGGGCAGTATCTGATTCGCTTTCTTATAGATTTAGTATTTAAGGTTATTATGTCCGTATTGTATGATTTTCCACAAAGGATCCTCACTACTTCTGGGTGCTCTGCCCCGTGAATACCTGGGGCGTGGATTATTCTAGCCGTCCCATAAGGAAGGAAACTGAGGCCCAGAGAGGTTGGGTGGTAGAAGTGAAGGTCAGAGTTGGGTTAGAACCCAGTTCTTTCTCTTGGTCCACTCTCCCTTTTCAGGAGACCCAAGAGTCTATCCAGTTTATAACCCAGATTCTTGTTAAGTTTCCTTCTCTTGTCGTATTTCTGAAAAAACCCTGTTCTCATCTCATCAGCTTGTCAGCAGGAGAGCCCTTAGTTTAACTCTAAGGATCTCTGTCTTAGATCCTGGCCCTGCACCCAGCGGATCCACCCAAGATGACAGCAGAGCCTTGAAAGGTGCCAACCAGCACCCACCTGAGCCTGCCCTATGCCTGGCCCTTGCCCCAGCCCCACTCTGAATGCTGGTGTCTGAGTCTGCTTTGATGGGCTCCATCGTCTTTGCTGTTGGTCCACTAGTCTGACTTGGAGACCGATCCTGCTCTGCCCTTGGTTTACCCAGACAGTCAAGGAATGACACTACTGTGATTCAGGTCCTTTAGACTCCTTGAGAAACAACTGGAACTCTGTGTTGGGAATCTCAGGTGAAGTCCATCAGGCTGATCTTGGGTGGGCAGGGGATCCAGATCAGAGGAAGTGGGGTTTGACAGGCAGTGATAGGGAGAATGAATTAGCCATGGTTCTTTATCACAGCTGAAAGTTACTCAACAAGCCATACTCCACTTTCTGTAACCTAAAAACTACAGGCATCTAAACAGAACACAACTAATGAGCCCCCAAAGGACCAAATAAACCTGAAGTAGGAGTCACAGTGTCCTGTGGAAGCCACAGGGAGAACAAAATCATAGGCTTTCAGCACCTGGTCCTGATCACCCACCTACATTGTGAGCCTCTGAAACTCAGGCCAGGAAAGCCAGAGTGCGGGGGAGTCCAAAGCCAGGGAGAAAGAGAGGAGTCAAAGCACCTGTAGGTGATGTGTTTTTGCCTCCACTTCTGTCCAGTCAGGGCATAGCGCTTGTTTCTCCGCCTACGGCTCAAGTGGGGGTGATCAGGGACTCCACATCGGGGTTTCTTCATCCACCTGGGCAGAAGGAGGACACACACACACACGCACACATACATATACACACTGTGGTCCCTGAGCGCTCCAGGAAGGCATTGCATGATCCCCAGTCCCAGTCTGAAAGGTAATGTGCAGCCTCAACCTACACTCTGGGACCCTGGATCTGAGGGACCCCAACAATGATTGGCTGATTGATTCATTAATTCATGCACTTACAATCAAATATGGAGGAACAGTGCCGTATAAGGACTGGGGATCAGAAGACATGGACTTGATAAGTTCCAGCTCCATTCACCACTAATCACAGGGCCCCAGGCAAGTGACTGAACCAAGGCGAACCTCAGTTTCCCCATCTGCAACATGAGAATTATAATTCTTGCTGTTCTTAGGAAGCAGTGAGTCTCAAATGAGGGAGTATGTGTGAAAATGCTCTGTAAATGCAATTAGAACACATCACTCCCTGGTTAAAAGCCACCAATGACTTCCCCGAACACTAGAATAAAATCCAAACCCTTCATTCCAGCCCACAATGTCCCACATGATCTAGCCCCTGCCTACCTGTCCAATAACATCACCCTTCTCCCCTCATATCCTAGGTTCCAGCCATGGTGACCTTCTTGCTGTTCCTTGAACATGCTAAGCCTAGTTCCACTCCAGGTTCTTTGCATTTGATCTTCCTTCTACTTGCAACGCTCTTGCTATTCAGGTGGGTTTGTTCCTTTACTTCATTAAGGTCTCTGCTCAAATGTCACCCCTTCAGAGAGGACTTCCCTGTCCGCCTTATCTAAAATAGTCTCCCCTCCCCATGCCATTGCTATCTGCTTATCCTGCTTAATGTTTCCTCATAACATTTATCACTCCCTGCAGTTATATTATGTCTTTGCTTCTCATTTATTCTTTGTCTCTCTCCCCAGATTCTAAGCTCTATAAGGACAGGAACCTTGCCTGTATCCCCAGGGCTGGCACAGTGCCTGGCACAGAAGGGGTTCAATAATGATTTGGTGACTTAATAAATGAATGCATAATTGAATGAATCACAACTACCCAACAGTAGAATGGCAGAGCATGGAAGGCAGCAAATTCTCTTTCACTATAAGTGTTCAAGAAGTGGCTGAACAACTATAGGACTTGGAACGTAATTCTCTGCAGCACTTAGTACATTGTATTGTGATTTTAAATCTCTTAGTCTGGGGATTAAAAAAAAAATCTCTTAGTCTGTTGTCTCTAATAAATGGTAAATTCTTTGAGGACAGGAACTATGTCGTATTTATCGTTGTGTCCCCAGAAACTAACCCAGTGCCTGGAACTAAGTACATCCTGGTAACTGTTATCAGGTAAAGTTACATTAGGAAACAGTAAGCCTGGGACATCATTGGGGATTTTTAAAAAAGGTGCCAGGGTAGGAGACTTTGAAGATCATGGCTGATTGGGGTCCTGCATTTTATGTCCATCCCTGTGCTGGCCTAATGACCAACTCACTAAACTATAGCGTGGGATTGCTGGAAGGGAAAGCAGTCTGACCTCATTTGCAGTTAAAAGCAGTTGCCATTGGCAATGTAGAGAAAAGAAGACAGAAACTATTTTAACCAAATATCAAAAGCCCCTTGAGGGAATTAACCAGGTCTTACTCATCTTCGTATGCTCCACATTGCCTAGAGAATGTCCCATACTCAGAAATCAATCATAAAAGATATAATAATAGCAATACCATGCATTGGTATAAACATTTATAATTTTCACAATGTTCATATTCATTTAAAATTTTTGATTCTCAAAACAACCCTGCGAGGTAACCAGAAATTATTATTCCCGTTTTACAGATGAGGGAAAAGATACAAGATGAATCGATTAACTTGTAAAACAGAAAACAGCAAGGCAGGACTGGAACTTAGATGAATGAATGAATAAATGAACTGTTAATTAATGCAATATAACAACCAAAGCCTGGAGCTTTTGTTTCTTCTGTCAGTGCTTAGCACAAGGTTGAGCTAGAGGAACTACATTGTTGCCTGACTGAATGAGTAAATGATTAAATGTGCACCATTTCCCAAGGGATACACTCGAAAATCGTACTTTAAGTTGCTAATCTAGCTTCCTTTTACTAACAGTCCCTGGGAAGAGAACCAAGAGCCACCTCTCCTACTGCAAGGCTGAGTTAGACCTGGAAGGGCCCCTCAGCGAGGAAACAGGCCCAGAGAGAGGCAGGCATTGCCCAAGGTCACAGAGCTGGAGCTGAAATTCAGGTCTCTAAATTCCACCCAGCATCCCCCCTACTCAGGTCTTGGGTTAAGTGTGAGCGGCTTCCTCCTTCCCCTGCTTTCAGAAGGCCACTCCCCCGCCTTCCTGCAGGCAGAACCGCAAGTGGGAAATGCCATCCTTTGCCCTCAGGTCGTTCCCTCTGCCTCCTCCTTTCACTGTGCACCTGCCACTCTCTGAACCCTGTCCAGCAGGCCTGGTGCTTTCTGGAATGGAGTAAAACCCACGGCCAGGTGGTGCCCCAGCAGAGACACCAGCGCTCCTGCCCCAGGGTGCACCGCCACCAGGCCTGCATACAGCCCTCAAAATAACCTCCGCTTTGAAAGGTGGCCGGGCTCTCTTTACCCAGCTCACTTGAGAGGCCCCGGGGCCAGGAATCCACTGTATACTTGACATCACGGGAGCAGTCAAACGTATTATCTCAGAATTTCACAATCTTATGATCAGAGAATCCTAGGAATAGGAAATGTTCGCACAGAATTTTAGGATCCTAAAACCCCAGACTCACCAAGTTTTAAAAGCTTAGATGCTTAGAGCAAGGGAATCTAGAATTTGAGAGCTATAACCCAACAGTGCCCTTTGCAAATGACCATGCTGAGACCCAGAGAGAGGATTCTGTCAAGGAGTGACTTACTCAAGGGGTGAATTGATCCTTGGTCCACAATTGGGCACATTTCCTCTTCCTCCCAACTCTCCTGTGTCCTCACCCAGCCCTGCTAGGCTCCTGTCCTTACTACCTGCTTAGGAAACTCACTCCATACCTTCATGGCATGAATGGCTTTTCTTAAACAGCTTTCATAGTTATTTCTTAAACAAATTTAAGCCTGTTCAACTCTCTCTCGTCTTAAACAACCAAACAAACCTTCATCCTCTGGAGCTACCACCCCTTGCTCCTTCCCTTCGAGGTCAAGCTTTTTGAATGTTTTCCCTCCACTTGCCACCTCTACCCCTCACCCCCCTTCTCCCAGCTGTAATCTGACTCGTCTCTGCCATTCTGCTGAGGTTAACAACAGCCACCCATTTGTCACTAAACTCAGCAGACACCTTTCAGTTCTGCTCCTGTTGGGCCAGTCTGCAGCAGCTGGCCCTGCAGACACTGCCCCCCTCTGCCAGGACATCACATCACACACATCGGGCTTCCTCCTCTGCTCTGGGCTTTGTGGGGTTCCATCCCCAGCACCCTTCTCTTCTTCCTCTTTCTACTCTCCCTAGGTGATCACAATCATCCTTGTGGCTTGATTTACTTGTTACTACCTCCTAAATGTCTCTCTGAAACTCAGTGCTTCCTTCTGAGCTCTAGACTGGTGTGGCTGGATGACTGTGTTTGTCACTAAACGGTGTGCTCTGGAGGGCAGGAGGACAGGACCAAGCACAGTGCCTGGCACACGCAGACACTCAGCATATGTTTGGTAAATGGAAAAAATAGGACAAGAGTTGCCATCCCATTATCATCCAAGAGTTTTCTGTATCGAGTGAGACTTGTACATGGCAGGGAACTGTAGAGGGCTACTCATAGCACTGTAAGTTACCAGAGTCTGAGTAAATTTAGAAGACCGTCTATAACCCAACCCCTCATTGTACTGATAAGGAAACTGAGGCTCAGAAGGGTTAAGCGACTTGTCTCCAAGGTCACACAGTAAGTTAACGGCAGCGCCAGGACTCTCATCTCAGCACATCACAGCTCACATAGGAAAGGGCACTTTGGGGTATTCCCTCCCAGGGTGGTGCTGCAGGAGGACAAGATAGGAAGGTAGGACAGGCATGCTATGTACACAGGCCATGACAAATGTAAACCCAGATGTAAGTCCAGAAAGTTCAAGGCACAATGTCCTATGCAAATCTTACTCGATCGTTGTCTGATCCAATACACCGGTGACCGGGATCCCGTAAAACTGCTGCATAGTGGAGACTGCTGACTGTAAGGCCTTCCCTGAGTGCAATGCAGATGCCCGGGAGTCATAGGGAAGCAGGTAGCCATATGACTTTAACCAATTCTGAAAGACACGTGAGAGAAAAGGATGTGTTATGCTGGAGAAGGCTCTGTTCTACCTGAGATTTGCCCTTAAAACTAGGGATCATTTTACCCAAGTGACTTGTGAATGCATGCTCTGATTTCTTTCTTTACTCTATTCTGCAGACACTGTCAAATTAATCTCCAGAAAACACAGCTCTTATTGGCTTATTCCCCTGCTATAAACCTTTCATTGAGTCTCTACTGGCAACAGAATAAAGATCAAATTTGAATTCAGAGCTTTCCACTACCCTGCCTTTTTACTTATTTATTCAGTCCTTTCCACTGATATCAGACTAGACATGCAAGAGCACAAGAACAGTTGATTCTCTGAAGTAGAGTGGTCTCTGGAAAATGTTGTAGAAACCCATTGTGTCTACAGTCAGAGTCTGATGAAGAATCATTTTGTAGAATATCTATTGGCAGGAGATTATATACAATCTTTATTGCTAATCTCCCCTAAAAAGCAAGCCATTATAAATAAATATAAATGAACAAGACAATGTATTATTTTATTTAAATATAAACAAATATGTGCATAGAAAAAATCTAGAAGGGTGCACATAAAAATGAATATGTATGTAGGAGAATTCCTTGTTTTTAGGAAATACACACTGAAGTATTTAAGCTTACATAGGGTGCATGATGTCTGCAACTTATTCTTAAATGGATTCAGAAATACATATATAGAGAGAGAGAGAAAAGGAGAAAAGAGAGAGACAGATAAAGCAAATGTAGTAAAATGTTAACACTTAGGGAATCTGGGTGAAGGGTATTCAGGAATTCTTTTTTCCTATTTTTGAAAACTTTTCTGAAAGTCCAAAATGATGTCAAAAAATTTTTAAATAAAGAATCAACTGTGATGGTATCCGTTGGTTAAAGTATCATGGGGCACTACTTTTTTTGTGCTTTTCTGTTTTCTGAGTTTTATGCACGGAATTATTTTTTTAAAAAGGAGAAAAACTCAAAAGGGCAAGAGACTCTGAAAGAAGCTTGGGTGAAGGAGCTCAAACAAGCAATGAATCTGAAGGATAGTAAAGTTGAGGTGATTATTCCCACCAAAAAGCACGAGGGGCTGGAAACCTGAAGAAACAAGAGCATCAGGAAATATCTGTGGCATCAATTGGAAAATGAGGAAAACATCCATGTATTTAACTGTGCCCACAAACATTGCCAGGAGCACTCCTACATGCTGGGCTTGAAGCTCGGTAACCCTGTTTCCCATCTTCAGAGGATTGATCCTGGGCACCAAGTGAGCTAATGAAGGAAAAAAGAGCCTTGGGAAATGGTATGATTCCCTTCCTATCCACTGCTTTTGTTTCCTGTTTCTATAGGAACAGGCTTATTGTGGCTGTATCTTTTATTATAAGTCAAATCAAACCATTTGTGGAAAGAGGCAGAGCAGAAACTATAAATAAGTTATTATTTATTTCACCAAAGTTGACTATAACATCTTTACTGCCATGTGATAAAATGCATATGATGATTAAGAACAAAATTGTCAAAATAATAAGGCCTTAAAACATCCGCAACAGAGTAACAACCTTATCTCTCCCACATTTGTATCTAAAACATGTTTTTCATTCTGAATGATGGCAGAGAATACCAATACTTCTTGCAGTTCCCCAAACATTGATTCTTTTTCATGCCTTTGTACATGTTTTTCCCTCTGCCTAGTATACTTCTTATTAGTTTGCCAAAAATTTTTCACATTTTAAGGTTCAACCCATAAATTACTACCTCTGGAAGACTTCCCTGACTTGCCAGGCCAAGTTATTTTCTCCCTCTTCTGTGCTCCCTAAATCCCCTACTATAAGTATTATAGATCTTATAATATTGGGCTCTAATCATTACTTATCAATCTCCTCCAGACTCTAAGCTCCTCAAGGGGAGGGTCCATATTTTACTCATCTCTATATATCCAGTGCCCAGGACAGCACTGGACACAGAGTAGCTATTCATTATGTCCATTCAACAAACATTATTGAGCACTTACTACATGCTAGGCACTACACAAGGCTCTGGAATACAAAGATAAATAGGAACTCACAGACTGACAAGTAAACCCCAAATGAAAATATAGTGCTCAAAAGCAGGAATGTACAGAGTTCTATGGGAGAACAAAAGAAGGGTTCTTATCCACAATGGGGGGTGGGCAGGGAGAAAGAGGAACTCAAGGAAGTCTTCCAGGTAGAGATGGGAATTGACCTAACTCTTAAAGGACGCAGCATGTGCAATTGCCTGGAAGCGTGGCAGAGCGTGGCACACTCTGAGCAGTATTTAAAAGTTTAGGGGGTGGTGGCAATGAGTGGAGAAGCTGGAAAGGAGGGGAGTGGAGAGAGATGATATATAATTACCTGTTCACAGAGTGGAAAAATTACAGAGAGTCACTTGTGATTTGACTGTGGCCTAGGATCAGCCAAAAAGCTCAAGTAAGACACCTGCAAATGGAAATGACAGGGAAACTGACAAGTCACTCATCTGTTCATCTAGGTGCTCCAACTTCTATTCCCAGGTTAAGTCATGTCATCAAAGCATTCGGGCCCTATACCATATTCTCTCAGCATCTCACAGCCAGAATGACACGTTATGTTCCCTTCCTTTATGGAAACTTTAATTAAAAACTTTCAGATTGAATAAACAGGGTGGTATAGCGGGAAAGAGACAGACAGTCCTGAGATCAAATCCTGATTTCCCTTGCTGGCTATATGGCCCTGGGCAAGCTGAGCTTCAGTTTCCTTATTTGGAAAACGTAAATACTAATTCCTCCTCCACAGGGTTGTTGTGAAGATGAAATGAATGAATACACCTGACCCGTAGTAATCACTCAAAAAGTGTCTGCTATCCTTTCGGATGGTGTTTGTGAAATCGAGGTGGAAAACAGGGTTTGATTCCTTCTCTGCCTTTTGAAATCGAGTCACATTGCCCTCCCACGTGCTCCTGGACCAAGAGCCAGTCCTCGTGGGTCCTGCGGAGGGTAGTCCATCTTTCGTGGTCAAGTCTACGGACGCACCCATCTCCCACAGCAGCCAGGGCCTGGTGCTGAGTGGACGTGGAGAAACAATGGCTAAATCGAACTGCGCGCTCTCCATACTCTCGCTCGCCTTCCTTAGGACCGAACACAATCACTTCCTACAAGGCTTTAGCTTGAAGAAAATGCTTTCCCTGCAGGAGACTCTCTTTGCTTTAAAGTATAAGAGAAGAGGCACTGAGTAACCCAGTGCTTTTCCCTTTCGGCCTTTTTTGCCAGTAACCTGTCAGCCAAATTAACAGCTTAAGTGTTGAGCACAGTAATGCTTGGAAGTAACTATTACTTTTTTCATTCTTCGGACCACCAAGTTATGTTTCATCCTTAAAAGACTTACTTAAAAACATGCTTTAATGTGCCAGTTGCCTCAGGCCACTCCAAAAAGAGGTGTGGTACAAATCTAAAATACGTCCAATTCCCCCCTATCTGTTAACGGACTCTATTAGCTCTCTAAAAAATCCGACTAAGACGAATTACAGCATTGGACAATGTCTGGGTATGGATCTTCGGGCAGATACTGCTGACAAACCAGTTGGTCAATGGAGTATTTTTTAAGCACCCACCTCTAAGCTAGCATGAAATTTAAGACTCCTCTCCCCTCTGGCCCTCACTCCTGCTTATGGTAGGAAATAGGGAACAGGGAACCTTCCACATAAACCCACTCCAGCCTTCTAAGGTTTTGGAGAATTAAAAGTAGCTCCTTCTCAGTAAAGGGCTGGCAACCTGGTTTAACCCAGCTCCTCTTCTGGGATACTTACACAAGGAGCATCTCAGAGGCAATCGGGATCCACCAGGAAGGTCACAGAGTCTATCTCAGCAACATCAGGAGTTAGGCTCTAAGGACTCAGGCCATAGGCAAATGTCTGGGTCAGCACTAAACACTGGAATGGACCAGACACATGGTGGGGGTGGGGGGAGCACTAGTGCCCTCCCTGGGCTCTGCTTCCCTCCCAGGTTCACTGGGGACAAGCCTCAGGGCCCAGGGGCAGACTCCTAAGAGGGGAAAGGGGAGAAGAAGGGGCTGGTCAAATGACAGCATCTGAGCCGGGGAATAGGGCACTGAGATTGAACATGGCAGAGAGTGTGTGTGTGTGTGTGTGTGTGTGTGTGAGTGAGTGTGTGTGTGTGTGAGTGTGAGTGTGTGTGTGAGTGTGTGTGTGAGAGAGTGTGTGTGTGTGAGTGTGTGTGTGTGAGAGAGTGTGTGTGTGTGAGTGTGTGTGTGAGTGTGTGTGTGTGTGTTGGAGGGTAGGAGGCTAAGTAAGATGGATTAGGGGTCTGACCATTCCAGCTTCTGATGCTTAACCCTGTCTCTGCCACTCATTTGCTCTGTGACCCAAGCAATTCTCTTCCTTTTCTGGGCAGAAGCCCCTGAGGCTGGAGCAAGTGTTCTACCCTCCAGTCACACCAATATTGCAAACACTCCCTGCCCTTTCACACTTCCAGGATGTTTCTGCTGCCTCCAAAGCCCATTCCCTTTATGCGTGTTAGCAAACTCCTACTCATCCTTCAAGGTCTAGCTCAAGTGTCACCTCCTTTGTTAAACCTTCCCTAGTTCTCCCTGGCAGAGCTGGTTCTCACTGACAGAGCTAGTGGGCGCCTTCCTTACTGTTGCTGTGCTTTGTACACACTACTCTGAACACAGCTACCACAGTATATCATACCCATTGGTTGATATATCTGTTTTCCCCACTAGATTGAGTTCCTGGGGACCAAAGACTGTGTCATAGTTATCTTTGTATCTGTTACAGTACTTAGCACCAATGCCTAGCACAAGAAATAATCACCGAGTTCCTGAATGAATGAATGAACAGTTTGGTCTAGGAGGCACTGCCTGGGTACCAAGGAAGGGATTTCATCTTGGGAAGGTTTAATGAGTACTACACACCATTAAAGCACCAAGCACAATTCCTGGTATCTATTAGAGGTTTCAAAAAAACATTTGCTGTGATTCAATCTATTGTGGTTTGACTTCCTTGCTTGATGAAGCAATAGGTTCCACTGTACCATTTGAAAAAAAGATAAAATCCACCAACAGAAAAAAGCCCCATTCAGTTTTAAACAGAATGACCTTGCTTTCATCTTTTTACACCTGGATCCATTAATCAATCACCAGCCCAGTCAGATCTAACCTTTACAGCTCAGTTAACCAACTCTAAGATGTCTGTCACCCTTTAAGTGCTGAGAGAGGTGTAAACCCAGAGGAAAGTGAGAAAACTCTCAAAGTACAAGCAGGGACCAAAATAGCTGGGCTGAACCAAAGATCATAGACAATACTGTGTGATTGGTCTGCCGGCCAGAAGGCGGGATTTTGGTTCCTGAGAAGCCAAAGGTGAGACATCCAGAAGTGGTGGCAGGGAAAGGAGAGAGCAGAGAATAACAAGGAGAAAAAAATGTGCACGAAAGAGGGAAGGGAGTGGCAGACAGCAGAGGCGGTGGTGAGATTAGAAGTGGCAATGCTGGTGGCAAGAGGCAGATCATGGGCAGGGCTGCCAAGTGCTCCTGGAAAACAGAGGTGGCCGTGGGGAGGGGAGGGGAGATGCACCAGTCGAAACAGCATGGTCTCCAGGGGGCACTGGGGAGCATCGCTCCTGGGTTGGGGGGAGCCTCCACCAGACTGTGCATGCCAGGAAAAGGGTGGGAGAATGCTCAGGATCAGGTGTTTGATCAGACATGAAGGGGACATGAAGTCTACAAAGGAAGACCAGGCAGGAAGGTGTCAAATGTGGAAGCATGGGCTAGACGGAGGAAGAAAGAATAGAAGACACTGATAAAAGAGCTTGGGCAACTGACGTGACAATCTATGGTGAGGACGTGACCAACAGGAGCGAGGCACTGGCCTCAACATGCATGGGAGTTTCAAGTCCAGGTCTAGGGCTTTTTATATGTAGAGGGACAGGGACAAACTGGAGCTTGACTACGGGAGAGTGGCCAGGAGAGCGAGGGGACCGGGAACCATGTCCTGAGAGGATGGAGGAGGGATCTTTAGGCTGGAGGGGAGAGGGCTGTGTGAAGGAGAACATTCTGCTTGGTACAGAGGGTGAAAGTAAGACCAGAATGGGAGATAGCAGGACATAGATCTTGACTCATTGTAAGAAACAACTTTTTTTTTTCCTTTAAGAGACAGGTCTCAAATCAGCTGGGTGTCATGGCTCACGCCTGTAGTCCCAGCTATTCGGGAGGCTGAAGCAAGAGGATCGCTTGAGCCCAGGAGTTGGAGGTTGCGGTGAGCTTCAATGATGCCACTGTACTCTACCCAGGGCGACAGAGCGAGGACTCCGTCTCCACACACACACAAAAAAGAGACAGGGCCTCGTTCTGTCGCCCAGGCTGGAGTGCAGTGGTGTCATCATAGCTTACTGTAACCTCAAACTCTTGGGCTCAAGAGATCCTCCTGCCTCGGCCTCTCCAGTAGCTGGGACTACAGGCGTGCACCACCATGCCCTGCTAATTTTTAAATTTTTTGTAGAGATGGGGTCTTGCTATGTTGCTCAGGCTGGTCTCAAACTCCTGCCCTCAAGCAATCCTCTCACCTCGGCCTCCCAAAGTGCTGGGATTACAGGTGTGAGCCACCACTCTGGCCCAGAAACAACTTTTTAACAGTCAGAGATGTTCTAATTATAATAACAATGATAATAGCTACCGTTATTAGACCACCTACTGTGTCCCTGGCATTGTGCTAGGCACTCTAGAATGCAACAACTCCCTCCACCAGGTAGGAATTATGATCCCCAATTTGCAGATGAGGAAACTGAAGTCCAGAGAGGTTAAGTAATTACAGTTGGCCCTCGGTATCCATGGATGTGGACCCTGCAGATGCAGAACCCACAGAAGTGGAGGGCTCTAAGAGACTTGAGCACACAAGGATTTGGGTATCCACGGGGGCCCTGGAACCTATCCCCCATGGATACCAAGTGATGGCTGTACCCAGAGCCCCAGACATAGTAAGTGGCAGGATTCAGGCATTGCATACTGTGAGGCTACAGGACAGGCAGCCCTCTCCCCTCCCAGGACTTCTTGTACCTCACACTCCTAAAGTGCAATGTCTTATCTCAGATTATAGAGAGCTCAATGCCCTTGCGCTGTGTCAGGGGATGGCACTGTCACCTGCCCACTTATCTAAACTAGCAGCCTCATATGACGCCCCCCTCACCTCCCACATCTAGTCTTTTACCACAGAACAATTGGCTCTCCCTCCTAAACATCAAATGTTTGGTTCTGTCCATTCATTAATTCATTCAATGAGTATTTATTGAGGACCTACCGCGCAGCAGGTGCTGTGTGCGAGGACTATAACAGTGAACAAAAACATCCTAGTTACTTTCTAGTGACAGTCTAGTGGGAGAACCCCGTGGTAGTAAGTGCCAGGAAGAACAAAGCAGGTTAAGGAGGGAGAGAGGGATGGGTCAGTTATTTTGTAGAGGGGGTCAGGGAAGGTCTCTGAGGAGGTGACATTTGAGCAAGAGGAGGGGAGGGAGTGGGCCATGTGGCTTCTAGGAAAAGTGTTCCTGGAAGAGGGAACAGGAAGTGTGAATGCCCTGAGGTAGCTTCAAGGGCTTGCCATCTCTTTAATCAAGACCCTTCGTGATTTGGCCCCTGACCCTTTGCCATTCCTCACCTAGCCTTCCATGTTCCAGTGAGTTCCATTTCTTCCAAACCCTGACGTGTACTGTTCCTTCTCTCTAGTTCACTCTCCCCCCCTCTCTCTCTGGGGAAGCCTTCCTTGACCCCTTAAACCGACCTCAGGAGTTCCTCTACACCCCTGTCCAGGCCCCATCCTTCTATCACAATTCTTGTCACACTGTACTGTGATCACATGTTCAGTTGCCTGTCTCCTCCTCTTGGCTATAAAATGCATGTCTGTCCCACTCGCCATCGTAACCCCAACGCCTAGCACGGGGCCTGGCAGAACCGTGAAGAAATGGACGTGTTATGTTAAATATCGCCTATATTACTAAAGCAGGAAGTATGTCACCCACTTAGAAAAGCCTTCTATTAGCATTGGCTCAACAGCCAGCCCCTGCCCTCTGTGCCTCAGCTCTGCCGCCATGTCCGGGTCCTTCACCTGCACATCTCCTAACACTGGCAGACGGTCTATCAGCAGCGTTGGCCCCAACATTGAGATTTCATGGCGTCACTGGATACCAGCATGAAGGTGGCCTAAGGTCATCCTTCCCCATCCACTGCTATGTTGCTTAGTCCCTATGACTGGGTTTTTGCCTCGGTTTCTCTGTCTGGCACTCAAGTCCTAAGCTGAGATTGCTATGACCCTAATATGTTTCTCAGGGTCTCAGATTCCCTGACTGTTCTCAGACAGCCTCCTCCAGAGAGTTAGACAGTGTTCCCTACACACCTGGGAGCGGGATGGGGTCCTATCTGAAAAGACAGGTCACTTGGGACCAAGATGCCACTATACACCAAATATTGCCTAACTTTTCTCTTTCCAAATGACCTAACTTCTCTAAGAGAGGGTTGTGGCCGGGCGCCGTGGCTCATGCCTGCAATGCCAGCACTTTAGGAGGCTGAGGCATGAGGATTGCTTAAGGCCAGGAGTTCGAGACAAACCTGAGCAACATAGCAAGACCTCATCTCTATAAAAAATTTAAAAATTAGCTGGCCATGGTGGCACGTGCCTGTAGTCCTAGCTACTGGGGTAGGTAAAATAATGGCCCTTCAAAGACATCTACATCCTGATCCCTGAAACCTGTGAATATGTTACCTGGCAAAAGAGACTTTACAGACATGATTAAGTTAAGGATCTTCAGATGGGGAGAGCATCCTGGATTAGCCAGGTGGGCCTAATGGAATCACAAGCGTCCTTATAAGAGGGAGGCAGGCAGGTCAGCGTCAGAGAAGAAGATGTGAGACAGAAGCAGGGGTTGGAGCAATGCCCCTGCTGGAAGGGGATACAAGCCAAGGACTGTGGGTAGCCTCTAGAAACTGGAAAAGGCAAGGAAGGGATCCTCCCCTAGAGCCTCCAGAAGGAACGCAGCCCTGCCAACACCTTGATTTTATGTATATATGTACGTATTTATTGAAACAGTGTCTTGCTCTGTTGCCCAGGCTGGAACGCAGTGGCACGATCATAGCTCACTACAGTCTTGAACTCCTGGGCTCAAGCGATCCTCCTTCCTCAGCCTCCCCAGTAGCTATGACTACAGGTGTGTACAATTATGCCCAGCTAATTAGAAAAAAAATTTTTTTTAAAGAGTTGGGGTCTTGCTATGTTGCCCAGGCTGGTTTCAAACTCCTTGGCCTCCAGTGATCTTCCCAACTTGGCCTCCCAAAGTGCTGGGATTATAGGCATGAGCCACTGCACCCAGCCAATACCTTGATTTTAGTCCCAAAAGATCCATTTCAGACTTCTGGCCTCCAGAAATGTAAGATAATAACTTTGTGTTGTTTTAAGACACTAATTTTGGTTGGTTGTTATTTGTTACAGCAGCAATAGGAAACTAATACATGCACATAAAGCATTTAGCAGATTCTAGCACATAGTCTTCTTACAATGTTATTGTCTGTATTCCTGTTCCCACTCCTCAGCAATGGATTGGCCACCACTTTGGGTCATTGAGCCAGACCAAATCATTATGTCTCTGTGGTGACTCCTTAGGGATCAGTCCTATCCCTGTGTTAGTTCCTGCTAACTCTTGTCCCACCAAAACCCTGCTTCCTCCTCTACCCATACAACAGAGGCTCCAGCCTTGCTGCTGAGCCCACCTGAATTATGACTAACTTTTAAAATTTCATACTGGGCATACCCATTCAGGTATCTAGAAAATGCACTGGTCAACAGTACTTAGAGATCATCTAATTTAACATGCTTGTTTTGCAAAAGAGAAAAATAAAACTCAGGGGAAATAATTTATTCAAAATCACAGAGCAAGTTGGTAGGGGATCCAGAAATGGAGCCAAGCATCCCTGCCTCCCAGGGAGGGCTCTTCCTGTCATGCTACACCCTCCACACTAGCTCTGGTTTGCCTCCAAATACTGTTTCTTTTCTTTTTTTTTTTCTTTGCTTACAGCCAGTCTAAAAAGGGCCCTCAGGATCGCCCACAATGCCCAGCTTAGCTTCTTGACAAACACCTTAATGGTGCAGCATTGCCTGTTGGCTGCCATTGGCTCTTGAGTGGGTGGTAAGTGCACTAGCGGGAATTCCCTGGCGCTCCGCACAATGTCCTTGGCCCACTCCCAGGAGGCCACCACAAGCCAGACAATCACCATGCCTGGGGAGGTGGCACATTTGGGGTTTTGGGTCAACATTGGGATGTCCGAGTTTTCCAATTCTGGGGAGGCCTCTGCCCAAGCCAGGAGTGTGGCCATGGTCTCATTCACTCTCTGAGAAGGGAGGAGCCTTAGTCTTCCTCACCCTTTCCAATGCCCTCCTGCACATCTGCCACAGTTTTCTGTCCCTTGAGGCTTGCTGTCTTGAAGAGTTAAGAAAAGGGAGGAGGGAAGACAAAGACCAGTGGTTAGTGGTTAGTGTTTCTTAACACTAACAGGGAGGTCTGAAATCTGTAACTTCTAAGCAATTATATAAAGTTCCATTACTTGAGCTGAAGCGGACCGAGTGAGCAGCTGGTCTTCTAGCTCCTCATCGCCAGCCTTAAAGTCCAAGTTCCTCAGCATGACACTCAACAAGCCTCACAATCTGATGCCAGTGCACCTTTCCAGCCCTGTCATCTGTGCTGTACCTCCTTCCCTTTACTTCCCACCCCAAGTACCCCAACCTCTAGCCATACCGACTTACTTATGCTGCCTGAACACATCCTGCAGATTCCTACCTCTGTGCCTTTATTTCATTCCCTCTCCTGGGAATGCCTTTCCCACATGTATTCTGGCCTCTCCCTGATGAACTATTAGATACCCTTCAAAATGGGACTTGAATACCACTTCACCAGGGAGGGCTGTCTACTCAGGGTTAAATGGCCTTCCTCTGTGCTCCCAATGGCATTATATGCATCCCCATTCATAGCATATTTCATATGACATTATAAATAATGGTATACATGCCTGCTGTCCCCCTGGAGCTCTTCCTCATAGAGCTTACAGCCTGGTGGGGGAGCTAGACATGGAAATGCTAAACATTTCGCTACAACTGTGATACGTGAAAGGAAAGAGAAGGACTAGGTGCTATGCAAGTGCATGACAGGAGATACAGGCTGCGATGTGAGGGACGGCCTCCCGGAGGCCATGACGTCTTAGCTGACAACCGTGAATGAGCAGACGAGGCTAGGTGAAGGCCGAGAATGAGCATTCTGGGGAAAAGAATATCTTCCTGAATTCCTGAATGAGAAGGAGCCTGCATATTAGAAAAAGGGAAGGGAAACCAGGGTGATTGGAGCCCAGGGACCCATGGGGAGAGGGGGCGGGATAACAGGAAGCCAGAGGGGTAGGAAGGACTCAGTCACGCAGGGCCACAGGGGCCACACTGAGCAGCATGGTGGATGCTGGGTACAAGGGGGCCCACACTACTGTTCTTTCGACTTTGATGTGCATCTGAAATGTGTCCATAATAAAAGTTAAAAGGAAGAAGTAATAGTAGTATAGTAACAACAGTTTAGCCTTTTTCCTAAAAGACACTGTAAGCAAGTTGAGGGTGGGAGTAACACAATCAGATTTTCGGTCTGTTTTTAAATTTTTTTATTAATCAATACCTTAGTCATTCAGAAAGGCATAAAAAATAAAAGAAATAGTAGATAATCACCAACTAGCTTTGTCAAATCTTAGTTTTTGCTATATTGGCTTCAGATATAACTGACTCCCGCGTAGGTTTGTTTTTAAAAGGTCACTCTGGCTGCCGCGTGAAGGAGGATCAGAGGCAGGCGGGAGAGGCTGATCGGGGGGAAGTTTCTGAAGTCCAGATGAGAGATGACAGAAGTTTAGTCTAAGATGGAGGCAATGGAGGTGGAGAGAAATGGACACAGTAAAGGTCTATTCAGGAGGCGGAATGGCCGGGGCTTGGCGATTGATTCTGTGAGGCAGATGAGGAGAGAAAGAGGTTAAAGCCAACTCCTCACTTTCTGGCCTGGTGCTTTTGGGGCACATGGGTGTTGGTGGAATAGAATTGAGTTTTAATATTATTGCTAACAAAAGTTGTTAATAACAATGCCTTTCTTTCCTCTCCTCACTTTGTTATAACATGTATAATCTTTGGGAAAGTGTTATCTTTATATATATGTGACTTTGCTGTTATCCTATATGTCATTGAAGCCTAGTTCAAAGTTGCCTTTAAAAACAAATGCATGGGGCTGGGTGCAGTGGCTCATGCCTGTAATCCTAGCACTCTGGGAGGCTGAGGCGGGAGGATCGCTTGAGCTCAGGAGTTCGAGACCAGCCTGAGCAAGAGCCAGACCCCGTCTCTACCAAAAATAGAAAAAATTAGCTGGGCATGGTGGTGTGTGCCTGTAGTCCCAGATACTTGGGAAGCTGAGGCAGGAGGATCACTTGAGCCCAGGAGTTTGAGGTTGTAGTGAGCTATGATGACACCACTGCACTCTACCCAGGGTGACAGGCTTTTGTTTCAAAAAACCAAAACAAAAAAACCAAATGCACAGAGTAACGATGAAGAAAAACTAATAAAGAACTTGAATAGAATCAATCCTGAAGTCCAGAGAAACCAAATGATCGGTTCCAAAATCTCTCAGCAGGGAGGGCCAGAGATGGAATTCACACCTTTATCCACACACTGTTCCCTAAAATGGGCACTCAGCCCTACGCTGTGCTAGTAAAGCTTAAAAGCACCCAGGGCAGGAGCCAGCAGCCAGAACAACTCAGGAATAAGCCCCAGTCCCTTTGCCTCCTCCACCTGGCTCTGCTCAGAGACCTTTAATGACTCCCCTCAGCCTTTGGATAAAAGCCAACTTCACAATCTACTCTCAGCCTCCCTTTCTAGCCTCTCCTCCTCATGTACTCTTCCTGGAAACAGCAAGTAACTTGATGCTCCAGGCACATCAGATTACCCAGTTTCCTAAACATACCATGCACTTTTATGGAGGCCTGGGTCGCATTTTTCCTTCTGTTTGGACTGCTCCACTCCCCATTGTCCATCCTTCTTCCTCAAAGGTTCATCTCAGATACCGCCTTCTGCCTGAAGCATTCTCTGACTTCCCCATCCTCAGCTGGGGAACCTCATATCCTCCTGCTTCAGTGCTTCCCCATACCTTGTTACACCCCTTTAGCATGCATTCATTTATCCTTCAAAAAGGTACTGACTTTTGTGTGCCAAGCACTAGGCAAAGAAGTTGGTGGGGGACACAGACAATGAAATCAATTTAAAAATATTTATCACATGCCTAGAATGTCTGTCAGGCACTGGGGAGACATTGGCTGCCATCTATTCCTCCTGTTTTGAGTTTAAACATTACCATTTTATAAGGCTAGGCATTTCCTAAGATTAGCTTTTTTGGTATAATTATAATGTACTTTTATTAGTTCTAAAATTAACTCTTTCAAGAACTGGCATGGGACATACTTGAAAGTAGAAAAGTTTGGATAAAAGGTTATTACAATAATCCAGAACAGGAAACTTTCCTGTAGAGGGGAGAGCACTGAGCCCAAGGACAGAACACCCACCTTCTGGTCCTTACTTTATTGTTTGTTAGCTATATGTGGGTCCCTGGGCAAGATGATGGGTAAGTCACATCACCTCTTTGAGTCTCTGTTTACTCGTCTATAAAATGAGGATAATATTCTCCTTATCTACCTCCTGGTGTTGCTGCTAGGACCAAATGGGACCACACACATGAAACATCTGGATAGTGCAAAGCACCTTACTGACATAAGGGGCTGTTAAAGTAATAGGAAAACCCACAGTAACAATAAATAAGAGAAAATGAATTAAAAATATGGCAGACTAGATTCAGCTTACACAAAAGGAAGAACTTCCTAGCAGTGAGAATTTTTTTTTTCCCGACAAGAATGAAGGTCTACTGGAGGCCATGATCACAATGAAAGAATGTTTTGGCCTGGGAATATGTTTCTTAATTACTGCCCCCCACCCCAACTCATTCAAGGCTCTAGCCTTCCTTGACTATAGGTGCAAACCAAAGAATGTTCTCCATGTGCCCAGACCAAATCACTCAAAACCAGTCTCAAAGGCAGAAATCCATATGCCCTAGGTCCAGTTGTCACACTCTGTAACTGGTGTGGCCTGTGCTAATTGGCTTGTCTTTTTCTGCCTGATCTGACCTTCCTAAAAAGGCCAAAAAACTATTTGAGGGGCATTCTACTCAGCTAGTAATAAGAGAAAGGGGTGCCTTTAACAAGTCAAATGCAGGAAGCCAATTAGAGAATCAGTGAGACCCCCTGATGCGCAAAATACAAAAGAAAGATTCAAGAAAGCAAATGAGAAAAAGACAGACTGAGTCAATTTTTTTTGGCTTGGTAATGAAAGATCAGAGATATGAAATAAAAAGCCAATGATAATGAAAAGTGCTTTCAATTTAGAAGTCAGGAAAACTGGGAAAGCTCTACAGTAGTTCTGAACCACCTACTATCAAGTTTTGTGCCCTTGGGCAACTCACTTAAGGCAATTCAACAAGTATCTAGTGAGTGCTAGTGTGAGCACTGGGTGATGTCTAAGGTCTAGGCTACCTCTCAAATCCTTTCTATTGTATGTCACTACCATTAGATGACAACCTATCTAAAGAATTATGAAAGAACTCAAGGGTGAAATTGTGGAACCACTATCAAAAGGAATGACCTCTGTTTCCACTGAAGAAAGGACAGGTGGGCAGTGAGCCCCATTCCTAAGAAGGGTTTTAGAAGGGAGCTTGAGACCAGCATGCCTATGAGTGCCTCTTTCAGATTCACATAGCTTTTTGACTTAAGGGATAAAGAGTAGAATCATGGAATGCTCATTGAATACTTAATGGTGAGCATTGAGAGTTGGGGATTGTGTTAGATCTAAAAACATAAAGCATGTTGGTTGGGGAAAGCCCTGCCTAAGAACCACAACTCCCCCCCCCAATACTGTTTAAGTATTTAAAAAAGATAAATGACAAACTGGCTGGGGCTGCTTCAAAGTGTTACCCCAAGAAGAGAGAAATAAATGATGACAAGAGAAATCAGGGAAAGTTTCTTGGAGAAGCAGGGCTTGAGCTGAAACTTGAAGGAAAGGTTTCAGATGAATGGGTGAGGGTGCAGAAGTAAACAACATGTGACAATATTCAGAGAAACACAGGTAGCTTGTCTTAGGATAAAGGAGAGACAAGCTTGTCTCGAGTAATGATGCATTATCCGTAAGCAGTGGGAAATGCGGCCCACTAATGGGGAGGTAGGGTGAAGTCAGACTCCAGAGGCCTTAAAAGACACAAAGAGGAGGAAGCAACATCATCTGCCAGCTTAAAAGCAACAATATTTCTATAAGGTTTCAATCAAGTAATCCACCAGTGTTCAATGAAGGGATAATTTGGCACAAATTGTTGAGAGAATATAATTTTGGATATAACATCTATCTTTCAGAACATATTAGACATTTAAAATAGAGTCATGGTGGAATTAAGGGTAGTGTTTTTTATCAGGGCCTGAGAACTCAGAGATAGAAAACAATAGATAGATATAAATGGTCGCTTTTCTGAATGAAAGGGGATTAAGAGTAGAGGGGGCCCCAAGAGACCATGCTGGGACCTGTCTGGCTTGAATTTTTTATAAGTGATCCAGAAGAAATAGAGCAAAGTGAAAATTTCAGGACTGCAGATCATATGAAGCCCTTCAGATAGGGAAAAGCCATGCCCAAAGAGAGGGGAGGGAAGGTGGGGAGGACAGAGAGAGAGAGTGAGAGCGAGTGAGCACAAGCACAAGCACTTGAAGGAAGGAAGGTACTGAGTACCATGCAAATGGCAGATAAACGTCAATGTGGAGAAATGTAAGGTGATGCACTTCGATAAAAATAATCAACATGTAGGGTGTTGTATTCCAGGCTATCAGTTTTGACCCAGGAAAGGGATTGGGGAGCTATTACAGATTGTTTCCAAAAGGCAGTGGCCTAATGTGTTGAGGTCCGGAAGGCTGACATAGGGATGGGAGGAACACAACAGGACCCGGAAACCAAAGAAGAAATCATCCTTCCTTTATGCAAAACCATAGGGTTCCACATCTGGGGACAATGGTCAAGTTTACATCTATCGAAAATTAGGGCCCAAAGATATCCATAAAAGGGCAAGTAAAATGACCCAGAGAATGAACATGGCTACTGTAGGGGTAGTTGTCATAAGGGAGAACTTTAAGTTTGAAAAGACCAAGGCAAAGAGAGGTGGAACAATCAAAGCCTGTGAAACTGATAAGGATAAAGACTTGGTGAGCATAACCTTCTCTCCAAATCATGACATATTCAAGCAAATAGCCTTCTCTTAATGCCTAAAATATCATAGGTATAAAAAGGTTTCAAAGTTGAGGTCATCTAGCCTTATCTCTTTATGTTAGAGAGGGTAAAATTCAAGCCTAGAGAGGGCAAGGAAATGGCTCAAGGTCACAGAGACCACTGGGGGCCAAGGTCAGATTAGAGCCCAGGCCTCCTAAATCCTAGGCCAGGGTCTTTCCTCCTCATCCTGTGTACTCAGGAAGTCTAAAAGAATCCTACTTTTTCTAGGGCATAAACTCATGAAATGCATTACTTTGACATGTGATAAAGCTGAAAACACAAACAGGTTAAGGAAAGTTTTCACTAAAAGTCAACCAGCAATTATAAATTTAGTCTTTGGAGGACAACTACCAACTGGGGCTATAGATTCTTTTACACACTCTAATTTTTTTTGGAACATGTAACCCTTTGAGAGTTCAAAGAAATCTAGGTTTCCTCTCCTAAAAAACACACATTTGCACATACACAGTTTTGCACATTTCAGAGAATTTATGACCCCCGAGTCCTATGCCCAATTGAAAATCTGTTCCAGCAGATTCTTCTGAAAAAACAGATTGCCTGCTTCAACAAATACACTCTATCTCTTAGGATGACTGAGGCAATCACCCTGATTTTCCCCAGCAAAATACTATTGGCCCAACATCATTTATTAGAATTGCAGACCTCTAGGTTAGAAGAAACTAGAGATATTACCTACTACCCCAACTACCCCACCCCTCATGAGATATAGAACGATGTCATGGGTAAATACAAGGAGACTAGAGTCAGCTTGCATAGGTTAGAATCCCAACCCCACCACTCACTAGCTGTGTGACCTTGGGCAAGTTACTTAAGCTCTTTGAGTCCATGTCCCCATCTGTAAAATGGGGATAATAATTGCAACTATCTCATAGAGCGGTTAGGAGGATTAAATGAAATAATTCATATAAAACATAGCACCAGGCCTGGCACATAGTGAGTGTTCAGTAAATGCTAGCTGGCGTTATTATTATTATGCATGGATCCACGCAAATATTATGCACGCATCCATCCAATCCCCTCCTGGAGCTCTTGCTTGCACATGCCAGCGATGAGCAGCTCACCGCCTCCTAAGCTGGTTGAGCAGCTCCAATTGTTACAAACTTCTTCCTATATTGCGCCGAAATTTGCTTTCTTGCAACCCCCACCTCTACCCCCGTTGGCCCTATTCTACCCTGCGGGGCCACGCAGAACAAGGCTGTCCTACCTCCGCTGACAGCCCGTCAGACGCGAAGACAGTGATCCAGTCCTTCCCCCCTCCCCCCGCCCCAGCTTGAACATCCTCGATTCCTTCTCCCAACCCACAACAGACTGGCTGCGCTTACTATTTACTCCGAGGCGTTGTACGGCTTCCCTCACACATAGTCATGCAGGCCACACACCCCACCGCCACCACAACAGTCCCGACCCTCCCGCTCTGCCCGCGCCCGCTGCCCCTGTCCGCGGTGCTGAAGCGGCTCCCGCCCCGCCGCCCCCGCCCGGCCCTCCCCGGACCGCGGCCCAGACCCCGGGTGCCGACCCCGGCGCGCCGCCTCCGCCCCCCGCAGCGGGCGCCGCCCGGCCCAGGCCCGACCCGGCGCCGCCCCCCGCCCTGCCCCGAGGCCCCGAGCCCGCGCCCGGCCCCGCGCGCCTGCCCCACCTGCCCGGCGAAGGGCGCCTCCGCCTCCGCCGCCCGCGCCGCCGCCGCCGCCGCCGCCCGGTCCCCGGGCCCCGCCGCCGCCGCCGCCGCCCCCGCCGCCCGCGCGGCGCCCGGGAGGCAGCAGAGCGCGGGCAGCAGCAGCAGCAGCCGCCCGGGGGCCCGCCAGCGGCTCCAGCGCGGGGCCCGGCCCGGCGGCGGCCCCGGCGCGGCGCGGCGGCCCCGGCTCCTCGGCATCCCGGCGGCGGGGCCCGGCCGCCCGGCTGCGATGGCGGCGGCGGCGGCGGCTCCGGCCGGGTCCTCCCGCTGCAGCCGCTGCGGAGCCGCCGAGTCACAGCGCCGCGGACACGCGCCCGGCCCGCCTGCCTCCGCCGCCGCCGCCGCCGCCTCGGCCGCCGGCGCGCCCCCGCCTCCGCGCGCCCCGCCCCGGTGGGGGGCGGCCGGGGGCGCGGGGGCAGCACCCGGGCCGGACCCGGGCAGGGGTCGGGGAGCGGCGCTGGGGAGGGGGTCGCCGACGCTGAAAGAGCCGCTCCAGGGCCGAGGTCCGAAGGGGCGGAACCGGGGGGGGGGGGCTCTGGGGGCAGCCCCGGGGGAGAGGGACAGGCCAAATAAGTAATCCTGGAGCTAGACCCGCGGGATGGCTGTGGGGGAGGACGCCCGGGGGTGGGGGTCCGGAGGTCCCGGGGGAGAGGGTCTGAGGGCTGGCACTGGAGGAGGGGGTCTGAGAGACAGCCTGGGGGAGGGGATAAAGGAGCGGCCCAGGGGTAAAGGCGGGCTTGGCGGAGAATGAGTTAAAGAAACACCCCTGCTTCGTCCGGGACGTGGTGGCGCCGGAGAAGGGGTCTGGGGGCTGCCCTGGGCCGGGGTGGTTAGCAAAGCTAGAAGGAGAGACCTGAGGAGTGTTTGGGAGGGGGCAGCCGTGGGAGACATAAGGTGAAGTTAAGGTGAAGCTCATTCCCTCGCCCCCCAGAGGGAGAGAGATCACCCAGCTGGGAAGATCATCTCTCATCCAAAACAACCCATATTTATCAAGCGTTTTCTATTTGTAGGGCTCTGGGCTACTTGGGATACTGGGCGGGGGGAACCCCATACACACACACAGACAAGAGAAGGCCGATTTCCTGAAGTGCGGAGGTTTATAGCTTGGTGAGAAAACACATCCCCAAAGAAAAACAGGATGGCAAACACCACGTGTCAAAAAGGATACAGGCAGGTGCTCCAGGGGTCAAGGGAGACCTGAGGAAGGACTGTTATGGAGGAGGCGGGACTCTAGCCAGGCCCAGAAGGAAAGACTGGATTTAAACAAGGGAAGGGGAGTGGAGGGTGTGCAGGATGTGTTGGGGCAGTAGATAAGTTTCTCTGGAGCACAGGGTTCCTATAGGAAAGTGCTACGAGGTGAGGGAAATAGGACAAGACAGTGAATGCTAGGATAGTGAATTTGGGTTGTATTCTGAAGGAAAATGGGGAGGGGGTGGTGAATGAAGGGTTTTTGAGCAGGATGATGTGTGGAAAACGGCATTTTATGATTACCTGATAATTTGGAGGTGTGGAAAGGGCACAGGCATTAGAGTCAGACCTATGTTCAAATCTTGGCTCTGTTCCATCTTTATAAAATGATGCAGATATTACTGTATAAGCTTGCTGTAAGGAGAAAGTGCTTGGCACCTGATAGATGTTCCATGTTAGTTCCCCTCTCAGTGTAGAGAATAATGACCAGAGGAGGCAGAGAGATTGGCTGGGAGACTACTGCAATAGTCTAGGTGTAAGGAAATAATGATAATAATCATAATTATTAATAACATTTATTGAATGCATACTACATGTCAGGCACTGGGATAAGCACTTTACTGAATTACATCTCATTTAATCCTCATAGACAAACCCTATGCTATAATTACGCTCAATTTAGGATGAGGAAGTGGAGGCTCTGAATAAGTTTGCCAAACTCAGATGATACATAACTGATAGAGCTGGAGCAATCTGACCTCAGAACCCATTTTTTTTCTAGAACTTGGGGTACGGGTTGGAAAAGGGACAGATTTAAGAGACAATGGGCGCACAAGAAGAGGAAAAGGAGCTTGGAGTAATGGCAAATCCGGAAAGATGGATGGCAGCATCTTCACAGAGGTGCAGTCCTCCGGAGGAAGAGCTGGCTTGAGGGAGGTGATGAGGAGCTTGGTTTTAGGTTTGCTGAGATTGGGGTGACCACACGATTTCTGAGATGGGGATAGGAATGAGTGCAGAAGAGGGTGGAGAACGGATATGAAGCTGAAAGAGCAGAGTAGAAAAGAGCAAAAAGCCAGGGGCCCCGGGTTGAGAAATACATACCCAGGGCCTGAGAGAAGTAGAGCCAACAGATGAGTCTAAAGAGTGATCAAAAAGATGGGAGAATTGGGATTATGGAGTGGGAAGAGGGAAGAGAGTTTCAAAGAGACGGAGAGGAGTTGGCAGTCTCGGGGGGATGAGTCTGAAGACCGCGTACACACCGTTGACGTGCACAGCTCACAGCCCCAGTAGCGAGATAGGGACAAATAATTGTTTCTGCATGATGAGTTATGACAGGGATGGGAACAAGATACTGTGGAAACATTGAGGAAAGAGCAAGAAACTGCCCCAAGTTGGAAGGTTTGGGAGGGGGTATATTTCAGAAGGAAGACATGGTATATTCAAGGAGTGAACAGACTGGACCAAGCTCCTTAAAGACAAGATCTGTCTTATTCGTCTCCTTTGTGCTAGTGCCAAATGCTCATTGAACTGCTGATGATGCTGTAGAGCTAAAGTTTCCATCCTGAGCTAGCTACCAAGGATGGTGGATGTGGATGCAGTAGGTAATTAATAATAAGGAAAGAAGAGGCTCATAGGAGTAAATGGATGCTTATAAAATGGATCCCTAAGATAGTCTTTAGTAAGAGGAAGTTCCAGAGACCATTGTGAAGTCAGTTCAAGTGGAGGTTTAGAGGCTTCAGAGTAACACCGTAAGATGGAATTACCA
The DNA here is from genome assembly GCA_023783475.1 of Daubentonia madagascariensis. Lineage (NCBI taxonomy): Eukaryota > Metazoa > Chordata > Mammalia > Primates > Daubentoniidae > Daubentonia > Daubentonia madagascariensis. Next base: position 18,988,421 of record JAKFHU010002136.1, on the reverse strand, counting down.
GAACTCTGACTTCTCAGCCTCCAGTGTCTATGACGAGCATGGGGTAAAATGGAAAAAGCGCAAGACTTAGAGTCAGATACCTGGATTCAAACACCAGCTGTGTCACTAACGTCCAGTGTGCCTTTGGGCAAGTCACTCCATCTCTTTGGGCCTTGGGTTTCCTCATTTGTAAAATGAAACTAATGACCCCTGCCTTCTCCACTTCATGAGAAAGACCACGTGAATGGTTGGGATGCACTTTGTAAACTACGTGATAAACCGACCAGATGTTAGGGAAAATTTTGCTAATGATAATCTTATCAAGAAATATTATACCAGTTCAGAGCTCACTGTAGGGAAACTGGAGCCCCCTCTTCCCTTCCCCTCCTCTCTTATTTCTTTATTCAACAAATATTTAGGACTCTTTTGGGTGCTAGATACTGTGGGAGGGGCTGGGGACATAAAGAAGATTAAGCTACAGTTGCTGTCTTTAGGAAGATAGTCAACTGGGGAGATAGACACTTATATGGATAACAAGAAGATAACATAGTATGTGCCAGAATAGTGAAAAGAAAAATATATTATGGGAATAGAGAGGAGGGAAAACTAACTGTCTAGAGATGGTGGAGGTGAGATGGACCCTGAATGACCAGCAGGAGTTTGCTGTAGACTGGGAGGGAACTGTATGTACAAAAGCATAGATATACATGGATGCCAAAAGTATTTTCATAATAGTACTAAGACATTATTTTAACTCTCATTCTCTCATGAGAGTACTGTGTAGTTTTTGAGAAGCTTCATGGCATATCATGACAGATTGAATGCAGAAGTAGATGTGAGAATACAACTATCTTCTATTAAACAGATATTCAGAAATGTAAAAAACAATACCATTCTTCTCACTAAATTTTTTTGTTTTGGAAAATGTAGTTTTTTAAAAAAAATGTTATTTATGTTAACAGGTTTGTTTTATTTTAAATGAATTAATATGTAAGTATTTTTAAATTTCTCAGTTTTGATTTCTAGTGTGATAATTATCAATAGATATAATCCACATAAACAAAAGCTCTTTGGAATCTTCAATAATTTTTGAGAATGTAAAAGGGGTTCTGAGACCAAAAGGTTTGAGGACCTTGTTCTAGGCAGTAGGGCATCACTGGAGAGTTTAAAATAGAGGAACAGCATGATAACATTTGACTTCACTCAACAAACAAGTTCAACAAATATTTATTAAGCACCTACTTTATATTGGACACTATTCCTGGTGCTGAGATAGAGCAGTAAGCAAATCAAATAAAACTTCCTGCATTCACAGAACTTAAATTATAATGGGGATGACAAACAACAAATAATTTTAAAATATACATGTAGTTAATAGTAGTAACTGTTGAGAAAAGCAGGGAACTAGGACATGAAATCTGAAAGAGGGGTGTGTGTGTGAAGTTTTGGATAGGGTGATCAGGTTTTGGTAAGAAGGTGAGTTCTTTTGTAAAGATCTGAAGGAACAAGGGAGTGGACCATGAAGATATCCTGGAGAAATAAATTCCGGCAGAGGGGACAGCAAGTGTGAAAGTTCTGAGGCAAGAGCAAGCCTGGCAAGTTTGAGGAACAGCATGGAGACCAATGCGGTTGGAGTGGAAGCAGAGTGAGAGCATCAGGAGATGAGGGTTGTGTGGGGAGGGGTCCTTTACATGATACAAAAATCCAATGGAAGGTTTTGAGACATCTTCTGGCTTATGTTTTAACAGAACCACTTTGGTTGCTGGGCTAAGAACAAGTTGAAAGGCCATAGTAGAAAGAAAGTCCAGCCTGGAGCCTGTTGCAATAATCCAGGTGCAAGATCATGGTGGCTTGGACCAGGGTCCACTTGGAAATAGTGAGATGTAGGTGGATTCTCACAGGTTTTGAAAGTAGAATTTATAGGATTTGTCAATGGATTGGATATGAGGTATGAGAAAAAGAGGAGTCAAATCGTATCAAATTTTTTGACCTGAGCGACTAGAAGAATGGAGTTGCCATTATCTGACACAAAGAAGACTTCAGGAGGGACAGGTTTGAGCAGAAACATCAGGAGCTCAGTTTTGGACAAACTAAGTGGGAGATATCTATTGACCACCCAAGTGGATGTGGCAAGTAGGCTGTTTGATATATCGATCTGAGTTCAGGAAAGGGGTCGAGCATGGAATATAAATTTGGAGGTCTTCAGAATAAAGATAATATTTAAAAGCCAAAGAACCTGAAGAAATTACTTAGGAAATGAGTGTAGGTAGAAAAGAGTTCCAATGACTGGATCCTGGGGCAACTAATATTTAGAGGTTGGGAAAATGAAGAGGAATCAGCAGAAGACACTGAGAAGGAATAGCCAAAAAGAAGAAAACCAGGAGAGTGAGAAATCCTGGAAGCTAAGTGAAGACAGTGTTTTAAGGAAGAGAGACTGATCCACCGTTTCATACAAATCAAATAACACAAAGATTAAGGAATGGTCAGGCCAGGCGCGGTGGCTCATGCCTGTAATCCTAGCCCTTTGGGAGGCTGAGGTGGGAGGATTGCTTGAGGCCAGGAGTTCGAGACCATCCTGAGCAAGAGCAAGGCCTCGTCTCTATAAAAAAATAGAAAAAATCAACCGAGTGTGGTGGTATGCGCTTGTAGTCCCAGCTACTCAGGAGGCTGAGGCAGGAGAATCACTATGATGAGCTATGATGATACCTCTGCACTCTAGCCCGGGCAACAGAGTGAGACCCTGTCTCAAAAAAAAAAAAAAAAAAAAAAAGAAAAAGAAAACAGAGAGAGAGAGAGTCCTTTATGAATTTATGAATAATTAGGAAATTATTTCCAAAATGTAATGTTAAGTGGAAAAAAAGCAAGGTGCAGAATCCTGGATATAGTGTGCTACTAATTGTGTAATAATGAGAAAAAAGAACAGGGGTGTGTGTGTGTATGTAAATGCACTTTGCACTTGCTTGTTTACACATAAAATGTAGAAGGATGCTGATAATGGTGTTTGCTTCCTGGAGGGGAGGTATGTGGCTTGAGGACAGGGTGGGAGGGAGATTTTGCACTGTATATCTTTTTGTGTCCTTTGACTTTTTAATCATGTAGATATATTATCTCTTCAAAAAATAAGTAAGTGCAACTTAAACTTTTTTAAAAAAAGTACTTGTAATAGTGTCTAAAGGCCACTCCCTGAAAAGAGAGCTTATATTGTGATGTATTGGCATATAGTGTAAGCAACAGCAGTTCACTTAGGTGGGCAGTTTCAAAAATTCAGGCTTTCATCTGCATGGCAAAAAAAAAAGCCAGAAAAAAAGTAAGAAACAAATAATAAACTAGGTAAAATATTTACTATAAACTTTCTTAACATTAAACAGTTCTTATAAGCCAATAAGAAAAAGACCTATTGCCCAATTCAAAAATGGCAAAGGACAAAGTGGGTTTCATGTAAACAGAAAGATGAATGGACTTTTATAATCATTTCTTTTAAAAAATGACCAGCCTCATTTGTAATTAAAGAAAAGCAAATTAGAGCAATGAGCTTGCTCACCTATCAGACTGCAAGTACCAAAAAGTTGGATATTACACAGTATTAAAGAGGACATGATAAAGCAGACACTCCTCTGTATTGTTGAAAGGGATTTAAGTTGGTATACTCTCTTTGGGGCACAAACTGGCAATGCCTATCAACCTTGAAAACGAGCATACCTTTGACACATCAATTCTAATTTTGAGAATTTATCCTGGATAGATATCCTTGCATATGTGCTAAGACAAACGTACACAATTATTCATTGCAGCATTCTTTGTAATTACAAAAGATTGAAATCAACCTAAATACTTTCCGGTTGGGGAAACTGCTATGTCTAAACAGAGGTAGGTGTTGAAAAGAACTCTGTGGGTCTGTATTACTGTTATGACAAGATCTTGATTTAGTCTCTCATTATTTCTTACTTGGACCACAGCAATAACTTCCCGGCAGGTCTCCCTGCCTCATCCTGCCCTCTTGCATGACCTGCTACATAATTTGTGAGGCCTAGTGCAAAATGAAACTGCAGGTCACCTTGTTAAAAAAAATATTAAGAATTTCAAGATGGTGACAGCAGAGCATTAAAACAAGTATGGGGGCCCTGTGTGACTGCAGAGGTCACATGCTCATGAAGCCAGCCCTGACCCTTGAGTGCCCCTTGGATACCGACTGTTTCCTCTGCCTGGAATATCTTTCTACCACCAGCTCTTTTGCTATATAATGTACTACATGCCTGTCAAGAAATAACTCTACTGTGACCTGCTTTGGGATGTTTTCCTTGAACCTTCTCATCCAAGTCACTCCTCTTTCCTCCGTACTCCCTCAACTTTTACACATAGTTCTATTAACTTTTTGTCACAATTTATTATGATTATTTGCTTAAAAGTCTTTCTCTTTTAGAGCTTCTCCAGGGCTTGGCACATGGCTTATGTTCTTGTTTGTTTGTTTTTGTTTGTTTTTTGTAACTCAGGCACCTCACACATTGCCTAGCACATGTGAGTTGGGAGAATGAATCAGTTGGAGAGGCTAAGGTTGGACGGGTGTGCTACATAATCAGCCCTATATTGCTTCACAGTCGCACCTTACCTTCATGTTGCTAAATCTGTTTGGACTCTAATTTCATAGAGGCCAGCAGGCCCTGATGGCTGGCGTTTGATTCTAGGAGCCACAGTATAGTTTCAGATGGCCCTTTAGAGGGGTGGGAGAAACCTGGATCTGAAAATCTTTGGAGGGCCCCCCAAGCCACACACACTTATTTCTGAATCTCCTTAAGGCCTTTAAAATGGGGATCAGATTTCACCAGGGCCAGCTGGCCCCAGCAGTCACTGCCAAGTTCCAGGAACCCAGTAGTAGTTTCAATGTGCCCCAGTCCTTCACAACACTGGCTTTCAAATGGGGGTGTGCAATACCCCTCGGGCATATGCAGACTTTCTAAGGGATACTCATGTACTGATACCTTTAAGGGAATTAATTTCCAGATCCTCAGCTTCCAGGTATACTCTGACTGAGAAAGTTCCTGGGGTTGAGGCTCCAAGCTGGCCTTTTCTTCATAACTGTAGTTCCGCTTGTTTTTGTAAGAAAGGCATATCCCTGATACAGGCCCACCCTGAATCTTACTATTGTATATTGCCTGAGCAATAAAAAATCTTGGAGATGCCAAAAGGCTAATTAAAAATATATCAGATTCAAGGAAGCATACTTTAATTATGGGTGATCTTATTTATAAAAATTAAAAGTGGTATGTGAGCAAGAGTATGAAGACCACTGGTCCAAGACAACAGACTGGTGTCCTTTGGGGGGTTTTCTAGGAGTTACTGGCCTGGTCCTCTCCACCTCTAGGCCCCTGCAACTGGACCTCAATTTCACAGGGCTGGCCAAGAAAATCATGGTACTTTATCTCTTAGTAATTTCCACCACAATTGGCCAGGCTCCTTTTTGAAATGCACTCTTCCCTTGGCTTTGGCATGATCGCACATGCCTGATTTTCCTCTCCCTGGCCCCTCACTCTAAGTTTCCTTTGCTACTTCCATCTCTTCCAAATGATCTTTCAAATTCAGGAGTTTCTCAGGGCAGTTATAAGCCCTCTTCTCTTTCTGTTCTTTTCTAAGAAATTTCACCCATTACCACAGTTTCAAATATGATCTACATACCAACAACTCCCAAATTTCTATTTCTAGCCTAGACCTTGCTCTCAAACTCCTAAACTTAATTGCTTACTCCACTTCTATACCTTAATGTCTCACGATACTTCGATATTCCTAAACTGCAAAAAGCCAAAGCCAAGGTCATGTTCTTCCCATTCAATATCTCATCCTCCTCCAGGCTTCTCCACTTTAGTACTAGTACTCCATCTGCCCAGCTGTTCATGCCAGAGGCCTGGGAGGCATCCTTGAGACCTCTTTAACCTTCCCCATAGCCAATCAATAATTTATTCTATGGATTCCACTTCACGTAAGATTTCCCTGAGCCTCCAGACTAGGCCACTACCCTTAATTCCATACCCTCATATAGCATCCTGTATTTTATAATACTTACCCAGATTGTAATTAAGTAATTATTTATGTCATTCTCTCTACTCCTCTGCATCATAAGCTTCATGAGCACAAGGACCCGCCTGTCATTTCTGGCACATAATAGGCTCTTAAAGAATATTTGTTAAATGATCAAACGTAAAGCACTCTGTAGGAACTGTGTTGTGTCTTTGTAATTTAGCACCTCATGCTATGCCCACAGTAGGGGGCAGCAGAGTACAGCTAATGGGAAGAGTCCAGCCCTCAGTATTAAAAGGGTGACCTTAGATAAATCACTAAACCTTTCTGAGACTCTATTTCCTTCTCTGGAAATCAGGGTTAATTCTCTGTCCCTTGGACCAAAAGAGATAAGCAGATGTAAAAGGGCTTCAGTGCTGTACAAACAGGAGAGAGTGTGATTAGAGTCAGTGAAGATAAATATTTGTTGAATAAATGGAGACAGAGGAAGAGGATTTTGGCTACACAACTGTGGAACAGATTTCAGTAGAGACTTGACAGATTCACAAGAGAGAAAATGAAAGCTCCAGGAAGAGACTGGCCTAAGTCCAGAGCCAGCCTGAGGCCAAGCTGTGAAGTCAGCACAGTGTGTTCTTGGCACCTCTCCTGTCCTTTCTCTGATCGCCACCCTCCACCCCTACTAGAGCCGCGAGTGCCCCGTCGCTGTGCTGTGCTGCGCCACGGCCTTCTCTTTCCCTTTTCTCCCATCAGAGCATATCTGTCCCGTGTCCTGCCATCCAACAACAGCTGGTTAACCTGATGAATGGATCCGGACTAAGGTGCTGACAATAACGTGTTATTTTACCATTCCCAATAATAGGGGCTGGACCTTCTTGAGACAGAAGGAATAGCCTACTTAAAAACAATAAATTCCAAATGATAAAATTTGGGATTTTGTGGAATGAGAGGAAATGGAAAGTTAGGGACTAAGGCAGTCCCGATTTCAGACTCAAGAAAAGTAATCGTACAAATATAGACGCTGTGAGATGTGACTTGATAGTAACATGAGGGAAAATACTTTTTTAAAAATTTCATATAAATATATACACATATGCATATAATAGATATGTATATATAATTTAATTGTAATTTACATTCAGTAAAATTCACATTTTGGTGTACAGTTCTGTGAGTTTTGACAGATGCACAGAATCACATAACCACCACCACAATAAAAATACAGAACAATTTATCACCTCCCCAAAATTCCCTTGTGTTACCCCTTTGTAGTCAAAACCTTCCCATACCCTTAAGCCCTGGCAACACTGATGTGTCCTCCATTCCTATAGTTTTACCTTTTCCAGAATGTCATGTAAATGGAATCATACAATATGTAGCCTTTTAAATTTGGCTTCTTTCATTTGGCATAATGGATTTAAGATCCATCCACATTGTTGTGTATATCAAAAGTTCATTCCTTGTTATTGCTGAGTAGTATTCCATTGTATGGATATTCCACAGTTTGTTACTCCATTTCCCAGTTGAAGAATGTTTGGGTTGTTTCTAGCTTTGACAATTATGAATAAAGCTTCTGTAAACATTCACATACAGGTTTTTGTGTGAACATATATTTTCATTTTACTTGGGCAAATTTCTAGGAGGGATTATTGGGTTGTATGGTAAGTGTATGTTTAACTTTATAAGAAACTGAGAGGGGTATCTCATTTTGCATCCCCACCAGCATGAGAGTTGCGGTTGCTGTGTATACTCACCAGCAACTGGTATTGTCAGGGTTTTTTTCCAACTTTAATAAATGTGTAGACATATTTTTTGGTGTGGTTTTAATTTGCAGTTCTCTGATGACAAATAATGTTAAGCGTCTTTTCATGTGCTTATTTGCCATTCATATACCTTCTCTGGTGAAGTGCCGGTTCAAATCTTTTGCTGATCTTTTTTTTTTGTTTTGTTTTTGATTGTTCATTTTCTTATTACTGTGTTTTGCAGAGTTCTTTATAAATTCTGGATGCGAGTCCTTTGTTAGAAATGTGATTTGAGGTCGGGCGTGGTGGTTCATGCCTGTAATCCTAGCACTTTGGGAGGCTGAGGCAGGAGGATCACTTGAGACCAGGAGTTCCAGATCAGAATAGCAACATAACCTGAGACCCCGCTCTACAAAAAATATAAAAATTAGCCAGGCGTGGTAGCATGTGCCTGTAGTCCCAGCTACTTGGGAGGCTAAGGCAGGAGGATCGCTTGAGCCCAGGAATTTGAGGCTGCAGTGAGCTGTGATGATGCTACCGCACTCCAGCCTGGGCAGCAGAGAGAGACCCTATCTCAAAAAAAAAAAAAGAAAAAAGAAATGAAATGTGATTTGCAAATATTTTCTCCTAGGTTGTTGCTTCCTTTTTCACTCCTTTAACAATGTCTTTTGATGAAAAATATTTAATTTTGATGAAATTTAATTTATCAAATTTTCCTTTTATGAATTGTGCTTTAATGTTGCATTTAAGAACTCTTGCTAACCCAAGGCGACAAGGATTTTTCTCTTCTGCTTTCTTCTAAAAGTTTCATGGGTTTATATTTAGGTCTATGATCCATTTCAACTAAATTTTTTAATAGAAGGTGTGAAGTATAGGTCAAAGTTTACTTTTTTTTTTTGAGACAGGGTCTTGCTTTTGCTCAGGCCGGTCTCAAACTCATGGCCTCACAAAGTGCTGAGATTACAGGCCTGAGCCACCCAGCCGGCCAAAGTTTACATTTTTGCATATGAATGTCCAATTGTTCAAGCATCATTTGTTAAAAAGACAATCTTTTCCTGTTAAGTTGTCTTTGTACCTGTTTAAAAAATTCAATTGGCCATATTTGTGTTAGTTTATTTCTAGACTATACTCTATTGATCTATGTGTCTATCCTCTTGCCAATACTCTACGCTGTCTTTATTAGTGTAGCAGCATAGTAAGACTTGAAATCAGATAGTGTGAGTTCTCCAACATTGTTCTACTTTTCCAGAATTGTTTTAGCTTTCTAGTAAACCCAGTAAGTATGGTATACTTTAAAATAACTAAAAGAGTGGAATTGGAATGTTCTTAACATAAAGAAATGATAAATGCTTCAGATGATGGATATCCCAATTATACTCTGATTTGATTAACACACATTTTATGCCTGCATCAAAACATCTCCTGTACCCTATAAATATATACAACTATTATGTACCCATAAAAATTAAAAATTAAAAATTTTCAAAATTAAAAATGTTGTATCTGCTAGGTACAATAAAGTGAAGTACAATAAAATGAGGTATGCCTGTATATAGGTCCCTTTACTCTTTCCCCTTTATATTATAGTTGTCCTATGTGTTACATCTACACACATTGAAACCCTCCTAGATCATGTTATAAATTTTTCTTTCAATGGTCATAAATAACGTTGAAATACTTAATAAGAGAAAAATAACCTATTATCTTTATTCAGATATATACCAGTTCTGTTGCTCTTCCTTCATTCCTGGAGTTCCAGGTTTCTTTTTGGTATCATTTCAGAGCATGTCTCCTGGAGGCAAATTCTCTTAGGCTGTATCTGAGAATGTTTTTATTTACCTTCATTCCTGAAGGCGATATTCACTAGATAGAGAATTTTAAGCTGACAGTTCTTTCATTTCAGCGCTTTAAAGGTGTTGCTGCAATGTCCTCCAGTCTCACATCGTCTCTGATAAGAAATCTACAGTCATTAGAATTATTGTTCCCTTACATGTTATGTGTCATTTTTGCTGGCTACTCTTAACATTTTTTTCTTAGTCTTTGGTTTTCAGAAATTTGATTAGGGTGGGTGGGGTTTTCATTGCATTTATCCTGTTTAGGGTTCGCTGAGCTCCTTGACTCTGTAAATGTATGTCTTTAACCAAATTTATGAAGTTTTCAGCCATTATTTCTACAAATATTTTTCCACACCAATCTCTTGCTCCTCTATTTCAGAAACTTCAATGACACAAATGTTAGACCTTTTGATGTTGTCCCACAGGTTCCTGAGGCTCTGTTCATTTTTAAAATCTTTCTTCTCTGTGATCTCCATATTGGATAATTTCTGTTGACCTGTCTTCAAGTTCACTCATTCATCCCTCTGTCATCTCCGTTCTACTGCTGAGCCCCTCCAGTAAATTTCTTTTTACTTCATATAGTTTCCGTTTGTTTCTTTTTATAATTTCTATTTCTCCGCTAAGAACTTCTACCTTTCCATTTATTTTAAGGATGTTTAACTTTTACCTTGTGGAGGATGATTACATTAGCTACTTTAAAGTCTTTTCCAGATAATTCTAACACCTGGGTCATTGGGGGATTAGCATCTGTTTGTTTTCTTTTTCCTTGAATATCGATCCATTTCTTGGTTCTTCGTATGTTAGATAATTTGGATTGTATCTTGGCCATCTTGAGTACTTTATTGTGAGGCTCTGAGTCCTGTTTAAATCCTTTGGATGTTGGTTATTTTTATTTTAGCAAGCAATCAACTCAATTAGGTTGAGACTACAAGTTCTGTCTCACTGGTTGTTGCAGTGTCAGTTCATTCTCAGAGTCTTTGCTAGGCTCTTTGGATCTGCCCCTCTCCTGTGCTACTCTGGGATTACTCTGGGACTCAAGTGGTGGTTTATATTATAGTTCAGTTCCCAAAGCTATTACTAAGCTTCTTTGAGTATGTTCTGCACATGTGCAACTTGGGAGTGAGCCCAGGATTTCTCTTGGTTCGTGCACAGAGTCAAGGGATCCCTTTCTCTAGCTCTTTCCTCCCTGGGATTTCTCCCACACTCTCTGGCTCCCCAAGGCCCCTTTTCCTCTGTCTGGAAAGATGGATTCCCTTAGAGTTTTAGCCTCCCATGCTGTCACATAGTTCCATATGATCCAGCCCACCTCTAGGGTGAAGTGGCAAGAGAGAGGACAGAAAGAGAGAGAGAGAGAGAGGAAAGAGAAAGAAGGGATTCCCTTCACTGTTTCCTCTGTATTAACCACATTTTCTAGTTTCTATACTTGATGCTTTGATGTCTGGAGCCTTGCTGACCAGGAAGGTTACTATCCCCCTCAAGGGTAGCTGATTCCCAGAGATAGCAAATGACTCTTTTTCATGCATGCCTTTTGTATGCAAACTAACCGATCTGTAGCCTATCCCCACCCCACCCCACCCCACTCTCCAGCTCACAAGGGCCCCTTTTCTTGATCCTCTGGACAGAAAGATGGGGCTTTCTTAGCGTTTTTTTTGTTTTGTTTTGTTTTGTTTTTTGCTCACTCATTACAGTAGAATTTCTTAGCGTTTTTGCTGTCTGCACCTATTGTGCAGTTTCTAGATTTTGCCTACCCTTGGGTGAAGGCCAGAAGATAAAAGAGGTTAAGTTTTGACTTCCATCCTCAATCTGCCTGCTCTTACTTCCTTTTCAGAGTCTTCAGACAGTTTCTGTTTTGTTTTGTTTTGTATTTTGGCCACAATTTTAGTTGCAACCAGTGAGAGAGAAGGGCTGTAATAGGTTTACTCCATCTCGCCAGCACCGAAAGTAAAAATGGGAATTTTGATTAATGACAAGTTCAGTTGTATTGATGGAAAGAAAATACTGTATACAAAACCCAGAAAGTAATAGTTTCATTTTAAATATAAATATAAATATTGCACTTATCAAATGCTATAGAACTACTGTCCGAATCTGAGGTTCACACTTTCCCTCTCCCTGTCTCCAACATGAGTGTTGCACATCTCTCTTTTCAAGCCACCAACACTACTGTGTCCCTCTTACACTCTGCTAATGATTTGTGCTTCCTAAGTCTCTGGGAAAACAGAAAGAATCAGAGGACAGTTTCTCTACTGACCCATTTTCATCTCTACCCACATCTCTGTCTCCTGTCCAGTTACTATGAATGATCTGTCCACGCTCCTAGCTAAGTTAGTCCACCTGTGCCTTGGAGTCTGTCCTCTTTTGCCTACTCAAGAATATCACTCCAGCCACTGCCGCCTTTGTTTTTCCTGCATCATCAAATTTTCCCTCCCTATTCATCATCCCTTTAAGTGTACAAACATGCTTTTTATTATCTACCTTCTTGAAAGAAAGAACTTCTCTTGATCCCATAACCCCCCTTAGCTACTTAATCCCACACTTCTCAATATCCTTAATTAATACTCATCTTAATGCCTTACTTCCTTCCTCCCCTATAAAATAAGAAATGCTTATAAAGAGTTATTGACACTCACTGTCTCAAATTAATTTCCTCACTTTCTTTCTTGAGCCTAATTAGGCTTTTGTCCTCAACACACCACACCACAAAACTGCTCTTATCACCAGTGACCTCCATCAATAATCAATTCTCAGTCCTTCCCTTATTTCCCTGTCAGCACTATCTGTTACAGTTGGTCACTTCCTCCTGGGTACACTTTGTTCACCTGGCTCCTGAGATACCATTCTCTCTGTTCTTGTCATACCTCACTGGCCACTTCTCAGTTTTCTTTGCAGGTTTCTCCTCAATTTCCACCCTTTAAATGTTGGAGCACTCTCAGGCTTTAGTCCTCGCATGTTTTCTCCATCTACACTATACCTTAGGTGATCCCACCCAGCTTCATGAGTTTACATATCATCTATATGGTGAGCTCCTCCCAAATTTAGGTCTGCAGCCCAGACCTCAACTTCAGACTTGTGTACCAACTGCCTATCAGCATTTCGACTTGAGTGTCTAATAAATATTAAATTTAATATGTACAGAACAGATGTATTTCCCACCAAAACCTGCTTCTCCTATAGCTGCCCCATTGCAATAAAGGGCAACTATGGCCTCCAGTTGCACAGACCAAAACCCTCCAAGTCATTCTTTTTTAATGTAAACTTTATTGAGGCGTAACACTGATACAGAAAGTGCACAAATTATAAATGTATAACTCAATGAATGTCCACAGAGTGAGCACACTTATAGAGTCAGCACCCAGATCAAGGAACACACCAGTGCCCCAGAACCACCTGCGTCTCCCTTCTAATCACTAGCTCCCCAAGGGTAACCCATATCCTGGCTTCCAACACCATAAGTTTGTTTTGTGTGTATCTTTGAAATTTATATAAATGGAATCATATAATTTATACTTTTTTGTGCCTGGCTTCTTTTGATTAACATTATTATATTTGTGACATTCATTCATATTAAGGCATGTTGTTTAAGTTTTTCCACTCTCATTGTTGTATATTTTGCTATGTGAGTATAGTATAATTTGCTTCATCATTTTATTCTTGATGGGTGTTTGGGTACTTTCCGGTTTGGGACAGCATTACAGATAATGCTGCTATGACTAATTTTTTATGTCTTTCATGAGTAGGCATTTTTGTTAGGTATATGCCTAGGAGGCAGATATTCAACTTTAGCAGATACTCCAGTTTTCCAAACAGTGGTGGTTGTTGTACCCTTTATATTATCAGCAGCAGTGTATGAAAGTTCTAGTTGTTCCATATCAATCTGCCTTTCCCTTCCTTCCTTCCTTCCTTGTTTGTCTTTTTCTTTTTTACCATTGTGGTGGGCAAGTGGTGGTACCACATTCCATTTCTCAGAGTCGTTTTCTTATTCCTCTCTGTCTCTTATATCCACGTCCCATCTGTCAGCAAATTCTGTCAGCTCTATCTTTATAATACGTACAACATCCAACTCCTTTCGCCATCTCTACTGTTAACACTCTGGCCCACGCCACCATCATTTTTCACCCGTATGATGATAATAGCCTCCTAACCGGAGTGTGTGTGTCCTTGGAGCTTCTTGAGTGTGTCTTTGCCCCCTAAACTCTATTTACCCCATGGTGGCCACAGCGGTGGTCTTCAAACGCAAGTCAGATCACGTCACTCCTCTTCTCAAAAGCCAGTGGCTTTCCATCTCACGCAGAAGAAGTATCAAAGTACTTATCATTGGCTTATAAGGCCCTCCATGATCTGCCTCCTGCTACTTCTCTCCCCTCTGCCCATATCGCTTCGGGTAAACTGCCTCCTTGTTGTTCATCACATAAACCAAGCTTACTCCTCAGGACTTCTGCACTTGCCTGTCTACCTAGGTTGGATGGTTCTTCCCACAGCCACCCTCGCACTTCCTTCAGATCTCTGCTCAACTGTCATCTGACTACAGAGGCCCGCCCCGACCGTGCTGTCTCAAACAGAACTTACCAACTACCGACGGTCATCATCCATTCTACTCCCTCTTATTTTCCTACCAATTTTCTACTTATTATCTCTGATGTTACAAGAATTTACTTATTATCTGTCCTTCCCAGTAAACAGTAGGTTCTATGAGGACAGGGACTTGGTTTTGTTCTCTGCTATATTCCCAGTTCCTGAACCATAGAAGTCACTCAATAAATATTATTTTAATAAATGCATGATAAACTGACAAATTATGGCAAGAATAATAATATCAGGTTACTGAAATGCCACATCAAATGAGGAGCGCTCGAACGAACAAGGGATGTTTAACCTAGAAGAAAAGATTTGGGAGAACAGGATCACTGTCTTAGAAAACATACAGGGCTGTCATATATGGTTTCAGAGGTCCAAACTTGGATTTGACATGCTGAATACACCCAGTAATGGGGAGCTCACTACCTTGTGAAGCAGCCGGTTCCATTATTAAATTGCTGTGTCAGAAGGTTATATGAAACTAACATTTATTTCTCTTTGACTTCCTCTTATTCAGTAATCTGTTCTCTGGAGTCCCACAGACCAAATCTAATCCCTTCTTGACTTGTAACTGGATGAAATGAGACATCAAGGGGTATGTTTAAGGAAATCAAAAAACTATAGGCCTTTTGTTTTGCAGAGAGGAATATACATACTGAAAAATGACATGCTTGAGAAAATAAAGGGTTTTGTTGTTTGTTTTGGTGGTAAAGTGTTGCAAGGTTGTAAGAGGATAGAGAGGAGGAGAGACAAGTTGATGACTAGAGAGCGTAAGCTTGGGGTAAAGAACAGAAATGTCTAAGAATATAATTAAGTTTCTGCTGTGTGGGGTATGATGAACCTTTTACCCCAGGCTCCCCATGAAGTAATCAGTACAATATCCCTACATTGTGCGTTAGATTTGCATTTTGGGATATGTAGAAATCCTGAGGATGGTGAGTATGAAACAAAATTGAGGCTACTCGTGAGAGCCCTGTCATATGCAGGTGCACATACAACAGTCCTTCAGTAATAGGAAGGGATATTAGAGCAAATAGAGTTTTGATTTCTTTACGCTGAATATAAAAATTATAACATTGCCAGGAAATAAGAATAACATCTGCAGGAAATGATAATAATATTTGTCCTTCTTTCCTTATAAACTTGTTGAGTATATCAATAAAATTTTAAATTAAGTAATAGAATAAAAGTGTTTTGGTGACTACAAAATTGTATATAAAAGTGAGAGATTATTATTACTAAAGTAAGCTGCAGATTGGATGCAGTAAATTCCTTTCTCAAAAATCTCCAATTCATTCATTCATCCAGCCATTTATTGACTAACTTCTAAATTCCTGGCACTGTTCTAGATACTAAGGACACAAAGATGAACCAAGGGTATTATGGCCCTAGAGGAGAAAATAGTTAACTATTGTCTATAGAATTAAGTATAACTTCTTGGCATGGCATTCTTAATCTGAGATAAAATGTCTCCTTTTATCTCCCGCAACATTTCTTTATGTAATCTATATTCAGAGCAGCCACATCAGACCATTTAGCATTCCCTCAACATAAGGTGCATTTTTATCCTCTTTGCCTGTATGCTGTAATACCAGTCCAGAAGCCACTCATTATTTATTGATTCAATAAACATGTATTGGACTCTTTCCTTGTGCCAGGCACTATGTTGGCTGTCAGAAACACAGAGATGAGTAAGATATAATCTCTGCCCTCGAAGATCTTAGCAGGAAGAGACACCTTTCCCCTTTTCACCTACTGAAATTCTCTTTCTTCAAGGCTCATGTTTTACCCATCTTTGTACCCCTGCTAGTAGTTAGCATAATTCTTTGCATAAAACGGGCCTCAGCAATAGTTGGCTGAATTGGAAAAAGAATGAGGTAGAGAAACCTAAACCTCAGACCCCCTGGCAGAAGGCCTAAAATCAAGACATACATGTTGAACTGAATTAAAAGACAGAGGAATACAGCAAGCCAGGCCACCCACAAGGAGGCTTTTAGAATATGCTAGGGAGTCACTTGTTTACATTTATTCCAGATTTATTTATTTCTCATGTAAACTCCAACTGGGCCTCCAATAGTCTGGCCGCCACAGGACAGACCTAAGCCAAGCATTCTGAGGTCATTCCCAAGAAGAGGAATGGCACTTCTAGGATGCTTAAAGTTGTCCAAATGCTAACTGTCTGGATTTAGGAACTTAAGAATACTAGTTATCAGAGCTGGGAGTTGTCTTAGAAATTACGAACTCCCTCCCAAAAAGGAGCACTGACTTATCCAAGTTCACACAGCTATTAACAGATATTTACATGTGTTCACTCTTTAACCTGAATAGAAATTCCTGGAATTGAGGATCATACTTTATCCCTGAAAGGTCAGAGTTACTCATCCCACTGTTTTCCTGATTTCTTTACCCCTTGTGCTTTTGGACATGGACATGAACTTTCAGAGAATTCCTCAAAGTAATCCAATTACCTCTATAACTTATGATTCTTCCCACCTCTTACAGCATGATGTAGCAGCAATAAGTAGCTCAGGATCAAAAGTCAGAAGTCCCAAGTTCTAGTTCTAGTTCTTATACCAACTAACTGTGGAACTTTGGGCAAACCACTTACATTTACCCAGCTTTAGTTTCACCATTAGTACAAGAGTGTTCAGGCCTAACATTTTGTAATTCCTACTCCTTATTTTCTATATAGACTCAGAAGAAGATAGATCAGATTGAATTGAGAAAGCACAAAGAAGGAATTCACCTAATTGTTAACATTATTTTGCTGGCCACTGATTTAAATAGCTATTGTTTTCTTTGTTCAGATTCAAAATTATTTTATTATTACCATTTTGTAACATCTTTTTCTTTTTTGAGACAGGGTCTCACTCTGTCACCCAGGTTGGAGTGGACTTAACATGATCATAGCTCACTGCAACCTTGAACTCCTGAGCTCAATCCATCCTCCTACCTCAGTCTCCTGAGTAGCTGGGACTATAGTTGCACCACCATGCCCAGCTAATTTAACAAAAACTTTTTTTTAGAGATAAGGTCTCACTATGTTGCCCAGGCTGGTCTTGAACTCCTGGTCTCAAGTGATCCTCCTGCCTAGGCCTCCCAAGTAGCTGGAATTACAGGCATGGGCCATTGCACCTGGCCTGTAACATCTTTATTGAGATATAATTCACATACCATAAAATTCATTCATTTAAAGTATGCACTTCAGTGGTTTTTAAACTATTTTCAGAATTGTGCATCAATCACCACAATCTATGTTTAGAACATTTTCGTCACCACAAAAAGAAATTCTGTATCTTTTATGGTCACTCCTTGGCACCACCCCATACCCCCAACAGTGGACATCACTAATCTACTTTCTATCCCTGTCTATGCATTGCCTATTCTGAATATATCACATAAATGGAATCATATGATATGTGGTCCTTTGTGACTGGCTGCTTCTTTCATTTATGTTTTTAAAGCTCATCCATGTTGTAATATGTATCAGTACTTCATTTTTATGGCTAGATAATATTCCATTGTATTAATATACTACATTTTGTTTCTCCATTCTTCAATCAACAAACATTTGGATTGTTACCACCTTTTGGCTCTTATGAATAATACTGCTGTGAACACTCATTTACATAGACTATTTGCATATGTTTTCAGTTCACCTGGGTATATACTAGAAGCGGAATTGATGAGTCATATGATAACTCTATGTTTAAATTTTTAAAGAACTGTCAAACTGTTTTCCAAAGTGGACATACCATTCCCACCAGCAATGAGTGAGGGTTCCAATTTCTCCACATTCTCGCCAATACTTGTTATTGTCTGTTTTATAGTTTTGATTTGCATTTCCTTGCTGACTAATGATGTTGAGCATCTTTTCATGAGCTTATTGGCCACTGGCATATCTTCTTTGAGAAATGTCTATTCAAATCCTTTGCCCATTTTTAACGTGGATTATATTTGTCTTTTTGTTGTTGAGTTGTAAGAGTTTTAAAAAATATATTTTGAATACTAGGCCCTTAGATATATGATTTACATATATTTTTATCTATTCTGTGGGTTGTCTTTTTACTTTATTGATAGTGTCTTTTGAAGCACAAAAGTATTTTATTTACTTATTTTTTTGAAGACAGCATCTTGCTATTTTGCCCAGGCTAGACTTGAACTCCTGGGCTCAAGCAATCCTCCCACCACAGCCTCCAGAGTAGCTGAGGCTACAGGTGTGCGCCACTACGCGCAGCAAAAGTATTTTATTTTGGTGAAGTCCAATTTATCTATATTTTTTATTCTGTTGCTTGTGCTTTTTGTATCATATTTAAGAAACCATTGCCTAATCCAAGATCAATATTTATACCTATGTTTTCTTTTAAGTGTTTTATGGTTTTAGATCTTATATGTAGGCCTTTGATCCATTTTTTTTTTTTTTTGAGACAGGGTCTCATCCTGTCACCCTGGCTAGAACTCAGGGGCATCATCATAGCTCACTGCAACCTCAAACTCCTGGGCCCAAGCGATCCTCCTGCCTCACCCTCCTGAGTAGCTGGGACCACAGATGCAGCCACCATGCCCGAGTGAATTTTCTGTTTTTTTGTAGAGACAGGGTTTCGATCTTGTTCAGGCTGGTCTTGAACTCCTGACCTCAAACAATCTTCCTACCTCGGCCTCCCAGAGTGCTAGGATTACAGGCATGAGCCACCACACCTGGCCCATTTTGAGTTAAATATTAATAATTTGTATATATAGTGTACAGTTCAGATTCCAACTTCATCCTTTTGCATGTTGATATCCAGTTGTCCCAGTACCATTTGTTGAAAAGCTTAGTCCTTCTCCATTGAATTATCTTAACATCTTGTAGGAAATCAATTGACCACATATGTAAGGGTTTATTTCTGGACTCTCAGTCCTATTCCATTGATCTGAATGTTTGCTTTATGCCAATAAAACACTGTCTTGGTTACTGTAACTTTTTAGTAAGTTTTGAAATCAGGAAGTATGAGTCCTCAAATTCCATTCTTTTTTTATTTACGTTTTTTGTTTTTTTGCTACTCTGGGTCCATTTTACTCCACACGAATTTTAGAATCAGCGTACCAATTTCTGAAAAAAAAAGGTAGCTGGGATTTTAATGGACATTGTTCTGAGTCTGTAGATCAGCTTGGGGAGTATTGTTGTCTTCAAACGATTAAGTCTCTGATTGATGAATACAGGATGTCTTTCATTTATTTGGACTTTCTTTAATTTATTTCAATAATGTTTTGCAGTTTTCAATGTACACATCTTGTACCTCTTTGTTACCTTAATTTTATTCTTTTTTACTCTCTTGCAAATAGAATTCTTTTCTTAATTTCCCTATTGTTCACTGCTAGTGTATACAAATACAACTAACTGTGTTGATCTTGTATCCTAAAACCTTGCTGAATTTGTTTATTAGCTCTCACAGAAT
This sequence comes from Daubentonia madagascariensis, assembly GCA_023783475.1. Taxonomy (NCBI): domain Eukaryota; kingdom Metazoa; phylum Chordata; class Mammalia; order Primates; family Daubentoniidae; genus Daubentonia; species Daubentonia madagascariensis. Next base: position 18,968,846 of record JAKFHU010002136.1, on the reverse strand, counting down.
TTTTTGGTAGATTTTTTTAGAATTTTCTACATACAAGATCATGTCATCTGTGGATAGATATTGTTTACTTCTTCCTTTCTAATCCAGATGTCTTTTTTTTTCCTTGCCTAATTGCCCAGGCTAGAATCTCCAATGCAATGTTGAATAGAAGTGGCAAGAGCAGATATCCTGTCTGTTCCTGATTTTAGGGAGACAGCTTTCAGTCTTTATTATTTCAGTATATTGTTAGTTGTGGGTTTTTTGTAGATACCCTTTATCAGGTTGAACAAGTTCCCTTCTATTCCTAGTTTGTTGAGTGTTTTTTATCATGACAGCCTGTTGGATTTTGTCAAATGCTTTTTTCTGCATCTATGGAGATGATCATGTGGGTTTTGTGCTTTATTTTATTGATATGGTATATTACATTGATTGATTTTCATATGTTGAACCAACCTTGCATTCCTGGTATAAGTATCACTTGGTCACGGTGTATAATCCTTGTTATATGTTGCTAGATTCCGTCTGCTAGGATTTTGCTGAGGATTTTTGTGTGTATATTCATAGAATTATTAGCCTGTAGTTTTCTTGTGATGTTTTTGTTTGGTTTTGGTACATGGTAATGCTGGCCTCATGAAATGAGCTATAAAGTGTTCCCTCCTTTTCTACTTCTTAGAAGAGTTTATCAAGGGTTGATATTAATTCTTCTTTAAATGTTTGGTGGAATTCACTAGTGAAATAATTTGGGCCTGGGCTCTTCATGGGAAGTTTTTAAATGACTACTCAACCTCTTTATTTTTTATAGGTTTACTTAGATTTCTATTTATTCCGAGTCTGTGTCAATAGTGTGTGTCTCTCTAGTAATTTGTCCATTTCATCTAAGTTATCTAAATTTTTGGCATACAATTGTTTATAGTCTTCCCTTGTATTCCTTTTTATTTTTGTAGTGTCATTAGAGTGGTTCCCATTTAATTCCTGATTTTCATAATTTGAGTCTTCTCTTGCTTTCTTTTTTTTTTTTTTTTGAAACAGGGTCTTGCTCTGTTGCCCAGGCTGGAGTGCAGTGGCATCATCATAGTTCACTGCAACCTCCAACACCTGGGCTCAAGCGATCTTCCCGCCTCAGCCTCCCAAGTAGCTGGGACTACAGGCGTGCCACCACACGTGGATAATTTTTAAATTTGTTATAGAGACGGGGTCTCACAATGTTACCCAGTCTGGTCTTGAACTCCTGGCTTCAAGCAATCCTTCTGCCTCAGCCTCCCAAAGTGCTAGGAGCCACCACATCTGGCCTGACTCTTCTCTCTCTTTTTCTTTCTCTCTCTCTTTTTTTAACCATTATCCCCATATTATAGATGAATCTCTTTTTTCTGGCTAAGTCTAGCTAAAGTTTTGTCAATTTTGTTAATCTTTTCAAAGGACCAACTTTGAGTTTTGTTGGTTTTCTTTATTGTTTTTTCTTGTCTCTATTTGATTTATCTGCTCTAATCCTTATTATTTCTCTTCTTCTGCTTGATTTGGCTTTAGATTGCTCCACTTTTTCTAGTTTCTTAAGGTGGAAGGTTAGGTTATTGATTTGAGGTATTTCTTCTCTTTTAATATAGGCACTGACAGTAATACATTTCTCTCTTTTCTTAACTAATTTAGCTCAACTCATACATCTTGGTATGTTGTGGTTTTGTTTTCATTCATCTCAAATTATTTCCTAGTTTATCTTGTGATTTTTTTTCTTTGACACATTGGTTACTTAGGAATGTGTTGTTTACACACATATTTGTAAATTTCCCAAATTTCCTCCTGTTGTTGATTTCAAATTTAGTTCCATTGTAGTCAGACAACATACCATTGGTGATTTTAATACTTCTAAATTATTGAGACTTTTCATGACCTAACATGATCTATCCTTGAAAATGGTCCATATGTGCTTGAGGAAAATATGCATTCTGCTGTTGCTGGATGAAGTGTTCTATAAATGTGTGTTAGTTCTAGTTGGTTTATAGTGTTGTTAAAGTCTTCTGCATCATTATTGATTTTCTGCCATTATTGAAAATGTCATATTGAAGTCTCTATTATTATTGAATTGTGTATTTCTCCTTTCAATTCTGTAAACTTTTGCTTTATGTATTTTTGGGCTCCATTTTTAGGTGCATATATGTTTAAAATTCTTACATATTCCTGATGGATTGACCCTTTTCTCATTATAAAATGTTCTTTATTATCTCTCATAATTTTTTATGTCTTAAAGTCTAAGTTGACTGAATTTGGGTAGCCACTCCAGATCTCATATAGTTGCTATTTGCATGGTATATATTTTTCCATGCATTTACTTTCAACCTATTTGTATCTTTGAATCTAAAGTGTGTCTCCTGTAGACAACATAAAGTTGGATCTTGTTTTTTGTTCAGTCTGACAATCTCTGCCCTTTGATTCGACTGTTAATCCACTTATATATAATATTATTCATACAGTTGGATATACATCTGCCATTTTTCTTTTGATTTTTCTATTATGTCTCATGTTTTTCTGTTTCTATGTTCCTCTTTTACTACATTCTTCTGTATCTCATGGCTATTTTATAGTGAACCATTTTAATTCCTTTAATGATTTTTAACAATATATTTTTAGTTATTTTCTTGGTGATAATTTTGGACTTATAATACATATCAGAATCTACTTCAGAGCTATTAGGGTTTTTTTAAATGTTGCTTTTTAATAATAATAATCACCCCTTACATGTACACAGTGCTTTGCAGTTTATAAATTGCTTTCATATCCATTGTCTTATGTTATCCTTACAACAGTAATGTGAAGTAAGCAGGTCATAGATTTCTACTCCCATTTCATAGATGAGAAAACAGAATCAGTGAGGTGAAGTTAGTGCACAAAGCCACACAGCTAGATGATAGCAGAATCAGAACTACAACTCAGGCAACATTTATTCATTCATACATTAATTCATTCTGTCAACAACACTTGAACACCTACTACTGAAATTAGCATGGGAAGGAGGATGCCCCGGCAACGTCCAGAACATTCATTCATTCCGATTGTACTGAGCAGCTGCTTTGAACAATTGCGAAAGTAAGAAGTGATTCTAGTGATCCAGGTAAGCACTGACAAACACCCGAATGAATGCAGTGGCAGCATTGATGAAAAGAGGTCACATAACATCTTAGAGCCTGAGTACCTCTGTCTCATACTTCAAAATTTCACTCTTCTCCAGACTGGCTTATTCTCATTTTCTCCTTTCTCTTTTCTTCCCCATCTCTGGATAAGGCCTGGCCTGGCCTTGATCTGGATGGATAGTGTCCAGGCCAGGCCTGTCAGCTTGAGGTCAGTGGGCTTCCTATCTAAAGCCCTCTTTTTTCAATGCAGCTGAAAGGGGGACGATGTCTTCAGCACCTTTCTGTACGCCAACCTTCAGTAACTCTCCAGGTTTTACCAGCTAATGAACACACTCCCTCACTAGGTTTTAGAGGCCCAATAGCACGAAACCTCAGCCTATCTTTCCAGCTTCATTTTCCTACCATTCCTCCATTCTCCAATCACAGTGGGCTAGCTTTCCTTCCTAAAATTTACTCTGCGTTTTCCTAACTCTTTCCCCTATTGAAGCTGTTCTGTTTTTCCTATCTATGCCTGGCTATGTCTTACCCATTCAAAAATCCTACCCTTCCCACTCCCCGCCCCCCCCAGATTCCTCCGATTCCCTCAATTTTTAGTAGAGGAAAGAAAGCATAAATCCTAGAACACAAAGACATGGGTTTGAATCCTGGCTCTGCTACTAACTTGTCTCCTAATCTAAAATGAGAAGAATAATCTTACAAGACCACATTATTAAGTGATAAACACAGTTAAAGAATTCCAAAAACTATAAAGCAATATGTAAATGATAGCTACAACAGCAAATCATAGTATAACATTTTTATTTGTATGTTTCTTCTAATTATACAACAATAAGACATCCTGCCTTGTATTGTTCTTGTTTGTATATGTTTCATCTTCCCAAGAAAACACTGGGCTCCTTGAGAAGGACACATCCTCATCATTTTGTATCTCTGAAAGTACAAAGCATAAAGCCTTGCATATGGAAGTTACTGATAAATGTTTGCTGAATGAGTAAATACACTAATGATGTGAGATATAGTGAACATTTATGGGTTTTTGTTGTTGTTGCTTTTCTGTTTTCTTATGGTTTTGTGTTTTGGTTGCTCAGCATCTGAAACCTCTTCCTCTGTGTGAGTCTTAATGGGAGACAGGGTCTCATGTTCCATGGAAGTCAAAGGTACCTAAAGTTTTCCTTTTCCCCCCTTGCAGCTAAGGCAAAGGCAACATAATCTAGGTTTAGTCATCTGGATGCTCCCACTCAGGACTTTAAATCTTGAGCAAATGATGTAAAGACACAGGGGACAGAGAACTCATTTAATATGGCAGCACACATTGGTGATGAAGGTGGTGGTTCCAGCTGCGGTATCTTTAAATACACCATTCAAGTGGTGTGACTGGCTGGGATACCTAGTTCTATTTTCTGAGCTTGATTATCTGGCCTTCCCATCAGCTCTGAGGATTACTGAATAATCTTTCAATATATTTATTTCCCCCTTAAGTTGACAGAGTTGATTTCTGTTGCTTGCAACCAAGAATCTTGGCATTCTTCGGGGTAAGGATTTGGAAAGAAAGAGAAAGCAGGGGTCTTTCACTTATTGTAAACTTCCTTTGTAAACTTCTGTGTTGTTACTGTTGTTGTATTAGTTCTGTCATTTAACATTATGCTTTTAAAATAAATAACCTAGAGTACAGTGGGTAAAGAAAAATGGTAGAAGACAAAATTTGAAAATTAAGTTGGGGCCACATTGTGCAAGGCCTTGAATGTTGTTTTGAGGATTCTGAATTTAACTCAAAAATATGGGAAATTTAAAAAACAGAACAACAACATGATCAGGTCTGTGTTTTTTATTGCCATGTCAAAGATGGATTGGAACATGGAGAAATTACAGACAAGGAGAATACTTAGGAGGAGGCTATTGCCATGGTCCAGAAAAAAGATTGAGAAAATTTCTCAATTTTGAAAGAGAGAGAGACAAATTGGGTTTTCTGGAAGCAGATGCTGAGACAGAGTTTAAGGTGCAAGATGTTTACTAGGGGGAGGAAGCAGGATTGAGTTGAGGGAGAAATCAAATTGCAATGTAGATCTGACAAAGACACAGCCAACCTGGCAGGGAGCTCTGGAGTGAATACTGCTCATTGGAGTTATCCTGCAGTTGCCCGAACAGCTGGACCTTTGTACCCTGCCTTACTCAGTCACTGGATAAATTATGATATCTTGAACAAAAGCAATGGCATGGAAAGGAGCAAATGGATTCTACAGATATTGTATTTTGCAGGTGGGGATAAAGAAGAGGGAGTAAATAAAGGTTAACACTGAGGTCTCTCTGTTTATATGACTTGATGGCAATTCTGTTATCCATCAGCAGATAGTAAACAACAGAAGAGAGAGAACAGGTTTTGGGAGAAAGATAATAAATTTAATTGTGAACATGTTGACTCTGAAATGTCTGCAAAGTACTAAGGTAGAGATGATTTTCAAGAATCAATGCAAATGAGGGGTCTGCAGGTCAGCACCACTGTCATATTCACCAACTATACATATATTATCTTACATATATTATTTTATTTAATACAACTGATGCCTCTATGAGGTAGGTATTGTTTTTCTTTTACCCTTTTTGTATATTTCATTATACCTTTTGTGAATGAAGAGACTGAAATTTGAAGAAAAATTCCTTAAACTTAAGTCTGATGATAAAACAAGCTCTTAAAGATAAAATTATATTGCTTCCCCATGGAAACCACAAGAGATAGATAGTATTTGAAGCCATGAAGTCAGCATGTCACCTAGAAAGGGTATAGTTTAAAGGGGAACAAAAGGAGCCAAAAAATGGAATTCTAAGGAAGCCAGCATTTCCAGAGTGAATTGAGTAAGATGACATGGTCAAAGGGATTGAAAAAGAGTGGCCAGGACAGTTTAAAAATTAGAAGTATGCCAGCCTGAGCAACATAGCGAGACCCCATCTCTATAAAAAATTTAAAAAAAAATTAGCTGGGCGTGGTGTGCACCTGTTGTCCCAGCTACTCTGGAAGCTGAGGCAGGAAGATTGTTTGAGCTCAGAAGTTTGAAGTTGCAGTGAGCTGTGATGACGCCACTGTGCTCCAGCCCGGGTGACAGAGTGAGATCTTGTCTCAAAAAAAAAAAAAAAATTTATAAGTATGGTATCTCAGGGTAAAAAGAGAGTTCTAGTCCACAAAGTTGCAGATATCATGGAGGATGAGGGTTTGATGATTAGAGGTTACCAGTGACCTTAGAGCAGTTTATAGAGAAGTTAAACTACAGTGGGTCAAAGAGTGAGTGGAAGATGAGGAAGTGGAAGCAAAGGCTATAGGCTACTTTTCCAGAAGTTTTGCAAAGTACAAGAAATAATAATGCTTTATACGTAAGTAAGAAATTTATTAATATTATTATTAATTAATGGATTAATTAATAACTCATTACTTCTATATTACTTGGACTTTACACTTCTACCATTTCTCTGGTTATGTCTTTCTACCCCATTATACTGGTGTCCCGTCCCAAGTCTGGCACACCTGGAAGCATTGAATATTATTTATTTTGGTTGTGGATGACTTGTTTTATTTGGTTATGTGTTTTGAATGTCTCAGGTGATTCTGTCTGTCTTTGGAGGATGGACCACCTGCCCCAACTCCATCATCTGTTTTTCACAAAGATAGATAAGCATTCGCTGCTCAGACCAATTCAGCAAAGCATGCAAGTTCTTAGGTCCTTACAAACCAAGTACCTTGTCCACTTAGCCTCCCTATCTCCCCTCCTTCAAACCCTTGGGTGGGCAGACCTGGGAGAAGAAAGGAGCTGTCACTCCAAACCTTCTGGGATATAGTGTCCCAGAGGAGAGTCTGGCTTCCCAGTGAGCTGAAACCTTCCCTTACCAGCCCCCATCAATCCAGCCCATTCTGAGAGGGGGCTGGAGAGTAATTAACACCGCCGTCCACCTGTGCACAGGAAGATGCCTACAGCCACAGCAGCAATGATGAAACTGCCCACCAGGACGCCCAGGACCAGCGAAGTGTAGGAGCGGCCTGTTTGGCTCCCTGCAGAACATGCGGAGAGTTAGCCTGAAGAACATACCCCAAGGAGTCCATGATTTGGGACAAACCCCAAAGGATTTCTGCCCCAAAGGAAAGGGTCCAGTTTACCAAGTGACTTAAGCTGTGTGTACTCTGTCCCAAACCCCCAGCTGTGGGCTTCTTGTTGCTCAGGGTATCCATCCTTCAGGTCCATCCGTTTGTCTGAAACCCGCCCCTCCCCAACAGGCCTGGCCCCGGTGCCATCATACCTTTCATGTTTTTCATGGCGATGTGGTTCTGCACATACTGCACACAGGTGTCCTGCAGGAATTCCCGCAGTTCGTACCGAGTACGATTGTAGGTGTTGAGCTGCTGCAGGGTGTAGGTGACCACTTTGGAGGGTGCCTGGGTGTCTGCCTCCCACAAGGCTGTCTCTGGCCGGAAACTCACAAAGGAGCTCCCATTCACAGCCACTTGGAAGAAGACATGGGCTGTAGAGCCCTCGGGAGGCAGCTCACAGCCCAGGAAGCAGCGGATGGTCAGAGGAACTGTGGATGGGGATTCAGTGGATGGTCAGGGGGCTGTGCGGAGAGGGTGCCCGGTGTGGGGGGAAGAGAGCATGGTAGGGGGCCAGGAGGCGAGAGTCACTGGCTGCGAGGAGAGGGGAGTCTGGGTCAGTGAAGTGTGGGGAGGAGGGCCTGGAGGCTGTGGGGAGAGGTTTGGGGTCAGTCAGTTGGAGGCTATGTAGGGAGGGGCAGGGACTGTTGCGAAGAGAAAGGAATTGGCGGCTATGAGGGGAGGGAGTGGGGCTTAGAGAGAAGAAATTGGGGTCTTTGAGGGGAGGGAGTGGAGGTGTGAGGGGAGCTGCGAGCGAAGTCGCCGGCTTCCGTGAGGCCGGCGGGTGGAGGGTAAAGCGTGGGCAGGGAAGGACGGGGGTCTATGACGGAGTTGGAGTATTGTGAGGCGACCGGTGGGGAGTCTTCAGTGAACCTTCGGGGGTCAGGGTAAGTCAGGGCCAGTCAGGGCTGGGCCTCCCCACAGGATCAGCCCCAAGGGGTTATCCCAGCAGGAAGAGGGAAACTAGGACACAGCTTCTCCCCAGCTCCCACCCAGCGATCTTCAAGAGTCCAGACGCACACAGGCCACGCCTACAGACCCCGCCCACCCGCAACGACCCCGCCCCGTCCTCCGCGCAGGACACGCCTCCCCCGCTAGGGCCCGCCCCCGCCAGCCCCGCCCAGGGCGCGGCCCCGCGCGGGCCCACTCACAGGCCAAGTTCCGCTCCTGGTGCACCAGCCGCACGAGGCCGTGGAACTGCAGCAGGTATAACTGCAGGCTGCTCTCCATGCGCGCCCAGTTCTCGGGCTCCTGCAAGGGCTGCAGCTGGAGGATTGTGGCGTTGGTGCCCGGGCCTTCCAGCACGTGTGTCAGATGCCCCCCCAGCGACGCGTTGCCCTGGTACCACACGTCATAGGGGTCACGGAAGTAGGAGATCTGGAGCATGTGCAGGCTCTGTGGGCCTGGGGGCAGAGTCAGCGTCAGCCTGGGCCGCGTGGGAGCGGGCGGCGGGCAGCAGGAGATAATAACCCCCTACCCAGAGGCTGGCCGCCCACCTTCTGGACCCTTCCTAAACTATAAAGTGCCCTCCCACTGCTCCCCCGCTCTGATGCTCACAGTCCTGCCAGGAGGGCAGGACAGAGATTATTATCTTCGTTTTGCAGATGAGGAAACTGAGGCCTGCAGTAGAAAAGACACTCCTCTCTGCCTCCTTTTTCACCCTCATCTCCCCTCCCCCCCATTTCCAGTTGGTCAACAAATCCTGACCTACAATAAAAGCCCAATTCTATCTCCTGTTCTCTGTCTCCTCTGCACCTGCCCTAGTTTAGGCCTCATCACTTCTCATCTGAACTGGGGCAGTAACTTCCCACCTCATCCCCCTGCCCTCAGTTTCACACCTTCTAATCTGACCTCCACCTGACACAGGGATAAAATCATGTCCTTCTCCTACTTAAATTCCTCCAGTGGCATATCACCCCCTTCACCAATTAAAAATAATAATAGCTAATATCCATTAAGTGCTTATTATGACCTGGGCAATGTGCTTTACACGCATTATTACCTTATTTGTGCCTTTCCCCCAATGGCTTATTGCAGTACATGGGAAACTGAAGCTAAGATGGCATAGCAGAGCCAAGGTTTGAATGCAGGCAGTCGAGTCCAGTACTCTCAGCCACTCTGCTACACTGCCTTGCCACAGGGTATCTGTCCACGGGATCAAGTCCAGAGTCTTTAGCCTGGCATTCAAGGCTGCTGGTGACCTGGCCCCAGCTGCCTTTTCTGGCCTCTTCTGTGTGCTTAGATGTATCAAATTTGTTGGCGTTCCTCAGGCTGCCTTTGGCTGACATGTGAATAGCATGTCAAGGTTGCTCTGCCTCCCTTTTTCTGCCTGGCAAATTTCTATTCATACTTTAAGACCCAGCTCCGGTGCCCTCTTCTTGGAGAAGTTTTCCTGATGCCTCTCCTCTTTACCCTCCCAGACACAGAGGGTCTGTTTCAGGGATCCCAAACCACCATGTGTTAGCGTGTATCTCACTGGATTCTACAATAAGTGACAGTCTCCAACACACACAAGCGACACTGAACTCCTCCAGGCTGTTGTCTCTGCCTCCTACACCCAGGAAAAGGCCTGCACAGAATTGGTGCCCAGAGAACGTTTGAATGAGTCTAGGGTTGTAAATCTGTGTGTGTGTGTGTGTGTGTGTGTGTGTGTGTATCTTGTCTGTGTTTGCATTTGAGAAATTGTGCTTTGTATCTGCAGGTGTGAATAAGTATATCTGTATGGGTAACCCTAGACATGGTCCTTAACTGCTCTGTGACCCAGTTTCCTCCTCTGTAAAACACAGATAGTATTACCCACCTTTCGGGGTTTTGTGGGAGTTAAATGAGTCAATACATGTATTAGCCATAGTGAGCACTCACTGAATACTGGTTATTTGCTCCTTTTCAGAGGGGCAGACTGAAGCTATAGGGATTATGGGAGAGGGGAGAGGAGGCCCCTGTGCAGTTAGAATGCAGGGTAATAACTCCCCTTTTCCACTTAAATGGGGCTACTTCAGGCAGCCTGATGACCCATGAGTTCTACCGGGCACAGCTTCTCTTGCCCCACCTGAGCAGCTGCATGTGGTCTTCCTCCGTCTTCCCCTCTGCCTCAGCTCTCTCAGCCCCAGCCTTCCCCCAAGTTTCCATCAGTTCTCCCTGCACCTTCCGGTTCCCTCCATCTCTCTTCTCATCTCTGAGGCTCTACCCATCTTCCCTGGACTTACCCCTATTCCCCACCACCCCCAGCTGTCCGTCTCGGGCTTCATGCGTTTCTCCTCTCTCCTGAGGCTGACTCCCTCACCCTCTCTGCTGGTTTCTTTCCCATTTTCCCAGTCGTTCTGTTTCCCCCAGCCTCCATCATCTCCCCATCCCCGTCCCGGGGGCTTAAGTGTACTTCCTTACCTTGACTTTGGAACGCAAACCAGTCCCCAGGACCCTCTCTGACCTACAGAGAGATCCAGCCAGCTGCAGACACAGGCGCTGTGGGATAAGCTCAACTCTTGCCATGAACCCAAATAGACTGAGATCCTCCAGAACCATCCCGAGGCAGGAGACGTGTCCCAGACTTACCATCTGAGGCTTCCTGGCTACAAAGGGCCCAGCTGGGCAGGAGCAGTAGCGGCAGCAATGTTGTCAACATCCTGAGGCTGAGGGACCCGGGCTCCTGGCTCGGGCAGGCTGGGGGCTCCGCTGGCTGCAGCCTAGGGAAAAAAGAAGTGAGGACCATCTGGGAGGGGCGGAGGCTGAGCAGAGGAGGATGGAAGGAGGCCAAGGGATCAAGGGATGGGAGGAGGAAGAGGGTGTCAGGCTTATAAAGTGTTATTCCTACTCTGCCTCATTTCCTACTAGGGGGCCGGCCTCCCTCCTGCCCTCCCTCTGCCCCGCCCTACATTGCGCTCTCCTGCCCAGACCTGCCTTTTCCCTTCTCCCAGGGCTGCTTCCGAGGAACGAGTAACAGGGAGCGGAAAGGGGGGAGAAGGGTGGCCGAGCTGAGTCAGGGGGTGGGGCATCTGCTTTCAACTTAGTTAGAATACATTCCAGGGTGTAGGATCAGCAGGTTACTGATGGGGAAATTGAGGCCCAGAGAAGTGAAGGGACTTCCCCAAAGTTTATACATCATTGTGGTGACAAATCTGGGATTAGAATTTAGTTTTCCAACGTAATGGCTACATTTTACCAGAATTTTAAGTAAATAGCAATTACACAATCAGGGATCTTGCTCTCAGAAATAGTCACAAAATGAGCGTAAAGCAGCTCACTACAACTTTGTTTTTAAAAGGAGAGAATTATGAAAAATCTATATTAATCTCAGTAGAGGACTGGTTATATAAAGCAGTATTTTTCAAACCGAGGTCGTAATCTATCAGCAGACAATGAAAATAATGTTGCAGGTCATGGTTAACATTTTTAAAAAATGAAATAGAACAGAATAAAAAAAATTCAGTGCATTACCCTTAGTAAGGGTAAGCATTATTTCATGAAATATTTGTTCAGTTGTATATGTGTGTGTTTTGGGTTTGTGTGTGTATGTTTCTATGATGGGTTTTGGATAGCAGTGTAAAATGTATGTCTTTTAAAATTTTTAATTATTCCGGATATCTAATGGTTATACATAAAATGTAGGAAGCAAGTAGGAAAGTTTTAAAGTCATTCCCCCAAACTATGATAATCCATACTGAGGAATAATATGCAGTAGTTTAAACAAAATATACCCTCCCATACCTGATCCCCACTTTATTTTCATCATATTATTTAGCACTACCTGAAATTATACTATTTATTTACATGTTTATTGTTTGAATGTCTCACCAGAATGTAAGGTGCGTGAGGATAGAGGCTGTCCATCTTGTTTGATACTATGCCTAGAACAGTGCACATCACATAATAAATATCGGTGAGATGAATGACTAAATGAGATAGTTATGATGTGCACAGATCTCCAAAAGGAAGTTGCAGAACGTTATGTACAGTTTAAAACTGTTTATGTGTCAACGACACACACAACAACTAAACAACCTGTTTCTTTATAAGAGTAAATGAATCTGGAAGGATTTACATCAGACATAGCAACAGTTTATCTCCAGGGAGGGGCCTGGGATTAAAAACATGTATAGGGATGTGTGTATGTGTGCACGCGTGCGTGTGTGTGTGTGTGTGTGTATATGTGTGCGTGCGTAGAAGGGAACGGGCAATTTTGTGAAAGGTTTTATCACTCTACTTTTATCACCCTATATGTATTGTTTAAAATTTTAATTTCTAGAATATGATCATATATTTCTTGTTTAATTAAAAATAAAAATGTTAACAATGAACTATGGCATATCCACATAGTAGACTTCTCTGTGGCTGTGGAAGAGGGTGGCAGATCATTATGAGCAGACGATTTGATGGGGAAGGATGTCCATGAGATGTTGATAGTGGCAGAAGGAAGTATGGAGTAGTATGTATAGTATAATTCTATTTAAAATTTTTAATTTAAAAATTTCACTTCTGTCCAAGTAATACATATATAATTCCATCCTCTTTTTTTAAAAAAACAAACTTAGTGTGTGTATCTGTGTATTTGTATATACATAGGAAAAATGTCTGGAAGGGTACTGTCAATAGAGATTACCTCCGGGAAATGTGATTGGGCAAAGGGCTGAGAGGGAATTTTAACTTTTTATTTTATATACTTCTCCCTGGAGGGACAGTTGATGTCATAGTGGAATCTGGGGCAAACCTGGATACATACCAGGCTCCCATTCTTTGAACTGAATATGTGTAAGAGAGTCCATGCTCACCCCTCAGTTATGGCAAAATGGTCTAGTTGGAAGAAGAATGGGGGCCTTCTTTTCTTGGGATACCTAGTTCTATTTTCTGAGCTTGATTATCTGGGCTTCTCATCAATTCTGAGGATTACTTAATGATCTTTCAATATATTTATTTCCCCCTTAAGTTGGCAGAGTTGATTTCTGTTGCTTGCAACCAAGAATCTTGGCATTCTTAGGGGCAAGGATTTGGAAAGAAAGAGAAAGCAGGGTCTTTCACTTTTTTCTTTGTAAACTTTCTTTGTAAACTTCTGTGTTGTTACTGTTGTTGTATTAGTTCTGTCATTTAAAAATACACTTTTAAAATAAATAACCTAGAGTACAGTGGGTAAAGAAAAATGGTAGAAATTAAAATTTGAAAATTGTTAGACTTTTTTTTGCAGTTTTTCACTATTACAAACAGTGCTGGTATGAACATTCTTATGCATGATTCCTTGTGCACATGTGGGAGAGTTTTTGTAGGTGCGAACTGAGAGTGGAACTGCTGAGTCACAGGGTTATGCATCTTCAGTTTTACTAGATATTGCCAAACTGTTTTACAAAAAGATTGTGCCAGTTTATATTCCCAGCAGTATATGAGAATTCCCTCACTTCGCATCCTTGCCAACCCTTGGCATTTTCAGATAGTTGGGTGTAAAGTGGCATTTCTTTTTGCTTTTATTTTGCATTTATCTGATTCCTAGTGAGGTTGTGCATCTTTTGGCTTTGCCTTTTTTCTCTCTTGAAGGCTTGAAGGGTGTTTTGGGATGGAGGGTAATAAAGTATATGATTGAACCAATTTGAAACTGAATGTTGTAAGTCTTCAATCTAAGCAGATAGGGCCTTAGTCACGGGGTTTAAAGTGGACTCACATCACCCTCCACAGAGCTCAATACATAAAGGCCTTTCCCACCAAGCTGAGATCTGTCATGGACAGAGGTGACGGCAGCAACAGCTATTTCCCAAACACCCTTCTCACACACAAAAGCCCTGAAAAGCAAACAGTGAGACAACATCATTAATACAGCTAACACTTATCATTAGCCAGGAACAGTGTTCAGCTCTTTACATAAATAATCTCACTTCTCATTAGTATAGTCGTTAGAAAAATAAATAAATAAATAAATAAATAATCTCACTTTATCCATCTGCCAGCCCTATAAGGTAGGTTTCATTAGCATCACTATATTTGCTAATAAAGAAACTGAGGTTCAGAGAGGTTAAGTGACTTACCTAAGGTCACACAGCAAAAGCTATAATTTGAACCTCTGTCTCTATGATGCTGAAATTAGTGAATTTAACCCCCACACAGTATCTCAAAAAATTTTTTTTGATCACTCTCCCTTGATACATTTTTGAACACATCTCTCTAACATGCTTGAATGCTTAATATATTATATACATTATAAAACATGCCTAATACTCATACTATGTGCTAGCCCTATAATCATTTCCTCTGGGGCAGACCAAGCTCATTATCTCCATGTCATAGATAAGAAAATTAAAGCCCAGGAAAGTTAAGGAACTTGCCCAAGGTCACACAGCTTGGAAATGCAGAGCAGGGATTTGAACTCAAAGAGGATGGGGCTATGGGTTTGAGAACAAGGAGGCTGAAAAGAGTATTGGGCGTAGGGAAGCTGGTGAGTGGAGGCGACTTGAGAGTTTTCTCAATTCTAAACCCAGGGTTTGGGGTGGGGAAGAGAAGAGAAACGCTGTGGTTGGAGCCAGTGCCTATACTGCATCTGGCCGAGGTGCAGAAAATCACAGAGCAGGTTGGGCGCCAAGCCAGCAGCTGGGATTTGACTGAGGCCTAAAGGATGAGGGTTCTATTGAGCAAAGGGAAGTGAAGGCAGCAAGCGGTAGTGTTTCCCACTCCAGACAGCACATGCTGGGGGAAGATAAGGGAGACAGGAAGCTGAGCTGGGGCCAGTGCTGGTGCAGCCCCAGTGGGTGAGGAGAGGTCCTGCCAGGGCTGCAGGAGCAGGGATGAGCCAGGGACTGGCAGTGTGCCTAGCTGGACTTCAGAGGACCAACTCCTCCCTCCCCATTAGCTACTGAAGATAGGCAGTTTAAACAACCCGGCCCAACTCAGATAACACAGGAGCGTGGCCCCTTCAGAGACACCTTCCCCCTAGGACATAGAATAATAACAATAACATGTACCGAGAGCTTACAGTGAAGTAAGCAGAGTACATATGTCTTATTCTAAGACCCTATGAAAAGTCTGAAGACACAGTCATTATTCCCATTTTACAGATGAGGACACAGAGGCACAGAACAGTGAACTGACCTGCTTGAAGACAGTCCGCAAGTAAAAGGCAGAGCTGGGACTCAAACCCATGTGAGTTGGACTCCAAAACATGCGTTCTTCATTATTAGATAGACCATCCTGTGAGGATAAATAAGATGACTCATACGAAGTGTCCAGAACACTGTACGTATTTTCAGTAGGTGGGAGGAGGTAAGAGAGGAGCTTGGCTTTGGAGGCAGCAAACAGAACTGACCCTGCACAGCAGGAGGAATGGAGGGTAGACATTAAGTATGATTTCCCAAAGGGAGGCAAAGGTATAGATATACATCTTAATCAGGATTTTCTCCTATAGGCACCTCCCCTTATATAACACCCCAACTTAGGGAAAATGAAAAGAAGCCCCACAAAGTCAGGATGATTCCAGCTCTCGCCTGCCCCAGCAACAGGTGGGAGCTGTTATTCTTGGTTTGGCTTCTGCCTATCTCTCCAGCCTTATCTATCCACGTATTCCAGTTTCAGCCAAACCCACGCTTCCTGGCTTTCTGAACACAGAACATACAAATGTTACCTTTTCACTTTCTCTATCATGTCTTTAGATAAACAGAAGTTCCTAATTTTAAGGTGGTTAAATTTATCAATCTATTTCTTTACAGTTTGTGCTTCTTGTGCTTTATTTAAGAAATCCTTCCTTACCCCAAGATCACGAAGATATTCTATTTATCTTTAGAAGCTTTATAGTTTTGCCTTTCATCTGTAGGTGTATGGTGTGAAGTAGAGGTCAAGTTTAGTTTCTTTTAATGGATATCCATTGTCCTAGCACCGCTTATCAAAAGTCAGCCTTTCCTTACTGATCTAAAGCGGCATCCCTGACTGATGGTAAATGTGTCTATTCTGTTTCAATGCCTAGTTGGCTCTCCCTGCACCAATGCCTCATTATTTCATATTAGTATTATTTCATAATAAGTCTACATATCTTGTAGATCAAGTCTTCCTACTTTGTTCTTCAAGAGTACCTTGGCAACTTTTGTATATTGAACTTCTATAGGTAAATTTTGGAATCGTTTTTATCAGGTTGATGGGATTTTGGTTGATACTGCATTTAATGTGTAGATGACTTTGGGGAGAATTTACGTTTCACAATTTTCAATCATCCAGTGCATGATTGGGCTAGCTCTTCATTTGTTTACATCTTCTTTGATATCTCTCAGAGTTTTTTTTGGTTGTGTATGTGTGTGTGTGTGTGTGTGTATGTGTCTTGCTCTGTCGCCCCAACTGGAGCGCACTTGTGTGATCATAGCTCATTGCAACCTCTAACTCCCAGGCTCAAATGATCCTCCTGGCTCAGCCTCCCAAGTAGCTAGGACTACAGACGTATGCCACCACGCCTGGCTAATTTTCTTATTTTTTGTAGAGACAGCGTCTTGCTGTGTTGCCTAGGCTGGTCTCAAACTCCTGGCCTCAAGTGATCCTCCTGCCTTGGCCTTCCAAAGTGCTGGGATTATAGATGTGAACTACCACACCTGGCCCTTCTCAGAATTTTATAATTTTCTCTCTAAACCTCTTGCCCTAAGTCCTTCATATTTTTAAATGTTATGGAAAATGATATTTTAAAAATTTCATAGTCCATTTATTACCATAGAAATTCTGATAATTTTGTTGCATTAATTTTGTATCGAGCAACCTTAATAAATAATTATTAACAATAAATAATTATTAATTCTAATAATCATTTGTAGATTCTTTCAGATTTTCTGCATGCATAATCATAGCACTAGTAGATAATGGCAGTTTTTTTCTTCCTTTCTAATTTTTATACTGTTTATTTCTTATTCTTAACTTATTATTCTGGCTACAAGCTCTAGTACAATATTGAATAGAAATGGTAATAGAGAATATGAGAGAGTATTCTTGTTGTTTTCCTGGCTTAAAAAGGAAAGTTTTCAATGTTTTATTGTTAAATATAATGTTTGATGTGTGTTTTTTAAATAGATACCATTTATCATATTAAGGAAGATTCCTTTTATTCCTAGTTTGCTGAGTTTTTATCATAATTGTTTTGAGTTTTTCAAATCCTTCATCGTTATCTAAGGAGATGATCATAGGAGATGATCAATATTTTAATTAATTTGTTAATGTGGCAAATGCATTAATTAACTTTGCATTGCTGAGATAAAATAACTTCTTCATGAGGTATTATCCGTTTTACATGTATTTTATTCTTTGCTATTTTATTCTGCTGTTCTTCTCTAGACTTCTCCAAGTCCTCCCCACTAAAGCCTTCCCAAATGTCCTCAGGTAGAAGTGACCTCTCCCTCTTCTCACAAAACCAATAGAACTTTGCCTCCCGCTACAGTTGCCTTGTCATGGTTGTACTCTCTTCCCTGCCCACTGCCACCTCCCAGGACTGAGAACAGAGGTAGTGTAGAGCGTAACACAGAGACTGAGGCCACGGGCTCCGGAGAAAAGCCACCTGGGTTCACATCTCAGCTCCGCCACTTGCTAGCTGCTTGATTTAGAGCATGTCACTTGGCCTCTCTGAGGCCATCGGTAAAACAGAAAGAATAATAACACCTGCCTCATAGAGATTTTGTGAGAATGAAATGAGATAATGTAAGTGGATCACTTAGGACAGCTCTGGACACACATTATTTTTGCTAGTTTAGTCCACAGCAATTGCCACTATACTCTGTGCTTCTAATCTGAACTGCTCACAAGTTATCTCCAAGAGCTTCTGAGAGCCATCTTCTCTCCTTCCTTTATTTCTTCTAAAGCTTTTCACATGCTGCTTCATTCTTTTATTCAATGGGCACTTATTGAACACTTACCATGTGCCAGGACCTAAAACAGACAAGATCCTTTTTCAGGAAGCAGACAGTCAAGTAGAGAGAAAGACATGTAAACAGATGTTGATAATACAATGTGATAATTATTAAGATGGAGGACCAGTCAGGTGAGGGACTGGGGTTGGGGAGTATGAAGGGCATCTGGAGAGAGTAGAGTCCTCTAATTTAGCCTGGGGTCAGAGAAGGCCTCTTAAGGGAGGTGATGCAGGACACTTAGGGGAGGTGATGGGCCCTGCAGAACAAATGGGGGTTGGGGGGAAGGCTCTTTCAGGTACAGGGTGAAGAAGGTACAAACAAATATAATAGGAGAAGAGAAAGAATATAACATGCTTGAGAAATTGGTAGTACTTAAAGTATGGCCAAATCGAGTAGGTGATGGGGAGAAGGAAGTGATATGAAGAGGTAAGCAGGAGTCATATGAAGAGCCTTCCACACTACACTAAGGAACCAAGAGTTTATCTTGAGGTGATCCCCACCCCCTCTTGGCCCAGCTAACTCCTATTAGAACACTCATGTGTCACCTACTCTAGGAAGCTTTCCCTGACTTCATGCCCACAATTTGGGTTAGATACCTGCTCTGTTCTATCATAGTCCTCTCTTTCCCTTACTTGTTTACATGATAATTGTCTATTTATGCATCTGTCCTCTACACTAAAAGCTATAAGAGAGCAGAGAATGTGTTTTAACATTTCTATATTACCAGCCTAGCAGAAAGTATCTGGCACATAGTAAGCGCTCAATAGATGTAGGGTTTGTGTGTGTGGGTGGGGGAATCAATGAACAAATAAACAGAACTTCCAGGGAGGCAGAAAAAACTGTGACAAGCAAAGCTCCTGGCATAAAACTGGCACTGAGAAAATTCTTTTTATCTTTTTGTGCCTTGACTTTCTCATCTGGAAAATGGGGATAAAATAGAAACTACCTCAAAAGGGTATCATAGGTCTGTGAATTGCTTAACCTAGGGTTTGACACTTAGTGTCATGGATAATTCTCAGCATGTTAAAAACATAATTCTCATAGAAATAGACAGTGAGCATGGGTCAAGGTTTCATTTAACTCACTGATGAGAGGACTAGCAAGATGACAAGGCCAGTTCAAAATAGAATATAAAAGGCCTGAGCAACATAGTGAGACCCCATCTCTACAAAAAAATAGAAAAATTAGCCAGGTATGGTGGCACATACCTGTAGTCCCAGCTACTGGGGAGGCTGAGGCAGGAGGATCACTTGAGCCCAGGAGTTTGAGGTTGTAGTGAGCTATGATGCTGCTGTTGCACTCTAGCCTGGGCAACAGAGTGAGACCCTATCTCAAAAAAACAAAACAAACAAACATCAAAACCAAAATAGAATATAAAAACTGGAGTTTTCATAGTCAATGGAAAAGAAAAATATTGAAATAAGATTGCTAAATTAAATACAAAATGGGTTAATGTCCTATAGGGCAATAATACCATATCCTTTGGGATTATCTCTACTAGACAGAACAGGAAATTGTCATACTTTATCGCTTTACAGAATTATACAATGTCTGGACCCTAATTAATTGTGTAAATGTTACATTTCTCTTCAGAGACAGATGACTCTTAAGTAGGCTTGCTAGTCATGCTTTATCATGACATCTAAAAATCACACAATCATCTTTTTACCTTAGTAACATGTTTCGGATAATTTTTCTTAAAACCAGGAAGTTTAATGCAATAGACAATAACAGTTATTACAAGGCTCTCAATAAATGTTTGCTGGAAGGATTTTCGTTTTCTTAGATGTTTTTCTTCCTTCCAGTTTCTTTCCTCCTGACTCGCAGCACAACTGACTAGCAGCAGAGTTTGGGGACTATGGGGCAGGTGGGCTGAGGGGCAGTCCTGTAGTCCTGTAGGCCACTGATCCTCTTCTCTCCCTCAGCCTGGTGTGGTGTGGGGCTAGTTTTGTATCATCAAATAAGCAGAGAATTTATCCGCTTTGGACATCAGCAAAGCAGGCATCCTCCCCCTATCCACACCTCCCACCCCATAAGAACATGTTTCCTTTGAAAGAATTGGATATTTCAAAAAGGCAGTAGCCACCGTGAAAAAAAATCAGAATTTCATTGGATCACTCTTCATTTATTTTTCCCGCTTTTTAATTTTTAAAAAACGTGGTAAAATACACACAACAAAATTTACCATCTTAACCTTGTTTTCTTTTCTCTCTTTTTTTTTTTTGAGACAGGGTCTCCCTCTTGTTGCCCCGGCTAGAGTGTAGTGGTGTCATCATAGCTCACTGCAACCTCAAACTCCTGGGCTCAAGAGATCATCCTGCCTCAGCCCAACCCCCCACACCCACAGTCCCCGAGTAGCTGGGACTACAGGCATGCGCCACTACACCCGGCTAATTTTTCTATTTTTAGTAGAGACGGGGGTCTCGCTCTTGCTCAGGCTGGTCTCCGACTCCTAAGCTCAAGCGATCCTCCGGCCTCGGCCTCCCAGAGTGCTAGGATTATAGGTGTGAGCCACCACACCTGTCCCATCTTAACCATTTTTAAGTATACAATTCAGTGGCAGATTTAGCCACAGGTTCAAGTTCACTTTGAGTGTGAGCATTGTAAAAACATGATCTGGGGCTCTGACCAGGGAGTCATTGATCTAAATGTTTGGATGTACTGGGCACAGGGGAAATTCAAGCATTTCCACAAAGCAACAGATGGGAAATTTCCCAGGAATAAACTAGTTATTTCTTGGCAGTTCAAAAGTATGCAGTGTGCAAGCTCTCCTCTGGGAGTTGGGAGAAACCACTTGAACCAAATGACCTCCAGATGCTAGAAAAAGGATTCCCAGATACTTCCCTGCTAAAAGTAGTACTTGGCCAAAGGGGATCTAAAATGCCTTGGCTTACAACTTCAGGGAATTGAGCTTTTTCCTCTGATTTTCCAGCAAAAAGGAAAGAAATGTTGACCCTAGGACAACATGAAGCTAAAGCTAGAGTACACTGTGGAAGCTGACCAGATCTCCACCTTTTAATTCTGTAATGCCCTTGTTACTGAACCAAACGGGGTCCGTTTGCCTGAGTAATGGAAAGCCAAACACCAAAGCACCAGTTCTTTTGTAGAAAGGAAAACTTATTGCAAGGCTGCTAAGCAAGGAGACAGGAATCAGCCTTAAATCTGTCTCCCTGAGCTGGGGAATTGGGCAGGTTTTATAGGCAGAGGGTAATCAAGTGAGATCTGATTGAATCTTGCAATGAGGTAACACTGGACAGCATGATCTGACTGGGTCATGCCTTGGGGTGATGCCAGGGCTAGATCTGATTGGATCATGGATCATGCCATGTGGTGTTTGCTTCTTTTTTTTTTTTCCCCCACTCACTCACTCACTCACTCACCGATCCACTCACTTCCCATGTTCACTTCTTAATTTGGTCCCTGTTCCTTGGTCCAAGCACTTGGGTTCCACCCATGGTTGCATGCTAGGTTCATCTGGGCATGTTCCAGTTATGTAACTTGCATCCTGGGGTCCATGGCAACTAAAAAACAACCCACAATTTTATTACACAAAGTTGAACCAGATTGGGCTGGTTCTGTGGTTACAGCCCTTTATTTATACATTTGTCACTATTTTCATTAATGCAGTAGAGTATAGACTGTCTGGGTCTGAATCTTGGCTCTACAACTTACCGGGTATGAGATGTTGATTAAATTACTGAATCTCTCTTCAATTTTTAAAACCTGTGCTTCAATTTTTTTACCTGTACACTGGTAATAATACCATTTCAGAGGGTTGTGGTAAGGTGTTGATGCATGTAAGGTATAAAGAACAACGCTTGGAACATATTAATTGCTATATAAATGCTTGCTATTATCAATACATTGACTATTTTCTCCTTCTCCTTCTCCTTGTCCCCCTCCCTTCTCCCTCCTCCTCCTCCTGTCCCTTCTCCTTCTTCTTATTCCGTTGGCACATAGTCAAATTCCACTTGGAATCAACATTCCTACAGTTTTATTCTGCATCATGGATGTTTTGGGGAGGAAGTTTCTGTAGTTGGTGTGTGCTGAATTCTGTTTTCTGATTTTCTGCAATAACTCTGTATGAATCTGTTAATATTTTCCTTGTGCTGAGAGGTAGTCCTACTTTTCATTTTCCAGATATGGAAACTGAATCCCCCAAAGGGAAAGTGACTTACCTAAGATCACACAGAGACAGTGGCAAAACCAGTAATAGAACCAAGGGCTTCTGACAGTCAATCCAAGGCTCGCCTCCACTCAGCACAGAGTCCAAGGACATTGACTTCGGGTATTGATGTGATCTGAGAGCCCTCCAAACTTTATTCACCCACAGGAAGACTTGAACACTCTGTGATTCCAAGTATTCTCCAATAGATATCTTTCCTTTTTAACAAAAATTGCAAGCACTTCGAGGGAAAGGATTGTGACTTGATTATTTTAGAATCTTAGTAATATGTCCAGTACTATGCCTCAAATTATTGAAGGTAGGAATTATTGCCCATAACATTTTGGATTACTAAGGGCAAATGGATTACTCAGTAAATGGAAATAATAAATAACCACCCTCCTCTTTAAATAAAGAGGAGGCATGGAAAAGAATTAATATTTATCAAGAACTTAATATGTATAAATCACTGTGCTGAGAATGTTCACCTCCATTATCCCCTTTAATCCCCAGAAACCCTTTATGACATTATCAGTTTCTGCATTTGAAATCAGGAAATTGAGGCTCAGAGAGGTTAGGAACTTACTCTGAGTTTCTTCACAAGCAAATATTCAAGTTTGACACTTCACTGGTATACTACAACCTCCTAGACTCCCATACCATAAACACAGAGTGAGAGGCAAAGCCAGAAAGGAGTCAATCTTCAGAGGTAAAAAAATTTTTTTTCTATTAGGATAGGAAATCAGCACAGAATGTGAAATATAAGTCAGTTTTATTGTTCTGGACAGTAGGAATGTACATTTTCATCAAGCTACAAAAAGAAAACAAGGAAAAATAATTAAAATATTTCAACTTTGCTCATAAAGAGAGACCTATCATTACCAAATCCAGGCAACCTGGCCCCACCCTCCCTGCAAACATTTTATCCACACTAGAATTTTGAATGGGAGACAAACAGGTAAGCTATAGGATTTATAATATGGAGAAGGATAATTAGGCCAGGGTGAGTTTCATAACAGGAGAAGGCCCAGACATAAAAAATGCTTAGTGCCTGTGCTAAACTGAAAAACAGCCCCCTAAAGCCCAGGTCCTAATCTCTGGAATCTGTAAGTGTTTCCCTATTTGGAAAAAGTGATTTTTTTCCTATTGCAAATCCCTATTTGCAATGTGATTAAGTTAAGGATCTTGAGATGGGAGATTATCCTGTATCACCCAGGTGGGTCCTAAACGCAATCACTAATGTCCTCATAAGAGAAAAGCAAAGGGAGATGGTGACACATACCCACAGAGGAGGAGGTGACATGAAAACAGAGGCAGAAACTGGAGTGATACAGCCAGAAGCCAAGGAATGCTAGCAGTCAGGAAAATATGGAGAAACAAGGAACTGATTCTCCCTTAGACCTTTGGGGGGAACATGGCCCTGCCAATAACTTGATTTCGGCCCAGTGAAACTGATTTTGGGTTCCTGGCCTCCAGACCTGTGAGGAAGTAAATTTCTGCTGCTGTAAGTCACCATGTTTGTATAATTTGTTACAGTAGTCACTAATATATGCTCCTGTGTTGTTATCTAGGTCTCAGCTTGCTGTCATCTTCATTCCCTTCCATCTGGCAGCTCCAAGAAGAATTTCTAAAAACATCCTAATATTTACTATTATATTTCCTTTGCCAGACACTATGATAAGCACTTTACATGCAATAGCTCGATGAATCCTCACAATCCTATTAGGTGACACTAATATTATTCCTATTTTACAGATGAGAAAAACAAGACTCAGAGAAAAACTGATGGGGGTCATATTCCTAATGGGCTATGGAGCTAGTAGTCCAACTCAGGTCTGCCCAAATCTAAAGTTCACACTTTTAACCTCTATGTTATACTACCTCAATCTCTCTGGGTTAAGTCAGGGATTTAATTCTCTTATCAACTGATGACATTTCGAGACACTTATCTGAGAGATATTTTTAAGGATGCTGGACCAAAGGAGATCAAGCATACCTGCACTCCAGCGCAAGAAACTGAGATACCAGTTCCGTCTGACTTTTTCAGCAAAGAGAAGAAGATGGCCAATCCTAGATTCATAGAAAGCTCAAGTGAAAAAGATCTCTGAGATCCATTTGTTCAAACCTCTCATTTTATAGATGAGGATACTGGGCCCAGAGGAGAGGGTCTTGCCCAGCCAGGGCCACATAAACTGATTGTGTGCAAGTGGTAGAGTTGTAATTGACTGAAGCCCAGATCTGACTTCAGGGTCGGTTCTACTTCCTGTCACATTGACCAAATTCATGGGTGTTGCTATGGTCTAAGGTGCTGACCAAACTCTAGGAACGTGCAAGAAGGGAAATGGAGAAATGGATCCCAAACTTTCTTAAAGCTATAGTGCCCCAGGGCCTTCATTCTCACCTGTGACACTCTACAGGGCTGCTGCCGCTGAGATAATCCTGGGGATTGGGAGGGGGAAGCTTCTGGGTTGGGATGGAGACTGAAGGGACCATGACGATGTGACCACATCCCAAAGTGGGAGGAGAGAACGTCACGAATTCATGAGTTCCTAGAACTGACAGGATTTCAGGAAACCTCAAGAATGGCAGTTTTGGACAAATAAACGTTAGTAAGTTGTATCTTACAGAACCAACAGGGAACTTGTTTGGGAAACTCAATATCTCCAATAATGATAAAGACTCATCTTTCATCCATCCATCTTCACATATGTCCACTCCACAAATACTATTGCTGGTCCCTGCCAGTCCCTGCCGTCATGCTTAATAAGGTGGTTGAAAAAAACAAATGAGATCATACATTTAAAACGCACCATACACTCTTAATACGCAATACGTGCTGTTATTATTAAAACATTAATAACAGTAGCAATAACAGCCATTGTCTTTAAGCCACGTTGATTTGTGCTTCGGAGACTACTCATGCCAAGACACTCTTTCCCCGGGTTCCGCCGCCCATTGCATTCTGGGGCTTGTAGTCCGGAAGTGAGAGAATGCTTTCTCAGCGCGCAGGCGCAGTGGCGCGGGTCCCCGGAAGAACCCCAGGCAACTCCAAGGATGAGCGGGTGGCAGTGGTGGCTGCTGCTGCGGCGACGGTGACAGGACAGGAGCTCTATGCCTTTCCAGCTGTTCATCCTGCTCAGCCTCCTGTGCGCGCTGCTGCCCCTGCACCATGGTGCGCCAGGTCCCGACGGCAGCGCGCCCGATCCCGCCCACTACAGGTGAAGGGGGCCAGGCTCCCGCCCTTCCATAATTGGGGAATAGGAAGCGCGGACCGGGTCCCTTCCCTTTACGTCCATCCCAGGACCCTCACCTGACTCGCTGGGACCCCGCCGCTGGGCCCCAGGCAGATATCAGCTGGTGATTCCCACTTTCCGCCCTATTTCTTGTTCTTTCCCTCCGCCTGGCTTTGTGTTCTGGCCCCATGCCTTATTTCTCGTCCCCCGCCCAGGGAGAGAGTCAAGGCCATGTTCTACCACGCCTACGACAGCTACTTGGAGAATGCCTTTCCCTTCGATGAGCTTCGACCTCTCACCTGTGACGGGCACGACACCTGGGGCAGGTAGTGCGTGCGGAGGGGAAAGGGGGCGGCCGGGGTCTGGCGATCGGGTCCTAGGCGGGCGGGTCAGCTGGGCTGGTGGCTTCACGGTCTCCTCACCGGTTTCGGAAAGCTCCCAGCCGAGCCGGGGCCGCTCCCCCCAGTTCATGTCAGCACCTCCAGGATCCGCTCGGCCTCTCGCAGTGGAAAAAAATCCTGGATTAGCCTGGTCAGCTGGACCTCTGGGCTCGGGCTCAGCCCCAGCAGTAAAAGGCACCAGCTGTGGGACTTAGGCAAATTTCTGGAGTAATAAGATATCGTGGAAGGGCTCCAAGAGTCAGCAAACCCAATCCCTTTCTTTTATGGGTGGGCAGACAGGTCCAGGAGGGGGTGTGGCCTTCCCCAAACTTTACAACTTTGTGTTCCCTATGACTGAAACACTCTCTCCCCATTATCCTCATGTGACTGGCTGCTTCTTGTCATTCGTAGCTCAATATGTCACCTCCTCAGCATCGACTTCCCAAACCCCCTTTAAGTCACTCTCACAAGTCACCTGTTTTAGTTTCTTTGTAGCACTTCTCACTCTGATACTATCATTTTCACTTATCTGCTGGTTTGTTTTTCTCATTTCCACTAGAATAAAAATCTATGAAAGCTGGAATTCTCTGTCTTGTTCCTTACCGGGTGAAGAATCCTTGCGTTAGCAGAAGCTGGCATTGATTGAACACTGAGCCAAGCATTTTACTGTGTCATCTCCTTTGACTCTTTTAACACCCCTAGGAGTTAGGTGCCGTCATCCCTGTTTTACACACGAGTATGCTAAGGACTGAAGAAGTTGAGTAAACTTAGAACTTGTGCTGGTTTTTCTTTCTTAGTTTGAAAAAAGTATATACAAACCAATAGCAAATTGAAGCAGTACAGAATCATATACAATAAAGTAAATATCTCCCATACCCAAGAACTCCAATCATTTAACTTCGCTGTGTATCTTTCCAGAAATATTATCAGTTTACACTATTATACATATAGATGTGTATGTGTATCTTTTTAAAGTTAACTTTTTAAAGGTATAATTTACATATAATGAAATACACTAATTTTAAGTGTATAGTAACCACCATCACGGTCAAGATATGGAACACTTCTGTCACCCTAAAAAGTTCCCTTGTGTCCCTTTATGGTTAATCCCTCCACCACCACTGACCCTGACAACTGCTAATCTGCTTTCTGTCAGTACATATGTCTTTTTGTGAAATGCGGGTAGACACATACCGTGTCACCTATTCTGCACCTTGTCTTTTTCTCCTAACATAATTCAAATATCTTTTTTTTTTTTTTTTTAGAGACGGGGCCTTGCTCTTGCTCAGGCTGGTCTTGAACTCCTGAGCTCAAGCAATCCTGCCTCCTCAGTCTCCCAGAGTGCTAGGATTACAGGCATGAGCCATCGTGCCTGGCCATAATTCAAATATCTTTCCATCAGCACATAGAACTCTTGTTAACAATCTTTTTGATAACTTCATAGTTCTGTACTGTTTTTTACGTCAGTTAATTGCTCTTCAATGGGTGGACAGTTGGGTTCTTTCCAGCCTTTTGCTGTTCTAAGCAATGATGCCACGATCATTCTCAAACTACTCTGTGCGCTGTGGAGTAAATTCCTAGATGTAGAATTGCTGAAAACCCTGTGCTCTTAGCCACAATCTTATATTGCCTCCCATAGCAGAGAAGAATGCTAGAGAATATAGATGATGTGTTTAATTACAATTAAGCTACATCAGCCCACCCTCCCAGGTGCATTAAGTGGGTCAGAGGATCCCACTGATTTTTGCTATGGCCTCTCTGTTGTGACTGGAAGTGGAACAGGCAGAGGCATAACTGTGCCTCACGTAGTTTTGCGGGAGTCTGATCTAGGGCAACCACAATACCTGGTGTTTGGTTTTCTTACTAAGCAGCTGGTATTTCTGTCCTTTTACAGTTTTTCTCTGACTCTAATTGATGCCTTGGACACCTTGCTGGTAAGTATCTTATCTATTCCTTTTCCTTTCCACTATTGCATAACAAACATCCTTCCTTTTTTGGCAGCTTGACCGTGGGTGAAAAGTGAATTCCTCTCCTAGGCCTTTTATTTTCATCTCACGATTCTGAAGCATCAGGCTTGTTGCCTAGCTAGATAGGGAAAAATGATTAATTCCAACTTATTCAGGCTCATTTATTTAGTAAACATTTATAGAGGACCTGGTAAGTACAGGGAACTGTGATAGTCTTGTATAACTGTGGGAGATACAGAGACTTTGACAGCCTCCTGTTTTCAGAGGCTTACATTCTAGTGGCCACATTCATTGATAACCACAGGAGTGATTGTGGGAGAAGGGTGATTCTTTAAGGGAAAATTGGGGTGCTATTATCAGAAGAAAAGGTGTGAAGATTGCATTTGGCTGATGATTTAAACAAAGAGGGTTTATTTTCTCAAGTAAAATAAAGTCTGGAGGTAATTTCTAGCATTGGGTCAGCTACTCAACTGTGCCATCAGAGACCCAGGCTCTTTGTAGCTTTCCATTCTACTGTCATCAGAGTTTTGGCTTTTACACTCATGCTTAGTACCTCATGGTCTAACATAGCTACCACAGCTCCAGAAATTCAGTCTGCATTCAAGGCAGTAAGACAGAGTAAAAGCCATGTCAGCTGTGTTTAACCGTTTTTATTAGGAAAACAGAAGCTTTCCCAGAAGTACCCCCGGTAGACTTCTTAAGGGTCAGAACTGATGGTAACATAATCATCTCTAACAGCAAAGGAAGTTGAGAAAGCAAGCATCTGCATTTCCAGCCTCTATGCTGGGAGGCCATAGGAGTAAAGAAGGTTGGGAATGAATCAGTGTTGGGCCAACCAACCTGTAATATTTTCCACAAGGTTAAATATGACAAGAGAGGGTTAAAACAACTGATATCCATTGCAAATGTCTAAGACGTCCTTATGTAGTCTGCATTCTTTATATTGTATCCATTGAAATGGCTACAGAATGTCTCTTGAGTTGGTACCTAGGAATTTACTTAACCAGTCTCTTCACATTGGGCCTCTAGGTGATTTCTAGCTCTCAGTGTTTTCTTATTCTGTCACCAATCCTAGGACAGAAACTGGAGGGCTCAAGTTGAATAAATGAGGGCCACACCAGCATAGGATCCCAGACTCTGAATCCAGCATCTTCAGTGCCTCCATGCCTAAGAGAGCCTCATTGTCAGGTCTCTTTTCCTTCTAGATTTTGGGGAATGTCTCAGAATTCCAAAGAGTGGTTGAAGTGCTCCAGGACAACGTGGACTTTGATATTGATGTGAATGCCTCTGTGTTTGAAACCAACATTCGAGGTAAAGGCTGCCCTCTAGGGCCTTTGGAAGAAAAGAGTGTAGAGTTGCCTCTATAAACCAAGGGGTGGTAAATAGGGTCTTATGAACCCTGCCAGTGCACTTTGCTAAAACCTGTGACTGACAGAGCTCTTCTTTCCTCTTGGAGGGTGGGGTGGGGAGGTCTCGGGATCCCCCATCAGTTTCAGACATGAAGGTGAGCAGGGGACAGAGAAAACACTGGAAAGAAATGTGCCAGGATTACTTACATATTTGACATATATTTGGTGCTAGGCATACAGCTGTGAACAAAAAAGATGTAATTTCTGCCTTCTTGGGACTTACTCTCTATCCACTAGAATTTTCTGCAATGATGGAAATGTTTTATATTTGTGTTGAACAATGTGGTAGCCACTGACCACATGGACTATTGAGCATTTGAAATGTATCTACTGCAACTGAGGAACTGAATTTTTAATCTCAGTGTTTTCTTATTCACCAATCCTAGGACAGAAACTGGAGGTCTCAAGTTGAATAAGTGAGGGCCACACTGAACACTGAAAACACTGAAATGATTTTAAATTTAAATAGTCTCATGTGGTTGGCGATTATTGTATTAGACAGTGCAAGTCTAGGGCATTATGTTTCCAAACTTGGCTGCTCATAAGAACCACTTGGGACCTTTTTGAAAATTCAAATGTCCAGGCTTCACGCTAAACTTAATGGATTGGGATCTCCAGGTTGGGTCCTAGAATCAATATTTTTAGCAGACTTTCAAAGATTCTTGTGAAGCCCTTATTTGCAGTAAACCTCTAGGCCACTAGCTTTACAGCTGTCACCTCTGGATGGCAGAGTTCTGTTTTCCCCCCTTATTTTGCATGTTTTCTGCAATGAAACTCATATTCCAGATATACATAAAAGTTTAAAAAAGAGAAGAGAGCAGAGGGACATGCAGTTGCTGTGTCTCACAACTTCTGAGTCCAATTGGTCATCTGTAATTGAAAGTCATCCTCATACCTTCATCTCTGATATGAGTAGAATTTATACCATTTTTGTTTTGGTTGACATTTGCCCAGGGTATCTTTTTCTACCCTTTTACTTTCAATCTTTCTGTAGTTTTATGATTAGATATATCTTTTATAAATAGCATATCATATTTTGTTTGTTTATCCATTCTGACAATCTTTTCTTCTAACTGAAGGATTTAATCCATTTATGTTTACTGTAATTACTGATGTATTTGTATTCATTTCTATAGTATTATCTTGTGCTATTTGTCCTATCTTCTCTTTGTTCCTTTTTTCTGTCCTCTAGCTTTTTATATAGTTTTCCTAGCTAATTTAACAAACATAATTTATTAAAGTCTAAATTTAATGAAAATCTTTGTTCTCCTGAATAATACAAAACCTGGCTCTGAGGACATACCTATATGTTATAGTTATATATTTTAGTTCTTTGTTTTTAAATCCTCCATACATTATAATTGTTGTTCTATACAGTTGAAGTTTTAGATTTATACACGTATTTACCCTTTTTTTGAGTATCTTCTGGTGTCTCAGACCTCTCTCAAGTACTTGGTTTAGAATTTCCTTTAGTGCCGGTGTGTTCTTGTGAAACTTTCTCAGCTTTTGTTTACATGAAAGTGTCTTTATCTTACCGCCTTTGTTTGGCTTTGGGGGGATATTTTTGCTATGCCATATGGTTCTAGGTTGATGGTTATTTTCTTTTAGTACATTGAAAAATTTTTCTATTGTCATCTGGTTTCATTGTTGTTAAGAAGTAATCCATCAATCTAATTATTATTTCTTTGTAGATAATCCCTTGTTTTTGCTTTCATTCTGGCCGCCCCCTCCTTTAAAAATCTTTTTATAATAGAAAACATCAAACAAATATAAAAGTAGAGAAAATAGTATAATGATCTAGATGTACACATCACCCAGCTTTAATGGTTATTGTTACATGGATTCTGGCTGCTTTTGAGACCTTTTTTTCCTTTGATGTTCTGCAGTTTTACCATGATGTGTATAAATGTAGATTTCTTTTTATTATCTTGCTCAGGATTCTTGGGTCTGAGATTGGTATCATTCCTTAATGTGAGAAAGTTCTTAACTATTTGCTCTCCAAATATTGCCTCACCCCCATTTCCTCCCTCTACTCTTTTTAGAACTCCAACTGGGTATATGTTACACCTTTTCACTATATCCTCTAAGGCTCTTTAAAAATATTTTGTCTCTTTGTGTTGCATTTTGGAAATTTTTTTTTGATCTGTCTTCAAGTCTACTATTTCTCTCTTCAGCTATATCTTATCTGCTATTAAACCTATCCATGTAATTTTTAATTTCAATTTCTATATTTTTCATTTTTAGGAATACTATTTGGTTCTTTTGTAAATATGCTTGGTCATTTTTATAGTTTCTTGCTACTTATATATTCCAACTTCTTTTATTTCTTTAAACATATTGCACATAATTATTTTCTATTCTGTTTGGTAATTTCAATATCTGAAGTTTTGGTAGATCTTGTCCTTCTCTCGTTTCTGCTGGCTCTTACTCATAATGCTTTGTTTCCTTGTATGTTTTGTGATTTTTTTTTTTAACTGTATGCTCATTCCCTAGTCTTTATCTGTGGGATTGATTGAGGCCTGGATTAAAGGTGGGTTCTTCCAGATACATTTTTTGTTTACTTCTGCCATGTGGCTGGAGGCACTACCTACCAAAACCCATGTTGTGCTAAAGGTTTTCTAGACAATCCTGTTAATGTGCATTCAGACAGTAAAACTTAATGAATACCAGCTTATAGTTACTAATTCTCAGGAGAAAATTTTTTTCTTCCCTTTATTTGGCACCAACATTTGAGGCATGCAGTTTTCCTTACAGTACAGTAGAGGAAGTATGCAGGGTTTAGTTTTAATTCATCCTTACACAGAGTATATAATTCTTTCCCAACTTTATGTAGGGACCTTCTTTCAAATGGCGGGTCCTGCCTATGTCTCCTACTCCCCCTCTGCCAAGAGGAGGGGAAGATTGAAACTCAGAGTCACCAGTTGTTTTCATTGAGAGGGCTATTTAGGATGTCTGTTTAGCCATCTTTCCAGATACAAAACCTTTGTGTCTTTTTATAAGTTCTAAATATTGCATAGTAAATTGCAATAGATAAATTAGTAAAATGAAGGTACTAACCACTCTTCCCTCCTCCCCCTAGGTGTGATAGGTGATTGGGAGACAGACAGAGTGATAAAGTGAACGAACATGGGCTTTGGAATCAGACAGACCCAGCCCTACTAGATGGGTGACCCAGGGCAAGTCACTTTACTCCCTGAACCTCACTATCTTCTTCTGAGGAGGAGGCAGTAGTACCTCGTGCTTGGTACACAGTAGGGACTTAAAAAAAAAAAAGTAGCCATTATTGTGATCCACCAAAAGAAAAAACTGTAAACTTGACACTGTACAAATATGTCGGATTAAGGGATTCTTCTTTCACTAGGTGGCTCTAGCTCCTTCCCAGTGAGCATCCTCAGCAGAGTGTTTAGCAGAGGGTTTAGGTTTAATTTGCACAAGGGAAAAACTGGTCCTTGGGACTGTGACAGTTGCTTTTTGTACCATCTGTAGTGGTAGGAGGACTCTTGTCTGCTCATCTGCTATCAAAGAAGGCTGGGGTGGAAGTGGAGGCTGGCTGGCCCTGCTCTGGACCTCTCCTGAGGATGGCTGAGGAGGCAGCCCGAAAACTCCTCCCAGGTAAGACCCTCACAGAGATGGGGGAGAAATGGAGTCCAGTAGGTCCTGCCTCCGTCACTGGAGATGAGAGTGGCAATGCTGAATTAATTCCTCATATTTCTCACCTAAATACTTGGTATTTCTACCCCTAGGCACCCCACCATGGAAATCAGGAGAGTCCTGGGCATTTTAAGGGCCTGCTGGGCTGATGGCCTAGGATGGATGAGCTGACCCCATTAATATTTGCAGGGGCAGCTGCAGGCCAGCCTGGCAGGTAGAAGGCCCTTGCCCTTATTTTGAATGAACCCTTTTGTCCCCTCGCAGGCCACACACTGCCGGAATAACAGGGACCCAGGGAAGAGGCTTGGTTGGAGCACTAGGAGCCCTGGATTCTAGACATGGCTCTGCCAGCCAACATCTTGATGAAGCCACTTTTCCTCTCCACGCTCCAGTTTCTCCGTCCATCAAATGGGAGTCATAATTTCCTCCTCCCTACCACGTTGGGTTTTGAGAAGGCTAAAATGAGGTCAGAAAGGAGAAACTGCTTAGAGAACCTCAAATACTATTGAAACAAGAGGGATTTGTTCTGTGGTTAGGCTGTGTCCAGGGCTGCAGGCCATGCCTTGGTGTTTTTGTCTAGTGGGGCAGTAACGCCAGGCTCAGTAGCATCAGCTGGACACTGTGTTCCCTTCAGGGTGTGGTGGAGGCTCTGGGGGCTGTTCAGACCCAAACACGTCACTGTGAGCTTTCCACCAGCCTCTCGGCCCTCATATATTTATCCCCTTCATGCGGCACTTGCCTCTCGTCCTTGCGGGGAGCTGAGGAGAGTGAGTGAGCTGGTTCAGGTCTCGCTCATGGTTCGCGGCCTGAGTGTCTCCTTGCAAACATCATGTCCTGTATGATTCATCGCTAGTGGAAACTCTGCCTGGTTGCTCCTTCTTTCATTTATTTATTTTTTTGGTCATTTAAGAAAAGGTCAAAAAATAGGATTTTGTGACTCCCCTTCTTTTTAATTCTGCCTGCCTTTTCTGAAATATTCCTTAGAGCCCTTCTTGGTTGTGACTTGCATTCTCCTTGCTTGCCACTCACTGGTACCTGCCAGAGAGCAAGTTTCTTGCCTCTAGCAGACAAAGTTGCTGGACCCTGTGGTTTTAGAAGTTTGGACAAACTTTATTCACAGTTTGGTGACGCACAGGCTGCTCTGGAGTTGTTTGCCCTTTTGGCCTGGAGAGGAAATCTCTGCCCCTGGCTGGTTGTCCAGTTCTTGTCTTGAATCAGAAGGCAGGAGGGTGGGGTGGGCAGAACACTGGGCAGGGGTTCAGGGTGGTCCCAAGGCAGGCGTTCCCATCCCAGCTCTGTTTGACTTTCTCTGTGTGACCTTTGGCTGAATCACTTCTTTATAGGCATGCCTTTTCCCTACCTGTAAATTGAGGGTTGGACTATATCAGTGGTTTAGCGGTTTATATCCTGTTTTGTTTTTCTTTTTTAAATAACTTAGCCCCTAAACGCTATGTTTAAAGCAGGGGGTCTCAGACTGACTCCTCTGGGACTGCTTAGGATCTGCAGATGTGTTTCATTTGGCCAGAACGGTGTTTTTAAAAACCTGTGAATGGCTTCACATGGGGCATGCTCTCATCAGTGTGCCACGGGCCTCAGCACTCCCTGAGCTTACAACCTGCCTGCCTCACATGAAGTTACCTGCCTGGCCTCTAAAGGCACAGCGTAAAAGAAGTAAAGGTAGCTAAAGTGAGTGTGTGTGACGTGTGACGACCTGGAGCACAGCCCACTCCATGACCCCTCAGCCCAGACAGGAGCCTGATCATGCAGAGCAGTGTTTGACAGCATCTGGGTTAGGTGGCTGCTGAGGGCCCTCCAGGTGTGACATTTATCCTTTGCTGGCTCAGACTCTAGCAGATCACCCAGGAGAAGAAGAGAGAAGTTCTGGCTAAGGTCTCAGGCTTTGGGCCTGTATCAAAACTATTCCTATCTCCCCACTCCTGTCTGGGGTCATAATGTTTTGATTGTTCAGCCTTTCAGACCCCCACTGGCATGCCATATGGAACGGTGAACTTGCTTCATGGTGTGAACCTGGGAGAGACCCCTGTCACATGTACGGCAGGGATTGGGACCTTCATTGTGGAATTTGCCACCCTGAGCAGCCTCACTGGTGACCCCGTGTTCGAAGATGTGGCCAGAGTGGCCCTGATGCGCCTCTGGGAGAGCCGGTCAGATATTGGGCTGGTAGGTTGGCTGCCGCCCTTCCTGTTTGAGTCAAGTTCGCCACCTTAACCCCCACTTACAAGGCCCAGGTCTCTGAGCAAGAAGTTGCAATTGAGCCAAGGGACTCTTAGGATGACCTTGGGAGTGGTCCAGGATTTGGGCTCAGGATACTAAAAGTAGACCAAGCCCCCAATTCAAGTTTTGCACAGAGGGGAAGAGAGCATGAGAGCACATTTTCTGGGAGGGATTAAGGGTTGTGTTAAGCTTTGACCCCTTGAGATTCTCTGATTTCTAGGGAGGGGGTCATATACTTCATGCCCCTGACTCTGACTCAGTGGGTGACCTTAGGTCATCAGCTCATCTGCCTTTCATTTTTAGCATCTGTCTGTATTCGTAAAACTGTGTTTCCAGTTATGAGAGATGTTGAGTGGATATTCCATGGAAAAATGATTCCTGGACAATTAAGTTAGGGGAATAGTACATGTGATTTCCTTTTTTTGGAGAGTTATAATGAACATGAGCATTTCATTTGAAAGTCTTAATAAAAGAATTAAAAAAAAGAATACATGAGCAGAATAAAGGTTATGAAATCCTGCAGTAAAGAAATCTATTTAACATTGCTTAGCTCGACATTTCCCAAACTTACGTGACCCCAGAGCTTCCCTTTCTCCTCCAATACCTGTGACCCATGGAAATTGAACATATTTTGGACCAGATGATCTCTAAGGTTGGTTTCAGCTCCTAAGCAGGATAATCCAATGAGACTAACAGTAATTGAGCCAAAGCTACCCAGGAAATAACACTGGAGTTAGTCAGAACTAGATTCAAACCCTGGCCTTGCTACATCGAAACTGTGTGACTCTGAGCAAGTCACTCAACCTTTCTGGTTCAGTTACTTTAGCAGTAACATTAATATATTAATACCAACTTTGCTGAGTCATTATCACTTATGAAGACTGTGTTTGAAAGTGATTAAGGTCCAGGCACATTTTATGCAAAGCCTGGTGCTAATTCAGCTTAAAAAGTGAAGCTCGTGTGAGGAATCCTTGCAAATTCCTTCAGAAGGTGCCACTCTGGAGAACTATAGTAACTCCGTGAGTAATCCCAACACAGGCAGGTTTTCCTCTAGTGCTGGAACCGTAGTAGACTGTGTTGGTGCCCTGCCCATGTCCTCTTGACCTTTGTCATTTCCACATACAGTGGCCCATCTTCCAACTGCCATTGCCTGTGCCTCTTTGCCTGTGGGCCTTCTCTGGTGCCTGGAGCCTGCTCTGCTTGCCTTTGGCTGGAAGTCAGGACTTAATGCCACCCACGAGCAGTTGTCAACCAGTGACAGATACTGATGGGAGTTTGTGGATAAACATTGCAGTTCCCCACCTCTTGGGTGGAATCATTCCGAGGCTTGGGCTCTGCACTGAATCCCGGCACTCCCCAGCAGGATTAAACTCCATTTCCCACAAGGGATACTGGCTTGATCACACAGCCCTTATGAGCCACCTCCCCTTTCCTTCCTCGCTTTCTCCCTGCTCCACTGGTGTTTCCAGGGACTCACGTTCCAAATCAATTACTTTCAGTCTGCCTTGCTGAGGGTGTGCTCATGGGAGAGATGAAACTAACACAGAACAGTTAGCTGTTTCTTAGAGAACCAGTTATCAGCTTCCATGAGGGTCTAAGTTATATGAAAAATACATCTCTTCATTTGAATCTTTAACAATTTGTTTTAAAAAGGCTTTACAGTCACATGGTTCAAAAGTCAAAGGATATAGAAAAAGGTCTCAGTGACTGGTGAAGTCCCCTTTGGGCCCTGTCCCCCAGCTATCTGGTTCCTCTCCTTAGAAGCAACTGCTCTATCAGCTTCTTGGGTGTCCTTCCTGAGTTAATTTATGGAAATATGGAAAGTTTGTCTTGTTTCTTTAGATACTGGAATCACATGCTGAGAAGTCCGAAACAGATTGTGGGAACACCATGTCCTCACCCATCTCATGCTCACCCTGGGCACGCCATAAACACCCAAATCATTTTTCTTTTTCATTTTTTGCCCAGTGTGTATAACTAAGTCCTCATAAATGTGCATGAGTGCATCTCTACCACACAGATGCACGGAAAGGCTGGCCATGATCTGGGCTTGTACCCTCCCTCCCGTCACCTGCAGATCTCCCAAAAAGCACTGGGGGCCTGCTTTGCACCTTACTGGGCAGTCAGAGGGATGGGTAGATCCTTCTTTGGCCTTGGGCCCTCTCTTGGGACAATGTTTCTCTCTCCTAGGTCGGCAACCACATCGATGTGCTCACTGGCAAGTGGGTGGCCCAGGACGCAGGCATCGGGGCTGGCGTGGACTCCTACTTTGAGTACCTGGTGAAAGGAGCCATCCTGCTTCAGGATAAGAAGCTCATGGCTATGTTCCTAGGTAAAAAGGGCAGGGTAAGGGGATTCCCCGTGAGTTTTGCTGTCCATGTATAGTTTGTTTATAACTTTCACTTGCTTCCAAGTGTCTACAGAATCAATTCTGAATGCCTGAGTCTGCATTCAAAGCCGTTATGGACATACACTGCCCACTTGATGCCTGCTGTACATCTTCATGTCTTTCTGCAGGAGCCAACTGAAGCACGCTGTGTTCTCTGTTTGTGGCTCTGGATTTCTTATCTCCTGGCCATTGCACATGGTGTTTTGTTTGCCTATAGTACCTTTTTTCCTGTTTTCCTGTGTCCAAATTCTATTCATCTTTCAAAGCCCCGCTAAATGTCACCATGCCCAGGAAGTAGCTTGATCCTTCCTCAGAACTTAGAGCCGTCAGCATCTTTCTTGCAATCAGCTGTCATCAACTGTTACAGCTTTATGAAATGATTGCAGAATCCATGCCTTATTCATCCTTGTATTTCCCACAATGCTTTGCCCGAGGTAGGTAATAGATTAATGTCTGCTGAATAAATATATCTTACCCTCCAGGCCCTTAGACACTAGTAATACCGAGGAATTATTGGGCACCAAATAATGATTGTTGTTATGGCTACAGTAGTCTCCCTTATCCACGATTTCACTTTCCATGGTTTCAGTTACCCACAGTCAACCAAGGTACAAAAATAGTTGAATACAGTCCAATGAGATATTTTGAGAGAGGGAGAGAGACCACATTCACATAACTTTTATCACAGTATATTGAAAGTATATATAATTGTTCTATTTTATTATTAGTTATTGTTGTTAATCTCTTACTGTGACTAATTTTATACGTTAAACTTTATCATGGGTATGTATATATAGGAAAAGATATCGTACAGTCATGTGTTGCTTAACGACAGGGATATGTTCTGAGAAATGCAGTGTTAGGCGATTTCATCCTTGTGTGAACATCACAGAGTGTACTTACACAAACCTAGATGGTATAGCCTACTATACACCTGGGCTGTATCCTATGGCTCCTAGGCTACAAACCTGTACAGCATGTACTGTACTGAATACTGTGGGCAACTGTAACACAATGGTAAGTATTTGTATGTCTAGACATATCTAAACATAGAAAAGGGACAGTAAAAGTATGGTATAAAACGGGTCCCCAACCTATGGTGAGTTGTATATATATTTCATTATATATTACAATGTAATAATAATAGAAATAAAGTGCACAATAAATGTAATGCACTTGAATCATCCTGAAACCATCCCCCACCTCCCTGGTCCGTCTTCATGGAAGACAAATTATCTTCCATGAAAACAGTCCCTGGTACCAAAAAGGTTGGGGACTGTTGGTATAAAAGATAAAAAATGGTATGCCTATATAGGGCACTTACCATGAATGGGGTTTGCAGGACTTGAAGTTGCTCTGGGTGAGTCAGTGAGTCAGTGGTGAGTGAGTGTGAAGGCCTAGGACATTACTGTACACTACTGTAGACTTTATAAACCCTGTGCGTTTAGGCTACACTAAATTTATTTAAAAAATTTTTTTCTTTCCTTCATAATAAATTAACCTTAGCTTACTATAATTTTTAACTTTATAACCTATTTAATTTTTTTTAACTTTTTGACTCTTTTGTAATAACACTTAGCTTAAAGCACAAACACATTGTATAGCTGTACAAAAATATTTTCTTTATATCTTTATTCTATACTCCTTTTTCTATTTAGATTTTTTTCTTTTCTTTTTACCTTTTAAACTTTTTTGTTTAAAACTAAGATACAAATACACACATTAGCCTAGGCCTACACAGGGTCAGGATCATCAACATCACTGTCTTTCACCTCCACATCTTAGCCCACTGGAAGGTCTTCAGGGGCATGCATGGAGCTGTCATCTCCTATGAAAACAACGCCTTCTTCTGGAATGCCTCCTGAGGGACCTGCCTGAGGCTGTTTCACAGTTAACTTTTTTTTAAAAATAAATAAAAGGAGCACACTCTAAAATAATAATAAAAAGTCTTGTATAGTAAGTAAACATATAAACCAGTAATATAGCTTTTTATTATCACTATCAAGTATTGTATACTGTACATAATTGTATGCGCTATACTTTTATATGACTGGCAGGGCAATAGGTTTGTTTATACCAGCATCACCACAAACACATGAATTTTGTGCTGTGATGTTACGACGCCTATAATGTCACTAGGCAGTAGAATTTTTCAGCTCTATTATAACCTTATGGGACCACCATCATCTATGCAGTTTGTTGTTGACCAACATGTTGTTCTGCAGCGTGTGACTGTATACATACTGTTCAGTACTAATCATGGTTTCAGACAGCCACTGGGGGTCTTGGAACATATCCTCCGAGAATAAGGGGGACTACTGTGCTATTCATTTATTCAACAAATATTTATTGAGTACCATTTACATGCCAAACACTGTGCCAAGTTCTGAACGTAAACTGTTTCATTTAATCCTCACAACACTATTTAAGATGAACTTATTTGCATGTGTATTTTGTGCTTTGTTCATTCAGGTAATATTTTTTGTGCATATTTATTATGCATTGTCCTAGTGTTGGGGATTCTGCAATGAACTAAGCAAAGTCCCAGCCCTCATGGATTTACAATCTAGGGAAGAGGTATGAAGTGTAAATTCCAGTTCCTAGTAGAATGTAAGCTTTATGAGGGCTAGATTTTGTCTTGTTTACAATCTTATAGGTGCCTGGCACCTAGTAGGTGCTCAGCAAATATTTGTTGAGTAAATAAATAACTGAACAGTCCCACAAGGTATATAACATTACTTTCCCCATTTTATAGATAATAGGACTGAGGCTTAAGAGGGAAAAACTTGCCCACGGTCACA
The DNA here is from genome assembly GCA_023783475.1 of Daubentonia madagascariensis. Classification (NCBI taxonomy): domain Eukaryota; kingdom Metazoa; phylum Chordata; class Mammalia; order Primates; family Daubentoniidae; genus Daubentonia; species Daubentonia madagascariensis. Next base: position 18,928,545 of record JAKFHU010002136.1, on the reverse strand, counting down.
ACTAGCAAATGGTAAAGCCAGGGCTGGAATTTGGGCCTAGAAGTTTGACGCTAGAACCCATGCTCCTTTCGTCTGTTTGCCTCATTGCATCCTAGTCTGCTTTGAGGCTAGGCCATCACATGATGATCTTTCAAAAGCGTAAGTCCTTACTTCTGCTGTCAAGGGCTGCCTTTGTCTCCCTGATCACTCACATGTCCATTATCCTATCTCTCCACTGCAGAGTATAACAAAGCCATTCGGAATTACACCCGCTTTGATGACTGGTACCTGTGGGTGCAGATGTACAAGGGGACTGTGTCCATGCCAGTCTTCCAGTCCTTGGAGGCCTACTGGCCTGGTCTTCAGGTAGGAAAGATCAAAGAGGGTGACCATTTTTCTATGGAACTGACAAAGCAAGCTCATTCTGAAGTGCAAGTCAAATAAGGTACTTTAGTTGCTTGAGTACTTTTTTTGGAGGGGCAGGTTAGGGATGGAAGAGAGACCTAGAGTGAATTAGGCAGATTTAAGATTCTGCCTGTCTGTAATCCTAGCACTCTGTGAGGCCGAGGCAGGAAGACTGCTTGAGCTCAGGAGTTCTAGACCAGCCTGAGCAAGAGCAAGACCCCGTCTCTACAAAAAATGGAAAAATTAGCTGGACGTGGTGGCACACAGCTGTAGTCCCAGCTATTTGGGAGGCTGAGGCAGGAGGATCACTTGAGCCCAGGAGTTTGAGGTTGCAGTGAGCTGTGATGATGCCACTGCACTCTAGACCAGGCAACAGAGCGAGACTCTGTCTCCAAAAAAAAAAGGTTTTGCCAAACTGAATTTTCCAAGGGGAGCTTTAAGGTTTCAGGAACCGAGCTTCCAGTTTACCATGGAATATTGTACTACTTAAAATAAAGCATCTTTCCAGGCTGGGCAGGAACAGCTCTGGCAATAGCTGTTTCTCTACTGGGCATCTCTGTCCAATCTCATTCCTAACAGTGGGTGTGAAGAGGGGCGGTGGGTGGCCCACGCTGCTCTGCCACCATCGTTAGTTTTTCCGTTGCATGATGTGTCTGAGAGAATTGCAGCTGGAAGGGATCTTAGGGCCTAATTTACCCTCTAGGTGTTGCAAAATATTACATGAACCAAAATGTTTTTGTAATCTAGGTGTGGTTTTTTTTAATTTTAAGAAAAGGTAATAACATGTAGATGGTAGTAAATTTTCAAAGCACAGAAGGGAATATGGTAAAAAGTAAGTCTTGAGCCCCTACCCCCTGACCCTCTTCCCAGTCCAGGCCCTACTATCAGTTTTCTGTATATCCTTCCAGAACACCAATACATATAATAAATATGTGTATATTGATATTCCCTTTTTTCTTTACTTAGATAGGAACATATTCTTTGGAACCTTTTTTCTTCACTGAATTTATGGACATTATTCTTTATCGATAGTGTACACATAGATCGGTTTTACTCTGTCACCCAGGATGGAGTGCAGTGGTGTGATCACAGCCTCCAACTGCCGGGCCCAAGAGATTCTCCTGCCTCAGCCTTCCAAAGTGCTGGGATTACATATGTGAACCACCACACCCAGCCCATTCTACCACTTTTGACCTACAAAAATGGCAATATCATATGTTTTAGCCTTTATATGGTTTTTTAAAAAAATCACATAATGCTCTTTCATCAAAAGCTATTTTTAATTGTCTCTCTACTGACAATTTGACCAGTTCCTCTCAATTGTTTGAAAGCAGAGAATTGAAAACCATCTGATTTGCCAAAGAAGTTGTTACCCAACAGTTGGGAGTCATTCATTGTCTTAACACTTACATTAGTATTTTAAATTTAGCCTAGTTTAGTGCTAAGGAAGTTCTTAAACCCCAGGGCAGTGTTCCCCAGAAAGGTTAGAGGTTGTGGGTAGGTACACTGTGCTTCTGTGTAATGGCAGAAGGGCAATTGTGAAAGCGACAGTGAGAACGGACAGCCTGTCTTTGTGTTACAAGCATGTTTTCAGGCAGATTCATTTTTAGGAAGGTTGAGGATCTGGAAATCTATTTCCTTAAAACTATTTGTGATGACATTCCTTTTGGAAGACCCTGTACAACCCAGTTACAGAACTGATCACACCCGGACCCTGCTTAATTCCTTTTCTATGGATGTTCTCCAAGAAAATAATTCAAGAGGGAAAGTTGCAACTTATATACAAATTTCCCAGCGGCAAAGTTGATGACAAAGAAAAACTAGAAATGATCCAAGTGCCTAATAACAGAGGAACAAATAAATGATTATATTTTGACGGAATGGATTATTAGATAACTTTAATTTTAAAATGAACTAAGGCCAGGCACAGTGGCTCACGCCTATGATCCTAGCATTCTAGGAGGCCAAGGCAGGAGGATCACTTGAGCTCAGGAGTTCGAGACGAACCTGAACAAGAGCAAGACCCCATCTCTACCAAAAATAGAAAAAATTAGCCGGGTGTGGGGGCACACACCTGCAGTCCCAGCTACTCGGGAGGCTGAGGCAGGAGGATCGCTTGAGCCTGGGAGTTTGAGGTTGCAGTGAACTATGATGACGCCAGTGCACTCTAGCTGGGGTGACAGAGTAAGACTCTGTCTCCAAAAAAAAAAAATTGACTAAGTAGACTTTACAACAACAAAAAATACCTATTAAATACCCATTATAGTACGTATACATGCGTTACAACTCTATAAAATTTTGGACTTGTATGTTAAGGAACAGAAGACAATAAAGTTATATAGTAAATGGCGGATACTATAGGATTAAGAAGATATTTATCTTTTTATTCCTGTATGTTTTTAAAAATATGTAACTTGAAATAAAGTGAAAATTGGAATAGTAGATATCAGAGCTATTGTATCTGGGTGGTAGGGTTAAAGGAGACTTTTTAATGCCCTTATTTGCCAAATTTCCTAAAATAAAAATATAAAAATAAGAAAGACAGAGGGCTTGATAATGAAAGGGTTCCATCACAGTTTGAAATTTGTGTGCTTCATTATGGAACTTTTTCTGATTTTACTAGGGCTCCTGGGTTATTCCTCTGTGAGGTTATAACAACACTAATAGCTAACATTTATTAAATGTCTGTTCAGTGTCTGGTAGTTGTCTGGCACACAAAGGTGATAAATTCAATCAATTAAATTCATAAGATGAAAGAATAATTTATGGGCCAGACACTTTGCACAGAATCATCACAACATGCTGAGATGAATGTTGTTCGTAGATGAAGAAAGGAGGCTTAGAGATGTTCAATTGGTCCATTCATGTCCTCAGCAAATATTTGAAGGCCTTCTATGTTCCATGAAATTTATGGAAGAGGAGACACAAAGAAAAATGTAAACAGACAAATACATAAAGTAATGCATTGCAGTGCAGGAAACAAATAAGAGGCTGACATAGAGAAATTGGATGGGGACCACTTTACACAGGGTGTTCAGAGGAGGCCTTTCAGAAGTGGTGATACTTAAGCTGAAATTTGAAGGGTAAAGAGTTGGGGCTCATTAGATGTTCTGGGAGAGGAAACAGCATGTGTAAAGGCCCTGAGGCAGGAAAGAGTTGGGTGCTTATCAGAAATGAAGAAAAGCAGTGTGTCCACAGTCCAGGAAAGGAAAAGCCCAATCTCTGGAAGGTCAGCAGTGACCAGCCTGTGCAGGGCCTCGAGGGCCATGGTGAGGCATCTTGACTTCATGCTGAGCCCAAGCAAAGCCACTGGGGTCTGGTGTATGTAGTGAGATGGCAACTCTGGCCACCTCAGGGAGCGCCAAGAGGGCACATGGTGGGACCAGCGAGGAGGGCTTTGAGGTCATCCCAATGGGAGATCCTGGTGACCAGGTGGTGGCTCTGGAGATAAAGAGAGAAAAATCTTGATGACGTGGAGATGGAATTAGCAGCAGTAGCTGATGGAATGGATGTGGGGCTGGGGGAGAAGGGAGGAGTCAAGAATGATGACCAGGTTTTTGGCCAGAATAACTGGGTGGACAGTGGTGCCATTTACCAAGAAGGGTGAGCAGTGAGAGTAGGGGGGCAACTTTGTGGGAAAGTGAGGGAACCAAGAATTTTGTTTGGGAAATGTCAAGCTTGTTCTATCCGTGAGACTTCCAGTGGGATGTCAAGGTCAGCTATTTCCCTGTGAGCTCATATTAATAGTGATGGCTACTTAGCAATAGCTAATAAAATTATAAATGCATGTATCCTCTGACCCAGCAATCCTAATTCTGAAAATTTATCTTACAGATACTCTTTGCATATGTTTGAAGTCATATATGTACAGGGTTATTTATTGCAGCATCGATTGTTGGAAACAAGCCAAATAACTACTAATAGGGAACTGATTAAATTATGGTCTGAGCAATGGGATACTATATAACTGCATAAATAGGGAGAAGGAGCTCTATGTACTTACATGAAAAAAAAACAGGATATATTGTTAAATGCATAAAGGAAAGTGCAAAACAGTATATTTAATAGGCTATTTTTAGTGCAGGGAAAATAATATATACTCATTTTTGCTTATATTTGCATAAAGAAACTCTGAAACTAATGAAACTAATGAAAATGGTTATCTGTTGAGGGGGTAGGGCGGAAATGAGACTTAGCATTGTCAACCTTTTCCCTATTTTTAGAATTTTGAACTGGCTGGCTGAATTCAAAAACTGTTAGTAGTTAACATTGACTGTGGAGGTCCAGAGATACAATTTCTGTTCCTTCCAACAAGGTATGAGGTAGGTGTTGTGTTTTACATCTTCTTGACGAGGCTCAGAGAAGTTAAGTGTCTGGCTCAGGGCCATGGAGTGAGTAAAGGCAGACCCAGGGTCTGATTAAAGGCCTTCTTGGCTCCAAAGGCTTTGCTTTGTCTTTTCCCTGAGGTTGTCTGTGGGTTTTTAATGCCTGGTGTCTGCCTGCCTGATAGCCACTTCTCTCCAACAGAGCCTAATTGGAGACATTGACAATGCCATGAGGACCTTCCTCAACTACTACACCGTATGGAAGCAGTTTGGGGGACTCCCAGAATTCTACAACATTCCTCAGGGATACACAGTGGAGAAGCGAGAGGGCTACCCGCTGCGGCCAGGTGAGCAGCATCTCTGGCTCTCCACCAGCCCGCAGGCTCTAGTTCCTCAAACCCCAAACCCTCACGTCTCTGCAGGGCTCCATGATCCACAACTGCTCATGAGCCCATTTTTTCCCATCTGATCCTTCCAGGGGCTCTGGATGGTTTTCCTACTAGGAATTAATTATCCCCATATTTTCAGATATGGAAACTGAGGCCAAGTGGGTCTGTCAAGTGCAGGAGTCAGGACTGGAACCCAGGTCTCCTAACTGCGTCTTATGCTATTTCAAATTGGGAAATGAGAGAGGAGAGAAAAAGTCAGATTGACTCCTAAATCCGTGGGTGAGATAAATTATGCTTCTATAGCATGGAATGTTAGAATTTTGGGACCGACCTTAGGAATCAGCTAGTCTCATCTGCCTCCCTGTTTGCAGCTCAGAATCAAGAAAGGGACAACACACTAGGTACTGCCTGAAGTTCCTTTCCAACTTTGATGTCCTCTGATTCACTTCAGGAAAGTTGAAAACTGTGAGGAGGGGAAGAGGGCAGGGGAAGGAAGCTTAGTCAGCACACACAGTCATCCCCCGCCCCAAAATAGGTCACGGTACCATTGTATTAGACCCTTCCCACCTTCCCACCTGAATTGCCCTTTGGCTGTGGGACAGGCCTTCCTGGTGGCTTCTGCCCATCCTGCTGTCCTCTACCCCGTTTCCTTCCTCCTCTAGGCCAAGCGATTATTATAGCAATTGTGGAGGGGAACAGAAGAGGGAGTGAAACACAAGCCCGAAGAGCTAATTAGTCACTGACTCCTTAGAGGCTGCTGTGCTTGGCAGTTCCCGTGCCTTTGTTCTCATGGCACTTCTGTTTAAAGAGAAACTCTGAGAAGGTATCATATCTAGTGTTACCAATAGATAAAATGAAGATCAGAGCTTCGGACTAAATGTAAGACAGGCTTGTGCAATCTCAGGATTAGAGGAAAACTGAGAAGTCTTCTAACTGAAATCCTCCTGTCAAGTGCTTATCTAGTCTATGCTTAGTTACCACCAGTGACAGGGAGATTACTACTTACAGAGGCAACGTGTTCCATTTGCAGGACAGGCTGGCAGGAAGGCATTGTGGAAAGTAAGGCACCACCATCAGGATCCAGGAGTGCCTTAGCCCAGCCACCCTTCCTATCCCAAAATGATACAAAATGGGAGACAAGGTACTACTCTATCACTGGATTGGCCAGTGCCTTATGCTTTAGTGCATGTCTCTGGTCAGCAGAGTTGGAGCACCGAGCCGAGCCTAAAGGCCTCTGAGGAGCTGGGTGTGGTGGTACGTGTCTGTAGTCCCAGCTGCTCAAGAGGCTGAGGTAGGAGGATTGCTTCAGCCCAGGAACTCAAGACTGCAGTGAGCTATGATGACGCCGCTGCACTCCAGCCTGGGTGACAGAGTGAGACCCTGTCTCTAAAAGAAAAAAAGGCTTCTGAGAGCCTTTACTTCCCCCTAAGTCCAAATCTAAATCTTGAGCTGTCAACTTCCTCTAGAGAGTCGGTCAGATGTACAGAAAAGTAAAACAATAACTAGCATAATCTGGAGGCCTGTGTGTGAGGAAGAGAAACAAGATGGTTGGCCGTGGGGGCGCTGACCCCACCAGCTGCTAGAAGCAGAAGGGGAGGCCTCCCACGACAGCACTGTCTTTTCCGCCTTTGAACACGCACAGTGTGTGTTCATCTACCAGTGAGTGTGCCCCAGTCTGTGTCTTAGGATATGAGCAGTTCAATTAGCAATTGTCCAGAGGCTTGTGGGGTGAGGGGAGGGGGAAGTAGGAGAGAGTTAGGGAAGTAGGCAGAGACCTTTGCTCTAAAGTAAGAACTAGAGTTTGCAGTAATAAGAGGGAGAGAAGTGCTGATCAAAGCCAGGAGGAAGCAGGACAGGAGAAGTTCAGTGGGAGATGTTGAAATAGGGAGGGAAGAGGGATTCTTTCCTCTTCGAGAAAAGGTGGGTGAAGAAGTCGAAACGCATACTGAGCTGTAGCTTCCACCCACTGTGAGGCTACCCTAGTCAACTCTTTCTTTTCCATAACAGTTCTTTAGGTATTTGAAAGCAATAAACACATTTCCCTGGGTTTCCTTTTCTCCAGAATAAATATGTTCATCCGGACCCACTCCTGTGGGCAAATACTCATCTTAAGACAGGGCCATGTCAGAACATCAAATTCCAGTTGTGGCATAAAATAGGACAAGACGTCACCTTATTCTGGGCACAGGGAACTGATGACTGCATGTTTATTAGATTCAGGGTTGGCTCTTGGATATCTTAACCTTCATTTTTTGTCCATCCCATCTCAAAAAGAGCCTTTTAATGGTAGGCTCATACTCTTCTTTTTAAGTTTTAGGATTAGGCTAGGCTGTGGGTGACAGAAAAAATTAGTAGCTTAATTAAGATAGAAATTTATTTCTCTCATGTTCTGAGCTTATAAGGCTCTCCGTGGTGTCCTTAACCCCACCCAGCTGCCGGGAATAGTTGTTAGTCTAGGCAGTCATGTTCTTGGCTGAAGTCAGGGACGCTGCTACTTAGGAGGAAGGCGGGAACAGATACTGGGAAATAGGCAGCAGCCTCTGCCACGTTCCCTATCCCAGAGCCTGGCCTCCGTTCTCTCCCTTTGGGAGGGAGTCCCTGGTCAGCCTTAAAGCTGGTCTCCACTGAGCTTTAGGCTTTGGGTACATTGGCTCTGAAAACTCTGAGTTGGGTAAGATAGCCCATGTTCCCCCTAGTTAGGACCCTACGGACTAGGTGTGGCGGGGCGGAGTCCCTCACTGCCCCAAGTGGGCCCCAAGCCATCCCTGCACAGCACTGGGTAAGGAGGTGCTTTGAACTTTGCAGAACTCATTGAGAGTGCGATGTACCTCTACCGGGCCACAGGGGATCCCACCCTCTTGGAACTCGGAAGAGATGCTGTGGAATCCATTGAAAAAATCAGCAAGGTGGAATGTGGATTTGCAACAGTAAGTGTTTCTGTGGGCCCAAGAATTGGGAATGGTCTCCGCTTGCTGCTGAAGAGCCTCATCAAGGGTGGAGCTTTGGGAATTCTGGAATATTAGCACTAGAGGGGCCTTGGAGATGTATATAACCCCTTTATTTTTTAGATGGGGAAACTAAAGAACAGAGAAGTTATGAGCTTTGCTAAGGGTGAGTTTTGTGAACAGTTTTGTGAGAGGACTTATAAAATGGATTTTAAGAAGGGAAATGCAGAGTCCCACAGGCCTGTATTCAAACCTGGGGCTTCTTAACAGTCCTACCGGTCTTATAGGTGTTTATTGAATGTCTTTCACATGCCAGGTATTAATATTATGCTACGCCCCAGGGTTATAGTGGTGAAGAAAGACCAAGACCCTGCTCTCATGGAGCTTACATTTTAGTAGGAAAAGTGATGAATGTGTATCTGGGAGACAGAAAGGCCGGTGTGGCCAGAGTGGAGTAAGCAAGGAGGAAAGCGGGAAGAGATAAGGTCGCAGAGATAGGCAGGGTCTAGACCATGTAGGGCTTCATGTAAGCCGTGTAGGAGTTTGGATTTTGTTCTACTTGAAATGAGAAGCCTTGGTAGGATTTACAGCACAGTGGTGACATGATCTGATTTCTATTTTAGAAAGATCACTCTGGCAGCTCTGTGGAGAATGGATTGAAAGGGTCAAGGGTAAGAGCTGGCTGGCACAGTGGCTCATGTCTATAATCCCAGCACTTTGGGAGGCTGAGGCAGAAGGATCTCTTGAGGCCAGGAGTTCAAGACCAGCCTGGGCAACATAGCAAGACCCCATCGCCACAAAAAATTTAAAAAATTAGCCAAGCATGGTGGCGTGCACCTGTAGTTCCAGCTACTCAGGAGGCTGAGGCAGGAGGATCGCTTGAGCCCAGGAGTTTGAGGTTGCAGTGAGCTATCCTGATACAACGGCACTCTAGCCTGGGTGACAGAGTGAGACTCTGTCTCAAAAAAAAAAAATAGAAAAAAGAAAATAGTCTGAATAGTCTGGAAGGAAATGCCCTGAAAAGCCTACAGAGTTTGTGTTAGGGCATGAGATTTTTCAAAAAACAAAAAATTGCTTTTGCAAAATTTTGTAATGTGATTATGTCATGTGTAATGTATATTAAGTAAAATATAGATAAAATCGAGATATGTATTTTTAAAGAGAAGACCTATATGTGTAGGAAAAAAATAAAGCAATGATGTGTTTTGGGTTCAAATATGTTGTATTCTGTGGAAGGTCACAGTGATAAGCCCATTGGGGCCGCCTTAGGAATGCTAGATGTATTTCCATGAAAATGAAGCCCTTTGGAGGCCTTCCAAGGTGAATGATAGGAGCAGGCATCTGACTTTTGTCAAACAGGGCAAGAGAATAACAAGTCTGGTATGTCAAGTCCATATTTGAGTCACATTTTTTGTGCAAGATAGATGTCCACCGAGAATGAGTTTTAATTAAAAATGTATTGCTAATTTTGAGAAGCTAGATTAAACGTTTGTAGTAAGTAGTCTTGCTCATCCATGCCTGTAGACTCAGTTGAGATTTTCTAAATAAGACTCCTTATTAGTTGTTTACAATAGCAAGAACTTGGTAACCACATTAATGCCCATCCAGGGAGGATGAGCTAAGTAAATGATGATACATTTCTATAGTGCAATACTCTGCCATCATTAGAAGGGATGATTAGGTCTGTGGTTATAGATAGGAGATTGTTATGTCATGTGGGAAGATCCAGGGGGACCTTTCTGATGAGACAGCATTTGAGCAGAGATCTGCAGGAAGAGAGGGAGCAAGCTATGAGGATATCTGGAGGAAGAGTGCTCTGGGCTGAAAGACAGACAAGTACAAGGAACCTGGGGTGGGAGTGTACCGTGCTAACTCAGGGAACAGAGAGGCATGTGCCGGGAACTGCAAGAGCAAGGATTAGAGGGTAAGAGATGAGAGCCAGGAGGGAGCAGGGGCGGATCTGGTGGGCCATGGTAAGGACTTGTGCTTTCAGCCTGTGTGACATGGGGTGTCAACAGGGAGTTTGGAGTAGAGAAGTGGCAGGTAAGACGTAGCTGTGAATACACTGCAGGGTTAAGGATGGAAGCCGGAAGCCCGGTTGGAAGCTGTTATGATAATCCAGGTGAGAGATGGTGGTGGCTTGGAACAGAGTGAAGCTCTGAAAAGTTAAGTGATTTGCCCAAAGGCCCTCACCTGCTTAGTGGCAGAGCAGGAATTAGTATGGGGGTTGCCTGACCCTTACTCTCAAACTGTGATGCTGTTCTGACTTGCTTCCTTCTCCCACTTGGCAGATCAAAGATCTGCGAGACCACAAGCTAGACAACCGCATGGAGTCATTCTTCTTGGCCGAGACCGTGAAATACCTCTACCTGCTGTTCGATCCGACCAACTTCATCCACAACAATGGCTCCACCTTTGACACAGTGATCACCCCCTATGGGGAGTGCATCCTGGGGGCCGGGGGGTACATCTTCAACACGGAAGCTCACCCCATCGACCCCGCCGCCCTGCATTGTTGCCGGAGGCTGAAGGAAGAGCAGTGGGAAGTGGAAGACTTGATGAGGGAGTTCTACTCTCTCAAACGGAACAGGTCGAGATTTCGGAAAAAGACTGTGAGTTCGGGGCCATGGGAGCCCCCAGCGGGGCCAGGAACATTATTCTCACCTGAAAACTATGACCAGGTGAGGGAGAAGAAGCCTGCCAAGCAGAAAATCCCACTTCTCAGCTGCCCTAGCCAGCCCTTCACCTCTAAGTTGGCTTTGCTGGGACAGGTTTTCCTAGACTCCTCATAACCACTGGATGATTTTGTATTTTTATTTTTTTTGAGACTAAACTATAATAATAAATCTGCTTTTGGCTATCATGTTTTATATATTAGACTATTTCATACAATTTCGTTGAAAGAAAGGGTCTGTGACTAGTAACAATTGTGAGTCTAGTTTATTTTTCTCATATAGTTGGAGAAACAGCTAAACCCAAATTTAGCTGGCTCCAAAGGCCCCAAGGGTCGATAGATGAATCTCTCTTCCTTTTTTGGGGTCTTTGGGGAGAGGATTGTTATAATCCTTTGGTAGTTCTTGCTTCAACCTGTGCTTCTGCCCTTTAGTCAACATCTATCCATCTGTCCTTCCAGGCAACAAAAATTTATTAAGCACCTTTGGGTGCCAGCCATAACCCTAGAGGTTCAGCAGTGAACAAGGCAAACAGTTTTTGTTCTTGTGGAAACTACATTCTGGCACAGAGAAATAAACTGGTAAATATACAAAATAACACTGTGATCAGTTCCATGAAGAAAACAGGGCACTGTGCTGGAAAATCATGGGGGAAGGGTTAAGTTACCCTAGATAGGGTGGTCAGGGAAGGCCTCCCTGAGGAGGTGAGCTTCTAAACTTTTAATTATGTAAAATGTTAAATAAATAAAAAGGGAGAGAATAAGATAGTAACCCCTCATGTGCTCATCGCCCGACTTTAACAAACCCGGCTTCAAAGATGGTGGACTCACAGCCAACCTTATTTTATTTACAGCCACACTAGATTATTTAGACTCCCAAACACTTCATTCCTAAAAGTATTTCAAAATGCATTTCAAAGCACAGCTACAGAAATGAATAATTATTCCTTAGTATCTTCAAATATCGTTAATGTTCATAGTTTTTTGTTTTATAAATTGGTAGTGTAGTTTGAATCAGGATGCAGAGGGTTTACACATTTGGAATTAGATCTTACAGCTCTGACTTGTCTTCTGTTGTATAGCTGTCCTTTGTCTCTCCCTCCTTGTCTTCCCATTCTTCCCCTATTTTCACTGCAACTTGCTTGCTGAAGAAACTGAGTTGTTTTTCCCATAGATTTCCCATAGTCCGGATTTTGCTAATTGCATCCCTGTGGTGTTTAATTTGTAGCTCTGTATTTTTTTTTTTTTTTTGTAAGTTGATATTAAGATCTAGGGGCATCATCAGATTTGGATTTTCAATTTTGCTTTTATTTTTCAAGAATGCCTTATAAGCGCTGTTGTGTACTTCAATCAGGAGGCACATGATGTCTGGTTGTCTCTGTTACTAACAGCCATTTGTTGATTATTGACTAGAACCATTATTTCAACAGAGGTTACAAAATAGTGATATTCTAATTTTGCTAAACTACTGTAAAGAAAGACTTCCCCTCATCAACTACTTGGGTACCTTGAGGTAGAGTTCATTCAGGAAAGCCAAGGTAAATATTTGATTCTTTACCTTTATTTACCAGTTTCCAAAATAATGAGCAGTCCCCCTAGTATCCTCCAATGGTGAGAATGAAGGTTTTTTGTTTGTTTGTTTAATTTTTTGTAGAGGCGTGGTCTCACTATGTTGCCCAGGCTGGTCGTGAACTCCTGGCCTCAAGCAATCCTCCCACCTTGGCCTCCCAAAGTGCTGGGATTGCAGGTGTGAGCCATCATGCCTGGCTCTTTTTTTTTTTTTTAAGTACTGTGAACTCTTGGATTTAAACTCATTTGATGGTTTTCAGTCCATTCAAATTATTTTCTTTATCAGATCTCAAATTATCCCATTTCTGGCCAGTGGAAGGAAGTCTGTCTTCAAGTTAGCCGTGAATCGTAGTAACACAACGCCAGTAGTCTTTGATAACTTCCTTGCTTTCCGGTATAAAAGATGTTCCAAGCTTATCTGCTACCTTTCCTGCTGCAGCCCTGAATCAACTGTTTGTCTAAATAGCTGAGGAGGTGACTTTTAACCAGGAGCTTGTCTGGCTTTATCTGCCAACCTCATCTTTGCCCATGAACCTTGATATTCAACTGCTGATTATTTTCTGCAGTTCCAGGGCAAAACTCTGTGGCCACCTTGACAGGCAGGGATACCTCCTGGCCTCCCCTCTATTACTATGCCTCAAATAGGGACCCAGACCTGCATTTAACTCCCCATAGCACAGATAAGAACTGCCATAGCTTTTAACAAGTCTTGACTGAAAGCTGAGGCATGATGAAAGGAAATCACATCATCTAGAAGCTAACAAGTACCATTAGCTATGGCTGCTCTTAGAACCACAGTCCATCCCATTATTCAGGGCTTCTTTGTGGCTGATGTCAGCTCATCCACACACCCAAGGATACCCTTGATCATCAGTCAACACCCCAGAGTCCAGGCCGGAGAGAGGAAAGTCTTTTCTCAAACCCCACCCTCTTCCCCAACTTAGAAAGTTGTAATTTTCTATGCATGTATTGGCATGAAGTTGTCTTTTTTTTTTTCCCCCCTAGAGACAAGGTCTCACTGTGTTGCCCAGGCTGGTCTCCAACTCTTGGCCTCAAGCAGTCCTCCTGCCTTGGCCTCCTGGGATTATAGGTTTGAGCCACCATGTCTAGCCCTAAAGCTCTCATTTTAATTCTTAATATTAATTATCTATGCCTTCTCTTTTTCTTGATTAGTCTTGCCAGAGATTGTTATTTTATTGTTCTTTTTACAGGAACAAACTTTTGACTTAGTTGTTGCTGTCAATTGTATGTTTGTTGTCTATTGTACTAATTTCTGCTTTTATCTTTTTTATTTTTTTAATTTTTTTGCACTGAAATCCCAAGAAGCAATAATTTCTGCTTTTATCTTATGTCCTTCCTTCTACTTTCTTTGAGTGATTTTGCTGGAATTGCCTGTTACTGTGACAATGTGGTGTGTAGGATATCTTCCATTTGCCCCTCCAGATGTACTCTCCACCCTTTTTCATCCTGTTTTTTGCCCCAAGAGATAAATTATTCCCTGCTCTTGTAGTCCTGTATGAACTACCTTAATGGGCTCATTCTTCCTGGCTTCCAGTTGGGTCCAGCCAATGGGGGTTCCAGCCAATGGGGAGTCCAGCCAATGGAGAGTCCAGCCAATGGGGAGTCCAGCCAATGGGGAGTCCAGGCAGGAGATTGAAGAGAGAAAGTAGAGTGGGGTCAAAGGCATTTATCCCCCTGGGTGCCCCTCCTACAGGGTTGCTTCAGGCTGGCTACATCTCTCAGCTGTTCTGGATTTTTTTTTTTTTTTTTTTGGCACTATTGTCATGACTTTCAACTGAATTTTGGTTAGGAATTTGCAGTGCAGTTTTTCAGAAAGTACATAATCAGATAGGAAAATTTCAAATATGCAATAATTGTAGCATTTTAATTGAACTAGTTCAAATTGCCCTTAAGTTGATTGTTTCAAAATGCTACAAAAAACAAGAATGATAAGGTAAAAGTGACCTCAGTTGAAGGTTGCTATTTCTCTCAAGGTGGCCATCTCTACACAACTCTTTCTTTTCGGGTAATGGTTAAATTTATGTGTCAACTTGGCTGGGCCACAGGTGCCCAGATATTTGGTCAAACATTATTCTGAGTGTTTCTGTGAGGGTGTTTTTGGATGAGATTAACATTTTAATCAGTAGAGTAAAGCAGATTGCCCTCCATAATGTGAGTGGGCCTCATCCAATAAATTGGAGCCTGAATAGAACAAAAAGACTGACCTCCCTTGCATAAGAGGGCATTTTCCAGCAGACTGCTCTCAACTTCATCTGTACCATCGTCTCTCCTGGGTTTCAAGCCTGCCAGCCCACACTGCAGATTTGGACTTGCCAATCTCCATAATCCTGTAAGTCAACTCCTTATAATAAATCTCTTTCTATATATATGCACAAATCCTATTAGTGCTGTTTCATAACTCTGTCTAATTTAGTAGCCTTTCCATTCCCTTGTTCCCTTCAAGCTAGGGATAGGAATGGCTGTGCTATTACTAGCCCCAGATTACTATATTATCTCTCATGGTTCTCTAACACTCACATCTTTGTAAATCACCTCTTTATTAAACCTTCGTCTAATCTTCCTAATTTGAATGAGCCATCTGTTTCCTGTAAGGTGCCTGGCTAATACACCTAGAGACCATTGTGACTGGTATACATCCTTAATTTAAAGTTTAAAGTTAATCACATACATTAATTAGTTCAATTTCATCATTCCACAATGTATACATGTTTCAAAACAACATCTTATGCATGATAAATACTTACAAATTATATTTGTCAAATAAAAAATAAAAAATGATAATAAAGTTAATATATTTATATTCCTCCCATATGATTAAAAAACATTAGATCAGCAAGGTTGCTGGATACAAGATTAATATACAAAAATCAGCTGTGTTTTTATACATTGCAATGAACAATCCAAAAATGAAATCAAGAAAACAATTCCACTTGCAATAGCATAGAAATGAATAAATTACTTAGGAGTAAACTTAACAAAAGTAGTGCAAGACTTGTACACTGAAAACTATAAAATATTATTGAAAGAAATTTAAAAACACCTGAATAAATGGAAAAAATTCTATGTTTATAGATTGGAATATATAATATTGTTAAGATGGCATTCTGCCCAAATTGGTCTACACAGTCAATACAATCTCTCAAAATTCCAACTGCCTTTTTTAGAGAAATTGACAGGTTGATCCTAAAATTCAGATGAAGATTCGAGGGACCTAGAATAGCCAGAACAATCTTTAAAAAGAAGAACAAATTTGGAGGAATCAAACTTCCCAATTTTGAAACTTACTACAAAGGTACAATAATCAAGACAGTGTGGTACTGGCACAAGGATAGACATATAAATTAATGGAATCTAATTGAGAGTTCAGAAATAAAATCTTTAATTTATGGTCAACTGATTTTTGAAAAAAGTGCCAAGATGATCCAATAGGGAAGATTTTTAGCAAATGTTGCTGGGACAACTGGAAATCTACCTGCAATAGAAAGATTTTTGGATCCCTATCTCACACTGTATAGAAAAACTAACTCAAAATGGGTCAAAGACCTAAATGTAAGAGTTAAATCCATAAAATTCTTAGAAGAAAACATAGGTATAAACCTTTGGGACCTTGGATTAGGCAATGGTTTTTTAGATATGATGCCTAAAGCACATGCAAACAAAGAAAAACATAGGTAAATTGGACTTCCTCAAAATTAAAAACTTTTATGCTTTGTACTTCAGAGGACACTATCAAAAAAGTGAAAAAACAACCTACTGGAGAAACTATTTGCAAATTGTGTATCTGATAAGAATCTAGTATCCAGAATATACAAAGAACTTTTACAACTCAACAATGAAGAGATAGTTCAATAAAAAAATGAACAAAGAAGACAGACATTTCTCCAAAGAAGATATACAGATAGCCAATAAGCACATGGAAAGATGCTCAACATCATTAGCTATTAGGGACATGCAAATAAAAACCACAATAGGATAAAATTTCACACCAGCTAGGATGGCTTTAATAAAAAAGATGCACAAAACAAATGTAAGGATGAGGAGAATTTGAAATCTTCATACATTGCTGGTGGGAATGTAAAATGGAGCAGCTGATTTGGAAAACAGTTTGCTGGTTCATCAAAAAGTCAAACATAGGCAAGCCTGTAACTCCAGCTACTCTGAAGGCTGAGGTAGGAGGATCACTTGAGGCCAGGAGTTTGAGAACAGCCTGGGCAATATAGCAAGACTCCCATCTCTAAAAAAATTTTTTTTTCAAATTAGCTGGGCATGGTGGTGCACCTGTAGTCCCAGCTACTTGAGAGTCTGGGGCAGGAGGATTGCTTGAGCCCAGGAGTTCGAGGCTGCAAGACATGATCACATCAACTGTACTCCACCCTGAGTGATAGAGCAAGACCTCCTCTCTAAAAAAAAAGTTAAACATAGAGTCACCATATGACCCAGCAATTCCACTCATATGAAGTATGTCCACACAAAAATTTATACACCAATGTTCATAGCAGCATTATTCATAATAGCCAAAAGTGGAAACAACCCTAATATCCATCAACTTACAAATGGTTAAACAAAATGTGGTATATCCATACAATGGAATATTATTCAACCACAAAATGGAATGAAGTACTGATAAATGCTGCTGCATGGATAGATCTTGAAAATATATGCTAAGTGGAAGAAGCCAGACACAAAAGGCCACATATTATATGATTTATTTTATATAAAGTGTCCAGAATAGATGAACCCATAGAGACAGGAAGTAAATTAGTGGTTGCCAGGCACGGGGGGAGGGAGAATGAGGAGTTTCTCCTCATGGGTATGTGGTTTTTTTTTTTGGTGGGTGATTAAAATGTTCTGGAACTATATGGTGATGATGGTTACACAACTTTGTGAATATGCTAAAAAACACCAAATTGTACACTTTAATAGGGTAAATTTTATGGTATACGAATTATATACCAATATTTTTTAAAAGGCCAAAGAAAAGAACATATATACCCCACACACCCCTCTCCAACCCTCGCACCCCTGCCCCCATGAAGCAGCAGTAATTTGCAGGCACAGTGTGGTCTAAATCCAGACTTGGAAGATAAAGTTATCAAAGGAAACATTCTGCATGCAGAGAGGTAAACTATTCTGTTTACTAGATTTTTTTTTACAAACTTTCTTGTAACTGTTTAGTGCCTTAGAGCACTGTTTGTGAGACTTTGTTCAAAAACAAGAAATGGGTCAAGAAATAAATTTAATGTGTCCTACTAACTTTTTAAATAATGAAATAGAATGGATTAGAAAATATGACAGTATGTCAAGTGGACCCTTGGTAAGAACCAATGACATTAGCAAAATACTAATTGCATAAGACTAATTGCATCACATGTGGGAGAGACAGAACAGGGGATGTGAAAAATATACACATTGGCTAGAAGCAGATTGTTTTATTTAGCACCCTGTCATCTCCTTTGATTTTCTAGTATATGACTGTAAATATAACCATCAAGTTATAATGGGAGACTTGAGTATTGTTTAATTTTATATCAGTATAATTTGAAGTTAGTTGTAAATTAAAATGTGAGAGATTTTTCTTTTTTTTTGGCAATATTGTCATGGCTTTCAACTGAATTTTGGTTAGGAATTTGCAGTGCAGTTTTTCAGAAAGTGCTTAATCAGATAGGAAAATTTCAAATGTGCAATAATTGTAGCATTTTAATTGAGCTAGTTCAAATTGCCCTTAAGTTGATTGTTTCAAAATGCTACAAAAAACAAGAATGATAAGGTGAAAAATATGGGAAGAGTGAGTAGTAATATTGGAGGAAATATCAACTCTCATCGGCAGACTTTGACTTTATTTGTACCTTGTTAAAAAGAAAAAAATACGAGATTTGCTTTTTTAAAATATAGTTTTATCAAATGAGCAAAACCAAAAAATGACATATACAGCAATGTATTGTAATGATGTTCTTGCAAATGGAAGCTTAAAACCATCAAAATTTAAAAGATACTTGGAAACATGATATGCTGAATTAGTCAGTCTCTTGAGTACTTTCCAAAAAAGAAAAACATATATAATGTGATAGGCAAATTTTCTGAGTCATGATGTGACCGTCAGTGAGAAAGCCTTATTATCATTGTATTTGGTTGCATATTATGTGCCAAAAGAGAAAATTGTTCACATGGTTTCTGAAAAAAAATTATTCTCCTGGCATATATTTTGGTGTGTACAGCTTTTACAGTGTATCAACTGATAAAAATATATCTTAGGAATAGTATAATTTCTTCTGGAATCTGTACTGCTGCAGAATATTAGAAACAATACTTATTATGCTGTTAATCTGGTGTAGATTTTATAATCCAATCTAAAATTATTCCAAAATAAAAGTTTTTTTAAAACAGAGAAATAGTATTAATCATCCACATATTCATCAAACTCCACTCAGAAGGCGTTTGGGTTGTTTGCGAGACAATGAGGAGGTTCCAAAGAATATAGTACAGATTCCCGGAGGCAGTGGGTTTTACTTAGAATATATTTTTCTTTTTGAAAGACATTTTTGGAATTGTTAACAAAGAGGAATTTCAAAAAGGGATTGAGCCATCGCAAATTTATTGGAATAATTTTGTGATTCAAGGAAACAAAGATTTTGTGTTTTGGACTATATTTGTGTTGAAAGAGTTCAGGGTGGGGGGAAGTAATCTGATTTCTTTATCCTTGTATCAGAATCGACCTAGGAAGAAAAGAAACCACTAAAACTAATTTACAGAACAATGCTAAAAGGTTTGTGAACAAGGGTTAAGTGGTGAGACAGAAGAGAAGTGGAGAGTTCTGAATAGGAAAGGAACTTAGTCTTCAATGAAATGTGGAATTGGCTAGAGTTGTTCACTGTGAGCAGGCAGGAGGTGTCTAAGGTTCCTGGTCCATCTGGGATTTCTGGAAGCATGTGAGAAACTGTAGGAGTTAGGGTTGAATACTTAGGGGTAGAGTTGGATTGTGTAGACTGGAGCCTTTAAAATGACAGTTTAAGGGCTTTTAATTTTACATACTATTGAGCAGAAAACTTACATGGTAAAAGTAATTTATTAAATAAGAGCTAACATTTTTTGCTTACTTTGTGCCAGGTCCCATGTTAAGTGAGTGCCTTATACTCAATATGCTACTCAGAATATCCCACTGGGGTAGATGCTGCTATTTTCTCCATTTACAGGTAAGCAAATTGAGGTTTTGCAAAATTAAGTGACTAGTTCAATGTCAAAATGCTTGTGTGGATGGGAGCCATGATTGTAACTGCTTATCTATCTGTCTTCCTCCACTAGACTTGGGCCCTAGAAGGCGCAAACTATGTTTATCTTATTCACAGATGTGTCCCCAGTGCCTAGGACAGTGCCTGTACACAGTATGTTTGCAATAAATATTTGGTGAATAAATGAAATTCAATAACTACATGCCTTTATTTATAGTAGCATGTATTATATTCTGTTGTGCTGTAATGATTTGTTAGTTTATAAACTCCCTATGTTATGCATCTTTGTTATGATGACATGTATCAAACACTTTGTACAGTTTCTGGAACACACATGGTAGGTCTTTTTTAAGTGCTAATTTTCTTCCTTTCTTCCCTTTGCATTTCTGTTAGACCTAGCACGTTCTGATACATAGTAGGCTTTCAGCAAACAGACTTGAGACAACTAATTTGGAGGTCTCTGTTACAATCCAAGAATCCCTGGCAAAATGTGTGTGTGCGTGCACATATTTTGGGGAAAGAGGTTTCAAGTTCATATCATAAAAGAGTCTTCAGCCCCAAGGTTAAGAACTGCTGTTATAGATTAAGGAGTGACTGGCTATGAAAGTGAGGTAAGAATCTACATCTGGAGAAATTAGAACAAAGATCTACAAAGAGTGACTGTATTTTCTGAGTGCAAATCTGAGATCACACAGTTGGACAAGTTGAAGTCTCATGGGGGCCATTTCAAATTGAGGTTGTCCCAATGACACAGGAACTGGTTTAAAAGGATTACCACCGGTAATCCTTCAAATTGTCCTTGTCAAATTTGGGACAATTTTAGCATCAAAAAGAATAATGAAAGGCAAATGAAAACATATATCCCAAAAACTTGTATAAGAATGTTCAAAGTAGCTGTATTTATAATAGCCCCAAGTTAGAAAAAACCCAAATATTCATCAACAGGAGAATGGATAAAAAATTGTGTATATTCATGCAATGAAATACTTCTGTAGGGGCTGTCAGGTGTGGTTAGGGAGAGTTGTCCTGGTTCCTTGGCTCCTTGCTTGGAAGAATCGCAAGCAGGGCCGGTGCCACAGAGTGATGACAGACAGGAAGTACTTCCACTCAAGCAGCTTTTATTGAAAAGTGAAAGTAAGGTCCAGAGAGAGGAACAGGTCTTTCCCCATGAGTGGAGATGACCCTGAGTTTAAAGACAGAGTATAGAAAGTATAGTACACTCTCAAAGTCAGTAGAGAGTGGACTGCTCCAATAAGGAACAGCATCATTCCAGGGTTAGAGTCTGTCTTTTATGCTAATCCCTAATAATATGTTAAGCTGGGGGTAGAATATTCACGTCTTTTTAGGGAAGTGGGTGGAGATTCCCAGAATCATGTATCCTCCCATTTTCTGTCCTCATATGGCTGGCTCCGGGACTGTCATGGCACTAGGGGGTGTGAGTTTTACTATGTTAATGAGGGAAAGGTTACTTTTGGTCATAAACTTCCTAGCTTTTGCACATGCTCCCAGTCGGGAAAAGTCCCTAACCTCAAGTTCTTGCTGTTGTGGTTTCTTTTCTCTGTTTTTATTGGTCCTGACCCTTGGCCCTTGACCACATCCCCTATCGCCTGCCCTGCTGCCTGCATACCCTCATCCCTACCTAACAGGAGCCAAGGGAAATCTCCTTTGCCCTCTACAGGTTCCCTGAAGATCACTGACAAAAAGGCAGATTAATAGGAGAAAAGGCATATAAATTGATTTGATCATAGTTTTATGGGACATGGGGCCTTCAGAAAGAAGACCCAAAGATATAGGAGAAACTGTCCATTTTTATTCTTAGTTTCAATGAAGTATGGACAGCCCTATAGAAATATGATTGGACAAAAAGGGTATGAACTAATGCTAATAGACTGAGTGGGGAAACCCAGCAAGGCCTGTCTGTCTAGATTCTTCCTGGACTCTCTGTGCAGCATTCCCTCCTTCTGGGTATGGGGCAGTATCCTCTCTGAAATGGGAGTCTTAAGACCTATGATCTAAGAAGGTAGGTCAGATGATTTTTTTTTCTTTTCTTTTTTTTTTTTGAGACAGAGTCTCACTCTGTCACCCTGGGTGGAAGTACAGTGGCATCATCATAGTTCACTGCAACCTCAAACTTCTGGGCTCAAGCGATCCTCCTGCCTTAGTCTCCTGAGTAGCTGGGACTACAGGCACGCACTACCACGCCTGGCTAATTTTTCTATTTTTTGTAGAGATGGAGGTCTTGCTCTTGCTCAGGCTGGTCTCAAACTCCTGACCTCAAGCGACCCTCCCACCTTGGCCTCCCAGAGTGCTAGGATTACAGGTGTGAGCCACTGTGCCCGACCTCAGATAAATTTCTTTATGGCCAGTTTTTACACAGAAAGGTGAGGAGGCAGTGGTTAGAGTAATATTTTTAGGTTTTATGACTGGCTTCAGGGAAAATGGGTTCTGGTTTCTATGACCCACCTTGGGGAAGAGGGATTCTAGTTTCTACGGCTAGCCAGAGACAGGGCGGCAGCAGAAGGTCAGAGAGAGCTGCTTTCGAGGCTGTCATTTTAGGGAATCATTTTCTGAGACCCTACACATCCTGGCAGGGAAAAGGAGTGAACCACTGACATACAGAGCAACATGGATGGAGTCTCAGAAACATCATGTTAAATGAAAGAAGCTAAACACAAAAGACTACCTACTGTATGGTTCCATTTATATGAAGTTCCAGAACAGTCCAAATTAATCTATGGTGATGAAAATTAGAAGAGTGGTGACTTGGGGGGTAGGAGTTGACTGAGGAGAGGCATGAGGGAACTTTCTGGAGTGATGGAAATGTTCTATATCCACTGGGTATTGATTAAATTGGGATGTTGGTTACATAGGTATATACAGATGTCAAAATTCATCAAGTTATACACTTAAGATTTTTGCATTTCACTTTAGTAATTGATACCCTAATAAAACCAAAGGAAAATAGAACAACAACAATTATGGATTATAACATATTGAATAAAAAAGAATGCACAAGAATGCAAAAGAATTCCCCTCTTTTTTGCGGGAATATTATCTAATAAAGGGGAAAGTGATGATAGAATTAGAAAATTACCATTTAGCAACCACAAGCAGAATAATCCAGGCAAAGATCATCAAAGGATGCTAGAAACTACTGGGTGAAAGGTGATTGGGGAACAAGATATTCTCAGTCTTGAAGGCCACAGATTACTTATTAAGTACAAAGGAGAAAATGTACCTTTCCAGTGAAGACATCTTGTTAGCCAAGAGATCAAACTTAGCATCATGAAGAATGGGACAAATTTATATTACTTCCTCCTGATGCGAAGCAATGGGAAAGACACACCATCACCTCTGTAGTATTCTTGGCAAAAAAGTTTAATCCTCCAACCATGGGAAAACAATAGAGCAGATCCAGGTGGTAGGGCATTCAGTATGATTGGGCTGGACTCCTCTAAGCTGTCAATATCCTGAAAGACAAAAAAGATGACGGACTCTTCTAGATTAAAAGATAGTAAAAAGACACAGCATTCAAATGCAATGCATGGTCCTTGATTAAATCCTGGATTGGGGGAAAAAAAGACTATGAGGGACATTTTGGGGGCAATTGCAGATATTTGAATATGGATTATAAGATAATATTAGATCACCATTAAATTTCTTGGGTGTGATAGTGTTATGGTTATTAGGAGCATGTCCTTGTTCTTAGGAGGTGCATACTGAAATATTGAGGTGAAGTGGCATGATATCTATAATTTACTTTCAAATGGTTTAGCAAAAAATCTTTTATATCTCTTTCCATATATATGTATTTGTCTCTGTCTCTCTATATATTCATACTTCATACATATATATGAAGTATGAAAAATATATGCATATATGTACATATGTATATATGTACATATATATATATTTTTTTTTTTTGAGACAAGGTCTTGTTCTGTTGCCCAGCCTGGAGTGCAGTGGCATGATAATAGCTCACTGCAGCCTCAAACTCCTGGGCTCAAGTGATCCTCCTGCCTCAGCCTCCTAGAAACCATGCCTGGCTAATTTTTTTCTAATTTTTATTTTTGTAGTACAGGGTCTCGCTATCTTGCCCAAGCTGGTCTCAAAGTCCTGACCTCAAGTGATCCTCACGCTTCAGCCTCCCAAAGTGCTGGGATTACAGGCGTGAGCCACTGTGCCCAGCCTACGTATATTAAGAGAGAGAGAGAAAGAGAGAGAAAATATAATGTTAATTGGTGAGTCTAGCAAAGGGCATTTGAGTGTTCATAGTATTATTCTTTCAATTCTGTATATTTGAAAAATTTCCCCCAAAAAGCTGAAGGAGGAATAAGGTAGTGCAAATAAAGTGCTTGGCCAGTGGTAAGTGCTCAAGAAAGGGTGGATCTTACACATGAGTATAAGCCCCATGAGGGCAGGAATTTTTGTTTCTTTGTTTCTTTCTTTTTTTTTTTTTTGAAACGGGGTCTTGCTCTGTTGCTCAGGCTAGAGTGCAGTGCTATCATCATAGTTCACTGCAACCTCAAACTCTTGGCTGCAAGTGATCCTCACACCTCAGCCTCCCAAAGTACTGGGATTACAGGTGTGAGCTGTGCCCGGCCTGTTTCTTTTATTTAGCACTGTATCCCCAGCACCTATAACAGCGCCTGGCACATAAGGTGGTACTCAACAAACATTTTAAAGACAAATCATTGAGAGGTTGTATGTTAGAAATGTGATGTGAAAAAATATCATTGCCAAAAATGACATCACAGGATGATGGATGGTCACATGGGACAGCTGTTACTATGGCCTGAATATAACGGTGCCAATTGTTTTGATGAAAATGACTTCTCTAAGATTAAAAAATATTATTTTAAAAAATTGTCCCAGAAAATCTGTCTGCCCAACTGAGATGAGTTTGGCAGTTCATTTACAAGAACTAATATTCTTTGAATAACATCATCATGTTTGGTTAAGCCATTTGGGATTATTGTGGAAAAAAAAAAATTAGCCAGTCTGGGAGCTTCATTTTTTTCTGATGCTGACCCAAGTTGACTTCAACTGGCCTCTTGTGGGAGGGGTCCTGCGCCCTCTGGTGGTAAGAGATGCTCAGCTGGTTTCCACGGAAAAGGTCCACAGAGCAGAGATGGAGAGTGCCTTTACACCGAGGTTTCTGGAAACATGTCTCCTTACTTCCTGGTCACATGGTATCCTTAAGGACTGAATTTGAGTTGATCATTTTTGACCCAGTGAATACCGAGCTTTGGGGAATGCCTGGGCCAGGCTGGACTGAGAAAGGTACAAATTTAGGGAGGGAAAGTGACATTTGCAGTTGGGTCAAAGCTGAGGTGGGAAGACTTGTCCCTAGCATGTTGAGTGCCAAGGGAAACCTGGAGGGCCATTTAAACTGTGAAATTAATCAGGATTCTGTCTCCTTATTGTGACAAGAATAAGAATATGCACCACCATATACGTCAGGAAGAGCTCTGGGCAGAATCCCAGGCTGTGGATTGTTCAGGTAAGGTTGGCTGCTGCCCAGACAGCTCACCAATGCCCAGCTTTGTATCCCTGGAAACACCTTTTCTTTTTATTTCTTTTGTTATTAATTGCAAACATTATAACACATTTTTTTCTTGCTGGGTGTGGTGGCTCACGCCTGTAATCCTAGCATTTTGGGAGGCTGAGGCAGGAGGATTGCTTGAGGCCAGGAGTTGGAGTTTGCAGTGAGCTGTGATTGCTGAACTCCAGTCTGGGCCTCTAAAAAAAAGAAGAAGAAAAGACATTTTTTTCTTGAGTGTAAAAATGATACATGGCTTGTGTAGAAAATTATGAAAAATATTAATAAAGTAAAAATCACCTGAAATCTGTTTACATTGTGATAACCACAGTTGACATTTTTGGTAACATTTCTTTCAGGTAATTTCATGCACATAAACACATAGAGTCTAATGTCTAATTATACATTAATAGGATCATAATTCTACCTATTCCTTCATAGTTTGCTTTATTTTATACAACCTATCTCTGGGACTTTTTCATCTTGCAAAACTGAAACTCCATATCTACAGAATAACTCTTCACTTCCAGCTCCTGCCCCATCTCCTGGTAACCACCCTTCTACTTTCTGTTTCTATGAGTTTGACTTCTTTAGATACCTCATATAAATGGAATTATATAGTATTTGTCTTTTTGTGACTGGCTTATTCCACTTAGCATATTGTCCTCAATAGTCATCCATGTTGTAGCATGTGAGAGTATTTCCTTCCTTTTTGAGGCTGAATAACATTCCGTTGTATGTTTATACCACATTTTGCTTGATCATTCATCCATTGATGGACACTTGGGTTGCTTCCACCTCTTGACTATTATGAATAATCTTTCTATGAGCATGGGTTTTCAGATATCTCTTTAAGAATCTGTTTTCAATTCTTTCAGGTATATATCCAGACATAGGATTGCTGGATCATTTAGGAATTCTAGTTTTAATTTTTTGAGAAACCTCCATGCTATTTTCCATAGCAGCTGAATCATTTTACATTCCCACCAACAGCACACAAGGGTTCCAGTTTCTCCACATCATTGCCAACACATGTTATTTTCTGTTTTTTGATAGTGGCCATCGTAATGAAGGTAAGGTGATAACTTATTGTAGTTTTGATTTGCATTTCACTAATGGTTAGTGAAGTTGAGCACCTTTTCATATGCTTATTGGCCATTTGTGTATCTTCTTTGAGGAAATGTCTATTCAAGTTCTTTGCCTAACCTAAAAATCTAATTATTTGGTTTCTTTCATTGTTGCTGTTGTTGAGTTGTAGGAGTTCTTTATATGTTCTGGATATTAACCCCTTATCAGATAGATGATTTGCAAATATTTTTTCACATTCCATAGGTTGCCTTTTCACTCTGTTGATTGTGTCCCTTGGTGAGCAGAAGTTATAAAGTTTGATGTAGTCCTATTTGTCTATTTTTGTTTTTGTTGCCTGTGCTTTTGATGTCATATCCAAGAAATCATTGCCAAATCCAATGTCATGAAGATTTTCCTCTATATTTACATCTGTAAGTTTTATAGTTTTAGGTCTTCCATTTAGGTTTTTAACCCATTTTGAGTTAATTTCTGCATGTGGTATACAATAAGAGTCCAACTTCATTCCTTTGCATGTGGATATCCAGTTTTCCCAACACCGTTTGTTGAAGAAACTGTCCTTTTCCCATTGTGTAGTCTTTGTTGAAGATCGTTTGACCATATGAGTGAGGATTTACTTTGGATTCTCTATTCTATTCTATTGGTCTATATGTCTGTCTTTATGCCAGTACCACACTGTTTTGATTATTGTAGCTTTGTAATATGTTTTATAATTAGGAATGTGAGGCCTCTGATTTTTGTCTGGGGTCCCTTGAGATTCCATATGAATCTTAGGATTTTTTTTTCTATTTCTGCAAAAAGTGCCATTGGGATTTTGATAGAGATTGCATTGAATCTGTAGATTGCTCTGTGTTAATGGACATTTTAACAATATTTATTCTTTTGATCCATGAGCACAGGTTGTCTTTCCATTTGTTTGTGTCTTTAATTTCTTTCAGAACTGTTTTGTATTTTCAGTGCACAAGTCTTTAACTTCCTTGGTTAAGTAATACTTACTCCTAAGTATTTCATTCTTTTTGATACTGTTGTAAATGGCCTTATTTTCTTAATTTCCTTTTCAGATTGTTCACTGTTAGTATATAGAAACACAACTGATTTTTGTGTGTTGATTTTGTATCCTGCAACTTTGCTGAATTTGTAGATTAGTTCTAGCAGTGTGTGTGTGTGTTTATATGTAATTTTTAGGGTTTTCTATATATAAGATCATATCATCTGCAAACAGAGATACTTTTATTTCTTCCTTCCCAGTTTGGATGCTTTTAATTTCCTTTTCTTGACTGATTGCTCTGGCTAGGACTTCCAGTGTGGCTAAAGGAGTAATTATTGAGTCAAAAAGTTTGGGCTTTGGGTGGGAGGGGGCGAAGGATAAAAACTTACCTATCGGGTACAATGAACACCATTCTGGTGATGGGCACATGAAAAGACCCAACTTAAACATTATACAAGGTATCCATGTAATAAAACATTTGTACACTACTTAATTCATATTGCTAAAAAATTTGTTTCCCAGAAAGGTATGTCAATTTATGTCCTCACCATCAGCATTCTACTACTGGTATAATTGAGGATAGGCATTTTTTATACATTTACTGACCATTTTCCCCCTGTAAATTACCTGTTCTTATCTATCTATTTTTCTATTGTGTTGTTTGGCTTATCTTTGTAGTTTTGTAGGAGTTCATTCATCTGTTCATTCATCCATTGATCCCATCAACAAATATTTTATCCCTTACTCTGTGCTAGGTACTGTTCTGGGTGCTAGGGATGGATACAGAAAAGAACAAAACAGATCAAAATTATACTGTAGTCAGGGGGAGGGGGGCAGAGAATAAACAACTATATGTTGGGTGGAGATAAGTGTTGATTTTTTTTAAAGCAGGTATAAGACGGAGAGTCTAAGAGATACTACTTCATATTGGTGGCCAGGGAAGATCTGTCCTTGGGCAGAGATGCAGTGATGAGAAAACAAGCCATTCAGAGAGATGCCTGGGATGAGAACTCCAGGCCTAGGGGTCAGTCAAATCTTCGTAAATTCTGGATATTAACTCTTTTCCAGAATATCACTTGCCTTTTGTGGTTGTTTATGGTGTCTTGTACAGAAAGGGTTTTCATGTTGTAGAGGTTAATTTTATCAGTCTTTTCCTATTCATGGCTCTAGATGTTATGTTTAAGAAAACCTACCCCCCAATCATAAAAACATTCTCATATAGTCACTTCTGTTCTTTTTATACTTTGCTTTTTAACAGCTTTATTGAGGTATAATTTACATATCATAAAATTAATTTTTAGTAAATTTCCAGAGTTGTACCTCCATCACTACAATCTAATTTTAGAATATGCTTTGATTTTGTTATATTTAGCTTTTAATATGTCTGAGGCTCATTTTAGCTTTTGGTGTGAAGTTAGAGACCTAACATTATTATTTTATTCTTTCCACATTGATCTGAAATATCTCCCTTAATACATGCTAAAATTCCATGTATACATCATGGATCTGTTCCTGGTATCCCTATTCCAGGAGTCACAAACAGGGGTTTTTTTGGCCCATGCAGTTTTCAGAATTAGGGAATTTCACATGAACACCCAGATTTTTGGCTTTTCTGGAAAAACCAGAAGATCCAGCAGCAATCTGCTGGAAGTGAGTAGAGATCACTCCTTTTAGATGGGGCATAAGGATGGTATAGTCTCAGTTTCCTGGGACAGTCCCTATATTCCTATTGTCCCAGTGTAATTATTTATTGCTTTTTTTGTTTGTTTTTTTGGAGACAGGTTCTCACTTTGTTGCCTGGGCTAGAGTGCACTGGAGTCATCATAGCGCAATGCAACCTCACACTCCTGGGCTCAAGCGATTCTCCCGCCTCAGCCTTCCGAGTAGCTGGGACAACACCGGCACGTTCAACGACGCCCGGCTAATTTTTCTATTTTGTGTCGAGAGCGGGTCTCGCTTTTGCTCAGGCTGGTCTCGAACTCCTGACGTCAAGTGATCCTCCCGCCTTGGCCTCCTAAAGTGCTAGGATTACAGGCATGAGCCACCGCGCTGGCTCATCCTTTCATTCTTAAAAGTGTTCTGGCTTGGGTGATAAATGACAGCCAGCTTAGTTATGACTCACAATTTTCACCATTCCCTATTACATCACACTTAGCACTCACTCCTCGTTCATTTATGTTATAAGCCCCCTCCTAGGAAGGGAACAGGGAAGGAGTCAATGTCATCCTGCCACAGAATTTTGCCAAAAGAATGAGTAGTGGGCTTACAGTAGAGAAAACATGCTATCTGGTAGGGAGAAATTAGGACAGGGTTCTTTTCTGACAGAGAATATGATGTCACATTTACTAATCCCTTTCCCTTCCATTATTTCATTTAGCTTCACAACAACCTATCCAGTTAGACAACTTATTCAGTCTGTTATTGTGCGATTATTTGTGTACGGATTTGCTGTAACCTACATCTCGTGGTAACAGGGTCGTAGGCCTTTCCGCTCGCTACTGTGACCGCCCCGCCCCCACCTCACCCGCAGCGACGCGTTCGGTGTCAGGCGCAGAGCAGGCCCCTAGGAACAGCTGGTTGACTGATCAGGCTCCCAGGAGCTATAGATTGAATGAACTGACGAGGAAACTGAGGCGCAGAGGGTGGAGGTCCGGGGCGAGTCAGGTGCAGAGAAGCAGGCAGGAATCAGACTCGAGGGCCTGACTCCTGGACAGTTGGCTGCATCCTCCCCAAATGGGCGGGAAATGAGAGAGTGTGCCCGCAGGGACTGGTCTCAGACCTCGGGAGACTTCGCTGATGTGCCGACCTAGAAGCCGGAAAAACAGGCAGCATGTCTTTCCCACCTGCCCCGCCTCGGAGCACGACTACATTTCCCAGCAGCCCTCGCGGCGCGCACAGCCCCTGCCACGCGGCTTGCGCCTCCGCCGTCGGTCCGATGGGGGCGCTGCGGGGACCCCTCCGCCGCCCCGTAGAAATCTCCGCGGTCCCGGGGCCGCTTGCTTCCTGTTTGTGGGGCGAGCAGACATGGCGGCGGCGCCGGCGGCGGCTGGGTCTGGGGCCAGCCGAGGGAGACGGTCGGCAGCAACAGAAGCGGCCTGGGGCAGATGGGGCGGCCGGCCGCGGCCTGGTAACATTCTGCTGCAGCTGCGGCAGGGGCAGCTGACCGGTCGGGGCCTGATCCGAGCGGTGCAGGTACGAGGCTGGCCCGGAGGGGCGGGGCGGACCAGGCGGGAGATGGCGGGGGGCCGGGGAAGAGGCCTTTCCAGACGGCTGCAGGACGAGCCAGACGCCTCTTTGCTGCCGCAGGGCCTCCTTGGGAGGTGTGCGGACGCTGTCAGCCGCGGCGGGGCTGTAGGCAGCAGCCGGCTGGGGGCCCTTGGTCGAGGGCCGAGCGGAGCTGGGCAGCTGTGGGCATCGATGGCGTGTACTAGCCCTGGGCCCATTTCTGGATCCTCCCTTCCCTGCGCCACGTCTACAGGGTTGGGAGACCCTGGCGAGTTTGCTTTAGCCTCTACAGGCCTCGAGTTTCTCCCCTATGAATTGGGCGGGGGGGTCATAATTGCAGCCCCCAAACGGTTCCCAAGCGTGTCATTAATGTCGTTTTCTCAGGCCTTTCCTTGACACTCCCCCCTCCCCCTTTCTAAAGTAGGTTCCCATTATTATTCTGTCACAGACCCAAACTCGTTTCATTCCTATTACTTTCGTAGTCTGTAATTCCATATTTCTTTGTTGTCTGCCTTTTTTCTCTCCTGTCTCCCACATTAGCCTGAGCTCCAGCGGATGCAGAGACTGTATCTGTTTTGCCAGATGCAGACGCTCTGTAGAGCGTCATGGTTAAGAGTGAGGACTCTGGAGTCAGGCCTGGATTCAAAACCCTTCTCTCTCTCTCTCTCTCTCTCTCTCTCTCTCTCTCTCTCTCTCTCTCTCTCTCTCTCTCTGTCTCTCTCTCTGTCTCGTTCTCGTTACCTTTCTGTGCCTCACTTTTCTCACTTGTCACATGGAGATGAGAATTAGTAACCTACTTTTTAAGGTTGTTGTGAAGATCAAAAGGGACAATTGTGTAAAGCACGAATGCATTTCTGGTAAGGGCTGAAGAGTAATCGGTTAATATTACTGTTATACTCAGTATCTGGCTTATAGTAGGTGCCCAATATATGATTAATAGTTTTTGTTGAATGAGTGAAGGACACTGCCTTAGGATAAAGCAGAATGAAGAAGACCTAGTCTCTTCACTCCTCCACCCTCTCTCACCCCAAACCTTGCAAACACACCTGTAAAACATTAGCTTAATCTGAAGACAGCTTTTGCGTAAAGAAAGTTTTGAAGGGTACATGAGAAACTAATAAAGTGGTGGTGGGAGTGGGATGGAAATGGGGCAAATGGAGGAGAGAATGGGAGTAAGACTTTTTACAGTATAACTTTATATTTAAATTTAACTTTGAATCATTTGAATATTACTCAAATGACTAAAAGGATAGAATAAAATAAAGGCTAGATGGTCTGTGTGTATGGAAGGTTGCAGATGAAGGGGCAGTGCTGAGTGCAGTATTTTCCTGGGCATCAGACAGCCATAGATGAGCAGCTCTTTTTCCCCCTTGTGTTCTTCTCTGTCTACCTTAAGAAGATCCTGGAAATACTTGCTTTTTCCTTCTTTAAGCCAAAATACTTACTGAGCTGGGTGTGTGGGGACAGGCAGAAAGGGGACTAACTAACCTTTAGTGAGCACATGCTTTAGATCAAGCATGGTACAAGGTATACAATGTCTTTATTTAATCCTCAATCTTTTGAGTTAGGTGTCAGGACTCATCTCTTAACAGATGAAGGAACTAAGGCTCAGAAAAGCTAGGTGATATGTTCCTAAACACCCATCCTGATAATCTATGTTCTGAGAGCAGTAGGGAGTCACGGAAGTTCTTTAGCATGATGAATGAGGCAATTTAGGAAACTTAATTTTTTTCCAGTGCTGAATGACTTAGAATGGGAGGAGCCTAGAAAAGCTCACCAGATAGGAGGCTACTGGAATATTCTTGAGGCTGGTTTAGGCAAGTTATTGTGGTAACGATAATTGTATACAGCTGTAGGAGCTATTTCAGAGGTTGAGATAGGGACCCCTGCCCAGAGCTATAGTGAGGATAAAGTGGGAACCTTCATCTTCTAAATATTTCCTTAGTAACTTTCTTTGATCTATTCCTTGCCAAGCCATCCCTCTCTCACCCTGCAGAATAAATTATTTGCTCACCCGTATTTTCATAGCACAGTAAGCACATTCATTATGGCATGTGGTATATTAGGAAAAGACCAGATTTTTGAAAAATTTAATTGTGGAAAAAAAAATGTGACATAAAATTTACCATCTTAACCATTTGTAATTGTACAGTTAAGTAGTGTGAAGTATATTCTACATTGTTGTGAAACAGATTTTCAGAACTTTTTCATCTTGCAAATGCAAAACTCTCCACCCATGGAACAACTCCCCATTTCTCCCTCCCCAGCTCCTGGTAACACCCTTCACTTTCTGTTTATATGAGTTTAACTAGTTTAGATAACCTCATGTGAGTGGAATCATATAGTATTTGTCTTTTTGTGATTGGCTTATTTCACTTGGCATAATGTCCTCAAAGTTCGTCTATGTTGTAGCTTGTGATTGAATTTCCTTGGAAAAGACCAGATTTTAAAGTAAGGTGGGCCTGAATTGAATTCTTATCCTGTCACTTACTAGTTGAGTGACCTAAGTTGAGTATTTAACCTCTCTCAACCTCGGTTTCCTTATTTCTAAAGTGGTGATAATAACATCTATCTCATAGGGCTGTTAGTAAGTGAAATATTACGTCTAAAAAGCTTAGCCAGGGTGGCACATGGTAGATGTTTAGTAAATAGTTGCTCTCAGCTAGTAGCTATTAGACTGGGCTTCTTGAAGGGACTGTGTCTTATTTTTCTTTGTATCTGCAGAGCCTGAAACCATGCCAGGCACTTGATACTCAGGACGCAGGAAATTGTTTGACTTGAAATACTGTATTCTCAGTTCTATCTCTGTCTGTACTCCCCAAGCAGGCTTTAAAGAGTTCCAGAGTCAGATTGTCCAGGTTTGAAACCTGGCTCTGTAGGTACTTGGTATGTGTCTTTAGGCAAGTTACTTAATCTCTTTATGCCTCAGTTTCTTCATTTGTAAAATAAATACAATCACAGTACCTAACCTCCTAAGGTTGTGGATGAGGACCAAGTCAGTTTATACATACATAGTATTTAAAATAGTGACTGAAATTTAAGCATTTTCTAAAGGTTAGCTTTTATTGCTGTTAATAAATGCTCTATATTCTGATAGATCCTAAGTCCATATTTCCATTCCTATTTTCTCCCTTTAGCTCCAGAGGTTTATATATATCCAACTGCCCTCTCACTGTTTCCACTCTGATGTCAAATGGGCATCTCAAACTTAGTATGTTGAAAACCAAAATCCTGATTCCTGTTCCACCAAACCTGATCTTCCCCAAGTCGTCTTCTCCTTAAATGGGACATGAGGAAAGGCTGGGAGATGACTACTGGCCACCTGATTTGGAATGGGCCTACTTTACTTGGATTTTAGTTTGCATTATTTTCTTCCCTCCCTTTCGTTCTTTCCTCTGTTGAGGTAATCAAATACAGTGGTGTGGTGCTTTAGTGTTTACTGAGCCCTTTCACTTTCATCACCATGTTTGATCCGTAAAGCAAATCAGATCTTATAAATCCCTTGCTTAAAATTCTTCAGCCTCATCGTGTTCCAGTTAGAATCAAATCTGGATTCCTTACCATGGACCCTGCATGATCAGTGGGAGTTGAGGAAAGGGATAGACTAAATAAACCATGGGCTCTAGGGCAGTGCAACTCACACTGCAGGTCATGACTCACCATCCCTAGATACCCTTCAGTTTGGCAATCTGGTGACAGGCTGGGTTATGGGATCCCCTTTCCATTTCCCGAATGCCAGTCCTTGCTTCCTTTATGATTATTGGTCTATCTAAATTGACCTGAGTGTTGCTTACTTCATATTTTTTCTTTAGATTGACTGACTCACTTAAATTTTGATAGGCACTAGTTTTAGCCTCATTTTAAGCATTAGTATTTGTGAAACCTAGGGATTTAAGTCAAATCTTTTCTTGCCTGTCAAGGGTAATTTGATACTGAAAAACCCCTGGATAGGTTAAATTCTCATAAATATATAAATACCATTAATTTCAACAGAAAGTTTTTGTATTTACAAGCCCTAAAATTCACTCCTAATTATATTGAAGCAACACAAACCCCATTAAAGCTGACCCACGTGTTCAGTGGTTAACATTTGTTGTTAGAATAACCTAACAAGGTATTTAATCTTCATTAACTGTCCTTTCGGATGTCTATTTACTTGTACTTAATGTAATATCTTGAGGCATTAGATACCTTACACTTAGGATTAAACAAGTTATACCTTTATCTTTATGGAATTCAGCCTTAAATTACTTAAAAAGAAAAGCAAAGACAAAATAAATCAATGAAAACTATAAATGTCTAGAAATGTCATATTCACTTAATAGGTTGACAGCTTAGAGGCATGATGTAAGAGATTATCACTGCTGTAAACTGTCAAACCACAAGTACTCCAATAGAAAACCCATATGATATCTGCCAGTAATTAAACTGTGAAGATGACTGACTGGATGGTGGTTCTTTTATCACAGTATTCAGCTGTTCACAAGGAAAACAAAATGCAAATGGTTATTATTTTTAAATTTTTTTTTTTTTTTGACAGAGTCTCACTCTGTTGCCTAGGGTAGACTGCAGTGACGTGATCATAGCTGAGTGCAGCCTTGAACGCTTGGGCTCAAGCGATCCTCCTGCCTCAGCCTCCCAAAGTACTAGGACTACAGGCGTGAGCCACCGTGCCCAGCTAATTCCACCTTATTCATCTCCACCATTCTCCCAGTGTAGTTATATCACAGTTTTGGCTGTTGGTGTTAAGTATTTACGTTGTGATATAATTATTGTTTATAGCAGAGTCATATAGTATATAACAATTAACATTTGTTTCGTATAATTTTGGTTTTTGTAGTGTTAAAAGCAGTTCTTTTCCATCTTTTTTTTAAAATTGAAGTATAAATATACACATAGTAAAATTCACACTTTTCAGTGTATAGTTCTGTGAGTTTTGACAAATGCATATAGTTGTGTGATCATTACTACAGTTAGGGTGTAGAAAATTCCATTGTAGTAGTCAGCCAACCCTTTTCCACAACTTCAAGCAAACACTCATCTCTTTTCTGTCCTATTCTTTTGCCCTTTTCCAGACTGTCATGTAAATGGAATCATACCATATACATACACTCCTAATAATGCATCCTTTTTTTGAAAATTTTTTTTCTAATTGGCTTTGCCATAAAATAATTCATCCTTTTAAAATGTGTTTTGCTTTCTGTATACCTATAATTTGTTCCCAAAATTTAAATCTTTTTTAAAGAAATCCTTCTTGAAGCCCTCCATCCTCCTATTCCAGTTTGGACTGGTTTCTTAACAAGGTCTGTTGTAAAGCTGAATTCTTGGGCCTTCTCTTCACCAAATCCAGAGCATTTTATTTTCTCATGTTTTAGACCCTGTTTCCTGAATTCTTTGTCTTCCTTTTTCTTGGAGCACATTCTCGTAGCCTCCCAAGAAAGAGTACATGGGAGGTAACTTTTTTAAAAAGCTTGCATATCTGAAATGTCTTATCCTGACACTTGTATACTTAGTTTAGCTGGGTATAGAATTCTAAGTTGGAAGTTATTTTCCTTTAATTTTTAAATGATATTGTTCCATTATTTTTAAGCAAGTACATTCTTTCAGTCAACATTGTTAGATTCATCCACATTGGTGAAGCTATAGTTCATTCATTTTCATTGCAGTATAGTAGTCTATCACAGACCACAATTAATTCATTCTCCTTTTGAGAAGTATTTGGGATCATTCTAGTTTTTGGCTGTTATGAATAATGCTGAAATGCACATTCTTTTACCTGTCTTTGGTACATATTTGCACAATTTTTTTGGGGGGGTAGATACTTAAAATTGCTAGGTTATAGGCTATGCATAAGTTCAGCATCAATAGCTATTACTGAAGAATTTCCTGAGTGGTTGTACTAATTTACACTCTCACTAGCAGTGTACATGAGTTCTTTTGCTCCATGTTCTTGGTAACCCATGGTGTTGTCTGTCTTTTTAATTTTAACCTTTCTCACAGGCGTGTTGTAGTACATTATTATGGTTTCAATTTGTATTTCCCTGATGCGTAATGCAGTTGAGCACCTTTTCAGAAGTTTGTCAACTATTTGGGCATCCCTTTTGTGAATTGTCTGTTTAAATCTTTTGCATGTTATTGTTTTATGCTGTCTTTTTTTTTTTTTTTTGACTTGATTAGAGGTTCTTTTTTGAAGTTCTTTATGTTTTCAGGCTATGAGCCCTTTGTAGTGATGTTTTGGAAATATTTTCTCGCATTCTGTTGCTTGCCTTTTTAATCTCTAAAAAGATCTTTTAATGAACAAAAGTGCTTAATTTTAATACAATTCATTGTATCACTGTTTTCCTTTATGGGTAGTGCTTTTGGTATCCTGTTTAAGAATCTTTTCCTACTCTAAGGTCATGAAGATATTCTGTGTATCTCCTAGAAACTTTATTGATTTGCCTTTTACATTTAGATGTACATTCTACTTGGAATTGATTATTGGGTATGTAGTGGGGTTTTCCATATAGATGTCCAGTTTGACCCATTGTAATTTCTTGAAATCTCCCCCCAACCCCCATAGTTACAACCTTTGTTATAAGTCATGTATCTGTATATGTGTGGGTCTGTTTCATGTCTGTACTGTTCTACTGGTCTGTTTATCCTCGTGCTGGTATTACATTGTCTTATTTTCTGTAACTTTATATGTGTTGATTTTGGCTAAAGTATATGGAATAGGAGTACGTTTTCCTACGTAGTTATAGTTAAGATTGCCTTGGCTCTTGGCCCTTTGCCATTTCCATATATAGTACATTTTATAGTTAGCTTTTACGTTTTTATAATAGAATTTTAGTCAGGATTGCATTCAGTCTACTAAACTCAGTACATTCCTTTTCTCTCCCTCTCCCCTTCCTCCCCCTCTGTTCCTTCTTGGTTTGGTCTTCCTTAATTTCTCTTGATAATGTTTTATAGTTTTTTATGTAGTGGTCTTGCATAACTGTTAGATTTATTCCTTGGCATTTGACTTTTTTTTATGGTATTGTAAGTAGTGTTATTAAAACTGCATTTTAAAACCAGAGCTGTAATTTAAAAGTAAGATTGATTTTTTTATATTGCTCTTATATTAATATTCATAAATTATGCTTACATTTTAATAATTTACCTTTAGATTATTTTGGATTATATATGTGTACATCTGTAAATATTATCTGCAAATAAAGCTTTTATTTTATCCTTTCCAATCTTTTGTTTTTTATTTATCTTGTCTTACTTTGTAGCCTGAGACTTCCAGTATGATGAGTAGAAGTAGCATGTTCTTGATCTAAGAGGGAAAAAGCCTTAAACATTTTACCATTAAGTATGATGTTTGTGTGGGTTTCCTGTAGATACCTATTATTAGAAATTTACTTCTTTTTTGAGTTTATCAAAAAAGTTTTTGAGTGGATGTTGAATTATATCAAAGTGCTTTTTCTGCATCAATTGAGATGTTCATATAATTATTCTCCTTATGTTATTAACGTGGTGAATGGCATTGAATAAAATTTTAAAATATCAAACCAACTTTTAATTTCTGATACACATTTTCATCCTTTTTATAAATTGCTAAATTTTTCTTTTGACAGATTTTGGTATCAAGTTTATAGTGGTCACTAAGCATGGCTTTAGTTGTACCCGATGAGTTTTGATATGTCATGTTTTTGTTATCAGGATCTTTTTGAATATCCACTTTGATTTCTTCTTTGGCCCATGAATTTTTTTAGAAGTATATTTCTTCATTTCCAAACATGGGAATTTTATAGTTGTCTTTCTGTTAACAGAATTTAAGTTAATTGCACTTGGAGAGCATAGTCTATATTTCAATACGTTTAAATGTGTTGACATTTATTCTGTGACCGAGCAACTGTTCATTTTGTTAATGTTTTCTGTGTGCTTGTAAAGAATGAGTAGAGAACAGTTACTAGATACAGTGCTGTAGGTGTGTCAGTTTTGTTAAATTGTGTTAAAGTATACTATATTCTTGCTGATTTTTTGTCTGCATATGTTGGTTTTGAAAGAGATATATAAAAATCTCCCACTATGGTTATGGATTTCCTTATTTCTCCTTTTAGCCCCATCAGTTTTTGCTTTCTGTAGGTTGAAGCTTTTATTAGATACATTCAAATTTAGAACTGTTACATTATCCAGGTTGATATTTTTGTCTTTATGAGGTACCTATTTCTGGTAATGCTTTTTGCTTTGCTCTTGATGATTTTAATATAGTTATACTACCTTTCTTTTGGTGTATGTCTACATTGTGTATTATTTCCCATTCTTTTAGCCTTTCTGTAAGTGTTTCTCTGGCAGGCAGTATAACAAACTTTGTTTTTAATTGAAGCATTTAGAACATTTACATTTAATGTAATAACTAAAGTTTTAGGGTTTAAATATATTTGCTTAATACAGTATTTCCTTTTTAAATGTCCTGTGCTGTATTCCTTTGCCTCTTCTTTTTCTTTTTTTAAACATATTTTTGAAAGCTTTATCGAGGCATAA
Organism: Daubentonia madagascariensis; assembly: GCA_023783475.1. Classification (NCBI taxonomy): domain Eukaryota; kingdom Metazoa; phylum Chordata; class Mammalia; order Primates; family Daubentoniidae; genus Daubentonia; species Daubentonia madagascariensis. The sequence continues at coordinate 18,889,663 of JAKFHU010002136.1, read as the reverse complement.
TTTGTATACGATAAAATTTACCCATTGTAAGTAAACAATCCAGTGATTTTTAGCAAATTTATGAAGTTATGCAACCGTTACCACAATCCAGTTTTAGAACATTTCTATCACTCTAAAAAGTTCACTTATGTTCATTATTTATTTTAATTTTTAGTAACAGCTTTATTGAGATATAATTCATATACTGTACGTGTCACCCATTTAAAGTGTACAAGTCAGTGGTTTTTACTGTATACACAAAGTTATGCAGCTATCACCATGGTCAATTTTAGAGCATTTTATCACCACTGAAATAAACTTCATACCCAATGGCAGTCACTCCCCAATTCCCCTCTTCCTCCGGTCCTTGCCAAGCAGTAAACTTTCTGTCTCTGTGGATTTGCTTATTCTAGACATCTCATATTAATAAAATCAAACAATATATGGCCTTTTGAGAATGGTTTCTTTGATATAACATAATGGTCTCAAAATTTATCCATGTTGTAGTATCAGTACATCATTCCTTTTTCTTGCTGAATAATATTCCACTGTAAGGATATACTGTATTTATCCATTCATCAGTTGATGGGCATTTAAATTGTTTTGCTCTTTGGTTATTATGATTAATGAGCATTTGCATACAAGTTTTTTATGGACATATGTTTTCAATTCTCTTCCACCTAGGAATAGAATTGCTGGGTCATATGGTAACTCTATGTTTAACTTTTGAGGACCTGCCAAACTGTTTTCCAAAGTGGTTTCACCATTTTGCATTCCCACCAGCAATGTGTGAGAGTTCCAGTTCCTCCACACCCTCACCAACATTTATTATTTTCTTTTTGATGATGCTATCCTAGTTAGTGTGAAGTAGTATCTCATTGTGGATGTGATTTGTGTTTCACTGATGACTAATGGTGTTGAGCATCTTTTATGAGCTTACTGCCATCTGTATATCTTTTTGGAAAAATGTCTATTCAAAGACTTTGCCCATTCTTTAAATTATTAACTCAGTTTTTTTTAAATAGATGGTTTATTCAGCATATCTTAATCTAAGTAATCAAATTTTGGGGTATAGAGTTCTTCATAATATTCTTTTATTATACTTTTAATGTCTATGGGATCAGTAATAATGACCCCTCTTACATTTCAGATATTAGTAATTTGTGTCTTTTTTCTTTGATTAGCATGGTTAGAGTTTTATCAATTTTATTCATCTTTTTAAAGGACCAGGTTTTGGATTTGTTGATTTTCTCTATTGATTTTCTGTTTTCAATTTCAATGATTTCTGCTCTCATTTTTATTATTGTTTTTTTCTTCTGCTTGCTTTAGGCTTCAATTGCTCCTCTTTCTCTAGTTTCCTAAAGTGGAAGCTTAGATTATTGGCTATAGATCTTTCTTCTTTTCTAATATATGCATTCAGTGCTGTTAATTTCCCCCTAAGCACTGCTTTTGGCTGCATCCCACAAATTTTGATAAGTTGTATTTTCATTTAGTTCAAAATACTGTATTTTAAAATTTCTCTTGAGACTTCTTTGACCCATGTTATTTAGAAATGGGTTGTTTAATTTCCAACAATGATTATTGGGATTTCCAACTGTCTTTCTGTTAATTGATTTCTAGCCTAATTCCATTATGGTCTGAAAACATACTTTGTATAATTGCTATTCTTTTAAACTTGCTAAAGTATACTTTATGGACCAGAATGTGTCTATCTTGGTGAATGTTCCTTGTGAGCTTCAGAATAATGTGTATTCTGTTGTTGAATGAAGTATTCTGTAAATGTCAATTAGAGCCAGTTGATTGATGGTGGTATTCAGGTCAACTGTATTCTTACTGGTTTTCTGCCTGATAGAGGGGTGTTGAGGTTCAACTATAATAGTAGATTTGTTAGTTTCTCCTGACAGTTCTTTCAGGCAATTTTTGCCTGATATATTTTGACATGCTGTTGTTAGGTACATAAATGTTAAGGATTATTGTGTCTTCTTGGACAATTGACCCCTTTGTCATTATGAAATGACCCTCTTTATCCCTGATAATTTTTTATAAAGTCTGTTTTGCCTGAAATTAATATAACTGCTCTAGCTTCCTTTTTATTAGTACTACCATGGTTTGTTTTTCTCCATCTCTTTACTTTTAACCTATCTTTATATTTAAAGTGGGTTTCTTATAGATAACATATCATTGGATCTTTTTTTTTAATCCACTCTGGTAGTCTCTGTCTTTTGATTGTTATGTTTAGACCATTCATAGATATTTACAGTGATTATATAGTGGATTAATACATACCATATGTGTACCTGTTTTCTATTTGTTACACTGGTTTCTTTTTTTTTTTAATCTTCCCCCTTTTTCTACTTTTTCTGGATGTAATTGAGCATTTTATGTGATTCCATTATCTCTCTTCTCTTAGTGTATCAGTTATACTTATTTTAAAAATATTTTTGGTGATTGCCCTAGAATTTGTGGTATACACTTACAATGAATCTAAGTCCACTTTTAACGACACTGTGCTGCTTTGTGGATGGTACGAGAGAGTATTCCCAATTCCTCCTTCCTGTCACTGAAAACATTGCCATCACTCATTTCACGTATCCAAATACTACAATCACCTAATGCATTGTTCCTATTATTAGTTTGAACAATTATTAAATTCATTCAGAATAAAAAATTTAAAGTAATTTCTATTTTACATTCATTTGTTCCTTCTTCAGTATTCTTCATGTATATCCAGGTTTCCAACCTATGTAATTTTCCTTCTCACTGAAGAACTACTTTTAATGTTTCCTGTAGGGCAGGTCTGCTGGTGAAAATTCCTTCAGTTTTTGTTTGTCTAAGAAAGTCTTAATTATCCTTGAGAAGTGAAGGAAAAATTATCACTGGGTGCAGAATTCTAGCTTGGTGGGTTTTTTTTTTCCCTCCCAGTGCTTTAAATATTTCACTCCACTTGCCTCTTATTTGCATGGCTTCTGACAAGAAGCCCAATGTAAATCATATCCTAGTTCCACTATAGGTAGAGGTTCTTTTCCTCCCCTCTGGCTTCTTTTTTAAAATTTTTTTTATTAAAAAAAATTTTTTTTAGAGACAGTCCAGGCTACAGTGCAGTGGTGAAATCATAACTTACTGCAGCCTCAAACTCCTGGGCTCAAGTGATCCTCTAGCCTCAGCCTCCTGAGTAGCTGGGACTACAACTGTGTGCCATCATGCCTGGCTAATTTTTTTACTTTTATTTTTGTAGAGATAGGGTCTCACTGTGTTGCCCAGGCTAGTCTCGAGCTCTTGGCCTCAAATGATCCTCTTGCCTTGACTCCCAAAGTGCTGGCATTATAGGCATGAGCCACTGTGCTTGGCCTCTTCTGGCTTCTTTCAAGATTTCTCTTTATCTTTTTTTTTTTTTTTTTAAACCATGAATATGAAATGCTTCCATGTAGTGGATTTTTTTTTTTTTTTTGCGTTTTGGGTTTTAAAAAAAATTTTATCCTTCTTGATGTTCTCTGAGCTTCCTGGATCTGTAGATTGTTGTGTGTCATTAATTTTGGAAAATTCTCAACCATTATTATTTCAAATATTTCTTCTCCTTTCTCTCTTTTTCTAGTATTTCAATTACTTACATGTTACAACTTTTGTAATCGTCCTACAGTTCTTGGGTATTCTGTTCTTTTTTTATTATTCTTTTTCCTCTTTGTATTTCAGTTTGGGAAGTTTCTCTTGGCATATCTTCAAGCTCACTGATTATTTCTTTGGCCATGTCCAGTATGCTGATGAGCCCATCAAAGGGATTCTTTATTTCTGTTATAGTGTTTTTGATAGCTAGCCTGTTGCCTATTTTTTAATTAGATTATTTGTCTTTTTATTGTTGAGTTGATGATTTTTTAAAAATATATATTCTGGACACTAGATTTTATCAGATAGATAATTTACAAATATTTTTTCCTGTTCTGTGGGTTGTCTTTTCCCTTTCTTGATAGAGCCTCTTAAAGCACAGAAGTTTTGAGTTCTGGTCAGTCAGGGATACTGCTGCAATTGTTGCCCCACTGGTGATTTCTGGCTCTTTTCTCTTCCCCTTAAATTCGGATGTCTTTTATCAATAATCAAAAGCAGCAAAATACAGTGCTATCAGGCTAGCGTTTTAAAACCAGAAAAATAGATGAGAAAGAGAGGTTTGACCCTACTCAGTTTTAAGACTGCATGATTCAAGGCTTAACTGAAACTGGTACTGATTTGAGAGCAGTAGCTGAGTTTCTTTATGCTTCTGGAGCAAAACTTGATTACTGATGATATGCAGAAACACTCTTTGACATTCTGGTGGCTGGTGAAATGCTGGCCCCAGGTGGTACACTGGCAGAAGACATAATGGGTACAGATGTCTGTGTGTTCACAGCACAAGAAGACCTAGAGACCATGCAAGCATTTGCTCAAGATTTTAACAAGTTAATCAGGTGCTGCAGATACCCAGAGAAAGGTTTTGAAGATGAAGTAAAAAAGCTACTGCTGTTCTTAAAGGGTTTTTCAGAGTTGGAGAGGAAGAAGCTGATTATGTTGACTTGTTCTTCTGGCTAAAGGAACACTTAATGCATCCATTCTTAATAGCCTTTATGATGAGAATTTGGTGAAAGAAGGGATTTTACCACCTTTTGCTGTAAAGCTCTTTAAATCATGAATAAATGAAAAAAGATAATGCAGTACCTGCAAGTCTTCAGAAAGTCAGCATGGATAATGGACTGATGGAATTCTTTCCCTGCCAATAAGCAAAGCATTGAACACTTCACAAAGTATTTTACTGAGGCAGGCTTGAAAGAGCTTTCAGAGTATGTTCGGAATCAGCAAACTGTAGGAGCTCATAGGGAGCTCCAGAAGGAATTTCAAGAATAAATGTCCCATGGTGATCCATTTATGGACATAATTTTATATGTCAAGGAGGAGATGAAAAAAAAATCCCAGAACTGGTTGTCATTGGAATAGTCTGGTCAAGTGTAATGACCACCATGGAGTAGAACAAAAAAGAGGAGCTTGTAGCAGAGCACGCTATCAAGCACTTGAAGCAAAACAGCCCTCTACTTGCTGCCTTTACTACTCAAGGTCAGTCTGAGCTGACTCTGTTACTATAGATTCAGAAGTATTGCTATGACAACATTCATTTTATGAAAGCCTTCCAGAAAATAGTGGCGCTGTCTTACAGAGCTAAAGTCCTGAGTGAAGAGCCCATTTTCCAGTGGTGTAAAGATGTACCTGTTGCAAAGGGGAAAAGTGTCTTCCTCGAGCAAATGAAAAAGTTTGTAGAGTGGCTCAAAAATGCTGAAGCACAATCTGAGTCTGAAACCAAAGAAGGTGACTGAATTTTGAAACTACACGGTCAGTAAAGCATACAGGAGTTGTAGATAAAATGTCATGTCTCATGTGTCCTGGTTCTTACATCTTCCTACCTCCCTATATCAAGCATGATATATAAGGGCTTTCATGGCAAATTTTATTTAAACTTTTTCTATGGTTACTGGAAATGCTGGGTTTAGTTTCTAAAACTATGTTTTAAGTAGCTAGAGGAGCTATAGATTTGGATCTAATGCTGCATTAGTCTTTTCACTTATCTTCTGCCTCCTGTATTTTCTACTGTAGTAATATATTTTAAGGCCTTCCATGATGAACAGTTTACTTCATTCCCTGGGTTTTCTATAAAGTTTTCAAGATATGATTTGGTTAAAGATAATTTGTTATAAAAATTATAATTGCAAACTAAACTGTAAAAGTACCCCAAGTCTCAAGAGGCAGTGATTTGTGTGATAATTTGGTATGCTCAGAGCCCTGCTCGTCAATGAAAATCTTATATACAATAATTCATTAACATATATCTTGAGTATTTGGACTATTGCTTGCATATTAACATTTTCTTGGATTTTTAACCCTAGCTATCCTTAAACTCAATTGTTTGCTCTCTGATTTTTATCCTTAGTGAAGCCATGGAGAACAAATTTGAAAAGTTTGGGAAATCATATGTGGCAGAGGTGGTGGGAAGAAGAAAGTTGAGCTTTTTCCCATTGAGAAACTTCTGTGTTCAGTTGGTATCTTTCCAGGCAAAACAAATGGCTATTCATTTTATACAACCATTTTCAAATGTACCTTAGAAAAGTCTTGTCACTTAAAGTATTTTATGCTCAGAATACTTAGATTGATAGGAAACGACTCATAAAGAAGTCAGAGTAAAGGAAATGACTGATGTACTAAACTCAGTAAAAACTGTTGAACGTGGGAATCTAGATATAACTTAGATTTCCTATTGGCTTAGAGTATTTGTTGTAAAGAATGAAGTGCAATGATAATTATGCCAGCATCATGCAGTCTTACAGTAGCTTTGTAATAAATTTAGAAATTAGGAAGCATGATTCTTTCAGCTTCATTCTTCTTCAAGATTGTTTTGGTTATTCTGGGTCCTTGCATTTCCATATGAATTTTAAGATTAGCTTGTCAATTTTTGCAGTGAAGCCAGCTGGGGTTTTGATAGGAATTATATTGAATCAATTTGGAGAGTATTGTCATTTTAGCAATATTAAGTCTTCTCATGAACATGGGATGTCTTTCCATTTATTTAGGCCTCCTTTAATTTCTTTCAACAGTGTTTTATAGTTTCGTGTATAAGTCTTGTACTCCTTCGTTAAATTTATTCCTAAGTATTTTATTCTTTTTGATGCTATTACAAATGGTTTTCTTTCTTTCCTTCTTTCTTTTCTTTTCTCTTCTTTTCTTTCTTTCTTTCTTATCTGCTGTGATCCTCTCGAATGGAATTGCGTTTTTGAATTGTTTATTACAAGTGGATAGAAATATAGCTGAATTTTGTATATCGATCTTGTATCCTGAAACCTTGCTGAACTCATTTATTAGCTCTAATAGTTTTTCTTGTGTGTGGATTCCTTAGGATTTTCTATATGCAAGATCACGTCATCTGCAAATAGAGATAGTTTTGCTTCTTCCTTTCCCATCTGAGTGTCTTTTTTTTTTCTTGCCTAATTGCCTAAGTTAGAATTTCTAGCACAATGTCAAATAGAATTAGTGAGCATGGGTATCCTTGTTTTTTTTCCTAATCTTAGTCTTTCACCATTAAGTAAGATGTTAACTATGGACTTTTTGTAAATGGCCTTTATCAGGTTGAGGAACTTCCTTTTATTCCTTGTTTTGTCTAGTGGCTTTTTCAGGAAAGAGTGATTTTCGTCATGTTTTCTTTTGCATCTATTGATGTATCATGTGGGTTTTGTCCTATAGTCTATTAATATGTTGTGTTACATTGATTGATTTTCATATGTTGGACCACCCTTGCATTCCTGGGGTAAATCTTGCTTGATCATGGAGTATAATCCTTTTTATAGGTTGGCTGGATTTGGTTTGGTAGTATTTTGCTGAGGATTTTTGCATCTATATTCATAAGAGATATTGGTCTGTAGTTTTCTTGTGATGTCTTTGTCTGGGTTTAGTATCAGGGTAATTAATACCAGCCTCATAGAATGAGTTGGGCAATGTTCCCTTCTCTTCTATTTTATGGAAAAGTCTGAAGTAGTGGTGTTAATTCTTCTTTAAAAGTTTGGTAGAATATACCAGTGAAGCATCTATTTGGACTTGGACTTTTCTTTGTGGATTTTTTTTTTTTAATCACTACAGGTTGAGTATCCCTTATATGAAATGCTTGGAACTAGAAGTGTTTTGGATTTTGGATTTTTTTTTGGATTTTGGAATATTTGCATTATATTTATCTGTTGAGAATCCCAAATCCAGAAATCAAAAATCTGAAATGCTCCAGTGAGCATTTCCTTTGAGCATCATGTCAGTACTCAAAAAGTTCCAGATTTTAGAATGTTTCAGATTTTTGGATTTGGGATGCTCAACCTGTAATTTGAATCATATACGTTGGCCATGTAGCTAAAGGTTTGTCAGTTTTGTTGATCTTTTTAAAGAGCCTTGAAACCTTTGGTTTTGTTGATTTTTCTCTATTGTTTTTCGGTTCATTTATTTATTTCTGCTACAATCTTTTTTTATTTCCTTTTTTGTGCTTGCTTTGGGTTTTGTTTACTCCTTTTTTTCCCTAGTTTTTCACAGTGGATGTTTAGATTATTGATTTGTGATCTCTCTTATTTTAGTATTGGTGTTTACAGCTATAAATTTATCTGTAAGCACTACTTTTGCTGGCTCCTATAACCATGTTTGTTTTCCTTTTTGCCTTTCAAGGAAAGGAAAGATGTTCTTCCATTGTTTTTGAGCTTGCTTGAACAATATGAAATTGCTGATATTCAGTCATTTTTGATCTACAGAAGTGGTAATTTCCTATGTTTCACCTTAATATGAATCATTCTCCCAAACATGTCATTCCCTCCCATTACTGTGTATAATCTTTATTTTTACAATCTAAGAAAACAAGCTTGAAAAGGATAATGGGACTTGTCCATTATTATAGGACTGATATGTGTCAGGATAGAACTAAAACATATTGAAGACCTGCTTGTCCTGCACTAACAGTTACAAGGAGCTTTTGATCTGATTGAGGGACAAATACACATGAAAATAATTCGCATCTGGCCCCTGATAATGGTATGTCCCAAAGTGTTAGTGAAAACTGTCATAACTGATTAATGTTCCTGTCATTGTGTTGTTGCTGTTGCTCATGCCTTCAAACATTTACTTAGTCCCTGCTTTGTGCCAGGCGCTCTGTGAGTGAGTTGGGAGTGGTGGGGAAGGAAGATAAAGAGGAGCAGGAAACAGGAACACAGCCTGGTACCTACTCTGAAGTAGCTTGTGGTCCAGAGGAGGAAGGGGACAAATGAACCATTAATTGTCATGTAAGAGGATAAATTATACAATAGATAAAGCCCCAAAGGGAGGGGCACCTAATCACTTAGAAAGGAAAATGAGGAAGGCCAGTCAAGGAAGATTTCTGTGGTTTAACGTGCATCTTGAAGAAGGAGCATTTCGAGTAGAAAAAACAGGGAGAGAACCTTTTAGTCAGGGGAATAACTTGTGCAGAGAGGCATAGAGAGAGAGCGAGCACATGTGTTTAGAACCTAGAGTATGCACTGGGAAAGAGATGAGGCTGGAAAGGAAAGTAGGTGGTAGATTATGAAGGGTGTTTTATCCCAAGGCAAGGAGTTGGACTTTTAGCTTGTAGGCTGTTGGGGACCTTTTGAAGATTTCTAGAAAGAGGCCTTTGAATTGTTTGTCCTGGGAGGGTTTGGAAGTCAGCTGTTCTCTTTTGCCATATCTACCAGTAGTTCTTTCCTCACCAGTAAAATGTTCCTCTTTTTTTTGGACTCACAGTTCACTGAGACTTTTTTGGCGGAGAGGGACAAACAATCCAAATGGAGTGGAATTCCTCAGTTGCTCCTTAAGCTGTATGCCACCAGCCACCTCCATAGTGACTTCGTTGAGTGCCAAAACATCCTCAAGGTAACTCTTAGGGGGGAGGGGCTATATTCAGGGCCTCCAGGTGACACAAGCTGTCTGCTTTTTATTTTCCCTTCTGTCTGCTTTTTAAAATAGCCTGTTTTTATTGTCTGAGCTATAGAAAATTTGAGTTCAGAAAAAGTGCAAAGAAGAAAATAAAAATCATGTATAATTCCACCATCCAGAGATAATCACCGTTAGGTTCCCTGTGTGTATCCTCCTGGGCTTTACTCATGTTTATTTTGTGGCAGTGCTTGCTTAATTAATTTGGGAGGTCAACAGTGTGTTCTAGGGTTGGAATGACATTCTTTTGAAACAGGATTTAAAAGATCCCATATTACTGGAGGCTCACGGAAAGGGCCTTCTGGTGGTTGAAACTTATCACTAACATAAGAAGATTGAAGGGGCCAAGTTTGATGGTTGGGAGATGGGCAGAAAAAATGCAAAGACATTATGCCAGGGTAATTGTTCTCAAACTGGAGTGTGTATCAGAGTCACCAGGGGGGCTTGTTAAAGCACAGAGTGCTGGGCCTCACCCTAAAATTTCTGATTTAGTAGGTATGGAGTTATCTTATCCAAACTTTAGCTTGGGGCTGGCCCCAAATTTGAATTTAGAGCCACCAGCTCGAGCTGCAGTTAAAACCTGTGTAAGTTATATTTGATGATAATGAAACTAATGAAACTAAATGACATAGTGTTATTCAGAGGTGATGTTTTGATTATTATGTCATATAATAAGTTATTCTAAAATATGATAGAAACTAAATAAGCTTAGTCTTTACTTTCAAGATGTATTCTTGATCTTCTCACAGTCTGAGTGATAGAAATTATAGCCTCTTACACTTCTTTAAACATGCTTTGGAAAGAATTGCACATTATTTGATTCCTGCAGAATTTCTGAGATACGAAGTTGAGGTGAAATTAAGGGGGAGGGAAATTAATTGGAAGTTAGTGAGTCCTTGCTGTGTGATCATTTTTTCTTTATTCATCCAGCAAATAGTCACTTGAACCTTACTATGTTCTGGGTTTTTCTGTAAGATTTTTTTTTTCTCTTAGCTTTGTTCCATATGAACAAAGGATTCTATGGCCCCAAAAATGTGAGAACTACTCCCCTATGTCTACCATATCAAATACCTGCAGTGTCTTGGGACCTATGGGGAACACAAAGTGGAATCTGTCCCAGTCTTATCTTCAAGGAGCATTTAGTCTAGGGAAGAAATAATAATAGGTTTATAAATAGGCACACAGTAAAAGTGCAAAATGCCACAAACAAGGTACAGATTGCTTTGGGGGTTTAGAAGAGCATCAGATTGTTTCTGGTAGGGGGAAATCAGGAAAGAGTTCTTGCAGGAGGTGACATTTGAGCAGTAATTTAGTTATTGCTGCAGTACCAGTCACCCCAAAACCTAGTAACTTGAAGTAACAACCACCATTTATCTCTCACAATTCCTGGTTGATTCAGTGGTTCTTCTGCTTCATGTGGTGTTGGGTGGGGTACTGAGATATGTGGAATGTCCAAAATGGCCTCGCTCACATCCCTGGCAGGTTGGTGCTGGCCATCAGGTGGAGATCAGCTAAGGGTATCGATCCTGGCCTCCTCCTTGTGGCCTCCCCAGGTGGCTATGTTGGACTTCTTACAGCATGATCGTTGGGTTCCAAAATGGCAAAAACCAAATCTACCAGGCCTTCTTGAGGCTTATGTTGGAAGTGGGATAGTGTCACTTCTGCCATGTTCTGTCAGGTGAAGCAAGTCACATTAGCCTAGGTTCAGCATGGGAAATGGCTTTGCACGGGCCTGAATACTAGGAAGTGTGGTTCATTGGGGGCTATCTTTGTGCTCAAAGTGATGTTTCAGCGTCTGGTCTGTGTTGGTTACTTAAACAGAACGTCTCTATGTACTTTTTTAAACTAGGAAATTTCTCCTCTCCTCTCCATGGAGGCTATGGCATTTGTCACTGAAGAGAGGAAACTTACCCAAGAAACCACTTATCCAAATACTTATATTTTTGACTTGTTTGGAGGTGTTGATGTAAGTAGCTGTTTATTATTACTACTACTGTTACTACTACTTAATGGTTTGAGAATTTAAGTCTTAAAATGGGGAACAGGAAGCATTTCAAAATTTATAGGAACCATTTCAGATTTTAACTTTTAGAACCTCAGTGGTGTTCACCTGTGTTGAAGCAGCATAGTTTTTACTTTAGAAGAATTAATTTATTTGAATTGATAATATATCTACCTTGTTTTAAAGATGCAAAGTGAAAAGTGTCTCTCCCAATTTCCCAGTGATGCCTCCTCAGAAGCAGTTGTGATTATTAGTTTCTTGTGTGTCCTTCTAAAGATGTTCTGTGGGAATATGTGTGTATATGCATGTATGTGTGTGTAAATATTCCCCACCACCTTAGTTTATTTTCTCCCCACATAGAGTGGCATACCATATACATAGGTATACTCTTCTGTACCTTTTTCATGTAACTCTGAAGCTTGGGGATAGCATCGTTTCAGTACATATAAATTTGCCTCATTGTTTTAAATAGCTAAATAGTATTCCCTGTGTAATTGTACCATAATTTATTTACCTAGGCCCCAGTTTATGGGCATTTAGAGTTTTTCCACTCCTTTTCTCTTACGGACAAGATTGCAGTAAAGATCTTGTATATACTTTTGTACACAAGTGAATATATACCTTTGGAACAAAAGCGTATATGTTTTTTTTATTGATTATAAACCTGTAGTTTACATACCTAAGAGGTTTTGTCAACTTACATCCCCAGCAACAAAGTATAAGAGTGTCTGTTTATCTATACCGTCACCAACATATTGTCTGTGTATATTTCAATGGACTTTGTTATTGAAGTATAACCTTTATACACAAGAGTATACCAATAATTAGCACAAAATAAATTCACTTTTGTCACTACCTCCCTAATCAAGAAATAGAACATTACCAGCCTCCAGAAGCCCCCTTCACGAAACAGTGTGTTCTAAGTATTTGCTAAGCAGATGTGAGACAAATGGTATTTCTTCATAGTTTTTTTTAATCAGCTTTATTGGGATATGGTTCACATACCATAAAATTCACCCATTTAAAGTGTACAGTTCAGTGGTTCTTAGTGTATTCACAGATATGTGCAACCATCATCATGGTCAATTTTAGAACATTTTCATCACTCCCAAAAAGAAACTCCATATGTTTTAGCTGTCACTCCCCTACTTCTCCAACCTCCCAACCCCCCCATCTCCCACCTAGGCAACCACTAATTTACTTTTTGTCTCTATAGATTTCCCTGTTCTGGACATTTCATATGGGTGAAATTATATAATATGTGGTCTTTTGTGACTAGCTTCTTTCACTTAGCATAATGCTCTCAAGGTTTATCCATATTGTAACATGTATTGATACTCATTCCTTTTTTATTTTGAGATAGAGTCTCACTCTGTCACCCTGGCTAGAGTACAGTGGCATCATCATAACTCACTGCAAACCCAAATTCCTGAGCTCAAGTGATCCTCCCGCTTCGGCCTCCCAGAGTACTAGGATTACAGGCATGAGCCACCTCGCCCAGTCATTCCTTGTTGTGGCCAAATAATATTCCATCATGTGGATATACCACATTTTGTATATCCATTTGTTGATGGGCGTTTGAGTTGTTTCCACCTGTTGGTTATTATGAATAACACTGCTATGCACATTCTTGTGCAGGTTCTTTGTGGGTATGTTTTTTATTTCTCTTGGTCATATGCCTAGGAGTAGAGTTGCTGGGTCATATGGTAACTCTAGGTTTAGTTGTTTGAGGAACTGCCAGTGTTTTCCAAAGAGGCTGCACCATTTACATTCCCACCAGCAGCGTATGAGAGTGCTGATTTCTGTGTCCTTGCCAACGCTTGTTATCTGTCATTTTGATTCCAGCCATTCTAGCAAGTATGAAGTGATATCTCATTGTGGTTTTGATTTGCATTTCCCTGATGGCTAATGATGTTGAACATCTTTTCATGAGTTTATCATTTGTATATCATTCTTGGAGAAATAGCTGTCTCTTTTTTGGGATATTTCTCTCTCTCTTTTTTTTTTCTGGAGACAGTCTCACTCTATTGCCCCAGCTAGAGTGCAGGGGTGTTGTCATAGCTCTCTGCAACCTCAAACTCCTGGGCTCAAGCGATCCTCCTGTCTCAGCCTCCTGAGTAGGTGGGACTACAGGTGCACATCACCATGCCCAGCTAATTTTTCTATTTTTTGTAGAGACGGGTCTTGCTCTTGCTTAGGCTGGTCTCGAGCTCCTGACCTCAAACAATCCTCCCACCTCGGCCTCCCAGAGTGCTAGGATTACAGGCGTGAGCCACCGTGCCCGGCTAGGATATTTCTCTTTTTACTATTGAGTTGTAAGAGTTCTTTCTATATTCTCTTCATAGTTTTTAAAATTTGCATCCTTCATAGTTTTAAAATTTGCATCCTTCATGTATTTATAAGTGGTTCATTTTCTGCAAATTGTTTTGTGTCTTTTTCTGTTATTATTTGGTTATTAGTTCTTTTTCTTATTGATTTATAGGTAGTCTTAATTCTTTCAAGTCTGTTGTCATATGTGTTTTATGTGTTTTTTTCCTACTTTGAGAATTGGATTTCGATTTTGTGTTATTTTATTATTTATTTATTTATTTTGCAATAGTGTCTTGCTCTGTTGCCTGGGCTAGAGTGCAGTGGCGTCATCGTAGCTCACTGCAGTTTCAAACTCCCAGGCTCAAGGGATCCTCCTGCCTCAGCTTGCCGAGTAGCTGGGACTACAGGTGCGCACCACCACACTTGGCTAATTTTTCTATATTTTGTAGAGATGACATCTTGCCATGTTGCTCAGGCTGGTCTCAAAATGCCTGGCCTCAGCCGATCCTTCTGCTTCAGCCTCCCAAAGTGCTAGGATTACAGGTGTGAGCCGCAGCACCTGGCCTTGTGTTATTTTAAAATTAGAAATGTTTACTTTTCTTTTTAAGAGACAGAGTCTCACTCTGTTGCCCAGGCTGGAGTGCAGTGGTGCAATCATAGCTCACTGCAGCCTCAAACTCCTGGGCTCGAGCAATCCTTCTGCCTCAGCCTCCTGAGTAGCTAGGACTATAGGCATGCACCACTACGTACAGCTATTTTTTAAAAATGTTTTTGTAGAGATGGGATCTCATTATGTTGCCCAGGCTAGTCTCGAACTCCTGGCCTCAAGCGATCCTCCAGCCTTGGCCTTCACAAAGTGCTGGGATTACGGGCATGAACCTCTGCACCAGGCAGGAAATATTTACTTTTTAAGTTATCAGATTGATCATTCTTTCCTTTTGTGGCTTCAGAGTTTTGTTTCATGCTTTTCCCACTATTGGATTATAAACCATGTCTACTTCCTTCTAATATTTTAAAGTTTTTATTGTCTCTATTTAAATTTTTGTACCACTTGAAATGCATTTTGGTATAATGATGAAGGGTTGGGGTCTAACTTTTTCCCCCCCAGATATCTGCCCTTACCCCTATTGCCTGGAGTGAGCATGAAGGAGGGAGCATTTTGGGATGTTGTGGTCAATCTCTATCTTGATCTGGGTGGCGATTGTACAGGAATGGTGTTTAGTTTATAAAAACTGGAGCTGTACACGTGAGATTTGTCTTCTTTACTGTATCATGTTATATTTCAATTTTTTTAAAGTTTCCTTTTCTTTAAAGATGCCATTTTCTACAAAAGTAAAGATTGAGTGTTACCTCTACATCCATAGCCTTTATTCTTTAATTGCTGCTCAGCACCTTCTCCTTAGCAGTCTCCTGTAGCATTTACTTGTTGGCCAGATGAAAGGACCCTTTACTTCTGTATTCTTCATCAAGAATCTACTCAGTAAAAACCATTGTATTTATGGGAGAAGAAAGAATAATGTAGATCCCTCGCCTGGTACCCATGTGCAGTGAAAATGTGGCTTTCTGTAATGGATGCCTATGCCACCTTAGGACATTTTTGGATCAACTGTTCTTGATTTTGTGGGGTTTTTCCCTCCCAAGTTACGTCAGCTTCTCCAGGAATTCCAGTCTTTTCATAAACATGGACTTTTGCGTAGGTCATTTTGTACTTCACTAACCTGCAGTTAAGTGCATTTGTTCTTGCTGAACTCCCTTACCATCTTGGTTCTGAAAGTATTTTCCAGACAGAGTTTGTCATTTCTTCCTCTGCTAATCACTATCAAGACCCCAGAGTAAGCCTGTCTTGGCCATGCTACCCAAAGGTCAGCTGGATCAGAATGATTGGCCACATTGGTCACTGGATCACTCCTTGTCAACTTGACCCAACCCCTAAGATGACCGTGAAAAGTGTATCCTAGAGTCTGTAAAGTCAGATGTCAAGTAGGTAACTAAATGGAGTGAAGGAGGCCCAGAGCAGGTTCGTCTGCATAAATGAAATGTCTGCAGGGCACTGTAGTGAACTAGAGAATATGTGCCTGACTCTTCCTTTCCCCTTGATTGTTTCCCTGTAGGGATGTGAGAAATCTGCATTCATAGGTAAAAATTTCCAAGCTTTTTGGTAGGTGTGGGCCAAATGAAATATGTGTGTGGGCCAGGTGTAAGCCATAGCTTGGCATTCAGGGACTTTTAATTTATTCATTGACATAGTCCATCTTCTATTTGAAGTGAATTTATTTTAATTATAATATTCTGTGCAGTTAAGCATCTTACATATTACTTGGGTGATTGTAATCTCTTTTCAAAAGCATTTGTGTAATATACTTCGGAGCTTTAAAGGTCAGTACTCATTTTGCCTGTTGTTTCCATTTCTGATTCCCTCCTGAAGATATAAATCAAAATGAGATAAAACTTTGTATACAAAGATAGTTAGTGTAACATTATTTGTGATAACTAAAAGTTTCCACCAAGAGAAGGTAATGGTTATTCTATCCATTTGGTTGAGTTTTATGAAGTCATTAATATAATAATAACATGGGAAAATTCATGATGGAAAAAAAGCAGGCTGTAAAACTGCATATCCTGTATAATAATTACTCCGACTTTTCTAGAGGATGACCTTAGGTCTCTTATCATACAAAGCAGGCCCACAGTCAGGGCAGCTTTCATTGTTGCCCTAAGTTATGAGTCTTCTTTTTCTCTCCTGCAAGAATACAGATGTGTAGAAAGCTGAGCCCAGTGCTTCTCCAGAATTTGACAATCCGTGGTGCAGGGATAGTTGAGGGTTTTTACTTTTAATCTGCTGTTTCAAGCTAAAACAACACATGTTCCCCCATCTCTCTCAATTTAGGACATTGAATTATGGTGTTGTATTCATGCCAGGAGCAATCTCAAGAATGTAGATTTGCTTTCTAAAGATTTGTTGCTGGTTTGGGATGAGCAGAGGCATTGTCAGATCCACCAGCAGAACTATCTAGCCTCGAAGATTTGCCTGTTGGCTTTAATATGGAATCTTTTTTTCTTCCATTTGGCTTGAGGTATCTTGGACCTACTGCCCAAATATTGCCTGTAGCTGGCTAGATAGAGATAGAAGAAAAGTTTTTTGTTTTCATTCTGGGATTGTTCCTAACTTGATTTAAACGATAAAGTAAAATATGAAGTACGTATATATATGTTGGAAGTCTTAAACATATGGGCTTAGTCATGTCCTTAGCACATATATTACTTTAAAATGCCTTAATATATTTAAGTAGAAATTAACTTTTTTGGAAAACAAAGGTCCTCGTTATAAAAGTAAAAGATGTTTGTTAAAGAAAATGTGAAAAACTGTCTTTGGACCTGTCACCAAATTCAACCACTGTTAAGATTCTGGAGTATTCCTTTCTAATGTTTAGAGGTTTTTTTTCTGTTTACATTAACTTAGAATTTGTTTAACAGAATTTTTTTTACAAATGCTTTATTGAAATATAATTTACATACCATAAAGTTAACTCTCTTAACCACCCTTCAGTAGTTTCATTGTGCAGTGATTACCGGAACATTTTCATCATGCCAAAAAGAAATCCCTTACCAATTAGCAGTCACTCCCCATTCTCCTTTCCCTCCAGCCCTGGCAGCCACTAATCTATTTTCTGTCTCTGTGGATTTGCCTATTGTGGTTATTTCATATCAACAGAATCATACACTATGTGGCTTTTTATGTCTAGTTTCTTCAACTTAGCGTGAGGTGGTTGGTATTCTTTTAAATAATAGCTTTATTGAAATATAATTCACATCATATAAGTCATCCACTGAAAGCATACCTAGTGGTTTTTAGTATTCAGAGTTATGCAACTATCACCACAATTGATTTTAAAACATTTTCATCACTTCAAAAAAGAAACACTGTTGGCCAGTTGTGGTGGCTCACGCTTGTACTCCTAGCACCCTAGGAGGCCGAGGCAGGAGGATCGCTTGAGCTCAGGAGTTCAAGACCAACCTGAGCAAGAGTGAGATCCCATCTCTAAAAAAAATAAAAATAAAAAAGGAACACCGTATCCTCTAGTAGCCACTCCCCATTTCCTGCGAAGTCCCCCATCCTTAGGCAACAACTAATCTACTTTCTATCTCTGTAGATTTACCTATTCTGGACATTTCATATAAATGGAGTCGTGTATTATAACACGTGGTCTTTTGTACCTGGCTGCTTTTGCTTAACATAATGTTTTCAAGGTTAATCCATGTTGTAGCATATGTCAGTACTTCTTTCCTTTTTATTGTCAAGAAATATATTCTTCAGTTGATGGACATTTGGGTTGTTTTCACTTTGGGTTATTAATAATGCTGCTGTGATTAATAATGCTGCTATGAACATTGGAATACAAGTTTTTATGTGGACATATGTTTTCATTTTCTATTTCAATTGTCTTTTTAAAAAATTTTTCTTGGAATATACCTAGGAGTGGAGTTACTGGGTCATAGTAACTAGTTACACTATGACCCGGTAACTGCGTGTTTAACTTTTGAGGACCTACCTGACTACTTTCCAAAACAGCTGCACCATTTTACATCTCTACCAGCAATTTGTGAAGGTTCCAGTTTCTCTACATCCTGGCCAACAGTTATTATCTGTCTTTTTTATTATAGTCATCCTAGTGGATATGAAGAGGTATCTTGTTGTGGTTTTTGAATTGCATTTCCCCAATGGCTTATGGTGTTGATCATCTTTTTGTGTTTATTGGCCATTTGGAGAATGACTTTTGGAGAAATGTCTGTTCACCTGCTTTGCCCATTTCTTGATTGGGTTGTCTTTTTACTATTGAGTTCTATTAGTTATTTCAGGGTACTGTTTCCTTATAAGGTATGTAATTTGCAAATATTTTCTCCCATTCAGTGGCTGTCTTTTCACTCTCTTGATGTGTCCTTTGCAGCACAGAAGTTTTTAATTTTGATGATGTTCATTTTATCTAATTTTTTCTTTTGTTTGGGTTTTGGTGTATATCTAAGAAATCATTGCCTAATTCAAGGTCACAAAGATTACCCCATGTGTTCTTCTAAGAGTCTTACATTAATAGTTTTATCTCTTATATTTAGGTCTTTGATCCACTTGAGATTATTTTTGTTTGCATGTGACTATCCAGTTGTCACAGCACCATTTATTGAAAAAACTACTTTTACCATTGAATTGTCTTGGCAGCCTTGTCAAAAATCAATTGACCATAGAAACGTGGGTTTATTTCTGTACTGGCAGTTCAAGATTTTGGCTATTATGCATCCCTTGCATTTGCATATGAATTTCAGGATAAGCTTGTCATTTTCTGAAAAGAAGTCTGCTGGGATTTTGATAGTGATTGCGTTGAATCTCTAGGTGAATTTGGGGAGTATTACCATCTTACCAATATTAATTCTTCTGATCTACACAAGATATCTTTCCTTTTTTTTAGGTTGTCTTTAATTGCTTTCAAAAATGTTTTGTTTTTATTGTGCAAGTCTTATACTTGTTAAATTTGTTCCTAAATATCATTTTTTTTGATGTTCTTGTAAATGGAATTGTTTTCTTAATTTCAATTTTGTTTTGCCCATTGCTACAATTGTTAAATGGGTTTTTTAATTATTTGTGTATTCATGAATTTCCCACATTTCTTTCTGATTCTAATTTCATTCCATTGTGGCCGGAGAACATACTTTGTATGATTTCAATCCTTTTAAGTTTATAGAGGCTTGTTTAATGGCCTGACATATAATCTATCCTGGAGAATGCTCTGTATGCACTTGAGTAGAATGTGGTTTTTTGTTCTTGCTGCATGGGATGTTCTACAGATGTCTGTTGGGTCTAGTTGGTTTATTGTATTCAAGTGTGTTCTATTTCTTTGCTCATCTTCTGTCTACTTGTCTATCCGTTATTCAAAGCAGGTTATAAAAGTGTCCAACTATTATTTTTGAATTGTCTGTTTCCTTTAATTTTGTCAGCTTTTGCTTCATGTATTTGTAGGCTCTGTTGTTAGGTGCATATATGTGTATTTTCCTAATCAATTGACCCTTTTATCATTATAAACTGTCCTTTTTCTAACAGAATGGGTCTTTAAATACATGCTTATTTTAAACAGTTTAAGCAAAGTTGTATGTTGTATTAAAAGTATGTAAAATAAAAAAATTTATGCCTATCACCCCCAATCCCTGTAGAAATCAGTGTTAATAAATTACGGTGTATTTTTGAGACCTTTTTTATAAACTTACACTCACAAATGTTCTTTAAGCAAAGGAAGAATTGTAGTAGTAATAATGTTCTGCAGCTTTTCAAAAATTAAAGCCACACTGGATCCCAGAGATTACCTAATCTAACATAATTTATTTTTAAAAATGAGAAAGCTGAGTCCCAGGGGACATTGACTTGCCCAAGTTTACATGGTGAATAAGTGGCTGAGCTGGGACTAGAACCCAGGTTTCCTGACTCTTGCTACAGTGTTTCTTCCATTGAACCTCACTGCCTCCTAGAACAAGAGGGTCTTACAATACTGTGACAGATATTTGGGCCCTGAGTTGTCATGGCAAAGATTGTTTTATAAGTTATGCTTTGAATTTTGAAGACTTTGTCCAATTTTTTTTTTTTTTTTTATAGCTCCTTGTAGAGATTCTTATGAGGCCTACGATCTCTATCCGGGGACAGAAACTGAAAAGTAAGTATACTTGTCAGCTACTGGTCCTCATGGCTCAGCCTACTGATATGGTGGCAGTTCCCAGAAGTTGCTTTCTTCTTTCCCTTCCTAACTCCTAACAGTGAGGACATGCGTTACATTCAGCTGCAGATTGTTCTCTCCACCCCTACTAAACAGCTGTTTTTATTCATTCTATACTGGGTAGAAATTCAAATCTGGTGGTTTAAAAGAAAAAGCATAAAAATCACTGGACTAAAAGAATTGCATCTTTTTTTTTTTTGAGGCAGGGTAATCACCCAGTTGCGCTGGGTAGAGTGCTCACAGTGAGCGTCATCATAGCTCACTGCAATCTCAAACTCCTGGGCTCAAGCGGTCTTTCTGCCTCAGCCTCCCAAGGAGCTGGGACTACAGGTGCCTGCCACTGTGCTGGCTAATTTTTCTATTTTTGGTAGGGACAGGGTCTCGCTCTTGCTCAGGCTGGTCTTGAACTACTGAGCTCAAGCAATCCTCCTGCCTTGGCCTCCCAGAGTGTTAGGATTACACGTGTGAGCCACTGCACCCGACCAGAATTGCATCTTTGTACTTTCTCATAGTCCTTTGATCTAGCTTTTATGTTTTCTTTGGAAATTCTTACTTCTCATATATAGCTAGCTGAAAGAGTAAGGAATAACCTGGTAAGATCACTTTGTTTTATTTTTTCAAACACCTATTTTTAATAGTTTTTTGTTATACAGGTGAGGTGGTATATGCTCTTTGTAAAAAGTTCAGTCATTACCAGAGTATATATGGTAAAAATTCAAAGTGTTTTGGTAGTGCATTATTTCTTAAGCTGGGTGGTGGGTATATGGGTATTATTCTATTATTATTCTTTATAACTTACATGTTACAAATTTTAGGTATTCAATATTTTATTTTATTATTTTATTTTATTTTAATTTTTTATTTTGTTTTAAGAGATGGGGTCTCACTCTCTTGCCCAGGCTGGAGTGCAGTGGCTCTATCCATAGTTCACTGCAGCCTCGAACTTCTGGGCTCGAAGAGTCCTCTCACCTCATCCTTCCAAATAGCTAGGACTACAGGTGCACACCACCACACTCAGCTAATTTTTTAATTTTTTGTAGAGACAAGGTCTTGATATGTTGCCCAGGCTAGTCTCAAACTCCTAGCCTCAATCGATCCTCCCGCCTCAGCCTCCCAAAGTGCTGGGATTACAGGCATGAGCCACTGGGCCCAGCCTCAGTATTTAATTTTTAAAAAGTGAGTGCACTTTACTCTGGCATTAAAAGCCAGAGATCACTTCAATTAACATTTGATGAATGCCCTTCTACAAACATTGCATATGTATTTTTTTAATTAAAAAAATTTTTTTGCCCCTAACATCAATAGGACATAGTATATAAGGTCTCATTTGTGTGTGCAGTTGTGGTTAAGAGGATTCATCTTCATCTTTAATGTCTCAGCTTTGTACTCTAAATTGTTCCTTCATGCTCCCTGTCTAGTCTTCCAGCAAGTAGCATCTTATAATTGCTTGTTGGTACACATGTTTATTCTCTCTTCCTCCCACTAGATTTATAGGTTCCATGAGGGCTGAGACTTACTTGCATTTTTTTTTTTAACCTCATCTGCTCTAGAGCAGAATGAATAAATACTTGATGAATGAGTGAATCCCAATTTCTTTTGAAAATGGAACATCTAGAAATAGTGAGATATACTGATCTGGTGTTTCACCCTGCTCTGAAGTTGTTAAATAAACAAATCAAAAAGCCCCAGTAGGTTGAAAGGTAGTTATGAGGGATGCAGGGCATCAGCATTGTCTCAGGATCATATGAGGCAGCCCATCTGGTCAAGCTAGCTCGGAAGGGGGCTACCCATTGGGATTGCAGAGCGAGACCTAGCATTTTAGCGTTTATAGCTGAATAAGAGTGTGTGGAAACAGTTTTTGAAAATCAGAGCAGTCCGAAACAAAACACTTTGTTCATGGTTCATACTCAGTTTCATCATCTTCTCATTTGGGGTCATGAGAATTAAGTTTTCTTTTTGTGCTACTCTCCTGTTCCTGCTCACAGGGAAGTAGCGAATGCTTTATTGGAATCAGTAGTAGGTCAGACATTGAAAGCCATTTGCCCAACACAAATAACAGCAAAAAAAACTAAACATAACACTCAGTTGGTGATCTGTAGTATTAATTAAAATGGCATCTTTGTTTGCTGCCAGTAGACCTTTCAATGGAAATTTCTAACAAGAGCAATTAAGATGCTCATACTTTGGATTCTAGCAGTTCTGCTTTTGAAAATGTATCTTGTACAGTTCAATACAAGCATAAAAAGACTACACGTATGTATTAAGTTGCTTATTTGTAGTCTATTTAAATAGCAAAACACCCCCAAACCCATGATATATCCTAAGCAAGACACAAAGGGAAAATGGCTTTATTAAATGATGGCGTCACAACAGGTTGAAATTATGAAGACTGTGGAGCATAATAAAATGGTTACTGTATCAAACCAAAAAGTGATAAGCAAATTGGTTTGTAGGTTCTGATGGGCACTATGAAGATCTTTGGTAGACAAGGACTGGAAGGAGGTATACTAGCAGGAAAGTAATTATCTTGAAGGGGATTGTAACAGTTCTTATGTTGAAAAAATGTAATACTGTCATACTATCTTTTCAATGAGAAGGATAACCAATTATTCCCCTTTCACTTTCAGTAAGTGATGAAATGTCCAAGGACTGCTTGAGCATCCTGTATAACACCTGTGTGTGTGTAAGTACCCCTGGGGTTCCGTATGTCTCCTCAGCATATCTGCAGTGGTTGAGAAGGGAAGATTCGAGTGGGGGTGACAGACATGAGAGCTGTGTATCTTGAGATATTGGGGGAATTGGACTTATTTTATGTGTGTCTGAGAATCAGGACCAACTGGTAGAAATTATGCGGAGGCAGAATTTTGTAGTAATTGTTAAGAGCCAGGGCTGCTTCAGCGGTTACTGAACTCCTTTGGCCCTGGATGTGTCCAAGCAGAGACTGTACAGTTACTTGTCAAAAGGTGACAAGCATTGGCAGAGTGTTTATGACCTTTAAGACTCCTTTTAGCTCCATTTTGCCTGTTGCTTTGTTTTCCTTGTTAGAAAATAAAACAAGAACCAGAAGCCCCACCCATATATTGAGCAGGACACTTTACTAGGTTGACCACTGGGCCGGAAAGAATGGTGAATAAAGGAAGCAATTTGGTAGAAAGGAAAGAACATAGTGTTTAGTGTTAGAACTTGATTCTGTCTTCTGGCCCTTGGCTTAGTACACATCCCTGAGCCTTAGTTTCTTATCAGTAGAGTGCAGTTAGTAATCATATTAACATCGTCGGGTTGTTGTGAGAACTAAATGAGATAATACATGTGAAAGCACTTTGTAAAGCAATATATAAATGTTAGTTTTTGTAAGACACAATACCTGTCAAACGGTGTAAATGATGAATCATAATACACGGCAGAATGAGACAAGTGTTGTTACAGACGTGAAACCCATATGCTGTGGAAATACAAAAGGAACATTTAACTCCATTTCATTTCATTGCCTCATTTAAAAAAAAAGATTTCAGACATCTTGTGGGAGTATGTAAAATCTACCAAGATCACAAACTTAGAAGTAGGTAAGAAAGAAAAGGATAAAACAAGGGTGGGAACAAACATACAGCCAGGAATTGGGCTGATATAAAAATGTAGACCATTAAATCATCTGCATTATGGATGGGGCACAAATTTGGGTTTAAGCTTTTTAGCAGCCAACACAAACAGGGAAATATATTTGAACACTTATACAATTCGGCATCTATAATAGTACCGTGCAATAGAAATACAATGCAAGCCACTTGGGTTATTGTAAATTTCCTTGTTGCCACATTTTTTTTTTTTTTTTACAGTTTAAAAAACATAGGAAGAAATAGGTGAAGTTGATTTTAATGATATATTTTATTTAACACAGTATATCAAGAATATTATTCCAACATGGAATCAATTTTTTTTTTTTTAAAGACATAGTCTTGTTCTGTTGCCCAGGCTAGAGCGCAGTGGCATCATCATAGCTCAAACTCCTGGGCTCAAGCGATCCTCTTGCCATAGCCTCCTGAGTAGCTGGGACTACGGGCACGTGCTACCACACCCAACTAATTTTTCTATTTTTTGTAGAAACGGGGTCTTGCTCTTGTTCAGGCTACAATATAATTATTGATTATTAATGAGATATTTACATTCTTTTTTTGTACTAAACTTTCAAAATCCAGTGTGTGGGTTTTTTTTGTTTTTTTTGTTTTTTAAACACCCAGAGCACATCTCAGTTTGGACTAGCCATATTTCAGGTACTCAATGGCCATGTGTAGCCAATGGCACAGACAAATCTATAAGGTACAAAACTAATTGTTTAGGAAATGCACAATTATTCTTGCAACTGAAGTCAATAAGAGATCCTCCTTATAAAAAAAAGACAGTGTATGATGTAATGACTCCATCGTTGGCAACTTCCATATAGTCATTAGTTTTATGAGGCTGTTTTAAAATAATGACACCTAATGTTAATCAGTGACATTCCAATAAAACACAATTCGGTTTTTTAAAAAAATGTAAAGAACACAGGATGATGTGGTCCAACTCCATGCTAATCTAGCTTAATTCCAGATTAGATAGAGAACCTGGGGCTCTTAGAGGTGCATACACCAATCCCTCTAGGGATCAGGCAGAAAACACAAAATGTTTGAAATTGCCCACGTTGTAATGGGGAGTTGTATAAATTGTGATTAACCTGGAGCGAGTATGTCCTGCCTAAAGATGTTTAAATTAAAAATTTTTTTAAGTACTGCTGGCTAGATAAAACTTGGTCTACTGGAGGCTAATTTATAACTAACTCCTGATTTAGATACTAAACAGATACTTGGTCAAGAACCTATGATAAATATCATGAAAAAAACCCTCCCCAGAAAAATGCATTTGTACACAATGTTTTGTATGTCATTTTAGAGATTTGAGAACTTGTCGTGGAGAGGAAAGGAAGGATCGTATATGGCTTTTTGGGTGGTTAATCCTGATTTGGAAAGCTTTTCAGAGGAGGCATTTTAGCCAGTCTCTAAAAGAGTAGGATTCAGATAAATTGAATAGAGGAATTGGGTAGTCAAGGGTAGCTAAGGGCAACAGGATTGTATATTTGACAGCCTGAAGATACATTTTTAAGCTTTGAGGAAATAATAAATTTATTTCTCTTTGCTGTTTCTTTGGATATTCCAGAACTTTTGCTTGTCTAAGTAAAGCTAGAATCAGTCGTGTTTCATATCTCGTAGCAGTGTAGGTACTGTATATGGCTGGAAAATAAAACCTTTTTTCCCCTAATGTGCTAGGGCCTACAATTGAGGAACAGAAATGTAACATCAATTAATACAGAATCAGACTGAGATTGCATTCTTCAATGTCCTACTTAATGTTGTTATCCTTGCAGATTTATATACTCAGCACATTTTTATTGACACATCTCATCCCACTGATTGTAAAATGCTTCCTAGCTTGAGGTTCCTATTTACCAGACTGTGTTTGCCTGCATACTTCATTATATTCTTTAAAAAGAAGTCATGTTTGTTGCAGTCTGCCTTTAGGAATTTTTTCAGCTTAGAAGCTGAAAAGAATGAAGAAAAACATTAAAGCCACTAAGCTCTACTTGCCCTAAAGTAGTAGGAAGTGGGTGGGTGGGTGTGTGTGTGTGTGTGTGTGTGTGTGTAAGCTAGCAATACGGTAGTTTTAAATCCGCACTTTTTCGATTTGTTTTTTAAAATTCATTTTTAATTGACATGTAGCAATTGTGTGTATTTATTGGACAAATAGTGATGTTTTGATACATATACTATAGATACTCTATATATGGTGATTAGATCAACATAGTGAGCATGACCAGCATCTCAAACATTTATCATCTCTTTGTGTTGGGAACATTCAAAATTGAACCTAACTTTTGAAGTCTTTCACCAGCTGGTTCCCTTACTTCCCTCATACCCCTTGTTTTTTATTCCAGTGTTTCAGCAAACCTTTGATAAATACCTACCATGTTTCAGGCCTACTGTTAGATACCAGGGATACAGAGATGAATAAGACATAGGCCTGCCCTCAAAGAGTTCACAGTTAATGGATTGGGGTTTGGGGCAAAGGATCTGGACAGGTACAGATCAGGTACTTTGAGGCTTCAGAGGAAGAGGAGTGCATATGTGTGGAGGAGGTCAGGGAGGACTTCATGTAGGAGGTGGCATCCTGAAGAGTTGGTAGGCTTGCCCATTCCTATCTTTGGTATTTATTTATTTCATAAATTACAAACCATGTTTTTGGCTGAAAAAAAATAGCAAATGTAGACAAGATAAATACAGAGTATAAATCAGGTGTCATGGCCAGGTGCGGTGGCTCACGCCTGTAATCCTGGCGCTCTGGGAGGCCGAGGCAGGAGAATTGCTTGAGCTCAGGAGTTCGAGACCAGCCTCAGCAAGAGTGAGACCCTGTCTCTACTAAAAATAGAAAAAATTAGTTGGGCATGGTGGCGCAAACCTGTAGTCCCAGCTGCTCGGGAGGCTGAGGCAGGAGGATCACTTGAGCCCAGGAGTTTGAGGTTGCTGTGGGCTAGGCTAACGCCATGGCACTCTAGCCCAGGCAACAGAGTGAGACTGTCTCAAAAAAATAAAATAAAATAAAATCAATGAATCAATCAATCAGCTGTCATCCCAATAACTAGATTAAACAACCATGAGCAATTTGTTACAAATAATTTCAGGTTTGTTTCTGTATGTTGGTGTGTATACAAGTACCATTTTGTGGCCAGCTTTTTTATTCTACAAAAATTGTAAAGATTTACCTACATCATATTTTCTTTTCTTTTTCTGCTTCTTTTTGTAGAGATGGGGTCTTGCTATGTTGCCCAGGCTGGTATTGAACTCCTGGCCTTAAGCAATCCTCCTGCCGTGGCCTCCCATAGTGCTGGGATTACAGGCAGGAGCCACTGTGCCTAGCCTTTTTGTTTTTTGGGTTTTTTTGAGACTGAGTCTCACTCTGTTGCCCAGGCTAAAGTGCGGTGTGGCGTCATCATAGCTCACTGTAACCTCAAACTCCTGGGCTCAAGCAGTCCTCCTGCCTCCGCCACCCCAGTAGTTGGGACTACAGGCATGCATCACCATGCTGGGCTAATTATTTTTATTTTTTGTAGAGGTGGGGTCTTGCTATGTAGTCCAGGCTGGTCTCAAACTCCTGAGCTGAAGTGATCCTCCTGCCTCCACCTCCCAAAGTACTGGGAGGCATGAACCATTGTGCAGCATCTTTTCTAATAGTATATTCCATAGTGTGGGGACAGCATACTTGATTTATCTTTTCCATATTGGTAGACATTTATATTGTTTTTATATTCTATTAATAAATGATGCTGGGTCAAACATCCGGCATATAGGATTTTAACAGAGGTATGGAGTTGGTGAGGCTATTCCCAAAGGGAAGAACAAAGTGGTAGAAATAGGAGAAGGCCGTGTGTGCGTGGGTGTTAACAGCAAGTCATTCAGCCTGACCCCAGCATGAGGTGAGTTTCAGGGAGATTATCCCTGATGTACCTTGTGCCTATTTGAATATCAGGCAGAAAGAGTGGGATTTAATTGAATAGCAAAGGAGGCTTGAAGCCTTTTGATTACTCCAAGATCACTTTGGCTATGGGATATGGCTAAATAAGAGACTTAACTGGGCGAAGTTTATGTTTACGCGCATCATCTAATTGAATCCTTTCAAAGACTTTTGAGATGGCCATTTTACCGGTGAAGAAATGGAGGTACAAAGGTGACAAGTGATTTGTTCAGGATCACACAGCTGGAACTGGAACTTGGGTCTGACTCTTAAGTCCATGCTTCAAACACTGTTAGATTTCAGATTTAAGAATGGCCTTCAGAACCCCTGTTTAAGTCCTCTCAGGAACCACTGTCTTGTTTTCTTATGTTCTCACCTTGATAGAGCTCTAAGTAGAATCACCCACATTAGTCACCAGCTTCTGTTCCAAATGACTTTGGTTTGTTTTCTAAATGGAGACATTTGGGGTTTAGACTTTACAGGCCAACTGAGGCCACTGCCCCCAGCTTTTCTGTCATTCTCAGCTCCAAAGTGGGCTCCTAGTTGTGTAGCCTGGGTGTCAGGAGGCTTTTTATTCCATGGCTGGGGAGTTTACAGATGTTTCCCACATTTAACTTATAGCATCCCAGTTGTGTTGGCTCGCGCCAGTTTTCAAAGGTTGGATTGCTTTTTTAGTGTCTGGAAGGGATGCCTTGCTCTTCATATTTTATTTTGTGATTTAACCTATTCTACCTTTTCTCCCTTTCTCCCTTGTGACAGACGGAAGGAGTTACAAAGCGTTTGGCAGAAAAGAATGACTTTGTGATCTTCCTGTTTACTCTGATGACAAGTAAGAAGACATTCTTACAAACAGCAACTCTCATTGAAGATATTTTGGGTGTTAAAAAGGTGAGCTGTGTCTTCCAGCAGGTGGCTGACCAGATGAGGGGGAGGGTGTCTCTGACCAGTGAATTCTCAAACCTGAATAATGTACAGAGCTCTTCTAAAAGAAATTCTTCCAGATTACTAGTGTTAAATTATTTTTTGTGTTACTTAGATTTGTTCAAGTATAAAACTAGATTATATTCTTTCTTTTTAATTTTTATTTTTTTAATTTGTAGAGATGGGGATCTCACCATGTTGCCCAGTCTGGTCTCAAACTCTTGGCCTCAAGGGTCTCAAACTCTTGGCCTCAAGGGGTCCTCTCACCTCGGCCTCCCAAAGTGCTGGGATTACAGGCATGAGCCACTGCACCCAGCCAAAAATTAGATTATACTCTTTATACAATGGGTCTTACATGACTATAAGACCTAAGCAGATATGTAAATTGAAATCAAACTAATTATAGAACTCAAAACCTCAGATTGATGTCATGAATTTAATATGATGGCTAGTGTTACTTTGCTGGAATCAGATTGCCCCTCACTAATTATTATGGGGCAAGTTCTTTTTAGCATACCTATACTTTGTGCTGTGTGGTGACTCCATTCTCCTACCACTTCCCTGTAGTTGAACTGTTGTGAAACCTTCATGCATTAGGATATGCTCCCCTTGGTGGTGATGTTCAGCCTTCACTTAGTAAGTGAAGCTATGGAACACCATACCTCTATTTTTTATCATAAGTCTTCAACAATTAAAGTTGGTTTAATTGGCACCAACACAGTAGGAGACACAAATGTGAGCACTGAAACCCTGCCATATGGGTCATTGAAATGACCCATAGCTTTTTTTTAAAAAACTATGATCAAAATGAAATAAAAACACTAAGTTAAAAATCTCTCATTAAGCGCTCACAGGCCCCCAAAAATATATTCATAGGCCTCTGTTAGAGACTCACTATGTTAGATTTTTGGTGTAATGCTTGTTTAGGACCTGGAGCTTATTTCTCTAGTCCTTACCTGTCCTAAGCCTCCATGTTGGCTGCTGGTTGACAAATTTCCTCCTCTTGTTACTGAGCAGCCTCCTAGAGGTTGCTGTTGCAGGGAAGAGGGTGTCCACATACATTGTGGTGGCCTTGGCCTTCATTTCTTTCTGCTGCACTTTCCCCAGGCCTTGCTTGTCATCACCCAGGCAGAAGGAGCACAAGTGGCCCATTGTCTACAGGAACACATTGGAGATGTGTGCGGGCCCCAGACAGACCCTTTGTGCCCTTTGATAAAAAGGCTTTGTTATTTTTCCAATAATTATGGGCTCCAGCCAGTGTGTGAGAGGGGGCTTCCAGGGTGGAAACTCCAGACTCCCTGACAGTCTCAGCATCAGACTCTAGGATTGTCTTTCACAACTTTTCTCACCTGCCCCCTCATGCCCTCTTACTCCCTCTCATTCTCTTCTGTGTTGCCAGAAATGGTGGTGGGTTCTACCAAACATTATGGGTATCTTGGTGCAGTTTGAGAGGGGAGTAGGCACCGTAAAGAAAGTGGAAGCCCAGGCTGGGTGTGGTGCCTCACACCTGTAATCCTAGTAGTTTGGGAGGCCAAGGCAGGAGGATTGCTTTAGACCAGGAGTTCGAGACCAGCTTGAGCAACATAGCGAGACCCCATCTCTATAAATAATAAGAAAGTGGAAACCCAAACCACAAACTGGGAGAAGATATTTGCAACTCATGCAACTAACAAAGTAGTGGTATTCAGAATTTATCAAGAATTCTTACAGAATCAGCATGAAAAAGACAAATATCCTAGTACAAAAATGGGCAATGATATGAACAAGCATTTCATAGAAGAGAAAGAAATGGTCCATAAATATAAGAAAAGATGCTTAACTTCATTGATAATCAAGGAAATGTAAATCAGTACCACAGTGAGGGAGAAAAGAGAGCAAATGTTGGTGAGAATGTATATCAGTGGAAACACTTTCATACTGCTGGTAATTTTTTATATCAACAGAATATATTTACACTTTTTTTGTTTTGTAGTTGAACATGCACATACCCTGTGCCCCAGCACCTAGGGAAGCTCTGCCCTGAGGGCTGAGGTATCATCATTATTTTGCCATGGGTCACCTGTAACCTGTGCCTGGACATACTCCTGGGGAGCTCAGTCCTAGAACAGTGATTCTTAGAAATGAAAACAGTAAATCAATTGAAAGGAAAACGATTATGAAATCAATGCAGTGGGTCTACCAGCTAAATAGAAAAGCAAAGTGTATTGTGTAAGGGTATTATTTATATATGTATTTATACGTTCCATAACTATGTTTACTGGGTTGTTATTCTTGATCATTATTAGAACAGTTTGGAAGCCACTTCCCCAGCAAAACTTCTGCACATGTGCATGAAAAGACACATAAAAATGTTTATAGCATCATTGTTTAAGAGCAAAAAACAAACCAAGTATCTGATCCATCAACAGAAGGGATAAATGTACTCTCTTCACACAATGGAATATTATAAAGTAGAAGTGAATAAACTGTTCCTATAGGCAACAATATAGCTGAGTAATAGAAATGATTGAGTGATAGAAGCCAGTTGCAGAAAACTATAGATAGTATATCATTTTTGCAAAGCTCAAAAATAAAAGCACATCATTCATATGATAAAACTATTTTTTTCATGGCAAGGCAATATTAAACAATTCACAATAGTGGTTACCAGAGGCGGAGAGATGTACTAGGGAAGGCATACACAGCTATTCATTTTGTTATGCTGTATAACATATGTTGTATGTTTCAAATGTTAAATAAAAATTAAAAAGAAGTGGGCTGGGGGGACCTGGTTTGGGCCCCATACACTGAGTTAAGACAGGGCTAGAGGAACAGATAAGCTGAAAGTCACAGTGTCTAGTAATAACATTAGCTAACATTTGCTGTGTGCTGGTGAAAGGAAAGGCAGAAGTGGAAGCAACTGCTCCCAAATGCCCCCCTCCACAGCAAACTCCTGTCCTCCATTACCAGAAATAGAGGGGAGTGGGATTCTTTGGCTTCTAGGAATCATTCACTTGTTCACTGCATACATATTGATACCCTTGCTACCAGATCCTGTGCATTGAGGCTCTGGAGAAAAGGTAGGACATACCCCTCCCTCGAAACAGTGTCAGATTATTTGGGAAACAAATGTAGGCACAGATAATCACAAGTTCATATGATATGTGCAGCGAAAGAGAAATACCCAATCCAGTGGAAGTTAAATAATTAGCGGGAGGAAGGATAAACAGGTATTATCTGAGGAGTACAAGGATGGTTCAAAATGAGAAAAGCTCATGTATATGACATTTGTAGATTTTAAGGAAGAAAAAACTGAAAATACAATGAAATAACAAAGGATATTTCATAAAATTCAATTCTCATTCATAATAAAAGCTAGTAATAGAAGGAAAATTCCTTAACTTGATATAGGGTGTCTATTAAAACTTACAGTAAATATTAAACTTAATTTCAAAATTTTAGAAATATTTTTATTAAAGTCAGGAAAAAGGTAAGAATGCCTGCTCTCTCTCTCGATAAATGGTCACATGTACATGTACACAAGGAACACCTATAGGAATGTTCATTGCAACACTGTTTAATAGTGAAAGTTGTAGTTTACCTAAATATGTATTAAAAGAAGAATGATTAATTGTGGGGTGAAACAGTCATTTTCCCCCAGAGCTGCTTGTATCAATGTACATAAATCTCAAAATGTTGAGTCAAAAGTAAATTGTAGTATGATATTGTTCACACTGTGTGTGCAGAGCAATACCATGTATTTTAATGGAAATATTTATATGTATAAAAACATGCATGGGAATCATAAATACAGAGTGCAAAATAACAGAAACCTCTGGGAGAGGAAAAGGAATGTAACTGGATTGGGGGTACACAGGCCTTCAGCTATGTTTGAAATGTTTTATTCTTTTTTTTTCTTTCCCTTTTTTTTTTTTTTTTTTTTACAGTATTTATGTATGAAAGGATGAAATGTTTTATTCTTAAAAAGAAAAAATCTGTAGCAAGGATGGTAATTTGTGATTTTTAAAACTTGAGTGGTAGGCATTTCTTTTTTTTCTTTAAATAGGCAAAATGCACCACAAGAACAAATGTAGAGAGTGAAAACAGTGGTGCTCAAAGGGTAAATTTAATCCTTAGACTAATCCTATGGGGTTAGTTAGTCCCATTTTACAGGTAAACAGGCAAAGACTAGAAAAGTTCCATAACTTACCTAATGTTGCACAGCTTCAAGTTGCAGAGCTGGATTGTGAACCTAAGTGGTCCAGCTACTGAGCCTCACTTTTAGGGAAATACACAAGAGCGGCACATCCAGTCTCCTTAGTGAATTGATCATGAGGATTGTTATATTTGTGTCTTCTATAGGAAATGATCCGACTAGATGAAGTCCCCAATCTGAGTACTTTAGTATCCAATTTTGATCAGCAGCAGCTTGCTAATTTCTGCCGGATCCTAGCTGTCACCATTTCAGAGATGGATACAGGGAATGATGACAAGCACACACTGCTTGCCAAAAATGCTCAGCAGAAGAAGAGCTTGAGTTTGGGGCCTTCTGCAGCTGAAATCAACCAAGGTAAAGTCTCCAAGTTTTCTGAATTTTGAGGTTGTAGCTCTGAGACCCTTCCTAAATCATCTGGTCAGTATCTCTAGGGTCTATTTAGAGTATGTAAAATTTTTGTATATCTGTTCATTATTTGGGGGGACCATGTTCCATAGCTTTCATCAGATTTTTGAATGAGCTTAGGACCTCAAAAAACTTAAGAACCACTGTTTATCAGAATTACAAATGCATATATGCCCTTTGATCTGCTAAGCCTCTCCTGGGCCTTTATCTTACAGATGTGATGTACATGTACAGTATTTGCTCCTTACCCACAGTTTCACTTTCCGTAGTTCCAGTTACCTGCGGTCAACTGCAATCTGAAAATATTAAATGGAAAATTCCAGAGACAGAAAGTATATTCACATAACTTTTATTACAGTATATTGTTATAATTGTATTTTATTATTAGTTGTTGTTAATCTCTCACTGTCCCTAATTTGTAAATTCAACTTTATCAGTATGTATATATAGGAAAAAAACATAACATACATAGGGTTCGATACTATCTGCAGTTTCAGGCATCCACTGGGGGTCTTGGAACGTATCCCCCAAGGATAAGAGTGGGGGACTACTGTACAAGGTTACTCATTGCAACATTGGTTATAATAACAAAAGACTAGAAACAACCTAAATGTTCATCAACAAGAGACTACTTAATTTATAGAATATTTATATAATGGAAAATTATGTAGCTTTAAAAAAAAAGAATGAAGATGATCTCTGTGTACTGGTATAGAAAAATCTCCAAGATGTATTGATGATAAAAAGGAAAATACAGAACAGTGTGTATAATATGATACTTTTTTTGGTTAAGGCAGAGAGGGAGAATTAAGACCATATGTTTGTTTGCTCATATATGGTACACATAAAGAAATTGAAAGGACACACAAGAAACCTAAAGTGTTTACCTGTTAGGAAGTGGCTGGTAATGGTAGATGGTGTCAGTAGTGGGAGTAGGATTTCTTAGTGTATACTTTTATATATTGTTTGATTTTTAGAACCCTGTGAGTATATTAATTATTTTAAAAACACACACTATTCTAACCAATGTACCCCACATATTTCTTTACAGTAGCAAAAGAACTCTCTTCTTTTTGTTCTGTTGATAAAGCATCCTTGCCTGAGCAGATTTCAGGGAAACTGGACAAATACCTGTTTTGGTCGTAAGAGTATAGGTGATTCATATTTGCACTGAAACATTTATGTGTCTTAAAAACTAGTTCTTGAATGTTAACAGGCTAGAAATACTATTGATACAGAAACATATCAGTGTATACCTTAAGGTATACCAAATAAAATAATAAAAATTTATCATTAAAAAGCAGCAGTAGAAAACCATGACCATCCCAAGGTAGCCCTGATGATGCTGTGCAAACAATACTTTGTTTCTGAAGTCAGTTGACTGGCTGTGTGCGTTCCCAGGGCTCCCTCTGCAGAGTTGCTAAGTGCTACACAGCAGCCTCCCTTCCCAATACTGAATGTGAGTCCTGCATTAACCCTGTTGACTTCTAGTTTTATAATAGTTATGAACACCAGGTGGTCATAACTGTACTTTATAGGTTATTAGGGAATATAATTTTATATGTTTTAGTCATACATAAAGATAGATGTTTATGGACTCTGTGGACCTCTCTCCAGGTTTGCTTTTTCTCTTCTCCATAGATACAAGGCCTTCCTTGGTCTGTGTAGGGTTTTCTTCCCACTCCCCCTTTCTTGTGACTTTCAGGGAGTTCTCATTTTAATAAGTCATAAAATATACATTTTTTAAAAATATGTGAACTTCATTATAACTAAATTATGCTAACTAAATTATACCTCAAAGCTGACTTACATACATGTATACTGACAAAAGGTAACATTTGTTAAGCTCTTGCTATATGGCAAACATTGAGCTAACTGCTTTACCTAGAAGTGATTTTGTTTAATCCTCCAGGCAGTCTGTGGAATAGAGATTAGTATCCCCATTGCACATATGAAGACACTGAGGGCCAGAAAGGCTCAGTATTGGATAGCTGTGTGTGCTAAGGCACTAAGTAACTTTCATCTTTGAGTTTCTCATTTAAGGAATCTATTCTGGCAGTTGGTTTTCATCCTGTTAGTATTGATTACCTTCACATACCTATTTGTAGACTGATTTAAGTAAAACCAGCATTACCCATCATGCTTGGGGAATGGGGTTTTCCGGTCAGCTGGTTTTTTGATTAGCTGAGAGTTAACCCCAAGCCTAGTTTTCTTTGACTTGGGGGATTTAAAAAGAAGTCTTCATAAAATATCTAGGTTCACTTTTATACTTGTGTCGCTGACGTGCAGCATCAGGTAACCTATGTGTGATGTCTGCTTGTGGCTTTTGGGATAAAGCTTAAGTGTTGTAGTTTATTTAGCACATGAGGTTGTGTGGGGTCTGAACATAATTCCTGCTCCCTCCCCTTAACCCATACAAGTTTTTCTCCATGTGAATGCCTTGGGAAG
Organism: Daubentonia madagascariensis; assembly: GCA_023783475.1. Classification (NCBI taxonomy): domain Eukaryota; kingdom Metazoa; phylum Chordata; class Mammalia; order Primates; family Daubentoniidae; genus Daubentonia; species Daubentonia madagascariensis. The sequence continues at coordinate 18,853,638 of JAKFHU010002136.1, read as the reverse complement.
ACCAAGCCGGTGAACGCAACTAAATCACGAGTGGGGGCAAAGATCTTAGTCCTTGGTGTTGCCATTCTTTAATTGAACTCCAGTACTGAGTGCTTTTAAATGGAGGTGTGTGTATTTGTCAGCTTGGGCTGTCATAACAAGATACCATAGACTGGGTGGCTTAAATAACAAATTTAGTTTCTCATAGTTGTGTAGGCTAGAAGACCAAGATCAAGGTGCTGTCAGGATTGGTTTCTGGTGAGGCCTTTCTTCCTGACTTGTAGAGGGCCTCCTTCCCATTGTATGCTCACATGGCCTTTCCTCTGTGTGGGTGAGGAGAGTCAGATAGATCTCTGGTGTCGCTTCCTCCTCTTATAAGGACATCAGCCCTATCAGTTTAGGGCCCCACACTTACGACCTCATTTAACTTTAAGTACCTCCCTGTAGTTGTCAGGTCTCTCCAGAGAGACAGAACCAAGAGGATATAGGGGAGGGGAGTTGGGTCCTGCGATAAGCCATCTGCCAGCTGGAGAACCAGAGAAGATGGTAGCACAATGATGCAGCCAAAGACCAAAGGCCCAAGAGCACCCGGAGACTGCTGGTGTATGTTCCAGAGTCCAAAAGCCAAAGAACCTGGAGTCTGATGTCCAAGGGCAGGAGGAGAAAAGCTTCCCACTCCAGAAGGGAGTGAGAGAGAGAGTCCCCTACATTAGCCTTTTCATTTTCCATCTGGGCCCCCAGCCAGGTGGGTCGTGCCCATCCACATTGAGGGCGAGTCTTCCCCTCTCAGTGACTGACTCACATGTCAGTCTCTTCTGCAAACACCCTCACAGACACGCTCAGAAGCAAGTCTTCACCAGCCTTCTAGGCATCCCTCAGTCCAGTCAAGTTGACACCTGTAATTAACTGTCATACTCCCTAAAGGCCCTATCTCAAAATAGTCATATTGGGGTTTAGGGCTTCAACATATGAATTTGGGAGGGGGGCACAATTCAGACCATAATAGTACAGGAAGCTTAAGTGTGTAGGATGTTGCCAAAAAGGTTTGGTTTTGTTTTTAATAAACTCTGCCTGTGAGCTAGTTTTCTTGCCCAGCAAAATAATGATTTATGCTATCTTCCTGGAGCTTACATGATAAATATGACAGAGCCCTTTTTGAGATTCTCAGAACTATCAGTTGTTCCTTATGTCGATTCAGATGGGAACAAATGATTCCATCTGGGAGAAAAAGCATCATCAAGATTTTAGTCAGAGATGTAGATGAAGCCATAGGCCAGATAATTATCCATTCATGGGTGACACTTAGCTGAGAGGGGCTGATTTATGCAACACATTACGCTTGAAGTGTCAGGAAACTACAGGAGTACGTGAGAAAAACTGATGTTTCAACAAATAAGAGGAGAGAAGATTTTGCAGAAATTCTCAGTAATTGTGGGTGTTTTAGTTGTCAACCAGTTTAACATTAACCAACAAGGTGTGGAAGCTACTGATAAAGCTGGGAGAATTACAAGGACTCTGATGCTGGGGTGCAAGATTGTATATAAATTGCTAAATATAATTGGACCAGTGATTTTTCTGGGGAGAGGGTCCATAACTTTCATCTGCTTTTTAGGAGATGAATGACTCACAAAAGCTCAGGAATCTCTGTGGTGGGAAGTTAGTGTCTTATAACCCTGAGTGCTGGGCACATCACATCAGAAGGAGTTTGTTCAGTGTGCAGGAATGGGGAACACTAGGTCTTCTAGACTGTCCTGGGAAGAACAGTTAAAGAAACTGGAACTATTTTCACTGGAGAAAAGAGGCATAAGAATAAAAACCCAGCTATGTGAAGATTTTCATGTAGAATCCAAACTTTTATTTATTTATTTTTAGAAAAAGTAATATACACCTGAGTTTTTAAAAAAATCTCAAATACTACAAAAGGAACAGTAAGTGTGCAGTAAAAAGTTTGTCCCCTTCCGTATGGTAACCTATTGCTAGTTTCTCATACGTCCCTTCAGAGATGTTCTATACGTGTCCAGTCGTGGGGTGGGGGAAGGGACAGAACAAGACTGACTCTTTCCAGTTGGGCACATGGTAACGTAAGTGGGAAATATAAAATAGACATTGCCCCTATCTTTTTCATGTTGCAAAGCATTTCATTCTAGTACATACGGAATTGTATGATTCCTTTTTACAACTACATAGTATTCCATTATATGGGGCATATTGTAATTTATTTAACCAGTCCCCTATTGATGGAAATTTGATTTATTTCAAGTCTTTATTCCTACAGATAACAACCTTGAGTATAGACTGTGTTTTAAACTTTAATAAATGTTGGCAAATTAACCCTCTAAAGAAATTTCCTGTTCATCTTCCCTCCATGTTGTCTATGCACCCTTCCCAATACAGAGCGCTTTCAAATTTTTGATATTTGACAAGATGGTAAGTTAAAAATATGGTATCTCAAAAAAACACCTATCTCAATGTAATTTTTTTAAATTGAAGTGAAGGTCACGTAACGTAAAATTAACCATTTTAAAGTGAACAATTCAATGGCATTTCATACATTTACTGTGTTGTGCAACTACCACCTCTATCTAGTTCCACAATGTTTTCATCACTCCAAAAAGAAACCCTGTACACATTAAACAGTTACTCCCCTTTACCCCTTCCTCCTAACCCCTGGCAGCTACCAGTCTTTTTTTCTCTGTGGATTTACCTATTCTGGGTATTTCATATACAGTCATGTGTTACGTGATGACGGGGATATGTTTTGAGAAATGTGTTGTTAGGCAGTTTCTTCATTGTGTGAACATCACAGAGTGTACTTGCATAAACCTAGATGGCATAGCCTACTACACACCTAGGCTATATGGTATAGCCTGTTGCTCCTAGGCTACAAACCTATACAGCATGTTACTGTACTGAATACTGTGGGCAATTGTAACACAATGGTGAGTATTTGTATATTTGTATATCTAAACGTAGAAAACATACAGTAAAAATATGGTATTATAATCTTATGGGACCATTGTCCTGTATGCCTGGGTCCCCAAGCCCTGGGCCGTGGACCGGTACTGGTCTGTGGCCTCTGAGGAACTGGGCCACACAGCAGGAGGTGAGCAGCGGGGTGGGTGAGTGAGCAAAGCTTTATCTGTATTTATAGCCTGAGCTCCGCCTCCTGTCCGATCAGCAGCGGCATTAGATTCCCATAGGAGCACGAACCCTACTGTAAACTGCACACGTGAGGGATCTAGGTTGCACGCTCCTTATGAGAATCTAATGCCTGGTGATCTGAGGTAGAGCTGAGATGATGATGCTAGTACTGGGGAGTGTCTGCAAATACAGATTATCATTAGCAGAGAGGTTTGACTGCACAGAGACCATAATAAATCAGTTGCTTGCAGACTCATATCAAAACCCTATCAGTGAGTGGAAAGTGACAATGTATTATTAATAATTACAGAAATAAAGTGCACAATAAATGTAATGCACTGAATCATTCCAAAACCATCCCCCCCATCCCCTCTACCTTGGTCTGTGGAAAAATTATCTTCCATGAAACCGGTCCCTGGTGCCAAAAAGGTTGGGGACCACTGCTATATGCGCTCTGCCATTAACCAAAACATTATGTAGTACGTGACTGTAAATGGAATCATATGATATGTGATTTTGTATCTGGATTCTTTCACTTGGCATAATAATCTTTTTGAGGTTCACTTGTGTTGTAGCATATCAGTACTTCATTCCTTTTTATGGATGAATAGCATACATCATATGTATATACCACAATTTATCCATTTATCAGTAAATAGATATTTAGGCTGTTTTTGTCTTTTGGCTGTTTCCTGTGCTGACCACTGCTGTTGGTTTCTTTTCTGTGCTTCCGGGGAGACTGAATGCATATATGAGCAAATACGTACAGGCATTAGTCACATTAAAGAAGGTTAAATGATGGAGTCAGGATTTGAACCTGAATCTCTCTGCCTACAAAGTTTATTATGTTCTTATGCTGATCAGAATTTCCACCTGTATTCGCTGTTGTGAGGCAGATGGGACTGGTGGAAAGGGGATTGGTGCGAGTATGAATTGCATGATTGTTCAGTTTCTTTCTTTACCTTAGAAAGAATTGTTTATTGTGTTTCATCCTGCTAGTAAATGTTTGTTACAAGAAAATAAGAAACTATAGATAAGTAATTTTAAAAGGAGCATTTATATCCTCTCCTGTTCAGGAACAACCACAGTAAATACTTTGGTATATATGCTTCCATTCTTTATATATTTTATATTTTATTTTCTTTTCTCTTTTCTTTTTTTCTTTTTTTGATCCTGGGCTTAGAGTCCACTTTATATATTTGAAAGAAAAAAATTTAAATTTTTGAAGAAAATGACCTTAAACCAATACTATTTAATGACTTTTTCTCTAACAAGTAAATTTAAACAGCTTTTTGAGTCACTGTACAAAGATGCATGTGTTGTTATTCTTAGTGTCTGTGTTGTATTCCATTGTGTGGGTGTGTCATTGTATTTAATTAATCTGCTATTGATGAACATTTAATCATCTTCACCTTTCTGCTAGTACAGAAACCACATCAATGAACGTCCTTATACTGATACCTTTGTATATGTGACTGGTTATTTTCTTATGGTAAATTGCTAGAAATGGACCTGTTGGCTCAAAGACACACAAATATAAAGCATAAAGGTTATTCCAATTTATATTATCACCAATAGATGTAAAAAGAGCCTATTCCCTGCACCTGCTAAAAATTGATCTTACTTCTATAACTTTATTACTGTTTTACCTTGACTTGGCATTTCATTTTGAAAGAGTAGCTCTAACTAGCTGCTATCAGAGTAAGAGTCATTCCTGTCATGCAGATTGTTTGTTGAGGGCTTTAGGGCTGGTTTTGCTGGTCTCTGTTTTGAAAATTTCCTCTTTTTCTTTCCCTGGCAGCGGCCCTTCTCAGCATCCCTGGCTTTGTCGAGCGGCTTTGCAAACTGGCAACTCGAAAGGTGTCAGAATCAACAGGCACAGCCAGCTTCCTTCAGGAGTTGGAAGAGTGGTACACATGGCTAGACAATGCTTTGGTGCTAGATGCCCTGATGCGAGTGGCCAATGAGGAGTCAGAGCACAATCAAGGTAACAGGGGTGGGTCCCCTGAGTGACAGGGAGCTTTTCCTTGGGCCCCTGGGACCATTCTTGACCTCCTTTCCAAGAAGGATTAATTTGAGATTTGCTCAAAGTAGAGTTTTCCTCAAGGCAATTCTAGACAATGACTATTAGGACTCTTTTGATAGCTAGTTACAGAAACCTCATTGAACTCCCTCAGAGTGGACCTGATTGTAGAAAGAAGGGCTTTGTTGCAGAACCTGAGGCAGCTGTGTCTGAGGGACAGTAGTCTTCTCTCTCACTGTGCCTTGCCTTTTTCTGGTCCCCTTAATGGGACTAGGCAGTGGGCTGCTTAGTAAATGAGTAGACTTCTAGTTTCAGCTCCAGCTTCCTTGTGAAGGACTCTGGTCTTGGGTCAGGTGCCCACCCCTGAAGCATTTGACTCTGGCCAGCAGAATGGGGTCAAATTGTTCAAACCCAGGAATTCTCACCTCCAAAACAAAGAATATGGTATCTCACTGGGAGAGGCAGGCTATCAGCTTTTCTCATCCCCTCCAAATCCAAGTTGAAGAAGCTAAGTTCTTGGTGAGTATGGCAAAGAGGTCAGAAGCTCCATTCCTCCACCCAGCTCCATACTACACTCATAGTATGGAAGCTCTATCCCAGATACTTCAGGCCAAGAATACTATGGCTGTAATTGCCCTTGTCCCTGCTCACTCCTATATAGAGGTTCCACACCAGGAGAGGCAAGCCCAGAAGACTAGAGGCTACTGACCATGCTCAGAGTAGTGGCTGAGAGAATTTGCCCAAGGGGAAAGGCAGTTGGTAAGAACAGAGTGTGGGGAAGTTCAAACCTAAGGGCATTCTCCAAAACAATGGAGATTTTGATGGCAAGCAAATAAAAGGAGACCAGTAGCTCTTCTTAATTAAGAACAAGCTGAACCATAGGTCAGCTAGTTCACCAGAGAACCAGGGAAAGAGACAGCTAATGAGGTCAGAGCAAACTTCAGTCTCAAATACTACCCCTTCCTGAATTTAAATGAATCAGACTGTGGGGCAATTTATGCCCCAGAGCATTGTGAAAAATAGTAGAGAATCAGACAGCAATTAGTAGAACCTAACAGCTGGGTATGATACCAGAAGAGACAGAAAGCTTAACAGAGAGATCATGGAAAAAACCAATCAAAGAAAGTCCTGCTAAATGTCATCCCAGGGAGACTGTGTGCATGCCCAGGGCTGCACTCCGAGGCACAACATCAAAGGCTTCACCAGTCTATTGGGGAAATCGACAATAACTAAAATAGTTTAGCCAAGTCACTGAACAAATAAGCAAACAACAACAACAGACTCTGAAAGGAGAAAGGGGAATCAGTAGCCAGAGTTGCTACAATATATTACCAAAAATGTTCAGTTTTTAACAAAAAATTATGAGACAAAGAAACTGAAAGTGTGACCCATACACAAGAAAAAGCAAGCAATAGAAATTGCCTGTGAGAAGGCCCAGATATCAGATTTAACAATGACTTTAAAGCAGCCGTTATAAATGTGATCAAAAGAACTAAAATAAACTACGCTTAAAGAAATAAAGGAAACTATGATAATAATGTCTCATCAAATAGAGGATAACAGTAAAAAGATAGGAAATATGAAAAAGAGCCAAATGGAAGTTCTGGAGTTGAAGAGTATCATTAATTAAAATGAAAAATTGACTAGAAGGACTCAACAGTAGATTTGAACTAGCAGAAGAAAGACTCAGCAGACTTGAAGATAGATCAATAGAGATTAAGCATCTAAAGAACAGAGGGAAGAAAGGATAAAGAAAAACGAACAGAGCCTTAGAATAATGTGAAACACTGTTAAGCACACCAAGATAGGCATAATGGGAGTACCAGAAGTAGATAGAGAAAGGAGCACAAAAAATAAGTAATGCTGAAAACTTCCCAAAGTTAGTGAAAAACATTAATGTACACATCTGAGAAGCCCAAAGAATCCAAGTAGGAAAATTGAAAGAGATATGTACCCAGGCACATCACAATAAAAATACTGAAAGACAAAGAGAAAATTGTGACAGTAGCAAGAGAAAAATGGCTCATCATGCCCAAGCGTATCCCAGTAAGATTAACGGCTAACTCTCATTGGTAATAACAGAGGCTAGAAGACAATGGGTTAACATAGTAACATACTCAAACTGCTGAAAGATAAAATACTCAACCAAGAATCTTACGTCTTGAAAAACTATCTTTCAAAAACGAAAGTGAGGGCCAGGCACAGTGCCTCATGCCTGTAATCCTAGCACTTTGGGAGACTGAGGCAGGAGGATCACTTGAGGCCTGGAGCTCAAGACCAGCCTGAGCAAGGGCAAGACCTTGGCTGTACAAAAAATAGTAAAATTAGCCAGACTAATTTCTACAGGTGCACGCCTGTAGTCCCAGCTACTTGGGAAGCTGAGGCAGGAGGATCACTTAAGCATGGGAGTTTGAGGTTGCAGTGAGCTATGATGACATCACTGCACTCTAGCCTAGGGGCACAGAGCAAGACCCTGTCTCAAAAAAAAAGAAAAATTGAAATAAAGGCATTCTTAGATTAAAATTGAGAGAACTCGTTGCTAGCAGACAAATATGTGGAAATTAAGCAGAACCACCTTATGAGAAATACCAAAGGAAGTTCTTCAGGTTGAAAGCAAGTTACTTCAGACAGTAATTCTAATCCAAATGAAAAAACAAAGAGTACCAGTAAAGTTAATTATATAATTATAAAAGACAGTATAAATGCATATTTCTTCTCCTTAATTTAAAAATCAGTTGTATAAAACCATATGTTTATAACTACATTCTTGAACCTGTAACATATAGAAATATAATATATTTGGCAGTAACTGCACAAAGAAAATGGGTGGGACCAAAGTTGTACTGGAATAAGGAAGTGACACCAGATTGTAAATTGAATCCACAGGAATCAATGAAGAGAACCGAAATGGTAAATACAACAAACTCTATAAATACATACTTGCACTTCTTTTCTCAGTTTCTTTAACAGACATAAAATTTAAAGTAGTAATTACAGCAACGTATTATTGGGTTTTCGACATACGTATATATGATATGCATAACAGTTATAGTGCAAAGAGGGGGAAGAGGCAATAGAGCTCTCTATAGGAGCTCTGGAATTAAGTTAATATAAATCTGAAAAAGATTCTGTTAAGATATATATGGTATGCCTTAGAGCAAATGCTAAGAAAGTAACTTAAAAATATATAGTGAAGAAATCATTAAAAGAATTATAATGTTATACTAGAAAATATTCACATAATGCAAAATAAACATTAAAGGAGAAATAGAGGAACAAAAAACCACATAATTACTCATCAAAGCAGTCTTAAAAAACCTGAGACATACAGAAAACAAAAAATGAAATGGCAGAAGTAAATACAACTTTATCAATAATAACAAAAAATGTGAATGAATTTCATGAGTCATTCAAAAGACAGATTGTCACATTGGATAAAAAACAAGATCCAGGCCAGGCACAGTGGCCCATGCCTGTAATCCTAGCACTCTGGGAGGCCGAGGCAGGAGGACTGCTTGAGCTCAGGAGTTCAAGACCAGCCTAAGCAAGAGTGAGACCCCGTCTCTATTTTTAAAAAAATATGTTATATTTTTCAAAAAGTAAGAAAACAAGATCCAGTCATATGCAGCCTACACAAGACATACTTTCAATTCAAAGATACAAATATGTTGAAAATGAAGGATAGAAAAAGATGTATCATGCAGACAGCATACACAAGAAAGCTGGAGTGGCTGTACTTAGAGACTTTAAAACAAAACCCTTATCAGAGATAAGTAGCTACAGTTTGCAATAATAAAAGGGTGAATCTGTCAAGAAGTTATAACAGTTCGAAACATATATGCATCCAACAACAGAGCCAAAAATATATATGAAACAAAAACTAACAAATTTGATTGGGGTAATAATTCAACAATAGCAGTTGGAGACCTTGATATACCACTTTTAATAATGGATAGAACTAAGCAGAAGATCAACATGGAAATAGAAGACTGGAGTAATATTACACACCAACAAGTACTAACAGTCAACTATAGAACACTCTACCCAACAACGCAGAATACACATTCCTCTTAAGTGCACATGGAACATTCTCTATGATAGACCATATTAGGCTAAAAAAAGCCTCAGTAAATTTAAAAGGTTTAAAGCTGTACAAAGTATGTCCTCGAATCACAATGGAGTGAAATTAGAAATTACAAACAGAAAGAAATTTGAGAAATTCATAAATATGTGGAAATTAAGCAATACACTTCTAAATAACCAGTGGGTCAAACAGTAGATCACAAAGGAAATTAGAAAATATTTTGAGACAAATGAAAATGAAGATACAGTATACAAAACTTATGGGATACAGCTAAAGCATGCTTAGAGGGAAATTTATAGATGTAAATACCTACATTTTAAAAAGCTCAATCACCTAAACTTCTACCTTAAGTCATTGGAAAAAGAACAAACAAATCTCAAAGCAAGCAGATGGAAGGAAATACTAGGATTAGAGTGGAAATTGGTGAAATAGAGACTAGAAAAACAATAAAATCCATAAAACCTTTGTTGGTTGTTTGAAAAGATCAACAAAACCGACAAACTTTTAGCCACACTGACCAAAAAGAGAGAAGGCTCAAATTACTAAAAGCAGGAATGAATGAAGATACATTACAACCAACCTTCCAAAGATAAAAAGGACTCTAAGGGAATACTATAAACAGTGTATGCCAGTAAATTAGATAACCTAGAAGAAATGGACAAATTACAAGAAAGACACAAACTCTACTGCAACTGACTCAAGAAGAAATAGAAAATCTGAATAGACCTATAACAAGTAAAGAGATTGAATCAGTAATGAAGCTACCCACAAAGAAAAGCCCTGGCCCACATGGCTTCACTGGTGAAGTCTACCAAATTGTTTGAAGAATTAACACCAATACTTTCTAGACTCTTCCATAAAATAAAATAGGAGGGAACACTTCCCAGCTCATTCAGTGAGGTCAGTATTACCCTGATACCAAAACCAGACAAAGACATCATAAGAAAAGAAAATTACAGACCAGTATCTCTTAAGAATACACATGCAGAAATCCTCAACAAAATACTAGCATACCAAATACGGCAACATATGAGATGGATTAATCACCATGACCAAATGGGATTTATGCAAGGTTGGTTTAACATATGAAAATCAGTTTATGAACACCATATCGATAGAATGTAGGACAAAAACCACATGATCATTTCAGTAGATGAAGAAAAAGCATCTGACAAAATCCAACACTCCTTCATAATAAAAACACTCAACAAATTTGGCATAGAAGCGAACTTCCTCAAACTCTTAGAGGGGCATCTACAGGCCGGGCGTGGTAGCTCACACCTGTAATCCTAGCACTCTGGGAGGCCAAGGCGGGAGGATTGAGACCAGCCTGAGCAAGAGTGAGACTCTGTCTCTACTAAAAATAGAAGAAATTAGCTGGGCGTGGTGGCACATGCCTGTAGTCCCAGCTACTTGGGAGTCTGAGGCAGGAGGATCTCTTGAGCCCCAGGAGTTTGAGGTTGCAGTGAGCTATGATGATGCCACTGCCTGGGCAACAGAGCAAGACCCTGTCTCTAAAAAAAAAAAAAAAAGTGGGGGGCATCTACAAAAAACCCACAGCTAAGATCATACAAAAAAATGAAAGCTTCCCTCCACTAAGATCAGGAACGAGACAAGTATGTATGCTTCTGCCACTTTTATTCAGCATTGTACTGGAGGTTCTGGCTAGTGTGGTTAGGCAAGAAAATGAAATTAAAGGCACCCAGATTAGAAAGGAAGAAGTAAAACTCTCTATTCATAGATGATGTGATCTGTATATAGAAAAATCTAAGGAATCCACTAAAAAATGGATTATTATCGTTATCATTATTATCATTAATAAATGAGTTCATAGTTTCAGGATACAAGATTAATATTAAAAAATGAATTGTAGGCTGGTCCAATGATAGTGGGTTATCAGAACTTATTAACATTACTGTCACTAAAGGAGGTGTACAACTCCACACTGCTAAATTTGACTGGGTTTAAATAAATAAACAAACAGTAACAATCAACAAACCAAAAATGAAATTACAATTTCATTTACAATAGCACCAAAAAGAATAAAATACTTAAGAATAAATTGGACAAAGAAATGTAAAACTTACACTCTGAAAATTACAAAATATCATCGAAGGAAATTAAAGAAGACCTAAATAAATGTAAAGCCATCCTGTGTCCTTGAATTGAAAGGTTAATATTAAGGTAGTAATGTTCCCCATCTTGATCTGGAGACCAATCTGTACATTCAACACAATCCCTGTGGAAAATCCCAACTGACTTTGCAGAAATGGACTAGCTGATCCTAAAATTCGTATAGAAATGCAAGGGATCCAGAATACCAAAAATGATCTTGAAAACACACTTCCCACTTAATGCAAAGCTGCAGTAATCAAGATACTGTGTTACTGGCCTACGGATAGATGGATGGAATATTATTGAGAATTCAGAAATAAACCCTCATGCATATGATCAATTGATTTTCAATGGGTACCAAGACCATTGAGTTGGGGAAACAATAGTGTTTTCGACAAATGATGCTGGGACCATTAGATATTCACATGCAAGAGAAAGAAGTTAGGTCACCTACCTCACATCATATACAAAAATTAACTCAAAAGGATCAAAGACCTAAATGTAAGAGCTAAACCTCTAAAACCTTTAGAAGAAAACATAAGGATAAATCATGACCTTGGATTGACAGTGGTTTCGTAGATGTGACATCTAAAGCACAAGCAATCAAATTAAAATAATAGATAGATCAGACTTTATCAAAATTAAAACCTTTTGCACTTCAGAAAACACCATGAAGAAAGTTAAAAGAGAATCCACAGAATGGGAGAACTTTTTGAGGGTGGGTGGGGCAGACATTTTTGCAAACCATCTAACTAATAAGGGACTTGTATCTAGAAAATATAAAGAATGCCTATAGCTCGATAATAAAAAGACAACCCATTTCAAAATATGGGCAAAGGATCTGAATAGACATTTCTCCAAAGAAGATATAAATCGTCAATAAGCACAGGAAAAGATGCTCAACATCATTAGCTATCAGGGAAATACAAATCAAAACCACAATGAGATACTACTTCATACTCAGTAGAGTGGTTATCATTGAAAAGACAGATGATAACAAATGTTGGCAAAGATGTGGAGAAATCGGAACCCTCATTCACTGTTAGTGGGCATGTGAAATGGTGCAGCCGCTTTGGAAAACAGTCTGGCAGTTACTCAAAAGGTTAAACATACAGTTACCATATGGCCCAGAAATTCTACTCCTTAGGTATATACCCAGGAGAAGTGAAAACGTATGTTTACACAAAAACTTGTTCATAAATGTTCATTGTGACATACTCATATTAGCCATAATATGGAAACAACCCAAATGTCCATCAGGTGATTAATGAGTAAACAGAATATGGTATATTGATACAGTAGAATATTATTTAGTGATTTAAAAATGAAATACCAATACCGGCTACAACATGGATAAACCTTGAAAACATCATACTAGGTGAAAGAAACAGCCGCAAAAGACTTTGTATTCCATGAGTTCATTTATATGGCATGTCCTGAATGGGCAGTTCCATACAGACAAAAAGTAGTTTAGTGGTTGCCTAGGGCTGAGGGGTTTGGTAAGAAGTAGGGAATGACTGCTAATGAGTACAAGGTTTCTTTTTGGGGTGATGAAGATACTGTAAAATTGATTGTGGTGATGGCTGCACAACTCTGTAAATATACTAAAAACCACTGCCTTTCTGTAATTAAATGGGCAAATTGCCTGGTGTGTGAATTGTAGCTCAAAGCTGTTTTTTAAAAAAAGAAAAAAAAAAAAAAAAAAGCGAGTATGAACCCAGCCCCAGAGTGCAGTGCAGACATACAGAGAGTGGTAACCACACTAATCAGTTATCGTAGAGCTGAAGAGATGTGGAGGGAAGCACAGGCCCCTTGAGCTAGTTTTCACATCCTCATCCTTGGGAATGACCTTGTTGCTAAGCTCTGGCCATTGCTTTGCGTATTTCTTGAAAATATTTATCCCAGAGAGTTTGTCAGGCCTGTGTAAGCCAGGCACCAAAAATTGGCAGTGACTTGGGGAAGAGCCGAGCTGCCTGTGTCTCCTTCTCCACAGATGCTCATTACTGAGGAGGGCTTGTGTGGCACACCTTACACCTGCTCCTTCTGTAGACATCCTCTCCTGCCGTCCTCCCTAGAGCCCCATGAGCTAGGTGCTGAGGATGCTGAGGTGTGGGGGGTCATAGAGCAAATGGATGGCAGAGGCAGGATTCGGCATGATAGTTCTTCAGATTCACTCCACAACAGTTGACTCTTAGCTGTTCTAGGAGCTGGGCCAAGGAGTCCCAACGTGGAAATGAAATAATTATGGTTTTTCTCCCAAGGTGCAGGAAAATATGAGGATAGATAGAATTTTCTTAATTAGATTTTCTCCAGTAATTTTTTCCTAAGTCTATGCCCACTGCCACTTTAGTTGCCATTAAGAGATTAAATCTTTTCCAGATTGAAAAGAAGAAAACCAAGTGGCAAGCAAGCATTAGCAGAAAAACTTAGTTTTTTACTTCTGTTTAACATATATGTTGTTTACATGTGCTGGGCATTGTTCTATATATTCCTCTAATCCTCCCAACATTGAGACGTAGGTACTGTTGTCATTACCGCTGTCTCACAGATGAGGATGGATACTGAAGCACAGAGAAGTCAACTAATTTACCCAAAGCCACTCAGCTGGTGAATGGTATTCCAACCTAACAGTCTGGCTTCACGGTCTGTGTTCTTAATCACTGTGCCGCGCTGCCTTTCCGTTGTGCTTCGTTCAGCAGCTTGTCATCTTTCAGGGTTGTGATTTTCTATTAGTGATACGACATGGCTGGAAAAAAATAGTTCCAAGTCTATAGGGTGGAATAGGTTAAGGCCATGATACCCTACAGAAATCACCATGTCTTCTGGGCAGGCCTTACCTGCATATATCTGGTAACCACTCCTCTATACCACATAGTTCTTCTGCCCTTTGCGAAAGACCTCTAGGTAAACAATTCCAGTAGGAGCTTGAGAGGACCTTACAGTTACTGATTCATCCTTCCACCTCAAAGATGAGGAAACTGAGGGGAAGTAACTCTCCTAAGGTCACCCAGCCTCTCCTGACTCTGACAGTGCCCTATTAAAATAATAGGGACCTAATAGTGATTGAGGCATCCTAAGAATCAAGTGCTGCGCTTTTCTTGTCCCATTCAGTCTTCTCAGTAACCTGTAACGCTAGCTAGCCATCCACTGCAGTGGCAGAGAGCAATCTAAGGCCTAGTGAGGAGGTGACTTGCCCAGGGTCACACAGCCAGCAAGTCTTCATTCCAGAGCCCTCAGTCGTCTTCTCTTTGCTCTCCTGCCTTCCCAGGAGTAGACTTTACTGTGGCCTGGATGGCCCACAGAGATTTTTTCATTAACTGGGTAATAAAGTAAATGAGATGGGTTACATAAAGCTCTAAGTACAATGCCTGACACACATTAAGTGTCCCATAAATGTTACTTACCTGCTGCTGTTAGTAATAATGAGACTGGGTAAGGTGAAAATCTGCTAATAGATAACTATGTTCATCTGCATCACTAGTGTCAATCGTGATACCCAGTCTGCTTTAGAAGTTGAACCTTAGAAAACTTTAGGTTCTTCTTTGAAAAACGGAGGAAAATTCTTCAAAAAGGATCCCTCTCAGGCTTTCACCAATGTCCCCTCATGGAATCTAGGCAGGATAACAAAGCAATCAGAGTCATTTGTGACCTGAAGAGAGTTCCACACGGTTTATTTTCAGACATCTGTTTGGGCACTCTCTTGGGGGGTCTGGTTGGCAGGAGAAAGGAGTAAGGGGGGAGGGCGTGGATTATGTTATTGTATTGGCTGTGTCAGAATAGTTTTACTTTGTGTGAAAGTCAGTGAGACAGAATAGAATTACAGAGTCCATTTTTCTAAGTTTCTAAGCTTGCCTGGCTCCTGGGGGTTTGGAGGGAGTTTTGCAGCTTTCAGAGTCTCTGTCGCAGGCTCAGGGCCCAGCCTAATGGCTCTGTTACCTCGACTGTTGACAACAGGTTTGATGGGCAGAAATATGTTTCCTCACAAGCCATGACTCAAACTTCTCTCCCGGTGGCTGTGTCAGCCTCCATTGTGTTCCCTCCGCCAGGGGCTTCTGAAGAGAATGGTCTGCCTCACACTTCAACGAGGACCCAGCTGCCCCAGTCCATGAAGATTATGCATGAGATCATGTACAAACTGGAAGTGCTCTATGTCCTCTGTGTGCTGCTGATGGGGCGTCAGCGAAACCAGGTGGGCCCCTCTCCAACATCTCAGGACAGGGGGAGCCAGGAGTAAAGTTGCTGGGTGCTCATGGTGTACTGAGTGCTCCATTGGGCCTTCTCTCAGAGTGGCTCTCAGTCTAGCCCAGCAAAGTGTAGGGATGAGTTTCCTTTGTGCTGTTCTACACATAAGGAAACCAGGCTGATTCCAGAGCTGAGTCTTTCCACTCTGCCTTGCTCTGAGCAGCGTTTCTAGATAGCATTGGTGCACAGAGCAGGAGCAGGCAGCCTCCCTCGGTGATGTGAAGAATGAAGGGTTGGTGCCTGGCGATACTGGCCCTGTGGATGTGCTAGAAGAGTTGCCAGTCTGATGCAGGCTTAGGGTGGTAGGGCAGCGCCCAGAGCTGTGTCCACTTACAAAAGCTGGGCAAATCCAGATGTGCTGGGGTTCCTTGAGCCTTGAAATAGTTCCAGGAGGGAGGGGCAAGGGCCCCTGACCTACAGTGGGAAAAAGAGGGCAGCACTCCTCAAAGCTGATGAGAGGTGGCCCCTCCTGCTGACTATGTCACTATCCTAGGGAGGAAACCAGGCATGGTGGGAGGAGGAACTTCCAGGGAAGACAGGCTGGGAGCTCAGCAGTCCTTCTGAGTCACACTGGACTGTCACAACTCCTCTGGATGACAGAGGTACAGTTATCCCCATTTTACAAGTGAATAATTTTACAAAAGAGCCAGGTAAACAACTCACTGAAAAGATGACATTTGGCATGAAAATGTCTTGAAGAAAGTGAGGGAGCCAGGCATGCTGAGATCTGAGGTGGCCCACCAGGTAGAGGGAGCAGTGCCCTGAGGTGGAAGTGTGCCTGATGTTGGGGCAGAGTACTAAGAGGCTGGGCTGGGTGGACTGGACCATGCAGTGAGGAGAGGAGGGCGGAGGGCTGAGGGCTCGCAGGGCCAGATCCCATCGAGCTGTCATAGGCCATTTTAAAGACTTTGGTTTTTACTCTGAACGAAGTGGGAAGTCATCCCTCTGGCTGCTGTGTGAAAGTCTGGAGACAGCAAGGATGGGAGTGTGGAGACCATTAGGGGCCCTTGTCATCAAGCCAAGGGATGCTAGTAGCTGGGACTGGCACATGGTTGTGAGATTGGTGGGAAATAGGTGCATTCTGGGTATATCCTGGAAGTAGAACAGATAAGATTTGCTGATGGTCTGACTATAGACATGAGAGAGAGAAGTTAAGGATGACTCCCAAGGTTTTAGCCTAAGCAAGTGGGAGAATGGATTTGCCATTTATTGAGACGCTTAAGACTGGCGGTGAGAAGTGGAGGGGCAGGCTCAGGGCTGGAGGTGTCACTTTGGGAGTCCTCAGTAAATGGTTGCTATTTAAAACCAAGACACTGGTTTTAAATCCCACACTGACACTCCTTCCTTCAATATGGAACATGTTTGTTATTAAAAAATAATAATAGTAATAACAGGACAGTTTGCATGTGTTGAGTGCTTTTACTTTTTTGAGGCACTTTCACAGTTATTCATATTTGAATTTTCAGGTATTTGGTAATTTATACAACAGGTGGTGACCCCCTTCCCCACACCCGATACTTGAGAAAAGCAGGGTACAGAATGGGCCGTGCTCCCACTGGCCAGGCCTGGGCAGAGCCGGGATTTGGACTCTGCTGCCCTGCCTCCTCTTTCTGTCCCCTAACTACAACAGTTCCCTGTTCCCTGAGCTTTCCTGTTGCCAAGTTGCTATGAGACATTGTGGTCTTTAGTTAAACTGTGGGATTACAGTGCTGCTTCCTTGGGAATGAACCATCAGTGGCCTTGGAATTCTGCCCCACTGAGAACCAGTGTTTTACCAGCACATTCTCATTTGCATAGCCAGCAGCTACTGAGTTCCTACTGTGTGCTGGGCACTGTGGGGACGTGGATTCACAGAGCCTGCTGAAACTGAGCAGCAAGGGGAGGGGTTTCTTTGGCCAGGCCCCTCAGAAGGCTTTGTCCTTGAAGTGGCCGTGTTAATGTGCAGTTGGTCCACGTTCTCTGACCAGTCTTAGCCAAATTGAAATCTCAAGACTGGAAAGGCTCCCTAAATGTTGTAAGTTTCATCCCTCTGGTGCTCATGAAAATAATCAATATAGCAGTCCCTTTTTTTTTTTTTTAATGTGCCCTGAGCTGCTTCCTCATTACTTCATTGAGCCCTTTCAACAGCTCCATTATCCCCTCCTTTTCTACCAGGGGACTCAGGCTCAAAGAAGAATGTTGCCCAGGGTCACAGAGCTCACTTGGGAGCCCAGGGCTGCCTGCCTGCAAAGCCTGAGCTCCTACCCACTGCCACCTCGGGTAGAGTGGTACCGTGTTCTGCCCCCTTGCCCGCTTCGCCTCTGTCCCACTCCAGAGCAGATGAAGGGGCTGGACCTGACAGTAGGAATCATGCATTTGACAAGTAAAATTTGTCCTACAGGTGAAGAAGGAACTTTCAAGAGAAAAGGGAAACAGCAGAGTAGAAACCTCAAACCTAAGCACTGGCCTGGACTTCCAGAGACCCAGGGTCAGGTCCAAGTCTGCCTCAGAAGGCCCCCCTTTTCCCAGCTGTGTAACTCACCCCTCATCTCTTTGAGCCTGGATTTCTAGTCTGTGCAGTGAGGCAGTTGGACTGGATGAACTTCCATGGCCATTGTAGTGTCATCTTTTTATAACTGTGATCTGGGCCTGGCTTAGAGTTCTTTGGAGTGAGACAGGAAGACACACAGCTTGGTGACCACCGTAGATATCAGCCCCCTCTCCCCATCTCAGTAAAGCAGGGCAAGGTAGACCCAGGCTGGGTTTTAGTAAAGGGCTGAGCAGTAGAGCAGACATCATTTTGCGTTAGCCCTGGGTCTAACAGATTTTGGGCTGCATATGCGTCTAATGCTGGCCAGAAGGTATGACTTCTATGTCCAAAGAAGAGGTCTGTGGGCATAGAGGCTGCAGAGGATGTCTTTTTCAGGTTCTGGTCTCCCAAGACAGATGTATGCCTGTGGTAGGCTGGAAAGGGACAGACTTAGTATCAGAGCACCTGAGTTAGGTGATATTTCTACCAGTGACTTTGCCCAGGCTGGTCTTGCTGAACTTCTTGTCCCTCTTGTAAAATGATGATAAGTGAGCACTGGTGCTGTGCTCAGGGCTTTACATACATATTATGACTTTATCATTATAAAAGCCCTGAGAAAGGGTAGTAATAGTTAGGTTTTATGTTGTGTAAAATATTTTTAATAAGTAAATAATTCCCCTTTCAATTTTTTTTTTTTTTTTTTTTTTTTTTTTAAAGAGACAGGGTCTTGATCTGACACCCAGGCTAAAGTACAGTGGCATGACCATAGCTCACTGCAGCCTCAAACTCCTGGGCTCTAGCAGTCCTCCCACCTTAGCCTCCCAAGTAGCTAGGACTACAGGCGCACATCACCACGCCCGGCTGATTTTCTTTTGTAGAGATGGGGGTCTCACTATGTTGCCCCGGCAGGTCTTGATCTCCTGGCCTCAAGCACATCTCCCACCTCGGCCTCTGAGGTGGCCTCTCAAAGTGCTGAGATTACAGGTGTGAGCCCACTGTGCCTGGCCCCATAGTTTTATTTTAAAAGATATAAATTAGTGTCAGTGAAGCCTCTCTCTCCTCTGATCCTGAACGTTCTTAACATGAAGCAACTAATTTTACCAGTTATTAGTATATCCTTCTAGAGACATTTTATGCTTTTAAAAGCAAATTTATTCCTCTTCTTTTTTAACACAATCAGTAATATAGCATATACATACTTGCTTTCTTAATATTATATCTTAGTGATTGTGCAATTCACTACATGTAAAAGACCTAGTTTGTTTTTTTTTTTTTTTACTGGTGCCTTGTATCCCTTTGAGTGAATGTACCATAATTTATGTAACTAATCCCTAATGATAGAAGTATAGGTTATGTCTATTTTTTGGTATTACAAATAATGCTGCTTTGAGTATCATTGTAAATGTATGCCATTTAGTATTTATATGGATCTGAGAATAAATTCCTAAAAGTGGAACTTGCGGTCAAAGGGAATGTGGATTTGTCATTTTTGGAGATATTTCGAAAGTGTCCTCCCCGCAGTACCAGGATGCCCTCCCACCAGCAGTGTGTGAATGTGCCTGATGCCCAGGTCACTCACCAACATGGTATTATAAAACTTTGCCATCTTTGCCAATCTGAAAAAGTGAAAAATTGGTTGGGATTTGATTTTCTGTTAATATCATAAGTGAGGTTGAGCTATTTTCATATATTTAAGAGCCTTTTCTATTTTACTTTCTATATACTTTGTCCATTATTTTCTGTGGGGTTGATCTTTTTGTTTCAGAGATTTGTGGGACTCCCCATAGAGGAAATTAGCTCTTTGCCTGTGGCATAAGTGCCAATATATGCTCTCCATTTGTCATATGTGACTTGTGACTTGGTTTATTGTGAGTTTTGCCATGCACAGTTTGAAAAGGTTTGTGTGGCAAAATAAAAAATCTTTTTTGCTTCTAGGCTTAGTATAATCTCTTAGAAAGGCTTTACCAACTTAGATCATTTTTTTTGAAGTCTTTGCATAGATTTTTCTAGGAGAACTTAAGAGTTTCAGCTTTTAATAATTGCATCTTGCTTCCAATTGAAATTTATCCCATTGTAAAGCATGAGGGATATTTTCATTTTAATGATGTAATGAGGAAACAAACCTTAAGAAACTTGCTTAAGGCCATAAAGTTTGCACATGATGGAGCTAGGAGTCTAACCCAGGGCTATCTGGATCTAAAACTCATGCTCCTATGATGGAACCTACCATACATTATGGCTTGTAGAAATTTTGTGAGCATTAATGAGCAAAGTTAAAAAGTGTATTTGTGTGTAGTAGGGTGTGGGGTATGTATGGATGTTTTCTTTAAGCCTCAACAGTCTGCACCGGCTGTTGGTTCTTCGTCCTGAAGATTGTTGTATGGGATGAGCATGAGGCTTTGCTAGATCTTCCAAGCACTTTTGTCTCAATGCCGTTCCCTTCCCACCCCATCCAGGTTCACAGAATGATTGCAGAGTTCAAGCTGATCCCCGGACTCAACAATTTGTTTGACAAGCTGATTTGGAGGAAACACTCAGCATCTGCCCTCGTCCTCCACGGTCATAACCAGAACTGTGACTGTAGCCCGGTGAGCGAGGGAACCTGGGGACAGATGGGGCTTGACTTGCTAGGAGCTGTTTCAAGATCTGCTGCTGACCCTTTGACCTCTTGTTCTTTGAGAGTAGAGCAGAAACTAAAAGTTACATTTTATAATCCATAATTGGAAGCTACCTTTGGGGGAGGATCTGAGCCAGCACCTATGCAAAAATCCCTTATAAGTTGTCCCTGCCTGGGGACCTTCAGCCAGCTTTCCCTTCTACACCTCGGGGATAGGGATCTTGCTTCCCTACAGGCAGGGCCACCCACTCCATTAACTAGCAGCCAAGTTTTTCCTTATTTGGTGTTCTATCTCCTTGTAATTTACATATGCTGTTACTAGATTTGCCTCCTAGAGCCACATGTTACCAAGGGTCTGCATCAAAAAAGTGTTTTGGGATGCTTTGGTTTTTTGAGGCCAAGAACTCATGACTACCTTGTGTCTCTCACAGTGCCCTAGAGAGAGCTCTGAACTGGGCGTCAGAAGGCCTGGTGCCACTTGTCTTGTTGGGAGAGCTTGAATAAGTCACTGAATCTCTGAGCCTTTGTTTTCTTGAAAAAGGAAGGAAATACTCCTGTGCCCGCCAGCTCGTGGGTCAGTCAGAGGCCTGTCCACCAGCATGAGAAGGAAAGTGACAGGGCCCCTGACCTCTGCACTGCATTCTGGGGACTTTTCCTCAGTGCCCTGTCTTCTTCTACTTTACCATTTTCTCTTTGACCTTACCAGATTTACCTATCAGTCCATCCATTTGAGTTTTTTTTCTTTTTTTTAATTTTTTATTTTTTTTTATTTTTGTTTTTTGTATAGACAGCATCTTGCTATGTTGCCCAGGCTGATCTCGAACTCCTGGCCTCAAAAGATCCTCCCACCTCAACCTTCCAAAGTGCTGGGATTACAGGCAGAGCCACCACGTCCAGCCTCTGGTTTTCTTTGTTTTTTGTTTTAAGAGATGAGGTCTTGCTCTGTCACCAGACTGGAGTGCAGTGGCACGATCATAGCTCACTGCAGACTTGAGCTCCTGGGCTCAAGCAGTCCTCCTGCCTCAGCCTCCCGAGTAGCTGAGATTACAAACATGGGGCACCATACCCAGCTCCGTTTGAGTTTTTAATTTCAAGTGAATATATTTTGCATTACATTCTGTCTGGCTCTGTTGAAAAACTGCTTGGTTTTTGTTCATTATGTTGATGTCTGTCTTCTGTTATGTGTTATTTTCTTTAATCATTTGTAACATACTTTCTTACGGTCTCTGTCATTTGCTCATGGGTACTAATGCTTGTGTTTGGGACTTCAGACACTTAGGGTAGGGTGTTGCCTCGTGTCTTGTGATGTTTATGGAGAGGCCACCTTCAGTGGGGCTTGTTTTCCTTGTGGGTACCTGTGTAGCCTCAGCCCTGGAAGCACTTCTACAGGGCACTTTTGCGTTTGTCTGCATGTACTTCATAGGTACAAATGTCCCGGGGCCAGTTTCTGTGTTTAATGTCTTGGCCCTGCTGCTCTGATAGTATGAGCCCGGGGTTTCCGCTTCTCCTGGGAGGCTCCTCTCCAACTGCCAGCAGCGCCCTAGGAAAGCCAGGCTTCTTTGCCAGCTCCCTAGGCCGGTAGGTTGGGTCTTTCTAACCCCTCTTTCACCAGGCATGTGCAGGCCCAAGGCTCTGTCAGGTTCCTGCAGGGCGTTAAAACCCAAGCGCTGGTGTGACTAAGTCCTGTTTCCGCTGCTCCACGTACCCAACAGCTGCCGAGCATCAGCTCCTGGGCTCACTGCTCCCAACTTGGTCCTTTCTTCGTTTCTGATTCCCACGTACTTCCCTTTGTTTCTTATGAACTTAGCCTCACATTTAAAAGAATTTTGATTATTTTTTATCTGGTATGCTGGGGTGTTTTTAGCAGGAAGGGTCCACATTAGCTTAGTCTGTTGTTGGCCAGATGTGGAAGTCAACAAATGGATTTCTGACTAAAAAGTCCTCGTTGTGCATGAGGACAGAGGCTCAGAGAAGCAGGCTGTCTCCAGAGTATCTGCCTTATTTTATACTGGAATGTTAAATGTTACTGTGATTTTAACATTGAGGATACACATGTATTTTAGGACATCACCTTGAAGATACAGTTTTTGAGGCTTCTCCAGAGCTTCAGCGACCACCACGAGTAAGTACAACACGTCCCTGCAAGGAGAGTTGTTGGCTGTCTTCCAAAGGCCTCTCTGTCCTTGTCTGGTCACTGACCTCAGCTCAAGAGGAGGCCCTGGAGCTGCTGAAAGCCCACTGTCCCCTCAGTGTTAGCAAGTGTGGCTGCACTTCGTGACACTGCAATAGGAGCTGCTGTTGTCCAGCCCTTCCTTTATGCCCGGCACTGTGCCGAGCTTTTCCCTAGTCCTCACAGCCACCGTGGGAAGTCAGCACAGAGGTTAATGGCCCCTTATTAGCCCTGGAACCACCATATCTCTCAGCTGTCCTCTGAAGCAGGATTGGACATCTTGGCTATTCCCAGGAGCCGGCAGGAACCTCAGACAGGCAAAGCTGGCTGAGTACTTACTGACCTGATGGGGGATTCTTCACCTCCACGGGGAGATGTGCTGTCTCCCATCTTTTTGGAAATACATTCTGTCCTCTCATTTTTTATTTTTCAACCTTCAATGAAGAATGTACAGGAAAGTGTACATTGTCTGCTATGAGGAAAGCAGTGCAGGGTTGGGGTGACCTGCTGACCCTTGACGTTGGTACTGAGGAAACACAGTGCTAGGGATCTTATTGAGCCAGAATGGCAGGCCACCTCTGCTCAGCTCCACCCAGTTGTGGGTGTACAGGAAATGGGGCCCACTGTTACATAGCTTCTGATTTTTTTCTCCCAAGGAAAACCAGAAATTAAGGTTGATGTGAAAGGTCCTGATTTTTAAAGGTCAATTTAAATTCTTTTAAAACCTCACATGAGCTAACAGAACATTCCTGACAAGTGTAGCCCCAGCGGCCTCTACTTGCAACTTCCCTATCACATGTGACCATCCTCTTTGAGAGGTTCCCTGGCAAAAAGCTGTAGAAAGGCTCCAGGAAATATGTGAACTTTCTGGAAAATAGCACCAATAGGTCATGAAAGTACACTTTTTTTTTCCTGAAGAGCTGGGTCCCTAACTTTCATCAGACTCTTAAATCTGAGCACTTCTGTGGGCCAGGCTCTGGGAATATAGTGATGATGAAAACAGCCATGGCCCCTGTTCTCAGGAAGGACACAGTGTGGGCGGGGAGGCGGCCAGTCATCAGAGATTCCACCACTGAGCATATGGTCACAAATGGAGATGGTACTCAGGAGGGAAGGAGCGTAGTCTGTTAGAGGACATTAGCGTGGTCTGTGAGAAGACATTTGACAGGGTCCAGAACTGGCCAGAGGGCACGCAGGGACTCTTCCCTGTAGGAGTGATTTGTCAGCTGAGACCTGAAGGGTCAGTTCATAGGAAAAAGTTGGGTGATCAGGCAGTGTGATAGGGCGAGTGTTCTAGCCAGAAGCCCTGGCATGTGCAGGAGCCCATGAAGGAGGAAAAAAAGTATGGCCAGATCATGGGAGTGATGTGGGCTTAGCTCAGTGCAAGACTGTACAGGGCACGTGTTCACAGGCCTGAATTGTCTGTATTGATGGTCCCTGACTTACGATGGCTTGACTTATGACTTTTCAACTTGACGGTGGTGCAAAAGTAGAATTTCGAATTTTGATCTGTTCTTGGGCTAGTGATGTGTAGTGTGATACTCTCTTCCAATGCTGGCCAACGAGCTGCAGCTCCCAGTCAGCCACTCAATTAACATTACAAGGGCAGACAGCCCTACAGTGTACTGTTTGCCAGATGATTTTGCCCGACTATAGGCTAATGTTAAGTATTCCAAGCACGTTCAAGGTAGGCTAGGCTAGGCTAATAGGATGTTCATTAGGTTATGTGTACTAAACACATTTTCGATTTAAACTATACTTTCAACTTAACAACAGGTTTATCGGGACTTGAGGCCCTCGTAAATTAAGGAGCACGTGTGGGCCGGGCACGATGGCTCACGCCTATAATTCTAGCACTCTGGGAGGCTGAGATGGGGGGATCACTTGAGCTCAGGAGTTCAAGACCAGCCTGAAAGAGCAAGACCTGTCTCTACTAAAAAAAATAGAAAAAATTAGCCGGGTGTGGTGGCACACGTCTGTAGTCCCAGCTACTCAGGAGACTGAGGCAGGAGGATCACCTGAGCCCAGGAGTTTGAGGTTGCTGTGAGCTATGATGACACCACTGCACTCTAGCCTGGGGTGACAGAGCAAGACTCTGTCTCAAAAAAAAAAAAAAAAAAATCTGTGTTCAACCAGAGTGACAGGATCAGAGTCCTGTTTGTGAAGATCATTTTGGTGCTGTGTGAGGACTCAGTTCCTATGGGAGACTGTTTAGGGAGCTGGTGACCTGGGAGCACAGGACCCAGCGATGACAAGCCTAGATGGCCAATGGGGGGAGGGAGTGTCACAGCTGACCAGGGCTCTGCTTTTGTGAGTGTGGGCAGCTGGTGGTACTGCAGCAGCAGGGCCAGGCTTGAGTAGAACAGTGAGTGTGATTAGACATGTTGAGGGGCAAGTGCCTTTGAGAAAGCAGGTAGAAATGTTCAATAGGCCAAAGGAAAGCCTGGAGCTGCTCGGGGAAGGGGCCTCATTACTAAATGTGGCAGGCAGGGGCATGAGGCTTGGGGCCAGGGAGAGATTCCGTAGCCTGAGAGTTTCCTCCTGCAGGTGATGGCTCAGGTGAGAGGCACAGGGGGAATGTGCCTGGTGGATTCTCAGATTCTCTCTCTCCACAGGAAATGGGCAAGAGACTCCCTGCACTACCCCAGTGCTGACCTGGCAGCCCCAGTTCCTGTCCTTTACCTCCTGCAACCCATTTGTTTCAGGAACAAGTACCTGCTCCTCAACAACCAGGAGCTGAATGAACTCAGTGCCATCTCTCTCAAGGCCAACATCCCCGAGGTGGAAGCCGTCCTCAACACCGACAGGTGAGTGTGGTGGGGTGCAGCTTTGGCCCACAGCCCACCCTGGCTGCCTGTGTGCCCAGGGCTCACAGATGGGCGTGTGCAGGTGTGTGTGCTTGTCCTTTCTCACTCACATGTAGCTACAATGTCCTGAGGGCTCCTGTGTGCCAGGCACCATGTTCACTTCACCTGCATTTTCTTGTTGGGGCTTCGTAGCAGCCCTGGGAGGGAAGTGCCATCATCACCTCCACTTTACAGAAGAGGGAGCAGAGGCTTAGAGAGGTTACCTGCCAAAGGTCATCTGTGCTCTGTCCCCTTCCCCTTGTCACCTGTACATAGCACCTTTGCTTGTGCATTCCTTTTTTGCCTGGTGGCAGCTGCAGCCAAGCAAGGCAGACAAGCAGGCCCCTCACCCTCTGCCAAGAGTTAAGTATAGTTACCTGGGCTATGTTTGCCTTGTCTTCTGGAGCAGGACAATGAGGCAACAGGCTCACAGAAGTCAGAAGAGGGTGGACTTTATCCAGCAACAGCAGCCGTACTTTCCCAACCTTTTTTGTTTTTTTTTTAAGGCAGCAGAACTCTTCCTTCAAATGAAATTATACACAGTCTTGCCCTGATGTCTATAGTGGACAAAAGTAGAGCTGTTCTATTTGAGGAGCGGGTTTAAGGGCCCAGAGCCCTGTCTGCTTGGCCATCTTCTTCCCCCTTGATGAGGCAGTAACTTCCTCATTACTGCCTTTGATTCATGGACCAGGAAGCTGAGGCCTGGAGGCTCGGATACTTGTCCAAGGCCCAGCTAGAATTGAACCTCAGGCGCGGAGTACCCTGGGCCCCACCCTGTTGGCACAGACTTTGCTCCTCGGCAGACTGTCATGACGTGTTTCAAATACACTTTTGGTGTAAACAGCCTCCCTCCAGCAGTTCTGAGCCCTGTCTGACCCTGGATGTGTTTCTAGCCTCTGGTCTGGGAAGGGAAGGCTGGCCTGAGAGGCAGCGGGAATGCACTGGGCTGTTCAGTTCTGTGACTGCACGGGTCTGGGGGGTCTGGACCCAGGTGGAGCAGGAAAGCATCCTGCAGACTTGGAAATGTCCCCATGATTTTTCACCCACCTAAGCCAGCTGAGTGACCCAGCCCCACGGCTCCTGTCAGCCTCTCAGATCTGTCCCTCTTTTTTTATTTCAGGAGTTTGGTGTGTGATGGGAAAAGAGGCTTATTAACTCGCCTGCTGCAGGTCATGAAAAAGGAGCCAGCTGAGTCATCTTTCAGGTGGGTCTGGGGACAGGTACCTGCCACTTCTGAGGGATCCAGGAGCCAAGTGTTTCTCAAGTGGTTAGAAATACCACCTTTAGTCACCAATGTCTACCCTGAGGTGCGGTTACTACTGGGGAGAAGTGGTTTGACTGCCGCCTTGCCCTTGTGTTGACGCGGCAGGTATGTGTGAGCTGCTGCTGCGTACCAGCAGTGACCCTGCATTCACCAAGCACCTGTTCTGTGCTGGCACTGGGCAGGTGGAGGAGAACTGGGATGCAGGCCCTGCCCACATGGAATTCCCTAGGGTTGTGGGAAACAAGCATGAAAATAAACCTGTTCCAATGCGTTATGGAAAGGAATGGAGCCAGGGTTGGCCCCAGGAGCTGTGGGAGCAAAGGAAAGCCCTTCCCCTGCTGGGGGCTGGCAGGGTAGGTGTAGACAGGGAGGCCTTCTGAGAGTTCCTCACACTCACCTGGGGATAAGTCGTGAAGGCTGTGGACAAGAGGAATTCCTCCAGGGCTGGGTGGGAGCTGTCAGGAGGCTCCATGCCCATGTGGGCCTTGTTACTTCAGCCCTCTGGGCCACTCAGTTGACATCAGCTACCTCTTCTCTAGGCCAGCCCATCACATGTGAGCTC
Organism: Daubentonia madagascariensis; assembly: GCA_023783475.1. Classification (NCBI taxonomy): domain Eukaryota; kingdom Metazoa; phylum Chordata; class Mammalia; order Primates; family Daubentoniidae; genus Daubentonia; species Daubentonia madagascariensis. The sequence continues at coordinate 18,826,086 of JAKFHU010002136.1, read as the reverse complement.
AGTGGCCTGTCCACACGTATGTCAGCTTCTCTTACACATTCCTAGCCCCTCAATTCCATGAGTTCTTCTGAAAGGACACAGCCTAGAGTGTTTTCACATGGGACTTGCTGGAGCCAGCCCTTTGATCCTAGATGCCACCTCCTCTGCGACACAACCCTTTCTAGACAGACCCAAATAGGAGTCTGTTCCCCATTGAGCTGTCAACTCCATGAGGATGGGGATTCTCTTGCTCACTGCTGTGTCCCCAAGGCCTAGGATGAGGCCCGATGCTTGGTAGACATACAGAAAATGTCTGTCAAATAAATGAAAAGGCAGCAAACATCTCCCAACCCCTTGGGGAATTGTACATGGGCCAGAAGGAGGGCAGCCTTAGCTGCCTGGGCTAGCGGTCAACATTTGGGTCGTAGGTTTTGGCAAGCCCGGGCTGTGGAGAGTTTCCTCCGAGGGACCACCTCCTATGCAGACCAGATGTTCCTGCTGAAGCGAGGCCTTCTGGAGGTATGGCCTGGAGGAGCCAGGGTGTTGGGTGTCCATCTCCCCGCAGCCCCATGCATTGCTGTTCTGTCCTGAGCCCTAAACGGTTCATCAGGAGCAGACCAAATCTTGAGATTTTTAAATGCCAGTGCAGATTGCCCTAGTGTTGGCCCTGAAGTTTCTAACTGTGGGTTCCCCATGGGTGCTTAAGGGGTGACTGAGGGGCTTAGGGGGCGGCCGTGCAGGAGGGGAAGAGTCTAGAGTTACCCACAAAGGCCTTTTGACCCTGAGGATATTTTGATACTGATTAAAAGTTAATTTTCCTTTATTGAATAATGGCCTTCAAAAACAAAATTTACAAAAGAGGGGAGCAAAATGGCCAAAGTTATCATTGATTTTTTTAAAAATTTGATATGGACAAGAAACTAACCTATGAATTGTTGTAAAATCTATATGGGAAAGAATTGATCCAAATCAGTGTAACTTCAAGAAAATGAAAAATATTGGAAATGGTTTAACTGTCGTAGAAAACTTTTCAAGGAGTTAAACTGACTTTATGTTCCTGATAAAAATTCATTGATTTTGGTGTAAACTTTATTTAAACAATTTCATTCATAAACACAAAGGCAAACCATGGGGTCAGAATGTGTCCTTTGCCCTTGAACTCTATCCTTCACATACTTGAATGGCCTCGGTGCAGGGTCAGTGACCAACGTTAGATCTGGAGATGGCTCTCCTTGCCTGGAGAGCCCCAGGCATCTTGGTGACCACAGAGCAGGTCAGAGGCTTCAGCTCTGAGCCCTGAGCTAGTGAGAGAGATGGTGCTGTACAGCCAACCTGCTCCCCTTCCTGGTAAGGTTAGTCAGGCTTGTCCCTGTCCTTAGAGCCACCATGGTATCCTTAGACAAGAATCAAGACAGTTGCAGGTTCCATCGATCTGGATGCTTGCTCAAATCAAACGTGTGGTCTGAGCTGCGTGCCAGGCCCTAGTGGGAGGCAGGTGGGGGGCAGCCACATTCACACCTTCACCCTGTCCCCTCCTCATCCCCAGCACATCCTGTACTGCATTGTGGACAGCGAGTGCAAGTCAAGGGATGTGCTCCAGAGTTACTTCGACCTCCTAGGGGAGCTGATGAAGTTCAATGTTGATGCATTCAAGAGATTCAATAAATATATCAACACTGATGCAAAGGTAAAGTTAACTCTGAGCTCCATGGAGTGTGCTGGATTGTCTGAAAGTTACCTTGGAACCCTGGTCTGCCAATCTTGAGGTGTAGGTTTTAAATTGGAGAATACTGAGGAGTCAGTGGGCAGCCTTCAGCAAACATTCATTAGCACCTGCTCTGTGCCAGGCACTGTGCTAGACCCTAGGAATACAGGGATGAAAACCTGGGCTGCTTGTGGGCAGGGAGTAAGGCTGGGTGGGATGTGCAACTGCCACGATGCTGTGTGGTGGGAGCCCCTGGAGGGAAGGAGGGACTGAGCCTGGTGTATTAGACTCCCAGGGGTGTGTGGGACAGAAACCTAGCTCAGACTAGTTGAAGTAAAAATTAGAAGAGTTCAGCACCCTTCAGGGTAAAACCACTGGATGGAGTGTGAGATGATTTGGGCTCCTGGTTGTTTTCCTTAGTAGCTGGGTGGTGAGGGCAGTTCACTCAGCTTGTGTGAGTCTCCGTCTTCCTATTATGAAGCAGCGGGGCTGGGGGAGATCATCAGTGCCCCCTGCAGTGACTGCCCACCCTGGGCCACAGCCATCTCTGGCCAGCAGCGCACTGCCCCCCATGAGCTCGGTCTCTACAGTTTCAGGTGTTCCTAAAGCAGATTAACAGCTCCCTGGTGGACTCCAACATGCTGGTGCGCTGTGTCACTCTGTCGCTGGACCGATTTGAAAACCAGGTGGACATGAAAGGTAAGAAAAAAGCTGCCAAGGTGAGTCAGTGCAGTGTGACAGCGCTGGTGTGGGAACCCTGGCCTCCAGCAAGGGGGTGAGAAAGACTGAGGGAGCTATGCCAGACAGCACGTAGCTGGCCTCCAAGGGGCGGCTCACCGAGTGATTTGCTTTGCTGCTTTGACTTTTCTCTACTGTTTGTGCTTCCTTTAGTGAGAATGTAAAACATTTCAATAAAGGAAAAAACCCATCCTTGCCAGCAAAATGCAAAAACCAAACCAGAAAGCACCTTCCTCTTCTGGGCTGGGATTGCCGGGATGAATCAGACCTCTTCTCTGCAGTCTTTAGTAATTTAGCCATTTGCCTCCTTTTTCTGCCTCAAGGGTCTGATTCAGAGGAACAGCCACACAGATTTGGTACCTTCAGCTATGGCCCCACCTCCCAATAGTGCAGGAAGCAGTTTGCCCGGACGCTAGTGGAAGGAGCAGAGCCTGTGCCACTGTGATCCCGACAGGGCCCGACTGGCCTGAGAGCTGGTGTGGGAAACCAGTCACATTAGGGGCTCTGGGAGACAATTTGAGCTCTTTCATTGTTTTTCTTAATTTAGTGTCATCAATCTGTCTTCCTGTCAAGGAAACTCTCCTGTGTGTTGTATAGAGGAGGAAGGGTCTGGTGCCGGGCTGGGAGGGCTGAGGGAGATTTGCCTCTGAACACGGTTCTGGAGCAGGTGGGAGCTCCCGGGGCAGCTCTGAGGAGAACACAGGCTTCACCTAATGGCAGAACAGCTGGAGATTATTTGTTCCTGCTGCAGCCAGCTTTTGTTGTAGTTGTCTTGACAGTGAGGGGCTCCCAGCTTCAGAGTGGGGGGGGGGGGTGCTCAACTAGAAATGGGGTTGGCCCGGCCACTGGGCCTGAGCCTGCGGCGCACACCTCCACCTCCCTCCCCAGTTGCCGAGGTCCTGTCCGAGTGCCGCCTGCTTGCCTACATATCCCAGGTGCCCACGCAGATGTCCTTCCTCTTCCGCCTCATCAACATCATCCACGTGCAGACACTGACCCAGGTGAGAGGCCTTGGCAGACAGGCAAGAGGGAAGTAGATGGGAAACCATTTTCCTCATCCTGGAGCCCAGCAGGTTCATCTCGCCCACCCTCACTCTAGAAGTGCCTCTCCTGAGACCCAGCTCTCCTGAGGACTTTGCTGTAGGGAGTGGTAGCAAGTCTCCTCAGGTCGCAGACTGTGTCGGGGTACAGTCGAGATTGCACTATGTTCTGCTGACTCCGAGTCCAGTGCTTTTCCCTGCTGTCCCATGTCCCTCACCCCCCTCCTGCTGTGCCAGGCTTGAGAATTGGGCCTGAGATTGCCTCCCAGCTCCCTCACTAGGTAGTTGTGCAGCCTTCCCTTCTCCAAGCTTCTCACCCTTCTTTTCTAAAATGGGGGTGACACTGGTCCCTTTCTCAGGTGGTTCTTTTGTTCTGTCAGCTAACAAACATTTATTGAGGCGAGGCCCTGGGCAGGAGATATACAGTGAACAGTACAGACCAAGACTCTGCCCTCCCGAAGCTCACAGTCTAGTGCTGAATGAAAGTTCTGAAGTGAGATAACTGCCCCCAACACATGAGCCCAGCCCTGCCTGGGGATCGAACCTTCCAGAAGAAGTGATGCCTGAGCCAAGATCTGGATGAGGACAGATATTGTTGCCATCAAGGTGGGGGACAGGAAGGTGCTCAGGCAGCATGCTAGTGATGCTGGCATGCTCCCTTCCCCCAGTCCTGTCTCAGGTCCGTGCAGGGGCAGCTCAGTGGGTGGCCCGTGGACTCAAGCAGGACGCTGCAGACCTCAAGGTTGGGGCAACTCTCCTTCCTGCCTGGTGGCCGCCCAGGTTCACCAGCATGCACCTAACCCTGGCCGGCCTGTGGCCTTGCAGGAGAACGTCAGCTGCCTCAACACCAGCCTGGTGATCCTGATGTTGGCCCGACGGAAGGAGCGGCTGCCTCTGTACCTGCGGCTGCTGCAGCGGATGGAGCACAGCAAAAAGTACCCCGGCTTCCTACTCAACAACTTCCACAACCTGCTGCGCTTTTGGCAGCAGCATTATCTGCACAAGGACAAGGACAGCACCTGCCTGGAGAATGTGAGTGCCCCACCCCAAGCGGCTGGTGGGTGGGCAGCGGGCACGCAGACCTAGGGCCCTTCAGAGGGGCATCCAGGGTGCGTGGTCCCCGCCTGGGCCATGTGGCAGGTGGCTCTTTGTCCCCTTACCAAGGCCCTCCCCGCGGGGTGCCGGGCTCGACCTGGGTCCTCCAGGCGCCCCCCAGCCCCTCCCTCTTTGCCCAGAGCTCCTGCATCAGCTTCTCATACTGGAAGGAGACGGTGTCCATCCTGTTGAACCCAGACCGCCAGTCACCCTCTGCCCTTGTTAGCTACATCGAGGAACCCTACATGGACATAGACAGGGACTTCACCGAGGAGTGACCTTGGGCCAGGCCTCAGGAGGCTGCTGGGCCGGTGTGGGTGAGCGTGGGTACAATGCCACACGCCCTGCCCTGTTCCCATCCCTCCCCTGCCCCCCTGTTGCTCTCTGCCTGCCCCAGGTCTTCAGGTACAGGCTTGGTGGGAGGGAGCGTCCTGGAAGCCCTTGGTCCCTGGGTCTGAGGGCCCCAGGTCATATGGGAACCTCAGTTCCCTCACAGTCCCCATGACAAGGACAGGGGCACCATGTCCACCCTTCCTTCAGAATCCTGGGGCCCTGGCCCACCCAGAGGTAAGGGGGCTTGTTAAAATTAGCTCTGTCTGAGCTCCTGCCCAGTCTCTTGGCTGTCAGTCCCAGGATGGGGAGGAAGATATGGGCACCCCCCACCCCCAATCTGTGAGCCAAGCCCTCCCCTGTCCCTGGCCTTTGGACCCAGGCAAAAGCTTCTGAGCCCTGGGCAGGGGTGGGGGGTATCGGAGAATGCTGCCTTCCCCCAAGCCTGCCCCCCCCCACCCCCCTTGTTTTCCTTTAGCTCCTCTGGTTTTATTTGCTCATTGGCTGCTGTGTTCATCCCAGGGGGTTGCCCCAGAAGGCGGGGGGGCTTTCCCTCCATCCCTTGGGGCATAGGGCAGTTATGTCTGCCCTGCTGCTGGGCAGCATCTCCTGCCTGAGCCCAGACACAGGAGCCTGGCTGGTAGCTCACCCTTGGCCCCTCCTTGTGTTGCCAATTTATTAACAGCAAATAAACCAATTAAATGGAGACTATTAAAGAACTTTATTTTAAATGACTGATGTGGACCTGACTTTTGTCCCTGAGACTGTGTGTTCTTCTCCCCCTCCTGACCCCCAAAGAACGAGAATGACACTGGCTGCAGGTGTGGCATTTATTCAGGGAGGGCTGAGGTCAGCAGATGGGGATGAAGAGATGACAGGATCAGGGTGGGTGGCCTCAGCTGGAGGGACAAACAACAGACATCCCTCTGCAGAGCCCAGGGGCTTAAGCCATCACTCCTTGTGCTAAGGGGAGAGGGACAGCTGAGTGAGCTGTACCCCATGTCGCCCCACACACCCTCCCCCCCATGCAGGGTGATACCCCTCACCTTGGGGCCCAGGGCATCTCGGGTCCGTGCCCGCAGCTTATTGGCCTGGGTTTCGGCCATGTCTGCCCGCTCCTCTGCATCATCCAGCTCGTGCTGGGCCTTGCGATACTTGGCCAGATTGGTGTTGGCCTGCTGCTCCTGGGGGTACACACAGGGCCTTGGTTCCCCTTTGGTAAACTGAGGTGCACATTCTGATCCCCACCCCATCCCCAGAAAGGGGCCTGGCTTCTCCTCAGCCTCAACTCTCGTCCTGTCAGTCACCATTCTCCCTCCTCGCCAGTACCCACGGCACAAAGTCGGGACACTCCTTCAAGAGGCGCCTGTGTGCCAACCTGGCCCATGAGAGGCCAGCCGCAGCAAGAGGAAAGCACATGGAGTCCGTTCTGAGAAACAGAGCAAGGTCTAGTCTCTTCCTGGAGCTGTTAGGAATGTCTCTCTTCCCACTGGGTTACTGCACTGGGAGGACGGAGCTGCCACCTTTTGGGCAGCCTGCTGCTGGGGCCTTACCTGGCCACAGACCCTGGGGCCGCAGTTGAAGTTGGGTTAGCCTAGGCATGCTGACTAGTCCCTGGTGCCCTGACCCCAGTGCGCTTACCGCCTCCTCAAATTGGCGTTTGTAGCTCTTGACCTTGCTCTGCAGCTTTTCCACCAGGTCCTGCATGCGAGCCAGGTTCTTCCTATCCTCCTCAGCCTGTGCAAGCAAAGGGGACTCAGGGCTTGCTTGGACTGGGCCAACTCTAGGGCTGCCCCCTAAGGGTGACCCTGTCACCCACCTGGTACGCAAGCTCCTTGACCCGGCGCTCATGCTTGCGCACCCCCTTGAGGGCCTCAGCATGCTTCTTCTGCTCTGCATCCAGCTCCGCCTCCAGCTCCCGCACCTGCGGATGGCCAGGGGATGGGCCTGGTGCAGAGCCTGCCCTTGGGCAGCCACCCTGCCTGTGGAAAGGACTGGAGGGGTCGCACACACCTTGGCTTCCAGCTTCTGCACCTGCTTCTTCCCACCGCGGAGGGCAGCCTGTTCCGCCTCCTCAAGCCGGGCCTGGAGCTCCCGTACCGTCTGTTCCAGTGTCTTCTTCATCCGCTCTAGGTGTGCACTTGTGTCCTGCTCCTTCTTCAGCTCCTCGGCCATCATGGCAGCCTGTGCGGGACGAGGTGGCATGATCAGGAGATGACCAGCCCCAGGGGAAGTCCCTCTGGGCTCTACCCCCGGCCCCCCTGACCCAGCCTCACATCAGTGATGGCCTTTTTGGCCTTCTCCTCTGCCTCCCGCCTCTCCTGGGCAGCCTCCTCCACCTCCCCACTCAGCTGGGCCAAATCCACCTCGAGCTTCTTCTTCTGGTTCAGGAGGCCCGTGTTCTGGAGGGAGGCAGAGTCTCAGAGCTGGTGCATGGGACTGTGACATGCCCGCCCCCGTGGACCCCAATCCCCACCTGTGAATGCAGGAGGTTGAGGCGCTCAGTGGCCTCCAACAGCTCCTGCTCCGCCAGCCGCCGGCTGCGCTCGCCCTGCTCCAGGGCAGCCCGCAGCTCCTCCAGCTCAGCAGCCAGCAGTGCAGCCCGGCGCTCCAGGGCCTGCGCCTGCTCACGGAGCTCAGCTGCCAGCCGCTGTTCCTCATCTCGCCCTGCCTGCTCTTCCTTGAGCTGGGCCTGCAGCAGCCGTGTGGCTGCCTGGGCCTCCGTGGCCTGGCGGGTAGCATGGCCCAGCTGCAGTTCCAGGTCATTGAGGTCACCCTCCATCTTCTTCTTGAGCCTCAGTGCCTCATTGCGGGCCCGCGTCTCAGCATCCAGGGAGGCCTGCAGGGACTCCACTGCCCGCTGGTGATTGCGCCTACAGAAGGCAGCATGGAAAGGGGGGCTGCGGCCTGCGAGAGGGGTGTGGGTGGAGGCACTGCACCTGCCGTTAAAACACCCGAGGACCACCGGAGACAGGAATCCATTGTGGGAACAAATGAGTCATCCTGTCCTGGTTTAAAGCCCCTTGTGACTACCGGTTGCCCATCAGAGCAAGTTCATGGAAAACAGTGAGGCTCAGAGGCAGACAGACACAGACTGACTCTGGCTTCTGCCCCACTCTGTGACCTTGGAGAAGTCCTTTAGCCTGAGATTCACCACTAGAATGGGGACAACAACCCAGACCTGAGAAAGTCACATGGGAGGGGCAGACTAGAGGTCTGTGCCAGCCATGTGCATATGGCTGGGGGCAACACATGCTGCTTCCCTTTCTCCTGCTTGCTGGAGGCAGGGGTGGGAGAAGGGAGGGACACACCTGAGGTTAGTGCACTCCTCGTCTTTCTCTGCCAGCTTCCGGTCCACTTCAGCCTTGACCTGGGAGAGCTCCAGCTGGATCCGCAGAGTCTTGGTCTCCTCCAGCTCCAGGGCCCCCTGGGGATAGAGCAGGCAGTATGGGGGTGGGGGTGGGGGTCGGGAACAGGTGTTCAGGAAGAGGAGGCCAGGGAACAGCAGGTCAGTGCCCACCTACCCCTGGGGTCCGCCCCTAACCTCAGCCTCCTCCAGTGCGGCCTGGAGCTCATTCTTCTCCCCTTCCAGCGCCTTCTTGGCTTTCTCCAGTTCTTGGATGCTCTTCCCACTGAGGCTGACCTGGTCTGTGAGGTCACTGATCTCCTCTGCAGAGTGGACAAGGCACTGAAGGGCCACCTCATGGCTCATGCTCCAACCCAGGTCACTTCACTCAACCCCTAATTCCAGGGTGGCCTCACCAGTGTGACTTCCCAGGTCCCTGGACCCCAGAGCAATTCCCTGGCCCTGGTGCGTGGCAGGTCGTACCCTGCAGGTTCTTGTTCTCCCGCTTGAGTGTCTCCAGGGCCTCAAGCGCCTCTTCATGGCTGTGCCGCAGCCGGAAGAGCTCAGTGCCCAGGCCGCGGGCCTCCCTCTGCGCCGCCTCCAGCTCCCGCTGCATCTCCTCCTCCTGACGCCGCCGTTCCTCCAGGGCCCGCTCCAAGTGCCGCTGCTTCTTGTCCAGTGCAGCAGCTGCTGAGGTCGCCCGCTCCAGCTCCAGGGTCACATCCTCTGACTCTGTCTGCAGCCGCAGCTTGGCCTTCTCCAGTGATGAGCACTTGGCATTGGCGGCCTCTACACCCTCCTCTGCTTCCTGTAGCCGCAGTGCCAGCTTCTTTCTAGGCCACAGGACCAGACACGGTGCAGACTGTGTAGGGAGATCAGCAGAAGAACGGCCCCAGCATCTCCCCAGGCCCCCTGAAAGAGCTCAGAGGCGCTGGCATAAACCTCTGCGTAGCGATGACCTGGTGGGCAAGGTACTCACTTGGCCTCCTCCAGCTCCTCGGTCCTCTGGATGGCATCTGCCTCATACTTGCTCCTCCACTGGGCCACCTCGGCGTTGGCTTTGGACAGCAGCCGCTGCAGCTCAGCTTGGGCCTCTGCCTCTTCCTCGTGCTGCTCCCGTAGGAGGTCACAGTCGTGCCGCATAGCCTGCACAGCGTGGGCCAGCGCGTTCTTGGCCTGCAGGGACACCAGTGACCTCAGCATCAGTCCGGGCCAATGGCCTCGGCATACCCCTGCCCACCCTGCAGTAGCCAGTGCCAGCCCACCTTGCTCTCCTCCTCCAGCTGCCGCCGCAGTTCCTCCAGACTCTGGGCAGCCAAGGCCTTCCCACGACTCAGCTGGCTGATCAGAGACTCCTTCTCCTCCAATAGGCGGCTCAGCTCCCCTGCAGGCGAAGGGGTGAGCAGGCAGATCAGGCAGGCGAGGGCAGCACCAAGGCCCTGCCTATGGTGGCCCAGCTGAGCCCCCGGCCTCACCACTCTCAGTCTGCAGCCGCCCGCGCTGGGTGCTCGCATCCTCCAGCTGCCGTTGCAGCTCCTCCACCTTGATCTTGGCCTCACTTAGCTGATCCTCATAGGCTCGGCACAGCTTCTCTGCACTGGCCTGGGATCCCAGGTCAGGGGTCAGAGGTCAGGTTTGTACATCAGAGGGCAGAATCTGGGGCTGCAAATCAGAGACTGGGACCTGGGATGGGGAACTAGAAAGCTAGATGTGGGCCCAGGAATCAGAGCAGATCAGAGCCCCAAGTTCAGGGTCAGGGACTTGACTGCAGAGCTCCTGGCTTAACAGGTGGGTGTCACAACTCAGAGCGCTGGACCAATCCCAAGTCCAGTGGGTCAGGGTAAGTGTTAGGATATAGCTCTGGAGTCAGCTGGGGACAGTGGTCAGAGGTCAGCTGTCAGGACTAGGTGGTAGAAAGGTCAGGGTCAGGGGTCAAAGTATTAGGTCAGAGTTGAGAAGTCAGGGGCTGGGGTCATAACTACTGATGGATCAAGGGTCTGAGGTTAGAATTGGATGCTGGGTCACAAGTGACATCGAGCCAGGGACTAGGATTTCGGAGTTCGGGGCTTGAGGTCAGGACTGGTAGGGGCTGGGAGGTAGGGGCCCGATGCCAGGTTAATGGGTCCGACCTCAGGGCTCAGGGCTCAGGGCTCAGGGCTCAGGGTCAGGTACAGGATCAAGGCTGGTGCGGGGGCAGTACTGGCATGTGGTGGCCAGGGGTCCAGGGTGGGGTCAGCTGCTGGAGTCAGGATGGGTATGAGGTCAGAGGGTGGGGTCAGGAAGGAGGCAGACACCTTGCCGCGGGCCAGAGTCTCCACGCTGGTGCCCAGGTCATCCACCTCCATGCGCAGCTCGCTCTTTTCCTTTTCCAGCTTCTGCCGCACCCGCTGCAGGCTGTCCACCTGCTCCCCCAGCTCGGCCGCACTCTCTGCCTGCTTGCGCCGCAGGGTTGCCACGGTGGCCTCATGCCGCAGCGCTGCCTCCTCCAGCTCCCGCCGCAGCCGCCCCAGCTCGGCCTCGCGCTTGCGGCAGCCCTCGCGCTGCCCAGCCGACGCACCGCCCGCCTCCTCCAGCCGCTCGCTCAGCTCCTCCAGCTCCCGGGCTGCCTCCGCTCGCTGCTTCTCCACGCGGGCCCTGGCCGCCCGCTCTGCCTCCAGCTCCTCTTCTAGCTCCTCGGCCCGAGCCTAGGGTGGGCAGGTGGGCGGCTGTCACCTCTGCGGGCTCTGACCCCAGGCCTCGCCCACCGACCCCCACACACCTGCAGCTCCTTGATCTTCTTCTGCAGCTGGGCCCCCAGGAGCTGCTCGTCTTCCACCCGCAGGCTCAGCTGACTCAGCTCAGAGTCCTTCCTGGGAGCCACAGGGTGGGTGAGCCGGCCTGGGGCCCCAGGTAACGCCCCACCAGTCTCCTCAGCACCCGCTCCTGAGGCCCTATGTGACCTCACCCCGTGCACCTGCTGCTGTGGGCCCTGTTGCCCTCAGCCCTGGACCCTAGCTGGGACCCTCGGTCCAGGGAGGGGCAGGACACTACCCCTGAACCCTAGTGACCCCCGTCTCTCAACCCCCACGCTTAACCTCTACACTGATGCAGGACCTATTAGAATCCAGAAGGGAATGAGGACCAGGGTGCAGGCTCAGGAGGACCCTGCTGGCCAGGAGGCCTCATCTGCTGCCTACCCCACCACACCTACTTCTTGAGCTTCTCCTCCAGCTGCTGCTTGTCCTGGGCAGCATCAGTCACCGACTCCTGCGTCAGCTTCAGGTCGCCCTCAAGCTTGCGCTTGGCTCGCTCTGTATCCATGCGCAGCTTCTTCTCCTGCTCTAGTGAGCACTCCAGCTGAGGAGCAGGGTAGGGCTCAGCCACAACCCGGGCCAGCCAGCACCCTGCCCCCACCACCTGGCCCCTGCTGTGGCCCTCACTCACATCCTCCACCTGCTGCTCCAGCCGGATCTTGGCCTTGGTCAATGCACTCACGCGGTCCTCCTCGGCCTGTAGGTCGCCCAAGGCCTGCTGGTGGGCCTCCTGCAACGCCTTCTTCTCCTTGGTCAGCCGCGCCACCGACTCGTCCAGGGCAGCCATCTCTTCCGTCAGGTTCTTCACCTGTGCCAGGGCCAAGGTTACGTTCCTCCCCAGTCTGGGCTGAGCAGCTACCACCCCAGGTCGGAGCAACTGCCCTTTCCAGCTGTGGGACTCAGGCAAGCCACTGCACTCTGAGCCTCCATCACTTCATGCCTAAGGGATGACACCCTTCTCCTGAAGCTGCACTGAGGTTTAATGAGCGAATGCTCACAGAGCACTCAGCAAAGCATCTGGCCCAGATGAGAGAGCAACATATGTCGGCTATTTGTGGCATCAACAGGTGTTTGAGACAGCGGTTTCCTAGTCTTGGCTTCCTTGGTCATCACCTGTGAGAACCTGAAGGGGAAGCTTGCCGCCCCAGCCTCACCCTCCCCTCCCGTGTGATAGTCAATACTCCTCATGCTGGGAACACAGGGCCGTTGTGAGGGCTCAAGGTCAGAAGGCACCTGGGAGGTGCAGAGCTGGGGATACAGGGTTCCTGTCCTTAAGGGGCTTGCAGTCCAGGATGGATGAGAATTACAAGCATTTGCTGAGCACCTACTGTGTGCAAGGCCCTATAGTGTATGCTCCGCAAAGGCCGGTTACACACCAAACCCTCACCCACCACCCTAATGGGGTAAGTACTGCTAACCATACTTGACAGATGAGGAAATTGAGGCCCGTGAGAGGAAATGACTTGCCCGAGGCTACATACCAGGGGCCCAGCAGTGCCAGGAGTGGGACCTGCAGCTGCCTGCCCCCAAAGCTGGCCCTTAGCTCGGGGCCCTTCCCCAAGCTGGCCTGGCCCACACCTTGTTCTCAGTGGCTTGCTTCTCCTTCTCAGCCTTGGCCAGTGTCAGCTCCAGGTCATCAATGTCCTTCTTGAGCTCCGTACACTCATCCTCCAGCTTGCGCCGGCGGGCAGCCAGGTCGGCATTCACCTCCTCCTCATCCTCCAGCCGCTCACTCAGCTCCTTCACCTTCCCCTCAAGCTGCACCTTGGACTTGATCAGCAAGTGGCAACGCTCCTCAGCATCTGCCAGGTTGTCCTGCTCCTGGAGGGGACATGGGGAGTGGGGCCGAGTCAAGGCAGGGCCAGGGAAACCAGCTGAGGACACCAGGCCAGGCCCTGGAGAATAAACTTCCTTTGTCCATGTAAAGGTTTGAAGCCCATGGCCTGCTGGGCTGAAGACCAAGGAATGCCTTGACCTGCTCTTAGCCCTGAAGGGGCTCAGGTGTGGACGGATAAGGGCTCAGGGAAAGGGACACGCAGGGGCATCATACGGGGAACATTAGACACTGGGGGCAACCCAGAGTGAGGCCCTAACAAAGGCTCTAGGAGAGAAGCCCACTGCCCGCTCCCCCACACCAGGCTGAGGCCTTCTGGGTGAGCAGGCAGTAGCGGGTGTGCCAAGCCCTGCACGGCCATGGAGGGGCTCCCGGCGGCTATCTCTAGAGGGGCTTGGGTATTCTTGCCCTTTGTTTCTTCACTGACTGGCTGTGTAACTCTGTCCTGCACTAGCGGGTGAGTTTTGTGACCTCGGGGTCACCCCTGTCTTCCTACCAATGTATCTCCAGCACTAGCGTGGTCCTGACACACAAGCAATATTCAAAAGTATGTGCTGAAGGAAGAAAAATTTGCTCTATGGACTTGGGGAGATTCCAGGCCCTTGTTCTGTGCCCTCTGGTTATTACTCTGTTACCTGCCACCTGAGTTCCCATGAGCCTTAACCAGAGAAGGGAACATGGGTCTGTTTCACAGACAGCAAGGATGGGAGAACCGGGGGGTGGAGGCTCCTCTGCAGCTTTAGCAGGAAGCCAGGGTGGCACAGGGGTGACAGCTTTAGGACACGTGGACAGACTGAGGCCTGCGGGTGGGGAGGTGGGAACGTGAGAGGCCTCATCTCACGGCACCTCTGGAATAGGAAGAAAGATCCAGGTAAGGCCTGAGCACCCAGAGTACACCAGGGCTGCCCTGGCCGCGGGTCTGGTTGTGGTGTTTCCTTAGGGAAGTCTGGGGTATTGGGGCACTAGGTCACCAAGGGGAACCCCTCACCACCCCCCAACTCACTGCCTGCAGTTGCAGGGCCAGGTCATTCTTCTCCTGGGTGACACTGACTTGTGTCTCCTCTAGCTCCTGGCGCTTGGCCTCGCAGCAGCCAGCGCCCCTCGCAGCCCCCGTAGCTCTGCCCGCAGGGCCGCCAGCTCTTCCTCAGCCTGTGCTGAGCGCAACAATGGCTTCATCTTGAAAAAGAGTTTCATCCATGACCAGTTCTTGACGGCATTGAAGGCACGGATGTTCCACTGGATGGTGAACAGGGCATCCCTAGGGAGGGGCAGCCCCGGGCTGTGAGCAGGCTCAGTGCTGCCCCCTTCAGGTACGGCCCTGATGTGCACCTGATGCAGGCTAGCTCACATAGTCTTCCCCACAGCCCTCTGGAGCAGGTCCTCATGCCTCTGCTTTATAGGTGAGGTTGAGGGCGAAGCCCAAGAACCCACAGGTCTGCCTCCAGGGCAGGGCTCATGAGCCCGAATGTTCTGGTGGCTTCTGCAAGTGTCTGAAGACCCCAGGAGCTTCTAAGCCACCAGGCTCTACGGTCAGTTGGCTTGGGCTCACAGGCCAGCGGGCACTCACCAGCTGTCACTGGATCTGTCTGACTCAGGCACCCGCTTTGCTGAGTGCAGATAATCTCAGAACCTACCTCTCAGGACTGTTGCATACTTTAACCAAGATAATGCAAATAAATCATCTTGCCTGGGGCTGGCACTTAAGAGTCTTGGAAAATACTGTTGCCTCATTGCCACTCCAGGAGTGGAGAGGCAGGTGCTCTCACCCCAACCAGCCACAGGGGATAATGTGACCTCAGGGCAGCATGACAGGATTTGGAAAGCCTGGTTCTGTGAGCTGAGGGACAGTGGCCACACCTCCACCCTGGCCCCTTCCCACACCCACCTGCCTCCTAGCAGGCGCTGGTACTCAAGGCGCATGAGGCGGCCCCGGCTCCGTGCCTGCAGCAGTGTCAGCACCTTGGCCAGACGCTGGTCACGGAGCTCCTCCAGGACACCTACAAGCCCAGCCTTGAAGAACACCTGCGGGCAGAGGGGTGCAACCAAGTATAACCCCTGTCCCTTGGCATGAACCCTGCCCAGTGTGACTGCCCACAACCAGGGTCAGCCCTAATTCCAGGGTATCCCAACCTTGGTGTGGCCAAACTGGTACTGGGTGGGGTCAAAGTCCAGTGAACCCAGCAGCTTCTCTGTGGCCTTCCTGCTGTCCATGAAGGTGTCATCTGGGATGGCACTGGGGTTCAGGATGCGGTATCTGGGATGGCAGGAGAAGGCTGGTGAGGAGAGGGCTGGGGCAGAGGGCACAAGCCACTGAGAACAGGGACAGGCTGTTGGTGCTGAATGGGAGAGAATTCTAATAAAGAGCAAGTGTTCCCAGCATGTCCACTTCTAAAGTGGACACACATGCATGTGTACAGGGCCACATGGATCAGATGGGCTGTGGCCACACCGTGAAGGCAAAACCCCAGAAACACAAAAGGCCACACGCTAGGGGGACTCATTAAACAAAGCATGTGTTTCACTAGACTATGGGATGCTTCACGGCCATAAAAAATAGATGATGATGCAGACTTATGCCCGTTAATAAGGACAATCTCCAAGACAGATTGTTACATGAAAAAACAAACTAACAGCACCATGTGTGTTTGTGTCCCTGTGTACAGCATTTGTATGGGCATCCATTTATAAAGGATAGTGTGGATGACTACAGTTACTTCTGGAAGGGGAAGGAACTATGTATACATGTGGCCTAACAAAATCAAGCCTATCAAGGGAAGAGGGGGAGCTGACAGCACTGCCTGAGCACTCACTATGCATCAGGCATTATATGAAGCCTAGTCCATGTGAATTCTCATTCAGCTCCTGTATCTATATCTGATGTGCCTGCTCCCTGAGCTCCAGACTAATAAATCCAATTTCCCTCTCCAGTGCTCTTCTAGGATGTCTGCTGGAGACATTTCAAACTTGACATGCACAAAGCAGAGCTTGAACCACTATCTCTTCACCTCCCCCCCAAAATCCAAAGTCCTGTCTTTGTAGCTCAGTAAATTACCACCGGCTCCCCAGCTGCTCAACCCCAAGCCTGGGAGTCACCCTTGTCTCTTTCTTTCTTATCCTGTATCCAATGTATGGGCGAGCCTGTTGGCTCTACCTCCAGTATTTACCCCAATCCCCCTCCCAGGTCAGCCACCCACCGCTGCCGGAAGTCAGCATAGAGCAGCCTGTTGGGGAATCCCTGGCGGCAGATCCGGATCCCCTCCAGGACCCCATTGCAGCGGAGCTGGTGCAGCACCAAGAAGGCATCCATGACACCTGGACATGACAGGGGTTAAAGGGAAAAGTCAGAGCTCAATGGACACCTTCAGGCCCCAGAGAAAGAAACACAGCCCAGACCCAGGGCCTACTTTAATGCTGTGCAGACCCCGAAAGGTAAAGGGTGAAGACCCACGCCCTGGGCTCTGCCCTGTCCCCCTCTCCTACCAGGCCAGCCCTGGTTGACTACCTGGGGTCTTGTTCTCGTTGGGGACAATGCAACGGACGAAGTGAGGCTGTGTGGCCCGCAGGTTGGTCATCAGCTTGTTGAGGTTCTCCTGGGAGTGGGGATGAGTGGGGAGAAGGCACAGGGGGCAGAGAACCAGAATTGGATGCCGCAGTGGGTCAGGACTATCAGGCCTGGGGAGCAGGTGCTTAGGTATGCCCCGCACTTTTGTTCTCTCTCTCACTCCGTGTGACCCTCTGCCCCCTCCCATCACCACCACCAAAGTCTTCAATCCCCCACCAAATGCCCACCCCTCCCAGAGGCCCCAGGGCTCCCACCCCTTCCCCCCAAACCCTGCCCAAGCAGCTGAGGACGGGAAGCAGCACAGACTTGCTGTGATGTTCACGTGGAGAGGAGTTAAACATCACTGCAAGTCTTAACAGCCGCCCGCCCAGGGGACAGGGCAGGGGGTGAAAGACAGGGCTAGGGGCTGGCAAGAGGGAGGGTCCAAATGGGGCCCAGATGGGGCCTCACCTTGTGTAGCTGGGACACCGTCTGGAATGATGCTGCCTTCTTACGCTTCTCTTTCACCCCAGTCTTGGGGGGCTCGGCTGGTGAAGACAAGGAGTTCAGTCACTCCAGGGAATGCTGCTCCATGGGCCCTTATCAGAATGGCGATCTCGTCCCTTGATACTTACTGGAACAAGAGCCAGCATAGTTCTCGTAGAGGGTTGCCAAGAGCTTATTCTGTGACTTTTGGAAAATGGGGACCACTGTCTCATTCAAGGGATCCTTGTTTTTCTCCAGCCAGCCCACAATGCTGTAAGGCACCTGGCAGAGATGAGACAGGTGCTGAGTCAAGGTGGGGGAACCTAGAGTAGGGAGGGAAGAGAGTGGTTGAGTGCTGAGGTTCCGACAGGCACCTACCACGCCCGCATAGTGGACCACCTCGAAGTGGGCCTGGTACTTGCGCTTTTTGTCAGGCCGAGGCTGCTGGAAATTGGGCGACTTCCCTGCATGGTTGTCATAGAGTTTGGCCCGGAAGCTGGCGTCTGAGGCCTTGGGGAACATGCACTCCTCCTCCAGGATGGACAGGATGCCCAGTGGCTGGGGATAGGGAACAAGCTTGAAGAGCCTCTGTCATGCCAGCCCATCCTGTAGAGCTATAACCCTGTTCCCAGATCACCTCTCTGGGAGCCTTCCCAGACCTCCCCGGACAGTCAGAGACCAGACCCACTCCCAGGAGCCCTTCTAAGGGAGAAAGAAAAGTTATGGCTTGGCTTCCAACCACTGCTTCCGCGCGACTTGCAGCAGTGATGTCCTCTTTGCTTCTAAGAAATGTACAAATCCTTAAAGGATGATTATAGTGATTTTTTTAAAAAAAGTGTGCAAACCCAAACTGGCATCTCTGTACCCACTCTCATCCCGGCCATGTCCACAGCTCACACACACAAATAATGGTAAGTTTAAAAAAAAAAAAAAAGGCCACTGAGTTCACATTTTGGCTTCCTCACTGACTAGCTGTGGAGCCCTCACACTTCCCTACGCTTCGATTTTCTAACTTGCAAAATGGGAAAATGAGTATCTTCAGTGCTGATATAACAGCAAAAAACTCAACCACTAACTGCCCAACAGTAGGGGATTACAGAAACGCATTGTATGAAAATCATCTGCACGAACTGTTCTTACCGCCTTCAACAACATTCAAAATACATTTTCAGAGAAAAAGTAGGATGTGAAATGAGTCTGTGTCTATGAAAGAAAATGGATGCCCAGGATAAAGGATTTGGAGGAAATGAACCTAAGTGCCACGATATCGGCTGTGGTAGGATTGGGGGAAACATTTTTTTCCCCTTTACTTCCAGTTTTTCAAATTTTCTTTAATTTTCTTTTTTCCATTCTTTGTACAATGGGTAAATATATGTAATGTTTCACAATCAAAAAAACAAATAAGAAAACACCTTGCTCTGCTCTCAGGGCTGTTCTGAGGATCCAGGGAAACTATGGCTGCAAATAGGGCCTTGTTGAACTGCAAAACTGTGTGCACCCAAGAAGGACTGTTGTCAACAGTACTGCGATGCACACTTACATTGCTCACACACTCACCAACACTCCACATTCAACACACCAGTTCACAGATGCACACATTCCTTCTCATACACATGTACACAGACCACACACACTGTCACAACTACACTCACACTTCAATGCACAATCACAAACTTACACACCCACTTGCACAGGCCTTCTCACACACAGGCGTCACTACACACACCCTCCCTGCTCACAATGACTTTGCCCCAGCCCCACCTTCTCGATGAGGTCAATGCAGGGCTGCAGGTCAAGGCCGAAGTCGATGAAGACCCAGTCAATGCCCTCCCGCTTGTACTCCTCCTGCTCCAGCACAAACATGTGCTGGTTGAAAAACTGCTGCAGCTTCTCATTGGTGAAGTTGATACACAGCTGTTCGAAGCTGTTAAACTACAAGAGGGAGGTGCCTGGCTCAGTAGGCTCCTTGCACATGGGGAAAGAGAGGCCCACAGAGGAGCAGGGATGTACACTAGTTCACCTCCCACCTCCAGGCAGAAGCCCAGGGTTCCTGCCCCACACAGGCCATGATCCTCCACTTTGGAGAGAACAGAGCCTGGGGTTGCGGGCCGCTCTCACCTCAAAGATCTCAAAACCAGCGATGTCCAACACCCCAATGAAGAATTGCCGGGGCAGCTTTGTGTCCAGGGTCTGGTTGATCCGAGAAACTAGCCACCTGAACAGCCGGTCATAGGTAGCCTTGGCCAGAGCTCCCACAGCAAACACCACCTGGAGGTGTAGGGAGGCTGGGCTGGGACCTGGCAAGGGGAGACCCTGCCCAACTGTCTCCGGGTGGGCCCTGGCCTGCAGGCAGCTCACCTGCTCCACACTCTGGCCCTTGGTCACGTACTCATTTCCCACACGCACCCGAGGGTGCAAAAGGCCTTTGAGGAGATCCCCACTGCTGACCCCCATCAGATAGGCAGCCTTGTCAGCACCTGGCAGGACACACATGGGAATAAGGAAGGAAGAGGACAACAATGTGGACACTTGGGGGCTCTGCTGCCTCAGCCTGGGGCTGGGAGAGAGAGGTTGAGAGGGGTCAAGTTAAAGGCCAGCAAACTATAAGCCTCAGGAGGGAGAGGGTCTGGAGCTGAGGAGTTGAGGCCAGGTAAGGCTGAGGTCAAAGGCTGTGGACAAAAATTAGGGTTAATAATCATGGACAGGATGTGGAAATCAGGGTCAAGGTGAAGGCCGGGTCAGGCCAGGGCCCCTCACTCTCTGTGCCGTCGGCCTCAGCCTGTTCCTCCCGCTGCTTCTGCTTGAACTTCATGTTGCCGAAGTGCAGAAGGGCGCCCACGATCTTATAGCAGGCACACTTCTCATCCACGCTGAAGCCCAGGATGTCCATGGCATGCTGGAGGGTGGGGGGACAGGACAGTGGGCTTAGAGAAGCCTGGGCTCCTCCAGCCAGGCACTGCCCCTGGACCATTCATGCGGCTGAGGGCACAACCACTCCCTGATCACACCGTGGGCCCCCGCTCAGCCCCCTCCCGCACAGCCCGTACGTCAGTGGCGATCAGCTCCTCCCCATCGTCCATGTTATCCACAGTGATGACGCCCTGGCTGCAGAAGTGGTAGTCGTAGGGGTTCATAGACAGAAGCAGCATGTCTGGGGACAGGGCAGAAAAGGGTGGGTCAGGCTGCAGTCACCCAGCTGTTCTCCCTCCTCCATCCCAGCATAGTGGTCCTGGGGGGGCCCAACCCAGGAGGAGTCTAGGGCTCTCCCAGGACTTCTCTGGAGCCTGCATTTCTCATCACCCCTCTACCCCCATCCATGGCTTCTCTTTCTTTATGGCTCTCTGAGAATGAGCCACAGTCCCCATGTCTCTCACCCCTCTGGCCCAGACCCCAGGTGCTAGGGCTCAGGGAGGAGCAGACTCTGCCCTCAAGGGGCTTGCAAGGGAGGGGAACTGGGCCTAGATAGTCATTCGTTCCCCTTTGGTGCTGGCTGGGGCCTCTCTAGTTTCAAAACAGCAGGAGGGGCTCAGGTTTCCATGAGAAACTATACAATGTTGGCAGGGCAACAGAGGCAAGAGCGTGGTTCCCTGCGTGGGAAGGAGAGGGCTCAGCAATAACCACAAGTCCCAGGAGGGAGTCGGGATAGGAAAGAAGGGGTACCACAGCCACTAGGCAGCCCCTTTGGGGTCTGACTCCCACCCTCTCCATCCCTGGCCTTTACCCTGCAACTCTGGCTTCTTCCCTGACAGGATCTGGTAGTAGACATGGTAGCCACGCTCTCCCGGCAACTGGAAGATCACCCGCGACTTCTCCAGGAGATCTAGGGAGAAGGGGCGACACCACCCTACTACCTCCTGCACCTCCCCAGAGCGGATGCCCCAACAGGAGGGAGGAGGAGGTGGCGGTGAGGGCTGGGGGGTGTGTAGGGGCGCCGTGTCTGCACACGTGCCAGTGTGTGCTGGGAGGGTGTCTCTCCATTGGTGCCGTGTCACTGTGTGGGCCGTGAGTCTGTCTGTACATCAGTGTGTGTCCTCGTGTGTGGGGGTGTGAATGTGGGTGTGTGTGTGTGTAGGTTTTTATTTGGGGGCCGAGCCTCTGTATATCTGTGTGTAGTTGGGGTGTGAATTAAGACCTATCCTTGCCCCGTCACCACATGCCTGTGCTTATCCATCAGGATCTAACCATGCATCCCAAGGCAGGCAGTGACCAGCATGGGGGCCCCTCTGTGCATGGCCCTTAGGCACCTGGCATCTGTGCAGCTGGGCTGCATCAGGCCGGATGAGAGGTATTAGGGAGCTTCCCAGCAGGGGCCTGAAAAGATCAGGCATTCTAAGTAGGCCTGAGGCTGGGGCAGGAGGGGTATGGGACAGGCCTGCCCTCTCAAGGGCTGGAGAGAAGACTGGGGGCTCAGGGGTCCAATCACAAGGAGCCTGACTGGCCAAATAAGGGTTTGGGTCTCCATCTTCAGGTGATAGGATCTAGAGAAGTTTTTTCAGGAGGGACAGGATACAGTCAGAGAAATTATGTCTTGAAGAAGACCAAGTAGGGGAGAGGAAGCTGGGAGACCATGCAGAGGCTGGTGTGACCTTCCGGTGAGAGGTAAAGTGGCCTGAGCTAGACAGTAGTCAGGGGATGGGGAGAAATGCCCAGAACAGGAGGGAAGCCCAAAGGACTTGATGACGGATGCTGAGTCAGAGTGGAAGGGCCTTGGGCCAGCCTGGGTCCCTTCCTTCCCCACCTCCCTTGCCCACTCCCAGACTCACAGCTGTCAATGTCCGCGGATGCCAGCTTCCCAGAGGGACCAAAGTGAATGCGGATAAACTTGCCCTGAGGACAGAGGGGCAGCCCTCAGTTGGGAGCCTTGGCCAGCACTGCCCTCCCCACTGAAGGCTCCACCACCTTGTGCCCTCCCTGCTGGTGACTCTGCTCCAGCCCCAGCCACCCGCTCCCACTATGGCCACTCACAAAGCGGGAGGAGTTGTCGTTCCTCAGGGTCTTGGCATTGCCAAAAGCCTCCATGGCAGGGTTGGCCTCAATGAGTTGATCCTCGAGGGTGCCCTAGTGGTGGTGGGGGTTGAGGGGTCTGTCAGGCATGGTAATCACCGACTGGAAGGCCAGAGCAGCCCATGGCCCCTCTGGTTGTGCAGGGGAAAGGGGGTGTCCCCAGGACCTCACAGTTGCCTACCCTACTCACATGGGCCCCACACTTACCCCAGTCTTTGTTGCCAAAAATTGCTGCGGGAGAAGGCAGACAACGTTAGAGGGTGTGAGGTCTCACCAGGTTGGGGTGGGGGCAGGAGGGCAGCAGTTAGCAGGACAATGAACGTTAGTCACCCAGAAGTATAGCCCCCACCCTAGTGCCCATGGCCCGACCCTCCTAGGGCTGTTAAAAGGAAAAATGCCAGAAAGTGGGAGTAAGCATGGCCCTAGCCAGGGTCTTGAGGCAGGGGTGGCACCTGGGGTCTCCTACTCGAAGCCCTTCCTCTCCCCCAACCCTGTCTCTGGCCTCTTTGGAATCCCTTCATTTTTGACACTCCACACAGTGGCTCTTGCTCCAAGCTCCAGGGGCCTCCAAACTAAAATATACTCCCCTCAGAGCCCAGCTCAAGTACCCCTCCCTCTAGGAAGGCCTTCTTGATGCTCTGAAGCTGGAAGAGACCCTTCCCGCTCTGAGCCTTCCTACCCTAACCACCCTCTATGGTAGCCCAGCTTATACACTTTTCCTTTGTAATGTGATTAGGTGTGTCTTCATTGTACGATTATACACCTATTAGTACACAAAATGGCCCTGCCAGGTGCATATTATTAGCTCTAATTTTCCAATGTGGAAACTAAGATTCCACATAGTAAGGCAGCAGCAGCAGGGAGGCACAAGCCCCACATCCTGCCTCCCGTAATGCCTACAGCTCTATGAGTCACCTAGAGAGACTTACTGAACTGGGCAGAGCCTCCTTCCCCCCCTCCTAGCCTAGAAAGAAAGGGAGAGAAAGGAAGGAATGGATTCTGGAAAGAACAGACATGCCACCAGGGACTTTGTGGTCATTTATTCACCTCCAGAGAGCCCAAGACTTAAAAATACCCCCAGGGACATTGGGCAGAGGGAGGCAGGAGCCTCCACTGGACAGAAGCCCCCTCCCTCATACATTCCTGTTCAGTGCTTTTCTGCAGGGCTCTCTGTGATCTGTTTGGCCAAATTATGGGGCCAAGGAGAGGGAGCTTGATAAAGCTTTTAAGTTCCTGCATCCACAGCACCTGTGGGCAGCCTTTCCTTCCACCTTCTTTGCCTGACCCACCCCCTGGACTCCACCTGCCCAGGTGCTCTCCCCTGTCCCCAGCCCTTCCAGCTGGGTCCGTGCCAGCTCTGGCCTCTCCCTGCCATCTTTTCCTGTCACTGGACCAACCCAACTTTGTGCAGCATCCCCAGAGACCATTTAGGGGTTTGGAAAACAGGGCAGGAAAGGGAGGGAGGAAAAAGTACCAAAAAGTCAACAGCAAAAACAAAACAAAACAAAAACAACAACCACGACAACAAAAAAACTGAAATAAAAATCAAAAATTAAGAAAATCAAATGGGGAAAAGGCAAAAGGCAAAAAGAAAAGAAAAAGTGGAAAAAAAAAAAAAAGAAAAAAGAAAAAAGCCCCAGAATAAAGCAAGGCTCAACAGGACCAGGAGTGAGGGCAGTGGCGGGGGAGGCCTTGGGCTTCTGGAAAGAAAAGGCAGCCCATTTGGGGGTAGCCACAGAGCTCTGAACAGCCAGCCCTTGGGCTAGGAATGGAATGTTATACCTCAAAAACAAAAACAAAATTATAAAAAACTGGGACCCTATTGTTTCAGAAATTTCTAAAAACTGTACAGAAATCACAGGGCACAAAATTGCCCCCCAACCCCAGCTGTTGAAAATGCCAGGGCCCTCCGCTCTGGCCAGTCTCCGTGCATATATAAGCCTGCTCCTTCTGACTGGCAGCAGGTAACTGTGTCTTTGGTGCATGAAAACCAAGCAAACAATCCCTTCTTAGTAAAAGCAGCCTATCTAGTGTACTCTTTCAAAACATGAAGGTCATGATAGAAGATAAAAATTACACAAAAAAGTGTGGGAGTAGTGATGTGGTCCCTCTCCTCCATGTTACAGATGGGAACACGGAGGAGGGCTCAGAACAGAGTCACACAGTATGTCAGAGGTGGCCACAGCCTTTCTGGTCAAGCCTTGCTCGGGCCAGAGTCCCCCACCAGGGTGGGAGGCTCAGGCAGGGCTGGGGAGTAAAATTTTTAAAAAGAAAAAGAAAAAAAAAACAAAAAGGGAGGGAAAGAAAGAAAAGAAAAACAGCGAGAAGCAGTGGGGGGCGGTGCCCGAGTGGGCAAGTCTTACGGCCTTCTTGCCCGGCCCGTCTCCCAGGGCAGCGACGATGGCAAAGTACTGAATGACCCGCTTGGTGTTAACCGTCTTACCGGCCCCCGACTCTCCGCTTGGACGACACAAACATGAGTCACCAATGCCCATCTGGCCTAATTCCCCCCAGCCCCCAAAACCCCACCCCTCAAAGCAGGGTCCCCCTTCTCCCCTTCCCCTCAACTCAGGACCCCCAACTCAAAACCCCCAGGGAGAGATCAACCCTCAGAGGTGTTGAGTTGCTTATAAAGCAGGCCAGTGTAGACCATCCCTGTGAGATAACGTGAGATAACACACATGATGATGCCACTGTTTGCTGAGCACTTAATGCCAGGCGCTGGCCAAGTACTCTACCTCCATCAGCTCAGTTAAGTCCCAGAAACCATTATCATCCCCATTTTATGGACAATGAAATGGGCCTCAGAAGTTCTGTGACTGTCCCTGCTGTGTGCCAGGCATATATATCAATTCATCAACTCCTTATAACTCTGTGTGGTAGATAGGATTGTTCTGTTTTTATTGGTGAGGCTCAGAAGCCCAAGGATACACACTGGGGAGTGGAAATGTGAAAACTTGAAATCAGGCCTATCTGGATTAAAAGCCTTTGCTCTTAACTACCAGGCTGTGCACACACACACATCCATATTGGCTTGGCTGGACATGAACCTGGCAGGTAAGAATTCTACCATTCTCCAATGAGGCAAAGGAAGGATCAGAGGTAAGATTCAGACGTAAAGAGATGGTGAGGAGGAGGAAGGGGAAAGGAATCTCCCACCTGCCCTTGACCCAGAATTTTTTTTTTTTTTTTTGAGGTAGAGTCTCGCTCTGTTGCCCAGGCTAGAGTGCTGTGGTGTCAGCCTAGCTCACTGCAACCTCAAACTCCTGGGCTCAAGTGATCCTCCTGCCTCAGCCTCCCGTGTAGCAGGGACCACAGGAGTGCTACCACACTTGGCTAAATTTTTCTATTTTTAGTTGCCCAGCTAATTTTTTTTTTCTTCTATTTTTAGTAGAGATGGGGTCTCGCTCTTGCTCAGGCTGGTCTCGAACTCCCAACCTCAAGCAATCCTCCTGCCTCGCCCTACCAGAGTGCTAGGATTACAGGCATGAGGCACTGGGCCTGGCCCTTGACCCAGAATTAGAACCCCCAAAGAAGTAAGGTGGAAGATTCTGGGCCCTGGGGAGAGGAGGTGTCAGAGCTGGTGACCACTCTTGGTGCTTGGCCTCCTGTCCCTACCTCCTACCCATAATATATCTGCCTACAATGGGGCAGAGAAAATGCTCAGGCCTGATTTAGCTTCAGCTGGGACAGTGGCTCCAGGTGGTAAAAGCCCTGCCCTAAGCACTTTGGATTCAACCCTGGGAAAAGACTTTGGTTCCGCCCTCTTCCTGCTAGATGGCCACCATTTCCCACCCCACCCCTGGAGCCCCACACTCACGTGATCAGCATGGACTGGTTCTCTCGGTCTGGAGGAAAGGGGAGGAAATGGAGAAGTCAGCAAGTGAGGGACCAGCCACACGTGGAACACCTTGGGTGTCTATGGCCCTGGGGCAGCCCCCCACCAACCAGGGCCAGAAATGGGAAGGCCAGCTCCCATGTGAAGAGACGGAATGGCTGTGCCAGAATGTCCAGCAGCGTCAAAAGCAGGGCAGTATGGAGGGACAGGGGTGCTTTACAGAGGCCACCCTGGAGCCGGGGTAGGGGTCTCGGGTGGGGGAGAGAAGTCGAGATGGCCCTTACTGCGCAGCATGTCGTTGTACGCATTATCCGCCACTGCGTATATATGGGGCGGGGCCTCGGAGCGGCGCTTTCCCTTGTAAGCGGCCACCACGGTGGCTGTGTAGACCGGGAGCCATTTGTAGGGGTTGATGGTGACACAGAAGAGTCCTGAGTAGGTCTGAGGAAAGAGTGTATCAGTCGAGTTTTTTGGGGGGGCCCAAGTTCCCATCCCCAGGCCCCAGTCTTCACAACAGTGACCCCTGCGATATTCCTCAAGGAGCCACTTGACTTGCCACGCCCTCTGTGGCCGTCCTGGCCTTGCCTCTAACTCCTGCCCCCAGCCCGCAGCCGCATCTTCATAGCCCCATAGCTGAGCCTCTTGCCCCGCAGCTGCAGTTGCCCCCTAGGGTCCAAAGGCCGTACGGCCAGCCCCACGCGGGCCCCGCCCCTATCACTCACGGCCCCGCCCCCACCTCCCTAGCCTGGGCCGGGCCGCACAGCCCCCCGCCCGCCCCAGCCCGCGGCTCACGTAGATCATCCAGCGAGCGTAACGCTGGCGCAGGTTGTGCAGCACGGCTGCCTCGTTGAGGTGTGTCATCATGGCCATGTCCTCCAGTAAGTCGAAGCGGGGCGGGTTCATGGGCTGCAGCTCGCTTTCGCGCACCATCAGCACCTACCAGAGAGGCTGGGTCATGGAGGGAACAGGGAGGAACTGACAGACCTCACTCCCAGACCCCCTTCATCCAGAGTACTGATCCTGCTGGCCAGAAGCCCCCAGGGACAGAGGAGATAATCTCAGGAAAGGGGGAGCTGAACCTTCTGGTCCTTGGTCTCCACGGTGACTTTGCCCCCGATAGCCTCCGACTTGACCTCGGCCTCCACGTAGGCATCCTGTTCATCTGGCACCCAGACTCGCTTCTTCCCTGGGTTGCAGAGAGACCACTGGACTTTGAGTGGGGCTGAGGCACCTCCAGGGGTCCAGACAGCTGGAGTTCCCAAGCCCTGTCCATAGAGCTGTGCCCCTCTCAGAAGGCCCTCTGCCAGGACACAGGAGTCCCAGTGAGGAACCCTCCAAACCCAGGCTTCTGGAAGGGCAGAGGAGGGAGGGTCCCTAGAGATCTCAAACGAATCCCTGATTGGAGTAACAGTCTGGGTTACACACTGGGATTCTGATCCCTGCTTTAGCCGTATTTGCCCTGTAACCTCAGGAAAATCCTTCATTCTTTCTGTGCCTGTTCCCTGACATGCAAAGCATTATGGGAATCTCCTGAGGTCCCATATGGAGCAGCCCCTCAATATCAATCAGGCACATAACTGTCGGGGAAGTCCCACCTCCCCTATTTCACTGAAGACTCAAACTCAGGCCTCCTAACTTTGTGTCCTGTGCTTTTTCCCACCTGGCCAGCTGACCCCAGAGTCCAGATCCTATGGTGGTTAAAAGCATGGACTCAGACTGCAGACCACCAGGTTCTGTTCCCTGCACTGCCAAGTGCCTTGGTCAGGACCATCTACAAAACTTGCAGGCCTTAGTACAAAATGATAACATGGGCCCCCTTGTTAAAAACTTATTAAAAATTTCAAGATGGCAGTGGCAGAGCATTAAATCAAGTGCAACGCCCTTCTAAGTGTGGTGCCCTGTGCAACTGCAGAGGTTGTACATCTATGAAGCTAGGTCTGGCCCTGGTCCCCACCTCCCGAGGCTGTTGAGCTGATGCATGGAAAGTCATCTGCTCTGGGCCTGGCACATAATAAGCACTTGATACACACTGCCTATTGTTATTATTGTCCTATGAGCAAACCAGGTCATAAATAGTACAGCCTTTGTTCCTGTCCCTAATAAACAGTGGCTTTGGCTCTGTGGAAAGCACTAAAAATAACTCCAGCACAGGTCTTGTGGACACATGGAGGCAGGCTGCACACATGCCAGTAAGTCTCATCTCAGAGGCCTTGGGCGCCAGCCTGAGTCCTCACAGACTGCAGATCCAGGAGGCAGGTGGTATTACCCCATTTAACAGAGGAACAAACAAAGGCTTGCTCACAGAACCACAGTGATATACACAAAGTCCCTGGGATTTTAGTCTCCAGTCCATGGCTAAAGCTGTCAGGCAAGAATGTCTCTTCAGCCCTGAGCTGAGTGCCACCCCGCCCCACTCCTGGTCTGAGTCCATAAGAGCTTTTGAGGCTGTGCCCCCTCCCCCTCTGCCCTCACTTACCATTCCATGGGACAGTGTGCACCTTCATCAGCTCCTGGTAGCCCTGGCGGAGGTAGCGGGCAGACTCCCCGAGTTCACTCACATCCATCATGGTGGTGGCACTGAGAGGTGGAGGAGGAGGGGCTGGAAGTCTTGGAGGTTCAAGGTGGCCCAAGGCAGCAGCCACTGGAAGATGGTAGTGATGAGGGAACTGAGGGGCCAGGGGATCCAAACTGGGGCATGATCCTCCAACCCACAAGACCAGATACTGGGTAACTCCCCTGGACTCCCCACCTCAGCCTCCCTGGGTGAGCGCCCAGCACACATGCACACCCTCAAACGCCAGAGCATCCTCTCCTACAGGTACAGAAGACTGACTCGTGCCCACCCACAGGCACACTCACCCACCTATCTGCCCTCCTGCCCTCCCTTCAGCTCCAACCCCAGCCCTCATTACCCACCTCAGCACCACGGTGAGGGCAGGGAGCTGTGCTACCCCTTTTATTGCCACGGTCAAGGTCAGTGGAGGAGAGCTATGTCAGCAATCTCCACGTGTCACAGCCCCCCCAGCCTGGCCACAGGACACAAAAGGCAAATTCCCTTTTATCTCCACCAGCACGGCCCCTGGGCTATTTTTACCTCCCATTGTCAGGGGATCACAAAAGCAGAGACACTCCACTGAGAGACAGGGAGGCTGGGATTCAGAGACTGACCGGGGCAGGGACAAGGCAGTGAGAGATTTGGGAAGACTGAGGAACTCAGAGAGAGAAACTGAGTCACAGAGAGTCTGATACACCCAGAAAAATACCCATACCCCCCAGATACAGAGAGCAGGCAGACTCAGAGGGGGACCACAGAATGCCCTCTGGGGCCATCTAGTCCAAACCTCTTTATACACCAGGGAAAGTGAGGCTCAGAGAAAAGAAAGCACGAGCCAAGTCTTACAGAGGAGCAGTGGCAGAGACCAGGCCAAAAAGAGAAGCCAAGCGACAAAGACATCCCTCTGCAGCACCTGGATACTCTCGCTTTCTCCCCTTCCTCTATCCCCATCTCTTTGAGGGCTCCCTGGGGAAGTCATACATGAAGAAAACCAGCATAGAATAAAGGAATGATCTGGTTGAAGTGGAAGCAAATCAAGGAAATTTAGGCCAGTTAAAAGCCCCTCCATTCTAACATTCAAGATTCTAACATTGAATTCTAACATTCAAGATTCACAGGAAGCCGACCTCCTGCAGCCCACTCTCAACAGGGGCTGGGGGTGCTGGCACTCAGTGTGCCTGATACAGGTTTCGGAATGTGTCAGGGCACTTCCAGGCTCTCCTGTCCATCACCCCAGTCAGGGCTCAGTGACACCGTAGAATTTTAGATGCAGAGAATGAAAGCATCCAAGAACTGAACCTTAGACACCGGACACATAGAACTAGAGTTCCAGAGCCAAGATTCCAACCAGATGTCAGACCGGACTCACACAGAGAAATCCTATGTACTGACAGGCCACCAATTCCAAACACGCAGATGTGCCAGATAAAATATATAGAAATAATTTTAAAGATACATTTTCAACCATATACAGTTCAAAACAGGCAAAGGTAGCCTATGGTGATAGAAGTGGAAGAGTGGACCTTTGAGGGAGGGTAATGACTGGAGGGGCACAAGAGAGCCTCTGGGATACAGGAAATGGTCTAGTGACACTGAGCTGCATGGTGGTTACACATGTGTGTTCACTTAGTAAAACAAATCAAGCTGTGCATTTAAGATGTATGCACCTTACTGTATGTGTATTACATGAAAACTTCTTTTAAAATACATTGCCAAATTTGGCAATAGCTATCAGAATTGCAAATGCCCAGACCCTCTTAGGAATTAATCCTATAGGTATTTCTCCATATTGTAAAATGATATGGGTCCCCTTTGGGTGGACATTTAGATTGTTACTAGTCTTTTGACATTACAATCAGGGCTACAGTGAATAATCTTGTACAGTCTGATGAATTTTCACAAAGTAAACCATACCTGTTCAAGAAACAGAAATTATAAGAAATTATCCCCCTCAGATGCTTTCACTCACTACCCCTCCCCCCAGGTAACACAATCCTGACTTCTAACCTCCCAGGTTAGTTTTGTCTATTTTCAGGATTTATATGAATGTAATCCTACATTATGTATTCCTTTCTTCTTTCTCTCAACATTATACTTGTGAGAACATCATTCTGTTTTAATTCTCTTCATAGAGCTTAAATTGTTTCTTGCCTGCCTTCTGCTACTAGGAAGCAACTCCATGAGGGTAGGAGCTTGTTCTATATCCCCTAGCACTTTGCAAAGTGCCTGCACATAGTAGAAGGTCGATAAATATCTATGGAGTAAGTAGACGAACCAAGCCTGATAGATAGTTTAGATTACAGGGTTTTAATCTCTATATAGGGTCAGAGGCTGGAGAGCTGGGCATTAGCAATTTATAGAGAGCCCGGGGGTGGGAAAAATTCTTTTCACTGTTCAAAGATGCTCAGAATGCAGGGCTTCTTGCCCAGGGACCAAGCAACAGAGTTAGCCTGGAGAATCAGAACCTCTAACTAGCCTAACCTATAACAAATAAAATGTGGGTCCCAATTCTAGAATTACCTGCTCACTGTAAACCTGGGGCTGAGAAACCAACCTGAAACTCGAGTCTAGAACTGCCCTATAGGTTCACTTCCACTACCCAGGGCTAGATAAGCTCACAAACTCGACAAAGCAAAGAGGAAACCCAGTGCTCTGAGAGATGCAACAAATGCTATTAATACAATCCACAAGGACTTAAGGTACTGACTTTAAATACCTGAAGCACTGTCCTGGAACAGAGGGAGCCTATGTGATTTGTATGGCCTCAAAAGTAGACCAATGGGCAGTGCCAGGAAGCAGAGTTTGGATGCATCCAAAGGAGGACTTTTCACACTCTGAGCCAATCAGCAACGGAAGAGGCTGCCTTGGAAGAAAGTGAGCCTGCCAGTACCAAGGAAGACTCAAACAGATGCTGCACAAGGCTTGAGGCTTTGGACTAGATGACCCCTAAAGGCATCCAGGGCATAAAGGGAGGTGAGGCTGCACTGAGCAGTTGGGACTGGACTGTGAAGAGCTTCAGAAGCCAGATTAGGATTTGGAGCTTTATCCTGCAGGAGTTGGGGCACCATCAAAGGCATTTTTATTTATTTATTTTTTCATCAAAGAGCTCTGAGCGAGGGAATTGGACAGTGTGGTCAGATTTATGTGTGCATAAGCTCCCTGTGGCAGCTGGTGTGGAGGAAGGATTGAAGGGGCGAGACCGGTGGCAGGAAGACTTACTAGGAGGAGGCTGCCATAACAGTCCAAATGCAAGGTGGCGAAGCCCAAAGAGGGGCCCACTACCCTGGCACCCTGGCGGTGGCTGGGCCCATGCTTGTCTCAGGTTTGTCCCCCTCCTGGGGCCCTGGGCAGCTGCAGAGGGCCCAAGTGGGCCCCAGCTCTGATGCTTCAAGCAAAAAATAGGATGAGGGCAGCCAAAAGGCATCAGGGCTGTTTATCCGGAGGAGAGATGCCTCAGCATGGATTTATGGCTGAAAGGTTACTGGGGGGAGGGGTGGGGAACCAGCTGTCCCCCATCCTCACAAAGGACAAACAAAGGAGGGGACTTTGGCCTCAGCTGCAGCAAGAGGAGGGAGGTTAGACACAGTATCAGAGGATGAAAGCGCCCTTTAGTGATGATGCAAACCAACTCTCTCATTGGACAGTTGGGGAAACTGAGGCACAAAGGGAGGAAGCAGATCCTTGCCAAGGTCACATAATGAACTAAAGCTACGACTAGACCCAGTACCACAACCTCTTGTTTCTGAAGACCCCAGGGGCCTCCTAGAGCACTCACAAGGGTACCTCAGACTGCCCCCTGAAGAGTTCTGGGACGTGGCTGCCAGAGAGAGAAATGTGCATTTGCAGCCATCCTGGAGGGATGGACAGAAGAACCTGTGCTCGACTGAGGTGCTCTGGACTCTAGCACTGGCTCTGGTCCAGGTCTCTGATTCGCTACGTCCTTGAGTTCAACCTTTGTCTCAGGTCCTCATTATCTCAGTAACTCTCTGTCTCTGCCCCCTACCCCATGTCACTGTTTTTGGCATTTGATGGGAGTCCCTTGTGTCCCTCAAGGGTCTTGGTCTTTCCGTGTTACCCTGTCTCTCTCTCTGTCCTGCAAGACTCTGTCTCTCTAGAGCTGAGCTGAGCTGGGCCAACCTCCCACCCCCAGTGGGCCCTCACTGGTAGAGTGCCCCTGTGTAGGCAGTGCTCGGGCTCAGTGCCCAGGCTGGGACAGGTGACAGCAGCTGTGGATCTATCTATAGCTCCCTTGCCCTTCAATTGTTCCCAACTTCAAACAATGGTTGGGACCTGGATTAGAGACACCTCCCACCAGCCCTGCTGAAATGGATCACAGGGGGCAGCAGATGAGCCTCAGGAGGGCCACATGGTGATTTCTCCTAAGTGTCTACCTCTGTCTGGACCCCCACATTCCCACCTATAACTCTGGGCTCTAAGGCTTTCTAGCTTAGAGGCTGTGTGACCATAGCACTCATGGCTAAGGGAACAGGGTATGTTTGAACATGGGCACGTGGGTGGGAAACATGTGACTTTCCCTTCCCCTGCTTGGTTGACAGACACTCATGGGCACTAGGATGCCAGTTCCACGAGGACAGAGACCTGGTCTTTCTTATACTCTGCCGTATCCCAGCCTTGGCCTGGTACATAGTAAATGTTCAATAGACATTTCTTACCTTGGCCCTTAGGAAGAGGGAGGGCATGCCACACAGTGACTCAGCACAGAGTAGTGATGAAGAACACCTCATCTAAAGTCAGACTGCCTGGGTTTCAATCCTGGCTCTGCCAATTACCAGCTATGAAGTCTTGGAAAATTATTTAACCTCTTAACAACAGAGATTCACAAACAGTACCTACTTCATAGGGCTGTGATGAACATCATATGAGTGAAGACATCTAAAGTGCTTCAGATAGTGCTGGGCACTAGTAGAAACTCAGTAAATTACTGTTATTTCCAAGATAGAGCATTAAGTTAAAAAGTGAGGAGAAGAACGTATGGGATATGCCATCACCTGTGTAAAACTGGAGGGAGAGAGAGATTTGTGCATTTATGTGCTTATCTGTGGATGGACTACCTTTGGAAGTCACTCAAGACACTGGTAACAGCAGTTGGTGGCTGGAAGCAGGGAAAGCAGAGAGACTGTTTTTTCCCCTTGTGTACCCTGTATACCTTTTGAATTTTAAATCATGTGTATGTATAACCTATTTTTTAAGTGTTTGCTAAATGAATAAGAGTCACTTCCAACATGATCCTTGAAAAAATAAGCCCCTTCTCTATGCCAGTGGGGAGAGGCCTGGATGAGGGCTGGTCCTCAGGGTGTGGGTCCATCGCCTTCAACCCTAGGTCGGGCAGCCTGGCTCTGAGTCCCAGGGGCACCCACTTTCCTCCAGCCCAATGGTGGACAAGATGTGTCCACGTAAAACCATCCCAGAGCAAATGGTGAGCCAGAGGGAGGCTTCCCAGCTTCCAGGCCAAGCAGCAGGGGTGGAGAGGGCGGTGGAAGCAGGCTCCTGTCCTCTCCCCTGGCTCCAACCTCCAACTCTTCATCCCAAGCTATTCTTAGAACCTAGATAATGCCAGCAGTTGCTACTGCTCATATCAGCTTCCAGAACCACTCAGCCCTGACAGGCCCCGTCCTGCCCCCACCCCCTTGTGTGCAGACCTCCCTGCCAGGTATGGGCATTCTGCTGGCTCTATCCTCTACAGTGCATGAGCTGCACACACGCAGGTAGGCCACCACAGGTAGGTAAGGGCCTGGGTGATGGGCTTTCCAACACTCCCCTAGCCAGGCAGCTGGGAGAGACAGGAAGGGCTAAGGGACATCCTAGGGTAGGAGGTGTACCCCCATGGTCACCATCCAGATAGTTTGGCCCAAATCCAGGCTACAAACTATGCTAAGAATACAAATGAAAGGGGTGGGGCTATGGGCATGGGTTAGCCAGTGGGGCTGGGGTGAGGGAGGGGGCCTGGGAGGCCACTGTACGGAGGAGGGAGAAAGCCAAAAATAGGTCAGGGGAAGAGATGGCAGAGCAGGGTCAGACTTTCCAACTCACGATGTAACTTTCAACAGGTCTCTTTTCCTCTTGGAGCTTCAATTTCCACCATAAAATGGGCATAACTTTATCCCCCTGGGTTGCTGTGTGGATTCAATGAAATAACATATGTAAAGATCTTAGCCTATCTCTGACCCATAATAAGCACTGTGTAAATGTTTGGTGATATTATTAGCTCCATAAGAGCAAGCAATGTTTCTTTTTCAGCTTTGCACCTGCAGGGACTAAGCTGGGCCTGGCATATGTTCGGACTGTGTCTTCAAATCTTTCCTTTGCCATTTACAAGCTAAGTGACCCTGAGCAAGTTACTTAACCTTTCTGAGCCTTGGGTTCCTTCTCTGCAAAATGAATATACAAAGAATACCAGCCTTGCAATGTTATCGAGAGAAATAAACAAAGTGCTTCCCCCATGGTAACAGATCAATGATGTGACACATGAGGCTGCGGCTCTGTGTATGTTGGGGTACTGTGGTAGAGAAGCCTTGGGTCTACCACCCTGTGGATGGAATCTGAGACAGTGCCCAGGGCAACCAACGTTCTGGAAGAGAGGTCCTAGTGGGCCCAACATGTGGGAGGGAAGTCCCAGGATCTTGTAATACCATAGCCCACCCCACCCCCCAAATCCTGTGCCAAAGCCCAGGCCCTGCCTGGGGTCTTAGGATCAGGATGGGCTTTCCCCAGCCTGGGTCAGCTTCCCATTTAGCTCAGTTCCACAAACACCGTCTGATGCCCCCCAGATTTCAACTGGTATTGGGCTTGCTCCTAAGGTTCAAGAGTCTCAGACTAGTGGGAGACACAGGCACAGACACTTAATAACAACTGACACAGGGGCCTCCAGGGAAGGGGTACTTAGCCCAACTTGGTGGAGTGGAGAATAGGGGAAAAACAGCTGTCCTCCACAAAAGGTCAAGTAGAGGTGAAAGTGGGAGGGGAGGGTGGGTTGTGGGACTGCCCTTGCCCTTGTCATCATGGTCAGTGAGCTTGGTAGGTGAGGGGCAGAGGGAGGCTCAAAGGTTAAGCTGGGAAACCAACATAACAGGTCTGGCAGTGCCACTGCTCTATCCTGAGTGTCTTGAGGGAGGCCCTGCTTGCTCCCATACCTCAGGGCATGCTGGCCACCTGTGTGTGAAGCTGGACTTCACTGACCCTGGCCTAGAGGCCCAGCATGACCTAGCCCTGCCAACTCCCCAGCCTCATCTCGGGCAGCTCCACCCTCTCACTCGTCCCACTCCAGATACACTGGCCTTCTGAGAGTTTATAAACTACCCTAGGCTCCTTTCTGTCTCAGGGACTTTGCATCTGCCATTCTCTCCACCTGGAATACTCTTTCCCCAAACTAGGGCCTGGCTGCCTTCTTCTCGTCCTTCAAGTCCTAGCTCAAATGTCACCTCCTCAAAGGGACTTCCCTTGACTACATTAGCTAAATTAGGTCCTTTCTATGAATGTTCTCTCTTCCCCCTCTGTATGACATATCCCAGTTTTTGAATTTATTACATTTATGGGTAAGTTTGCTTATTTATCATCTGTCTCTCACACAAGACTAGGTCTTTCTAGAGACCCGGGAGCAGGCAGATCCCACTCTGGGTCCCCAGCAGCCAGCACAGTACTTGGCACAGACGAGGCACCCATGAGTGCTTGCTGAATGGGCCATGTCCCCTGGGGTGGGGCAGCTGCCTTCAAGAACCATGTTCCCCAGGGGCCTCTCACTCTGCTCCCTGCTGCCCACTCCGTGCAAGGCCCAGTGAATACTGTGACTCCTGTTTCTCTCCCACCCACACCTGGGCAAGCCTCTCCTTTCTTCACTCTCCTGGCTCTAGCTGAGCCGGGCTAACCACATAGCACAATGCCTAAGAGTTCTGGAGTCCAGCTGCCTACGTGCAAACCTTCAGTTACTCTGTCTCTTTAATCTTCTGTTTCCTTATCTGTAAAGTGGGAATGATACTAGCTCCCGTCCCATAAGGAAGTAAATGAGATAATACATTAAAAAAAGGAAAAAGCACAGTGCCTGGCACATAATAAGTGTTCAATACACGATCATTACTATTCTTTTTCTTATTATCATTATCATCATCTCCAAACTCAGTAGAATAAACAAGTACATATCCCACCAATACAGAGATCATGAGAAGGTCCCAGAAGAAGGGTCATTCCCTGAAAAAGAGTCATTCCTAAGGGTCACGTGGGCCCCATTCTCATCCTTAGGCACTTTCCTTTTGGCTTCACTCTCTCTCCATCCTCCTCTCCTCTTGGTGAAAGTTCAGGGAGATGGAAGGGAAGGACTATAGCCTCTCCCCATTACTGGTTTCAAGGTGACAATCATCCTGTCTTATATACAGAGTTGTTGGCGCCCCAACATTCCCTAGCTTCCACAGTCTCCCTACAAACAGCCACACAGTCTAGGCCCAGAGCCCTGCCATTCTCTCGCCACAGGCAGAGTAAAGGGTTATCTCCTCATCAAAGAGCTGTGCCCATTCTGCTTTCATGCATTCATCCATCCAACCATGCAAATATTTACTGAAAAATAAATTTTGCTACTAATGTAGCAAATCACAATGAAATATCATTTCATAACCAATAAACTGGCAAAAGCAAAAAACCCTGACAATTCTGAGTCTTGGTGAGGATGTGGAACAAAGGCAATTCTAATACATTGCTGGCAGGAATGCACATTTGTAAAACCACTTGGGAGAGAAATTTTGTATTATCTAGTAAATCTGAATATATGCTCATGACCTTCAACATACTGCACAAGGAGGCACCTATAAAACTTTTTACCATTTATAATAGCAAAATACTAGAGAACCCAAAGGACCATTCACAGGAGAATAGACAAATAAAATGTGGTATTTTTATGCAAGAAACCTACAGTGCAGTGAAAATTAACGAACTAGACTTACCCTTATCAACATGGATAACTCTCCTGACATAATGCCGAATAAGAAAAGCAAGCTGCACAAGAATATATACAATAATTTACCATTCAAAGTCCTAATACCATGAGAAACAGCACTACATATTGTTTGGAAACACATCTAATAAAAGGATAAAAAATGCATAGGACCTACCCCACACCATATACAAAAATTAACTCAAAATGAATCAAAGACTTAAATGTAAGAACTAAAACCATAAAACTCTTAGAAGAAAACATAGGTGTAAATCTTTGTGATCTTGGAATTAGGCAATGGTTTCTTAGATATGCTACTCAAAGCACAAGCAACCAAAGAAAAAATAGATATATTATAAAATTATAATCAAAATTAAAAACATTTGTGCTTCAAAGGACACGATCAAGAAACTGAGGCTGGGCACAGTGGCTCATGCCTGTAATTCCAGCACTTTGGGAGGCTGAGGTAGGACTGCTTGAGGCCAGGAGTTTAAGACCAGCCTGGACAACACAGTGAGACCCCATCTCTAAAAAAAAAATAAACTGAAAAGACCACCCATAGAATGTGAGAAGCTATTTAACTCACATATTAGGGTATAGTATCCAGAATATATAAAGAACTCTTACAATAAAAAGACAATTTAAAAATGGGTCAAGAATTTGAATAGACACTTGTCCAAAGAAGATATACAAATTGCCAATAAGCACATGAAAAGATACACAACATCATTAGTCGCTAGGAAATACAAATCAAAACCACAATGAGATACTACTTCACACCAACTAAGATGGCCATAATCAGAGAGACAGACAAGTAAAGTTGGCCCTCCATATCCATGGGTTCCGCATCTGTGGATTCAACCAACCGTGGCTCAAAAATATTTGAAATAAAATTGCATCTGCACTGAACATATACAGACTTTTGTCATTATTCCTTAAACCATACAGTATAACAACTATTTAAATAGCATTTACATTGTATTAGATATTATAAGTAATATAGAGAGGATTTAAAGTATATGGGAGGATGTGCACAGTTTGTATACAAATACTATGCTATTTTATATCAGGGACTTGAGCACCCTCAGATGTTGGTATCTTCCGGAGGTTTTAGAACAAATCTCCCACAGATACTGAGGGACAACTGTATTGGTGAGGATGTAAAAATCAGAACTCTCATACATTGTTGCTGCTTTGAAAAACAGTCAGCAGATCCTCAGAAAGCAAAACATATAGAGTTACCACATGACCCAGCAATTCCACTCCTAGGTATCTATACAAGAGAACTGAAAATATAACATTCACACAAAAACCTGTATATGAATGTTCATAGCAGCATTATTCTTAATAGCAACAAGTGGAAACAACCCCAAATGTGCATCAACTGATGAATGAACAAAATGTGGGATAGCCACACAACGGAAGACTCTTTAGCCATATAAAGGAATGAAGTTCTGATCCATGCTACAACATCAACCTTGCAAACATTGTGCTAAATGAAGGAAGCCAGTCACAAAATGATGTACGACCACATTTATATGAAATGTTCAGAATAGGCAAATCCATAGAGACATAAAGTAAATTACTTGTTGCTAGGGGTGGGGAGAGGGAAGAATGGGGAGTGACTGTTAATGGGTATGGGGTTTCCTTTTGGAGGTGATGAAAATATTCCAGAATTAGATAGTGGTGATGACTGTACAATCTTGTGAATATACCAAAAACCACTGAATTGTACACTTTAAAAGGGTGAATTTTATGGTATATGAGTTATATCTCAATGAAAAATTGCATAGGGATAATAAAACACCAAATTCGGGGGGGTGGGCATCAGTTGTGGAGGGGCACAAAAAGGCCTTCAGCTATATTAACAATGTTTTATCTTGCAAGCTGGATGATAGGTATGTGGGTGTTTGTTATATTAATCTTTATACCTTTCTTAGTGTTTTCATAATAAATAAAATTTAAAAGTACTTCCTGAGTATTGACCTGAATCAGGCACTGGGCTACCTGGATGGAGAAATGGTGAGTAAAAATGGATCCCATCCTGCCCAAAAGTAAGAGGATAAGTAGTAAGTGGAGAAGAGGGACTTGAAGTAAGTCATCACTCCTTTCTGGGCTTCTGTGTCCTCACAGAAGAAACAAGAGCTGGACTAGAAGCTTGTTAGTAGAAGGTCTCTGAGGATGCTGGGGGCCTAGAAGTGTCTCCCCTTCCTCAGCCCACAGCACCTCTAAGGGTTCACGCATGACGGCAGCTCAGGCCCTAGAGTGCCTGGTGCCATCAATCATCATGAGTGGGCCTAAGGCAAAGCCCATCTTCAGTGACTCTGTTTCTTCTCAGTAAAATAAGGACAGTAACTTCTCCCTCCCAGGATTACTGTGGCGGTGTAAATGAGATAACACTGACAAAGTGTCAGGGCCAGGCCTGGCACACAGTAAATTCTCAACACATGGGACAGTCCTCGCTCTGATTCCACAGGCATTTCCTAAATAGCAACGCTGGGCCAGGCCTGTGCTAGGAGCTAGAAGACAGAGGAATTCCTCTCTGAATGGCCAAAGCAGCAGCCCCCAGCCAGGTGGGGAGACAGCCTCATAAATAACAATACCCCAGGCAGGGTGATGTCACTGCCAAAAAGAGATGGCAGCCATGTGCACAGATGTAGACCACATGTGATACAGCCCCTGAGACTAACAAAGATGTCCCAGCCAAAGGCACAGTCCAGACGTGGAGAGAGGCCCTCACAGGAGTAAAGGCAAGGCACAAAGTTAAGGGATTGGCCTCCCTTCACACTGCAGTACAGCCCTCCTGGGTCTTTTTTTTTTTTTAACCTAATTCAGACTCAAATGTTCCCACAAACCCTAAGAATAGAGAATGCAATCGATTCAAAAGTTAGCTTTGGGTAGTCTGAGCCCATGACACGTCCCAAAGTGCGTATGTGGGAACACAATGGCTAACACTGTGCTGCTCTGCGATCTTTGGCAAGTCAGGACACCTCTTCAAGCCTCCACTTCCCCAGCTGTAAAATGGAGACCATAATGGCACTGACCTCTTAGGGTTGTGGTGAAAAGTGACTGCAAAGTCATTAGGCAAGCACCTGGCACTTAGTGACCAGATCAATAAAGAGTAGTTATTACTAGGAAAAAAGAGATTCCACCTTGAAAGTGAGGAAAATGGGATTCAGACAGGTGAGACGACTTGCCCATAGTCACACTGCTAGCTTGTGAAGTCAGGATCTGAACTCAGATTTGAGCACAAAGGTTCAGTGCACTATCATCTCCTTCTACTCCAGAATCTTCAGCAGGTTCCCTGTAGTCCACTAAATGGAATTTATCCTTGCCACAAAGTGAAGATCCACAAAGACCAGAGCCAGAAAGACCTCGGGCAAGTTCCCTAATCCTGGGTTTCTTGATCTGAGATCCCTGAGTGGGTCTGAGAAGGTCTGTGAATTCCTCCATGTGGTATATGTGAAATTTTGCACCTAATAGAGATTCTCAAAGAGTCTATGGCCCCAAAAGTAACAAACCACTGACTTGACCTCACCTACCATGTTGTCTTATCCACCCAATGGAGATGCAGCACCTACCTTGAAAGGCTGTGAGGGGATTAAATGAGGTAACTTGTGAGAAGTACCTGAAACATCCTAAGCTTTCACTAAATGTTGCTTTCCTTCTCTTTCTCCCTCCCCAACCTATTTGCATCATTCAGCAAATATTATCGAGCATCTACTATATGGTGGGCACTATTCCAGGTGCTGGAGGTAAAGTGGTGAACAAGACAGATATTGCCTTTGCTTCATGAGGTTCACATTCTAGTGGAAGGAAAAAACATAAAAATAAAAGCAACAATTTCAGATACTAGTAACTGCTATGAATAAAATACACAGGATAATGTGATACAGATTGATGGGTGGGGTGGCATTTAAGGAGGAAACATCTGAATGACAAGAAGGAGCCGGTCGTGCCAGGATTTAGGGGCAAAGCATCTAGGTGGAGGGAGCAGAAGGGCAAAGCCTTGCTGGAAAGACCCCTTGGCCAAGAGCTCTTCACTCCCAGTCACACCACAAACTGGGTCACCTTGAACAAGTCACACAGCTTCTGAGGCTCAGCTGCCACACCTTTATTCCCAAAATTGGAATAAAGACACCTTACCTGCCACAATGTGAGAGGATTCGACCAAAGGGCTGTTAAGGTCTGCCATCCTCTACAAATCTCACCAATAGACACCTGATACTCGTCTTGGATGAGGGAACCTGCACAGAGAACCCTGGATCATGTTTTTTTAATTTTTAATTTCATGCTGCACTAGAAATAGCTTCTTCCTGGTTAACACAGTGGTCTTTTCCTGCCACCTGGGGCCTATGATAGTAACAGCTGCTTCATATCCTCCTCAGGTACAAAAGCAGACAAGGAAAAGGACATCAGGAAACACTGTTCTGGCAATAACCAGACCACCTACCTGCCACCACCTCCCCACATACAAGATTGGAGGGCTTAGCCTGTCCTGTAGTCAGAGAATATACATGCTTCATTTAAATAGCTGGAAGGATCTTGGTCCCTGGGTTGGGCCACTGATTTATAATCAGCCGTAGTTCTCTCTCCTAAATCTCGTTAATCTGTCCCCTTCACTCCATCTCCATAGCCACTGCCCCAGCTCAGGCCTCATCTCATAGCTTAACTCCCTCAGAGCTCTCTCGCTGGACCTAGTCTTCCTGTTCCCAAATCATTTGCCACACTGTAACTAGTGCCTAACACACAAAACTGACCATGTCTCTCCCCTGCTTAAAGCCCTTTAGATAGCTCCCCATTGCCCACTGGACCTGGCATCCAAGCCTACCTCTTCCAAGATTGAGCTCAAACATCCTGCTTCAAC
The DNA here is from genome assembly GCA_023783475.1 of Daubentonia madagascariensis. Lineage (NCBI taxonomy): Eukaryota > Metazoa > Chordata > Mammalia > Primates > Daubentoniidae > Daubentonia > Daubentonia madagascariensis. The sequence goes on along the minus strand of JAKFHU010002136.1, from coordinate 18,783,999 downwards.
ATTCAGGCCCTTCCTCATTACCTACTACACCAAAGTCCTCATTGTCTCTAAAACAAGCCAAGCAGCTCTCAGAATTACATGCCTTTACTGCTTTGGTTCCTGCTACTTGGAACATTGTTCCCATCCCAGCGTCTCACCTCCACCCCTACCTCCTTCACTACCTATACATTCCTATCCATCTTTCAAGGCCCCCAAAGCCTCCCCTAATTCCTCCAGGAAAACAGTTTGCTGCCTACCTTCTTAATCAGATTGAAAGCCAGGGTTGCGTCTTACTCATGGCTAATTTCCTAGGACCTAAACTGATAGGTTCCATTTAACCAAAATTCGTATCAGGTGCGGCGGTCCCCAACCTTTTTGGCACCAGGGACCGGTTTCATGGAAGACAATTTTTCCACGGACGGGGCGGGGAGCGGGGGAGCAGGCGGAGCTCAGGCGGTGAGGCGTGGCCCTGTTTTCCTAACAGGCCACCAACCAGTATGCCCCAGGGTTGGGGACTGCAGAGTTAAGGCACTGGGGGCTGCCAACTGGTGAAGCGGGGGTTGTGATCATGAATATGCGTATTTTAAAAACTGCCCCAGATCCTATGCAAGTGGTATTAGAGATTTTGAGAAACGCTGGGTCATCCCAAAATTCCTGGAAAAATGAAAATGTTTTCTCCCCTTGAAGGCTTCCCCTGCTGCTGTCCCAGGTAAGAAAAATCAGGAGGGTATTTCTGGGACCTGGCTGGGCTGGGAAACAAGCCTAGGTTCCAATACCTAGGAACCTAGCTCAGCCGCTAACGTGCTATGGGACCCTACCCCTCTCTGGGGCCTTTATTACTACGCCCACCCCCACCCCACCCCCATCAACTGTGTGTCCCTGAGGTAGTGACTGTCGTCGCATTCTGAGCATGTTTCCCCATCTTTTTCATTGGACGTCGCCAGCTCTGACGCTCTACAAGCTATGCATACCCACAGCTCCCCGCCGACCCAGTCGGTCCCCTCCCCTCCTTCCCAAAGTCGGGTCCGCTTGGGTGCAGCCCACCAACCCCTACGCCAAGGCCGCCCTTACATGGACTGCCCCTTCCCGGCCACCGTCCAGCTCCACAGGCACAGATCTTCTCCCCCGCCCTACTCTTTAAGCCTAGCCGGGGCGGCCCGCGCAGGCGCACTGGGTCGCATCGAGACCCCGCCCCCTGAGCCTGTAAGGGCGCGAGGGGCCTGAGTGCGGTGCGCGTCTGGACGGCGGACGAGTAGGTTGGGGCACGGCAACGGCGGCCGGCATGGGTCACGATTCCTTGGGAGGAAAGACGTGAGGGAGGGCTCTGGCGAGCGATTGGAACCCCGAAGGCCGGGAGATCTTGTGGCTCAAACCTATCGCAGGCACCGAGAAACTGGTGTCCAGTGAGGGGGTGGGGCTGGCGCGTGTTGATATCAGATTTTCCAGATCTCTTGCCTCTAGATTGGGCTGGCGTTGGGGACACTGTGCCAGTGAGGCTAGAACCAGAGTTAAAGCAACAACTGGGAGCGATTAGGATCAAACCTGGTCGATGGTGGGAACGAGCGGGCCGGTGAAGCGGGGCAGGCCTGGGCAGGCGACCGTGTCATTGCCTCGGGCTGTGTGCAGGGATTGGCCTCGCCCTGGATATAAAGTCCGGGTTTCCTGTGGGCGTTTTAAGGCTTTCGTCTGTTATTCATTCATCGTTCACTCATTTAGCGTTCACTGAATACAGTACTAGGCGCTAGTAATAGGTAGAGAAGTGATCAAGACGAACACTATTCCTACGGTACAGGGATTAGTTATGGGCTGTAGAAGCCCTGGGCGGAGAGGAACAGGGACGGCTTCCAAAACTAAATCGTGAACGCTGGTCAGGAGTGGTGGGGAGTGTTCTAAAGAGAAAACAGCACGTGCCATGGCCTGGAACGGGGAGAGAGGCTGGCGTATCCTGGTCACTGAAGATACCTCTCTCTGAATCTTAGTGCCCAGGGAAGAGATGATGGTGGCCCAGACTAGGCAGCTAATAGTGGAGATGGAGGGAAATCAAGGAATTCAAAGTACTATATATTTAGGCAGCAGAATCCATAGGATTTGGGGAGAATGGGATGTAGGAAAGAAGGACTACATACAAGGCTTGGGTACCTGGATGAGAAGGCAATTTGTGGGAAGACAACAACAAATTCTACTCTGGTTGTGTGGAGACTCCCAGGAAGCAGTTGGATATTCTAGTTTGAAGGTAGGAAAGTACTTTTGTGAAGATATAGATTTGAGTATCATCAGCAAAACAGAAGTAAAGCCACAAGAAGGGTTGAGACTGTAGAATAAGAAAAACGAAGGGTTCAGTTAGCATTTTTCATAGTGATTATTTTTATGTCTTATCCTTCTCCCTGTCCCCGGTACCTAGCCAAGGGTCTGGCATTATAGATGCAAATCAATGTTTACCAACTAAACAAAAGCCCAACAGCAGACAGAGATGTTGCAGTTTCAGAGTTGTGAAGAGATGAGAGCTAAAGGAGGGTTTCATTGCTCTATTATCAAAGTAATGGGTTCTTGTCCTGGCTGTGCCACCAGGCTGCTGTACGACCTCTGACAAGTCTTCTCCACCTGTAAAGTGAGTACAGCCAAAAAAAGGTCCCATGTATAGAGCTCTGAACACTGCTGAGAAATTTCACACAGATTTTTCTCATTTAATCCACATGGCAACCTAACTTAAAAGGGAAGTAATATTATTATGGACTCAAACCCAGGTCTGTCTGACTCCAGGACTAAGACTACCCTCATCTATCTCTCACCCAACAGAGATATTGTCAGGACCCTCTTAAGATCACGTGCTCATTGTTTCAAAACATTGTGCTGAGGCTGGCAGACTTTCATAATTGTTCTAGCACCAGCTCTGTCATGCCAAACCGAGCTGAATGTGATGGAGGTTACCTATCATTGTCTAACTCTCTTCCTGGGGACCACTGAGTTGGGCAGCCATGTTCTGTTCTTAAAATTAAATGACAATAGGGCAGAACAAAATTAATGATTGGTGTTTCCAGATTTTTATCCAGGTCTTAAACCCCTGAGGCCTGCTGCAAAATGAATGAGCATCAAGATGCGAATTCGTACACTTCTATGTGTCGCTGGGCAGCCAGTCAGACTCTTTGTGCTATTACACTGGACACTTGGGTGTCAGTTATTTCCATCCTGCTAATGTGATTTCTCAAAAATATTTTCTGTCATTTGGTTCTTTGATGATAGCTGTCCATACATAGAATGCAATCATTTCCTACTTCTGGCTAGTATGATGGAGAAGTTCACCTTATCTGCATTTCATGGTATTCCATGCTATTGCATGGTATTCCATGGTATTTCCCCCCACTTCCCAGGTAATTTATTTGAGATTTGCTGACATGAATTGTTAGAGCTAAAAGGGAAATTAATAATCTACAGTAGTGGTTCCTATCCCAGGAAAGCTTGTTAATACAGAGTCTCAAACCCCCCCCCCCACTTCAGACTTCTTGAATCAGAATCTCTGGGGTGAGGCCAAGGAATCTGTATTCTTTCTCATACTCCCCAGAATGTTCAAAAATCACTGATCTACCCCATCTCCCTTGTTTCACAGGTAGGGAATCTGTAGCTCTGGAAGGGGAAAGAACTTACCCAATCACATCTGACATTAGTGCCAGTTTCTGTAACAAAGAGTATTGGGCTAGGAGTCCAGAGACATGAGTTCAAGTCCAGGCTTTATCAGTCATTACCTAGGGCAAGTCATTTCATCTCTTTGAGCCTAGGCTTCCATACTGTGAGAATAATGCCATTGTATTGGACATCAAAAGAGAGAGTGGCAATGGAAATGCTTTGTCAAGCTTTCTGTTTTGTGCACATGGAAGTTGTTAAGAGCTGGAACCAGCCAGTGTTCACTCCCTTATACCACACTGTCCTTTCCAACAGAGGTCAGGGTCCCATGGTGTTGGGGTGGTCACCAGCCAGTTTCAGTAGCTGCTGGGCTCCAGGCCATCTGTCACCAAGCTCTCCTCTCTCCATCTATCACAGATGTTGGGATGGCCACCAGCTGGGAGAGCTTTTTGCAGGATGAGCAGCAGCTGGAGGAGCTGGCACGGCAGGCTGTGGACCGGGCCCTGGCTGAGGGAGTGTTGCTGAGGACTTCACAGGAGCCCAGCTCCTCAGATGTAAGCCCCCTGCCCCTCCCCACAGCATTTACCACACTGCTGTGGATCCCACTGCCTGCTTTCTGGCCCCTGCCAGACTGGGGGCAGCTCCTTTACATCAGAGACCACATCTCTTTTGCATTATTTTTCTCAATAACTAAAATTGATCTCTAGAAGTATAAAGTAAAAAGCAGAATGCTAGTGTAATCAAATTTAAATGTGGGGTTTGAAGTGGGACTTAGGCAAGTTACTTAACTCTTCTCAGCTGCAGTTTCTTCAAATATAAAAAAGGGATAATAATAGGACATACCTCATTGGGTTGGTAAGAGAATTAGAAGATAATTCACCTAAAGCACTTTGCCCCGTGAACTATTATTTAAGATCCCTTAATCACACTGCCTTCTCTATAATTGGTTTGTGATATATCCTTTTAGGTCTTTCTCTGTGCATTTATATATATAGATACGTACATACAGAAATATGTAGTTTTAAAAAAAATTGGATTGTGCATATTATTCTATGATGTGTTTTTGTTTTTCATTTAACAGTCTGTCTTAGAACTCTTTCTAATGCCTTCCATTGGGGTCAGCTTCATTCTGATGTATAGTATTCCAGGTGCGGACCTATCACAGCTTATCTTTCCCCTACTGATGGCTATTTAGGTGACTTCTAATGTTTTTATGACTATAAATGGTACTACAGGGAACATCCATATACATACCTATTTAGGCACCTGAGTGTTTCTCTAGGCTTGATACATAAAAGTACAACTGCTGCTTTCAGATCCCATACTTGGTGCAAGAAAAAAGAAAAGAAAAAAAAAAAAGTACAACTGCTGAGTCCAAACCACATATTTTCAAAATCTCATCCTTTAAAAAAATATATTTTTTATTTTGTGATTAGGTAAGACATTTTCATGGTTCAAATTCAAAGTTTACAATTCATCCCTCCTTTCCTCATTCCCTTGCTACCCAGTTCTACTGCCATGAAGGCAACCTGTGTTTTAGTGTTCTTCTTGTTTATCCTTTCAGATAGTTTATTCATATTAATAATAAGTAAATATTAACAAGTAACAAGTAAATGTATTGCTTTTTCTCACTTTTTTTACACAAAGAAGCATACTAGACAAACACTTCTGTACCTTGCTTTTTTTTTCTTTTTCTTTTTTTTTAACTTAACAGTATACCTTAAGACTATTCGTGTTGGTGACTAAAGAGCTGCCAACATCTTTTTTTACCCAACTACGTTCTTTTTTTGTCTCTGTGTGCCCAGAACCTTGTACGACCCTGGTGGAGAGTCCAAACTCAGTAAGTGTTTGCTGAGGCCCAGGTAAATGAGAAGGGCTGTCACCTAAGGCAGGCTAATAGAATTGCTTGTGTTGTGAACCTAGATTTTGTGAACTGCTTGTATGAATCCAGAATAAAGCATTTTTCCTTCCAAATTTTTATTTCTTCTGTTAATCAGTAGGTGTTGTGTGAAGGTCTTTCTGGGAGTTAGTGGAGCCCAGAAAAGGCACAATCCTCAATGAGATTTCAAATCCAGAAAAAAGAGAGGATGTGTACATGCATGTGTGTGTGTGATTTCATTCCAAGTCTTTACCAGGTGCCTGCTCCATGCTGGACCATTCTAGGCACTGAGGACAGAGAGGCAAGTCAGCCAGAGGCTTTATCCTCTGGAGCTCATGGGTCTAGTTGGAGAATGTACCACAGGACAAAATTAAATAATGTCAGTTCTATGAGGAAACAGGCAATCTGCTGCACAATATTAACTATCACTTACTGAGTATTTACCATATGCTGGGCACCATTCTAAACACTTTGGAATCACAGACTCATTTAATCCTTACCACAACAAAGACAAGGAAACCAAGGCCCAGAGAGGTTAAGTAACTTGCCTCAGGTCATTTAAATGGTGGAATAATTGACAGAGCCAGAATTTAAACCAAATGAGTTTGGCTCCTGAGTCCATGCTCTGAACACCCATGCTTTATTGCCTCTCCCAAGATACTGTATAGGAGACACCTGGAAGAAGGGATAATTCATTATGATTAGAGGATTGAGATGAGGGGTGGTATTTGAACTAGACCTCAAAATACAACTGGGGGAAAAGTACAGCATAGCAGGGGCACAAAAGCGGGAAAAGGCAAAAATGTTCAAGGGAATGCAGCTGAAATGCAGGGCACATAAGTGGATATAGTGGGAAAGAAGGGAGGCCAAAGTTAGACAGCCAAGAGGCTTTAGATAGGGGCGGAGGAGGAGTGTGAACTTTATTCCGTAGATTGGGGCTGCAAGCCAGCCATATACAGGCTGAATATTTGGCCCCTGCAATGTTTAGGAGTTAATTTATTTTTAAAAATAATTAATACATTCAAACACATTTGAATTCAAATACATTTGAATAAGGTATAAAATTCAAAGAGGTATTCCGTATAAGGTAAGTCTTCCTCCAGCCACTATTTCCCTCCTCAGAGGCAAGCATTGTTAACAGTTTTTTGACCAGAATATTTTTTAAAAGTCAGAGCCAACATTAAAAAAAAAAATCTAGCAACCCAAGTTATTTTCAAAAATTAGATCACCTGGCAACTCTGGCCCACTTTCCTGCATGGCAACAATTGGCTAGAGCAGAGTTCTGGCTACTCTCTTCAGACAAGATGCAAGTTCTTCTATTTGCCACAATTCCTATCACTCCCTGTTGTCTCCCTGACTACAAAGCAGAATTTTATGGTCATGCATATGCTATAGTTTTTTTAAAAAAGAGTAGAATAAAGTTATTCTATGTTCATGTCTCTATCAGAAGTGTGTTTCATCCTTTAGCATGTAGACAGCAGAAGACAGCTATATACTATTGATCCCAAAGTCAGGAGGGTATAACGAGTCCTGAAGACCGAGGCAGAGGGAAGTCTTAGCAGAAAAACTCTTTTGAGAGTCTTTCAGGCCAGATGGGACTTGTTGGGGGAGACAGTTCTGAGTTTAAAAGCCAAGGAAACGCCCCTCTAATCATCACACATGTATTTAGGGTATTAGGTCACCCCTTACATAATCTGTAATAATTCCCATTCTAACTCATAAAGGCTTCAGGTTGAATTAACCTTATTCTCACAAATACCTTTCCTCAGTTTTATCTTAAAATAGATACTGAGGCTGGGCTTGGTGGCATGTCCCTAGTCCCAACTACCCAGAAGGCTGAGGCAGGAGGATCACTTGAACCCAGGAGGTCAAGGCTGTAGTACACAATAACCACGCCTGTGAATAGCCACTGTACTCTAGCCTGGGCAACATCATAGCGAGACCTCATCTCTAAAAAAAAAAAAGGTGCTGAGGAGGGTAATTTGGGAGTTATCTACCAAAATTTAAAATGGATTTACCTTAATTAGCTGACATTTTCACTTTTTTAATTTTAGTTTTTAATTTTTTAAAATTATTTTTAGAGATGGGGTCTCATTCTGTTGCTCAGGCTGGAATGCAGTAGTGTAATAGCTCACTGTAGCCTTGAACTCCTGGGCTCAGCGATCCTCCCACCTCAGCCTCCTAAGTAGCTGGAACTACAGGCACATGCCACCATACTCAGCTAATTTTCTAGAATTTTTTTTAGAAACAGGGTCTCACTATGTTGCCCAGGCTGGTCTCGAACTTCTGGGCTCCAGGGATCCTCCTGCCTCAGCCTCCCAAAGTGCTGGGATTACATGCCATCATGCCTGGCTTCATTTTTACTTTTAGAAATTTAGAATTTATGGATTTTCTCATACACAAAATACCTATAATAGAATGTATATTCTAGAATAGCCCTTGAAGCATTGATGGTAATGGGGGGAAAAAACACCTAAATATTTATCAATACAAGGCTAGATTCGATAAATTATGGTATAGTGAAAAAGTAAAATACGATACAGCCATTAAAAATAATGAGAGTAGCCAGGCACGGTGGCTCACGCCTGTAATCCTAGCACTCTGGGAGGCTGAGGCGGGAGGATCGCTTGAGCTCAGGAGTTCGAGCCCAGCCTGAGCAAGAGGGAGACCCATCTCTACTAGAAATACAAAATTAGCCAGGTGTGGTGGCACATGCCCATAGGCCCAGCTATTTGGGAGGCTGAGGCAGGAGGATTGCTTGAGCCCAGGGTTTGACATTGCAGTGAGCTATGATCATGCCACTGTACTCTAACCCGGGCAACAGAGTGAGACTCTGTCTCAAAAAATAAAAAATAAGAAAAGAATAAGAGTGCTCCATTTGAACATATAAGAAAATATTTAAAAAGCTATGGACAGAACAAGGTATGTATAATATGCTGTGTGTGTAAAAAAAGAGAAACTATGTATGTATACATATATATCAGGATAAAGATGTCTGGAAGGATGTGCGAGACACTAGTCTACCATTTGCCTCTGGGGAGGAGAACTGGGTGACTGGAGCCAGAATGGGAGTGAAACATACTTCTCACTGTATGTTCTATGTCTCTTTTGAATTTTGTTTCATGTGTTTGTATTATCTATTCAAAATAATAATATTTTTAAAATAAATATATAAATGCCAAGTGCTAACACCATAAACTCATACCACCTTAATGGCAAACTGATCTTAACTCAAAGGTTAAACTCAAGAATGCTTCATAATACAAGTCACAAGGTCATCTTATCATCTCTTACCCAAGTTCTAGTTCATTTGTTTTTGGGAATCTCAGAATGTATGTCCCCCTTCTAAAAACAGTGTCCTAGATGGTATTTGGGTTTTTTGGCTATGTGTTAAAGTCTGAAGAACCCAGAATGCAGCTGAACTCTAAGCCTGTTAACCTGAGTCACCATCTCTAACACTGGGGAGAAAAGCACTTCTGGCTTCTACTCAGGAGGCCATAGTTCAGTTCTGCTTCAGCCCTACCAGCAGGACTCTCCCTCTACCCAGTCAAAAGGCAGAGGGACTGGGGTGTGAGCTCCTGACACGTGGAGGGACTTGGACTTGAACATTAACCAGGTAGGAGCTCGTGTGTGTGTGTGTGTGCGTGTGTGTATGTGTGTGTGTATGTGTTGTTTAGTAACCATCCTGGTTCAAATCTCAGCATCACTTGCCAGCTGAATATAATTTTGGACCTGTCTGTATTAGGTCCCTTATCTGTTAAGTGTGGATAATAATATTAATAGTATCTTCCTCACAGGATTAAATGATGAATCCATGTAAAGTATTTAAAATAGTGCCCTGTACATAGTATGTGTTCAATAATGTTTTGTGGCTTCTCCTCTCTCTCTCTCTCTCTCTCTCTCTCTCTCTCTCTTCTCTTTTTTTTTTTTAGAGACAGGGTCTTGCTCTGTCACCCAGGCTAGAGTGCAGTGGCATGATCATAGCTCACTGACAGCCTCGAACTCCTGGGCTCAAGGGATCCTCTCCCCTTAGCCTCCTGAGTAGCTAGGACTACAGGTGCACACCACCATATCCAGCTAATTTTTTTCATTTTTTTTTTTTTAAGAGACAAGGTGTTCCCATGTTGCCCAGGCTGGTCCCGAACTCCTGGCCTTATTTGATCCTCCCACCATGGCCTCCCTCCCAGAGTGCTGGGATTACAGGCGTGAGCCACCATGCCCAGTGGCTTCTCATTTTTTTAATTGTAGAGATAAAATGTCACAGAATCTAGAAGCTCTCTTTGTATACCTTCTTCCCCTCTCACCCTCCCTGAGGTAACCACTAATCTGTAGTTGGTGTGTCCTCAATAAATGTAGACCAGACTTTCCATGGGGTTATGTTTGCAGGAAGACAGCCCATTCACAGGTGTTCTACCCTTTCTCCATTCTCTCTCCTTGATCAGGTGGTGAGCTATGCCCCATTCACACTCTTCCCCTCAGTGGTCCCCAGTGCCCTGCTAGAGCAAGCCTATGCTGTACAGATGGACTTCAACCTGCTAGTGGATGCTGTCAGCCAGAATGCTGCCTTCCTGGAGCAAACTCTCTCCAGGTACCAGGTGGTGAAGCATGGGGAGCCAGGAGCTGCTAGAACCAAGGGATGGGAAGATTGGGAAGCCATGAGGTGTTGCTATGTCAGCTAACTTGGTGGGGTACAGAATAGGAGAAAGAAAAAGTAGTAGGAGTCAGGAAAGCTGGCTTCTAATCCTGGCTCAACCACTTATTCACATGGCCTCAAACAAGTCCCTTTCCTTCTCTGGGCCTCAGTTTCTTCACCTGAAAAATGGAGAGATTGTTCTAAATCTAAGGTCCCTTTCATTGTTAACATTCTGTGAGATGTGACCTCCTGCTTTGAAGATTGATATTTCCATTTGTAATTAGGGAAAGTCAGCCTAGTTTTAGAGGAAAACAGAGGATAGGGAAGGTTATTGGGTTTAAATTCAGATGTCCTACTTCTACGCAGTGACCTTTTCTTGTCACCTCAGGCCTCATATTTGGGTGCAGACTGGGCCACACCAATTCTTTATTTCAGAATTAAATATATATAAATGTTTTAGGTATATACACACACACAAAAGTGTATATATACTGTACAGGTTGAGCATCCCTAATCCCAAAGTCCGAAATTTTTTGAGCACCAACATGCCACCACAAGTGGAAAATTCCACACCTGACATCATGTGACAGGTCATAGTGAAAACAGTCAAAATTTGTTTCATGCACAAAATTATTAAAAATATTGTGTAAAATTATCTTCAGACTGTGTATATAAGGTGTATATGAAACATAAATGAATTTCATGTTTAGACTTAGGTCCCATCTCCAAAATATCTCATTATGCAAATATTCCAAAGTCCAAAACACTTCTGGTCCCAAGCATTTCAGATAAGGGATACTCAACCTGTAATTGTGTGTCTTTGATTAATTTTTCAAGAGAAAACTAGATTATTTTGTTAGAGACAAAATCTTTTTAAAAGTGCATCTTGGTGTGAATACGAGAAGGGATCATAATAGTAAGAGGTTTGGAAACTATTGACTTGCAGCCAAAAACCTAATGAGTCATGAATGTGTGAATCCAACTACCACCTTCCCCTGAGATCTTTCTCAGAATGGGCCCAGATTTGTACCAGCGAATCTGGATTATGAGAAATATGAGAAGCCTGGCTTATGACCTTTACCCTAATGATGTGATTATGTGAGAGACCTTCCCTGCAGCCCATCTCTGCAACTCCTGCCTTCCCTGTTCCTCTCTCCTCTCATACACACACAAACCAAAGTTGTTAAGGGAGAAGAGCCCCAGAACACGTGAAGGGGAGCACCTCTTCGGAAAAAGGAAAATGTTCCCAACTTCCCTGAAGGTTGGGAAGGTGAGGAAGGGGACTCTTCCTCACCAAGGGCTGGCGTGAGAGAGCTCACCCTTGGGAGAGAGCTAGCTGGGGAGCAGAGGAACTTCAGGGCAGACCTGAGCTACTTGGCTTCCCCTGCTGGTTTGCTTCGGGGTCCCTGTGTAACAAGGTAAGCCTGAAAGCGAGGCTTGAGCAGGTGTGCAGAATGAGTCCTGAATCTTGAGAGGCAACAAGTGTGGTGTTAATTACCTGTGGATTCCTTCTCACTGTTCCTCTTCCTGAGTCTCCAGAAAACCATACTGGATGGGCCCCTACCACATGTCACATGTCACAGCAGCATACTAGGCTAAGATGATGAGCCAGCTACAGACATGGCCCCCACCCTCATGTGGTTCATAGTAAAACAGGAGAGATGACACTAATCATCACACAAATAAAATGGAAAATTGCAACTACAATCAGCAACTATATTGCTATAAAGGAGAGGTCCACAGCTCTATGAGAGCACGTAGCAGGGGTATCCGACCCAGATAGGAAAGGCTTCCTTGAGGAAATCACATCATATGAGGACTAGTTGAAGAAAAAAAAAAAACAGTTTATTTAGCTTGGATAAGAAAAATCTAATTGGTACACAGGGCATAAGTGCTGCCTTCTAATCTCAAACTTTTTTTTTTTTTTTTTTGGAGACAGTCTTTCTCTGTTGCCCCGGCTAGAGTGCAATGGCATTATCATAGCTCACTGCAACCTCAAACTCCTGGGCTCAAGCAATCCGCCTGCCTCAGCCTCCCCAGTAGCTGGGACTACAGGCATGCGCCACCATGCCTAGCTAATTTCTTCTATTTTTAATAGAGACAGGGTTTGGCTCTTGCTCAGGCTGGTCTCCAACTCCTGAGCTCAAGTGATCTTCCCACCTTGGCCTCCCAGAGTGCTAGAATTACAGGTGTAAGCCACCCCGCCCAGCCTGTTGTCTTCTAATCTCTGAGGGCTGTCATGGAGGAGGAGAAGACTTGTCCTGGGAGGCCCCAGAGTGTAAGAGAAGCTATAGAGAGGTAGTGTTAGGTCAACCAGAAAGCTTACCAACCATCAGAACTATTCAAGTGTAGAAAAGTTATAGCACATGTCATTTTTGAGTTCTTGGGACCAGACACTGTGTTCAATGCTTTGAATGTAATATCTCATTTACTCTTTACTACAACTCTACGATATAAATATAATTATTTTCCTCTTCATTTTACACATGAGCAAACTGAGACACAGAAGGGTGAAGTGATTCCCTGAGGTTGCCTAGTAGTAAGCGGTAGAGCTGGGATTTGAACCAAGGTCATCTGGCTCAAGAGCTGGATTCTTAACCACTATTCTCTACCAGATTGGGGTGGATGTTCAACTTTTGGCTAGTAGATGCAGAGAGGATTCACGAGTCAATCAATGGGGGTGGGACTCCTTGACTTTAAGGTCCCATGAAGCCTGGAAAATGTTCTCTGTTTTCTCCTCTAGTACCATCAAAATGGATGACTTTACCGCTCGTCTCTTTGATATCCACAAGCAAGTCCTGAAAGAGGGCATTGCCCAGGTAACCATTCCCAGCCCCACCCCAGTCTGGAATATGCCCTTCCCATCTCTTTCTTGTGTGTGTTTTTGTCATTTTTTTACCAGATGAATTTGGCCCAGGCCCTGAGCGCATGGGAATCTGCCTCTCACTGGTCTCCACTGGGTTTGTACATCCCAGTGACCAATCTTGGGATGACCAGAAGAATGATCCCACTGGGTTTGGGAGTGGTAGCTGGTGCCTCTAATCTCTACATAGAGTTCATGGTACCTGTGTGCTCTGTGGCTAGGCCGTCAGAATCAGCCCTCGGGCAGATGTCCTCAGCCTTCAGTTTTCCCCACAGACTGTGTTCCTGGGCCTGAACCGCTCAGACTACATGTTCCAGCGCAGCGCAGATGGCTCCCCAGCCCTGAAACAGATTGAAATCAACACCATCTCTGCCAGCTTTGGGGGCTTGGCCTCCCGGACCCCAGCTGTGCATCGGTGGGTCCCTTGTGTGCAGCCCCAGGCTTACCTGTGGGGTGATAGCCTGATGGGCCTACAATCACTTGTTGGGCCAGGGATCTCCAACTATGACTGTGCTTTCCTGGGCTCTGGGTCATATGTCTCCCCTCCCCCCACAGCCAGTTTTCACTTATAATCAGATCCTTGATATGTCAGAGAGAAAAGGGACCTCATAACTCATCTAGTCCTGTGCCTTCATTGTACAAGTCTGTGTTCCAGGCAGAGGGAACAGTATCTCCAAGAGCCCTGGGGTGAGAAAGAACGTGACATATTTGAGGGCCTGAAAGGAGGTCAGAATCCAAGGCAGAAAGAAGAATGCAAGGGCTTCTATCTGAGGGCTGGGCCCTAACAGCATCCATTTCTAGACAACAGTGATGCTCCAGGTTGCAATGATTTCAGATGGTCTGTAGCAGGATTCCAGACAGCACCAGGGAGCCAAGGGTAAAGGGCTCCAGCTCAGTGAGAAGCTAGGATGGGGTGGGGTGGGGATACAGGGTCTCAGGGCTCCTCTGGGCATGTACATCAGAGGCCAGGGTTAGGGTAGCCCAGCATATTCCAACCTGAAATGGATCCTCCAGGAGTGTGGTGGTAAGATGGTGTTTAGTGCTCAGCTAATTCTCAGAGTAATGTTCCTATAAGTATCTGTGAGGTCATGGGCAGAGGGGGTCTTCTAGGTCCATCCAATTATTGAACAGCCATCTCTCTTCCAACAGACATGTTCTCAACGTCCTGAGTAAGACAAAAGAAGCTGCCAAGATCCTCTCCAATAATCCCAGCAGGGGACTGGCCATGGGAATTGCCAAAGCCTGGGAGCTCTATGGATCAGCCAAGTAAGGATGTGAAAAAGTAGCAATAGTATCTTGCTTTAGATTCAACATTCGTGGGTGCAGCAACTTCTTTGCCTAACATTAGGGAATAAGGGAATTTTTCTAGGAATAGAAACTTATACCTTTAAGTGCCAAAATTATTCTAATAGAGTTTTGGGCTTCCTTCTTAAATAAGAGATGCTGACTATAACCTTTTCTTGTTTACTAGAGGTCATCATTATGACTGTCAGCAATTGCATCTTGCTATAATGCAGCAGTGCTACCTGGGTTAGAGAGTCTGTTTGCCTGCACTAATGGCTCTGACTGCTGGGCTTTAAGTTCTCATTCACTTTCTTCATAGTTTTCCTGTCTGCTTCCCTGTTATCAGCTCTTACTTTTTACTGCTGCCAGTGTGCTTTAATTTGGAATCCTCCACTCCCATCCCCATACCTCCTTTCTGATTTGCTGTGGTTTGGGAAAGCAAATGATCCAGGTTATGATCATGTCTAAGGAGTGTGAAGGCCTCTTTGATGAGTAAGTGCATAAGCTTTGACTTAGGAATTTTAAGGTGTCCATTTTAACTGCTTAGAGGCATTTTTTGCTTCCTTGCTATTTCTTAACCATGTTCCAGATGTGTAAAGATGTTAGGTAAGTGACTTCTAGATAATCAAGGGGCCACTATACTAACAGTTATTGCAATGTTGATAGAGCATTAGTAGCCCTTAATAAGCACTTACTAGTGCCACACCTTGGGCTAAGCTCTTTACATATAGGATCTCATTGAATCCTCATAATAAACTCTCTGAGATAGGTACTATTCATCTCCCTTGTTTTGCAAATGAGGAAACTGAGGTTCTGAGAAAAGAAGTTAAACGTCAAGCAGTGAGTTGGTGACAGAGCCCAGAATCCACTTCCCTCCAAAACCTGCATTCTTAATCATGCTATTGCCTCCAAGAGAGCCTCTTTGGGCTTGCTAAGCCTCACTAAGACCTAAGAAACCTCAGACTCTGAGAATTTAGAAGTCATCAGACAAACATTCTTTTCAGTAAAACTCTTGGCTAGGTTGTATTTTAAGAGCGTGAAGCCAGGGGATGGGTCAACTGGGAAACTGCTGACGGACAAAGCTGCAGAGGATTTCACCTGCCAGCCTATGAATAACATGGAGAGAAAATACTTGTGTGCCCAGAATTAAGCACTGGAAGGTAGGAGCTGTGTGGCACCTAAGCTAGAACTGGCTTCCCCCGTTGTGAGAGTTAGATAGGCTCTTCTGCTGACCCAGAACATGACCCAGTGTGAGCCACCACGCCCAGCCAGTACTTTCAATAATAATAATAATAGCTACCATTTAACAAGTACTAGTTTTATTTTATACAAGAGCAAACTGGGCCTCAGAGAGGTTGAATAACTTGCCCAAAGTTACACAACTAGTAAGTTTAGAATTCATCTGCCTCTAAAGCCTGTGTCTGTCTGCCTCTAAAGCCTGTGTTCTTTGTACTACCCTGTTCTGCCTCCAAGAGGTATGGTCCCATAATATAGTTTGAAAAATTGCATTTGTAGAGCAGATTAATTTTCATCAATTATCTCATGATTTTTAAGATTTTTTTAAAAGGAAGCCTAGAAAATGAATTATGATTTCAATTTAAGCAAACTTTTTTAAAACATCAGGCCTGTGGTTAGTTAGAATGAGTAGAATAAGAAAAGGGAATTCTTGGTGATAAAGGTTGGGAACTGTGATCTTTTTAATACCCTTATTTTATAGATGGGAAAATCAGGGCCCAAGGAAAGAAACTGAGTTGCCCAAGCACACACCAGAAGTCACTGGCAGAGCCAGGACTAGGACTCAGGGGTCCTCACTCCCAGCCAGCATACTGTTGCCAATTCATTTTCCTTAGCTGACAATTTTCCTAGTCCTATTCCCAACAGACTGCTCAGAACTGAAGGCAGGAGTAGGTAGAAAATGTTTTTTAGGTTTGGCTCCAATTGTTTGGCAGATGGCAGGCTGACTTAATTAGCTAGGACATGCAGTTCCACTTTAACCTACAGCCTCCAGCCTTCCTCCTCCACTTCTTGGAGGTGGGCCAGTCTGGGCCAGGTGCCACCCTCCCACAAACACCCCTACCCATAAGCAAAGCAGTTTGGCTACAAAGAAGAGCAAGGCCACTGGCCCTCGGGAAGCTCTCAGATCAAGATGACTTGTGAGAGCACCACTTCTAGCTTGTCTCTCAGACACCTGACTCAGAACTAAGACTCAACTTAATGTCATATCTGACCTCATGAGATTTCAGGCAGAGTGGGAGAGGAAGCTTACTAGGACCTGTATTTTGGCTAAGTGGAAAGGAGTCAGGCATACAGAGTTTAGTCCAAGAGGTTCAGCTAAGGTAAAAAGAAGCAGAGACAAACAGACAAAGGCCAAGTATAGAAGGTCAGGAAAACACTTAGAATTTTATGCCAAAGTTTGGACTTCTAAGGGTCTCAGCAAGAAGCCACAGGCAGAAAGCAGCACAGCTACAGCAATAATGGAGTTTGATGTGGTGGGGGACTGGATCTATCTTTGACATCTGAAAATACCTTAGCTGGCAACCAAACAGACAGTTCTCTGGCATAAGTTTTTCCCTGAGTCCTCAAGCCCCTGCTTCTTTAAGAAACACATGGACAAACAGAGAAGAGGCCAGGTAAGCCCCAGTGATCCTATTATTACTGTGAGACCAAATGTGACCCTGTATATGTCACAGAACTGTTGGGAGGCCCCAGGAGATAATGCCTTATTTATAGTTGGCTCTGTGGGTTTCTGTAGGGTTCCATTTAGCTGTTCCAGCATTTCATGCAAGATCCACACTCTTTTATTATATCCTTTACAATCTAGAAATAGAGCCATTAGCCCCTGACCCCCTGCATTGTTCTTTACAAAATATTCTTCAATACTCCTATCTGTTTATTCTTCCAGAAAGATTTTAGAATAATTATATTAACTTCTAAGAAAAAGTCCTCTTGGGGTTTTAAGATGCTTTTAAATCTAAATTTTAATTTGCACAGAAAATTGACATCATTATAATAGTTCATCTACCCACTGGAGAAGGGGCAGAGACATGTCCATTTTTTCAAGTTTTCTATTTTCAGGAGATGTATTATGGCCTCAGGTGTCTAGACCTGAGGCAATCCTGAGTTGAGGGAACATCTGCTCTTTCAGGGAAGCTGGATTCTTATTCTCATTCCTAAAGGGGGTGGGACAAGGAAGGACAAGTTCTGTTACAGCCTTGGGCCACCTGTGCTCTTTCCCCAGTGCTCTGGTGCTATTGATTGCTCAAGAGAAGGAAAGGAATATATTTGACCAGCGTGCCATAGAGAATGAGCTACTGGCCAAGTAAGTTAAGGAAGAGGGACCTCCAGGTGTGGCCCCAGGATTGGAGAGGGTCACTCAGAACATAGCATCCACTCCCGCTGCCCATCTTTCCCAGGAACATCCACGTGATCCGGCGAAGATTTGAAGATATCTCTGAAAAGGGGTCTCTGGACCAAGACCGAAGACTGTTTGTGTAAGAAGCATTCCCAAGGACCCAATAGAAGGCTGGTTTATGAAACTCATCCTGCCACCCTCTTCCCCCAAATGATCCTTTTTTCTGGGAGATGTGATGATTGTTTCATTCTCTCCTTATTTCTGAAATATCTCATCCTCCCAGAAAATTCTGGAGAAGGCCAGCCAAGCTGTGCTTCTAAAGAATTTTATTAGAGTTGTTGACGTGCTAGATAAGGGCCACCTTAAAGATAACCTTGGTTTTCGTATGCCCCTAAGCTCCCAAAAGTTTTCTTGCCCCTCTTAGTGGCAGGTCAAGTCAGGCCTGAGCAGTTGAGCTGAGCAGTCAGGGAGGAAGAGAAGCAGCTGGCTCATTCTGTGATTGATCTGGATGCTACTCTCTAAGCTTAGGCCTGGATTTGTGTTGCAAGCCAGGCCCTCCCCTCCCCTCCAGGGGCTACCACCAGGTAGCTTGAAGTGCCACATGTTTGGGTAGCATTGCAGCACACATTTTAGACCTAGAACTTTGTGATTGTTAAAATTAAGACCCTCCATGGAATCTCACAATACCACTTATTATGTTTCAAAATGTGCTTTTATAATAAGAAAACAAAGTAGTTAATTTACTTTCCAAATAAACCAGGTAATATCAAATAGGTCAAAGAAAAGGAAAAGAAATTTAAAAAAGCAGTCTGTGTCTTAACTAGACTCATAATTTTGCATCTCCTTTACATTTCTACCTTCACCTAAGCCATTTTAAAAAATCTTAGCCTGGTTTCAACTACTTTAAGCAGTGGAAATACAAATGTGTTTTGCTAAGCATGGCAATGTGATTCTGTTGCTCAGTAATTTCAAGCCCACATTTTTTTGAATTTACCTAATTTGATTCTGGTTACCTTCTTATTTCCCTTCTGGCCTTCCTGAATGACTCTACATCTGGAATATTCTAAGGTATTCCTTACTGCACACCTCTGTGTTTTTAGTGGAAGTACTGGTAGTGGGGTATCTACTTTCACTGGTTCCAGTGAACCCCTGATCAGGCTCCTCCTGTGGGCTGACTTTCAAAAAAGCCAAATTCATTTTGATGTGCCCTGAAATAGATTAAACCACTGAACATTATAATTTATAATTTAATACAGCAGCTTTCTCCATCCTGTGTTATAGGGAGGGCCAGGAAGTTGCTGTGGTTTACTTCCGGGATGGCTACATGCCGAGTCAGTACAGTCTACAGGTTGGTATTTTCTGTTAGACATTCTTTGCCTCCTGGGACCCACCAGAACTCCACAGAGACCCAACTCAGGCATCACAACAACCTGGGTTTTTCTCTGAGTCCTAGCTCAGTTCTTCCTCAGGGAACTTGCTGCTGGAACCTATTTTCCTATAAGCTTTTTGCTACCTCTCACTCTATGAACACATTGTCTTCAAGAATCTGAATCCTTAGGAATCCACAGTGCTTCAGCCACTCACACTGTTTCCAGAGATACGCTGGTAAATGTTTAACAACCATCTTTCTGAGGGGAAAAGAGCTGTAGCTTATAGCATTTGCTGATTTCCATAGTGTAAATACTCCCACATGGCCAATTTCAAGCTACCCATCTTAATGTTTCTGAACATAGAGTTGTGAAGAGATGGATACAATCAGCCTTGCTAGTTGATGCAAGCCAATTCCAGCTTACTGCTGACCATTTTCTTTCTACCAACTCTTACTTCTTTTTTATCTGAATCAGAAAGTTTTTATCATCTGCTCATTCATGTTAATAAGTCATATCACCTCATCTTGCTATCCTACCATGTAGTTTCAAAATTACTTTTCCTCATCCAATATTTCATTTAATCCTTACAACCACCCTTTAAGACATATAATTATTCCCATTATACAGATGGAAAAACTAAGGTTTGGAGAGATGTGGAGGCTTGTCTAAGGTCCCACAGGAAGTTCCCAGGCTTTCTGACTCTCAGGCTGATGGTATTCCCAGTATGCCCTTTTTCTCCCCTGCTCCTAACATCCACACCATGGAGAAGCTAAGCTCTGTTTTCAGTTGGGAGAAGGTAAAGGAGGAAATAAGTTAGGAAATACCATGGGCAGTGAGCTTGGGGTCATGAACCTGACTCTACCTCTGTGTGACAATGGGCAGGTTCCTGACCCTCTCTGGGTCTGTTTCTGTAAACTGAAGGAGCTCCTTCCAAGTCCATAATTCATCTAGGATTCCTCCTAGCATTGAGCTTTATAGGGGGCAGCTCTACAGAGGTCACAGCTCTATAGAAGGTCCTTTCCTCTAGGGAGGTGCTTAGCAGTGGTGGGAACTGTTGACTAGAGAAGAAGAAACTGTCTATTGGGAAAATGGATCCACATTTCAAGATAGGACAAAGAAAACTTAGAGAGTAGGCTGAGCTAACAAGGCAGGAAAGTGGTATATAAGGAGGTGGACATTTTCAGAGAACTGAGACACTCAGACCAGGTTTAGACATGGAAACAGATCTGCAAGGCTTAGTGACTTGCTAGGTGACCCTGGGAAAGTCCCTGCTCATCTTTGGGTTTTGCTTTCCCTGCTTCTAATATAATGGGGTACTTGTCTGGGTTTATCTCTGATATTCTGGGCACCTGTGACACTGCCTGGAATACCAGACTAGTAGTTAGGTGGCTGGGGTTATTGGTGAGGGTCAGGTAAAGGATCTGCAGGTGGACCAATTGTATAGAAGGACAGCATTGAGTAGGTGGGTTGCTCCTTAGGCCATAGCCTTGATATTGCTGTGGGCAGTTTGCTGTGGTCTGGAGCCAAGAACAGACCGTCTCCCCATTGCCGGAGAATGGGAACCAGAGCTGTGAGACATGATCCTCTGCTGTTTCCCTGCCTCTTACACCTTCAACTCCTGGCACAACAGACCATCCTGTGATCACCTACTTGCAGGCCTTTGCTCTTATTATTATTAGCCTGAGTACCCCTTCTCCACTGAGTCTCACCTGTCAGACTCTACCTGTCCTTTAGGACTCCACTCAAATTTCACCTCATTCAGCAACAATAACAAATATTTATTGAGTGCTTACAAAGTGCCAGCAACTGTGTTAGACACTGAGGATGCAACAGAAAACAAAGCAAACAAGAAGAGTCCTATCCTTATGGAGCCCACAGTCTGGTCATGGATATGGGAATCCGAAAGTAAACAAAAGTAGGAAAGTGTTTTTGTGTGTGTGTGTTTTGTTTTGTTTTGTTTTTAGTTTTGGGTAGTTGCTTTGAATGAAACAACAGGGTAAAAAGAGAATAATGGGAAACCCATGTTTAATAGGGTGGTCAAGGAAGGCTTCTCTGAAAAGGTGACTTTGAGCTAAAACTTAAGGATCAGAAGGATCCAACTATCCATGGAAAAAGCCAAAAGGAAGGGAATTTCAGGCTGGGGGAAAAGCAATAAAGGTACTGAGGTGGGAATGAGGTTTGTGATTTGAGGAATGATGGGTGTGTGGCTAGAATGTGGGAGTGGTGGGGGAGGGAGAGGGGGTGGCATGGTACAAGGTTGAAAAAGTGGACAAGAGCCAGATCCTGCAGGACCTTGTAGGCTGTGGTAAGGAGTTTGGATTTTATTTGGAATACAGTAGGAAGTGGAGCTCATAAACAAACCTACTCATCAGTTTTTCTACACCCTTATACCTTTTGTCATTTTCCCTTTTAGTTATAGTTATGTATCATTGTGCTAGACTGTGAGCCCCCCAAAGGCAAGAATCCCAGAGACTGGGAGAGGTCACATCTGCCCCACAAGGATGTTGCAATGATCCTGGGTGATAATGAATGTGAAGATACAAAGCATGATTCCTGGCATCTGATGGATGTTTGGTAAAGGTCAACTGAAGTGAAATAAAGTAGAATTTCTTTTGTCTTCTTCCCTCCACAGAACTGGGAAGCACGCCTGCTACTGGAGAGGTCACGTGCTGTCAAGTGCCCAGACATTGCCACTCAGCTGGCTGGGACTAAGAAGGTGCAGCAGGAGCTAAGCAGGGTAGACATGCTGGAGGTGTTGCTCCCTGGCCAGCCTGAGGCCGTGGCCCGCCTCCGTGCCACCTTTGCTGGCCTCTACTCATTGGACATGGTATGTGGGCAGTCCATTTCTCCTACCACAGGCCTCCTAGGTGGCAGAGACCTGGAGCCCAATGTGTTGGGGAGGCTGTGGCTGGCATTGTGACTTGTGTTGGTTTTGCTCTGGAGAACCCCTACAGCCCTGGGGAAAGGGGCAGCCTCATGAGGGGAGGACAAAGGCTGGCATTCATTGTAAGCTTCCTCAGCAAAGACAGAGATGAAGATGGCAACCAGGGGAAGGGACTAAGGCAGACAGCAAGAACTGAAGAATGTCTGTACCCACTTTACAGGCTGCCTGCTGCAGAGCCCTGAGCTGTTGCCAGAGAAAGACCTGTTCTCATTGCATTTGCTGTTGCAGGGGGTTTGTTGGGGGTCACATCCAGATAGTAGCATCCAGCCTAAAGGAACTTGTAGCTGTTCCCCCTCCTGCTCTTCCTCTGATGCTGCTCTGCACAACCAGTAGGAACTCAATCCTTGCCTCTTTAGCCTTGAAACTGCTGGTAACTGCTTTCTGCCTCCTGCCAGGGTGAAGAAGGGGACCAGGCCATCACTGAGGCCCTTGTTGCCCCTAGCCGGTTTGTGCTAAAGCCCCAGAGAGAGGGTGGAGGTAGGTGGATCTCCCTCTGCAGGGCTGCTCAAGGAGAGGGGCTAATAATAGGCTTACCACCATTTGCTATGGGTACAGTCGCAGGCATAGGGGTACTAGAGGAACTGGTACAGGTCCCACCTTGGACAATATCCCCCGAGACCCTGTGACCAAGTGCTGTGGAGCACAGAGGAATCTGATTAACCATCATTGAAGGATTCGGACAAGTTTAGTCTGAGGTGCCTGTGGGTAAATTGTGGGGAAGCATATTAGGAGGTTGGAGAGAATATATATCTGTCTTCCTGCCTACTTTGAAACTCCTTGAGGTCAGGAATTATGTCTGCCTCACAGACCCAGAGGAGATGATTTTTTAACTTGGACTTAAGTGGTGTGTAGGAATTTCCCAGGTGGAAAAGGGGAAGAACATTCCATACAGAAGGAACAACCTCAAGCAAAAGCACTGGGCTATGAAACCATGGTATGTTTGGAGATTAATGAGAAACTGGTGAGGCTAGAGTGGGAGATGGGAGGAGGCAGGGATTTGGGCTGGAAAAGATGGTTTGGAACTTGATTATAAAGGGCATTGAATATACGTTAAAAAATTGAATTTTATCCTAAGGTAGTGGTAAGCCATTAGAGAGTTTTAAGTAGGGAAGGGACACGTGATTGATCCAGAATTCAAGTTGTTAGCAGTGGTAGGAACTTGCAAAACTTACAATGTGTCAGCCATTGTAGAAGATATCCTGGAATGAGGGGAGACATTGGTGGCAGAGAGACCATGGAGGAGGCTGGCACAGTTGCCCAGAACAGCGATGTAGAGGCCTGGCTAGGGCTATAAATGTGGAGCACATACTGGAGAGACATGTCCGAGTTAGTGCCAGAGGTAAGGGAGGAGGAATTAAATATGACTCAAGGATGCCTTTTGCCTGATATGGAGTAGGAAAGTCCAGGAGGGGCAGGTTCAGGCAGAAGTAATGAGTTTTGTTTGGACATACTGAGTTTGGTGGGGGCCCATGGGATATTCATGTGATGTCTAGAGCAGGGAGCTTAAGTTAAAGATTTGGGAGCCAATAATTTATAGGGTATAGATGGAGCCTTGAGAATGGAAGAGATCTCCCTGAAAAAAGGTACATGGAGGAGAGAGCAAGGGTGGAGGACCAATTCCTAGGGAACCCCAACATTTAAGAGGAGAAGGAGCCAGTCCTAGAGGCTGAGTAGGAATAGCTATAGACAAATAGGAGGAGAATCAGGGCAGGACAGTGTGGTGGAAGGTGTGTTCACTTGCATGAATAAGGGCTGTCCTGTCAAGGTGACCTTCCCTCCTGGGGAGTCAGATGTGCCCTGGCTTCGCTGAGCTGGTTTCAGGAACTGAGGCTGCTGACTTGCCCACATGGCCCCAGAAGTGAGGTAAGCAGAGGGTCCAGGGTGACTGGCCAGTTTAATTGCAGGTAACAACCTGTATGGGGAGAAAATGGTGCAGGCCCTGGAGCAGCTGAAGGACAGTGAGGAGAGAGCCTCCTACATCCTCATGGAGAAGATCGAACCTGAGCCTTTTGGAAATTGCCTGCTACGGCCTGGCAGCCCTGCCCGAGTGGTCCAGTGCATCTCAGAGCTGGGCATCTTTGGTGTCTATGTCAGGTGAGCCAGTCAGGAGGAGCTCCTTCCACTACCTCCCTGTAAGAGTGCCAGCCAAGCGAGCCTAGAGGGAACACTGGACAGAATCTGGAATGCTAGACTACAGTCTCAGCTCTACCAATCCCTAGGTTTGTTACCTGTTTTCTTACTATTAAATGAGGTCAAGGACCTAAGACCTGCCCACCTTACAGCGCTATCAAATGAAGCCCAGATGAGCAGTACTTTGGAGCTATAAAGGAAATTCCAGGTAGTCCCAAGAGGATTGAGAAAATAAGGCCTGACAATCCAGGACTAGAAAGAGAGTCCAGGGAGGAAGAGAGACTCTAAAATCCTAGCAGTTTCTTGGGTGTAGTCAGTTACCCATGTACTTCTCATCTGGGCTCAGGGAAGGTCCTGGGTTTGGGCTGAGTCCAGGTGATGTTGTGTGTCTCCTGTCCCCATGTCTATAGGCAGGGAAAGACACTTGTGATGAACAAGCACGTGGGACATCTACTTCGAACCAAAGCCATCGAGCATGCAGATGGTGGTGTGGCAGCAGGAGTGGCAGTCCTGGACAACCCATACCCTATGTGAGGGCACAACCAGGCCAGCTCGGACTTTGCTCAAGAGACCTCCTATTCCCTGTACTTGTCATTCCTCTCCTATCCCTCTCGAGGGGCTGCCCTCATGGAAGGGTAAATGCTGGTACCTTCCTCCAGATTTCCATCTGAGGACCAGAAAAGCTCTATTTCCCTTAGATGAGATCTAGAAGCCCCCAGATCCTTGGGATGTGAGTACAGCTGAAGGGATGTTGCTCTGAGGTAAAGGTCCATAAACCCTGCCCTACTCTTGTCAGCCTCTCATCAGCCTTTTCAGCGAGGTCCAGTGCCTGACTTGGGATAGGACCAAGTGGTAGGAGGAGAGGGAGTGGAGGGGCATAGCCTTTCCCCAATTCTGCCTTAAATAAAACTGCATTGCTGATTCAGTGGTACCTTGCTTTGTGCATACAGGGGAGGGGGGAGCTATAATCTAGGTCAGCCCACTTAAGGTAGACTGGAGCAGGGGAGATGACTGGGCTACAATAAGGGTCTCCCTAGACCCAGACTCTACAGGTGGGACCCTGCAGTTCCAATCCTTAGTCACTCATTAATGCACCCACAGGATCATGAGGAAGAGAGAGGGTCCCTGGCAGGAGCCCAGGAGGGAAGACAACCATGATGGGACATCACAGTTGTGAACTGGCTTTAATCACTTTCCCACTTAGCTCAGGGACTTGTGAAAGGGCCTTTGAGTGAAGCCCTGCCTAGCTCTGCCCAAACCAAAAGTCCTGGAAGAAAGATATTGGGGTAGTCTAGGGAATACTACTCCCCTTCCCATCTGCCATACAAATGAGAGCAGCTAATGAGTATACAGCCTTACTACACAGATACCTAGGAAAACAATTCACCACCTTCTTGAGGTCACAGACTTTATTCCTACAACCACAGGGCTTGAGCATGACTGAGGCAAGAAAAGGGTTTCATCTGAGAGTGTCTCTCATGGGCAGGACTCTGTTCAGGGGAGGGTAGGAACAGAGGACAAGGAAGACAAGCTCCTCTGGCTCTAGGAAAAAACATATCTACTCCTTCAAAGAAGCAGATGATCTGAAAACCCCCTGGAGACTGAACCTGTCCACACAGCTCCTGGCAGACAGTACTGCCATCTGGCACAAAAGGGAATTCAGACCCAGAACAGAAGCAGCAAAATATTTTAAAAGTAATAATCAATTGTTCCTGGACTCACAAACCGTTGTTTCTAAGGGCAAGTGCATGCCCAGTGTAAGTGGTGCTTCCTGAGAGAGCTGAGATACGATTACACAGCTATTTCCCTGCTTCAGTCTAGGCCTTCACATACCCTCTGAACACTTAACTTGGGTTGGAGAGGTAGCCTTTATATCCTTGTTCTGGGCTGTAAGAACTCTGCAGTCTGGGGGCACAGCAGTCTGAGGCTGACCTGGGCCCTATCCCTTCTGACTGGCAGTAGAAGAAAGTTGTCTCCACCTAGGGACAAAGCTCGTTTCCAGTCCCAGACAGCTGGTCAAGGGTGGTGTAGTGTGGGTCAGCCCTGGCCCTCAGGACTTCTGGGGCAGGGGAGAGAGGATGGGCAAAACTTTGGAGAGCCAAGCAGGGGGAATCCTGGATAAAGGACAGGATCTTGTTCACTGTGTGGTCAGGCAGCGGTGGCTGAAGAGGTGATTGATGACAGATGGGTCAGCCACAGTAGATGTGTCCCCCAGGTCATGGTCATTCTGAGCAATCTTCCGAAGCACTCGCCTCATGATTTTTCCTGGGGAACCACAGGCCTCTGGTTACTTGGTAACAGCACTGACCCACACCAGCCCTGCCAAAGGCTTTCATCCACACACACTCTGCCACCACTGGGCCTTGGCCCATCCCAATCTCTGGAGGCCTCTGAACATACCTGAGCGGGTTTTAGGCAAGCCAGGTGCATTCTGGATGTAGTCCGGTGTGGCAATGGGGCCAATCTTTTCTCTAACTGTAACCAACGAATCATCAAACATTTCTTCAGCACCCTTAGCCAGACTTCCAACAACCAAGATAAACATGGTTTTGTTCCCCACCTGTTTCCTCTTCAAGGCCCTGCCCACAGAGCCATTCTCAGGTTCACTCCCCTTCTCTTTTTCTCTCTCTCTCCTTCCACCCCCCTTCAACACAATGTCTCTTCACTCTCTCATTTTATCTTAACCCACCTTCATGGAACTCAGGCTTTAGAACCAGCCTGCTAGTTTAAATCCCAACTTTCTAGCAGTATGGCCTTGGGCAAGTGATTTAACTCCTCTGAGTCTTAGTTTCTTCATCTTTAGAATGAGGGTAAAAATAGAATCTGTTTCACAGGAATGATTGTAGGGATTAAATGGAATAACGCATCTAAAGCACTTAGCCTGATGGCGGCACAAAGTCTCCACTAGAATAATAATGATAACCAACATTTATAGAATACTAAGTTGGAAGAGGGCAATCTGCCCATGGGGTGCCCTGGGATCTGTTTGTGGTTTGGGGAGCAGCTTGCTCCAGCCCCTTCCCAAAAACTTGCAGTGGTAACTGGGCCTCCAAGACAGACTCTGTAATCCCTGCCCAGGGAGGCTCCTCACTCTGCTTCTTGAGCTCCTCCGTGAGGGTGGGGCTGAAGGTGCAGCCATCACACAGGGTGACAAAGCAGTATAGGCATTCACCCTTCACAGGATGAGGGTGGCCCACCACAGCTGCCTCCGCAACAGCCTCATGTTCCACAAGTGCTGACTCCACCTCTGCTGTACTCAGCAGGTGCCCTTGACAAGGGAAAGGAAGTGCCATGAGAGAGATCCCAGAGTCTCCCCCAGCCCTTGCTCCATAGGTTCCCATGGGGCAGTCCTGGTCTGATCAAATGGAGAAGGCCCATCATTCATTCCTCACATATCATGCTTCCAGTTACCCCACCATTCCAGTTCCCCTCTAGGCACATTCCAATGTTCATCACTCTTCCTCTAAAACCTTGGCCCAAAATTGAATGCTGCATTTCATACATGGTCTGGCCAAAGGACACTCCTGGCTCTCTCAGAAGGCTTTGGCTGGGAGATCCCAGGGGAACAGAGCTAATGAGATGGGAAGGTGATCCCTGGCCCTCACCAGACACATTGAGCATGTCATCAATCCTGCCAGTGATCCAGTAATAGCCATCCTGGTCCCGCCGGCACCCTGGGAAGAAATGCACAACATAATAAACACCCCACAGTAGGATACCTGATCCATATTTCCAAACTGCCACACCCACTGCAATAGCCTTCTAACAAGTCTTCATGCTTCCATTTTTGCCCACTGTGGTAGCCAGCCTCCAAGATGGCCCCATTGATCTCCACCTCTTGGCATTCATAGCCCTGCACATTCTCCTTTCTCATTGTACTAGGGTTTGTCTACGTGATCAATAGAATTTGGCAGAAGTGATGGGATGTCACTTCTGAGATTAGGTTATAGAAGACACTGTAGCTTCTGTCTTGGTTGCATTCTCTCAGATCATTTGCTTGGGTAAGCCAGCTGCCATGTCATGAGAGGTCCCTGTGGTGCAGAACTGAGGATTCCTGCCAACAGCCGCAAGAGTGAGCATGGAAATAGGTCCTCCAGGATCAGTTACACCTTCAGGGGACTGCAGCCCCCACCAACAGCTTGACTGCAACCCTAAATGAGAACCACCCAGCAAAGCTGCTCACAGATTCCTAATCCTCAGAAACTGTGTGAAATAATATTTGTTGTTTTAAGCTGCCAACTTTTGGGGCAATTTGTTCTATGGTAATAGATAACTAATACACCCACCTAAAGAGTATTCTCCATAAATCAGGTAAAGTTATTTTCTAAACAGTAAATCAGTTCTTACCACACCACTCCCCTGCTTAAAACTTCTAAAGGTCTCCCACCGTACTTTGAATAAAATCCAAACTCCTGACCATGGCCCATGGTATATTACCTACCTCTCCAATTTCATATAATATTCTTCCCTTTGCTTGCTACACTCCAGCCACACAGGCTCACTCCATTTCTCAGACATTTCAAGTTTGTGTTCCTCTGCACAGAACACTTTCTCTAAATTTCCCCATGCCTGGTTCCTTTTCATCCTTCAGGTCTCTGCTCAAATGTCACTTCAGAGAAGCCTTCTCTGACCATCCCATGAACAGCAGCCATCCCTGTGGGCACTCTTTATCACATTACCCTGTTTATTTTTCTTCATAACGCTTATCTCTGTCAAAGCTAGGCTTTTACTTGTTTGCTGGGTTTATTTTCTATCTCTCCTTACTAAACTGTAAGCCCCATGAGAACAGAGATTTTCACTACATTATTCATGGTAATATCTCCTGTGCTTAGATCAGTGCCTGGGCACAGTAGGTACTCAAATATTATGGATGAATGGATTGGAAGATGGACAGACACACAGGCTGCAAACATGGGGACACACATGACATAATAATACACACTGCCACATGCCCCATCTCTTTCAACACAAGAGCAAGAAAGAGGGAGAACCTCTTTCCTCATACATCAAATCTCAGCACCATGCTGAGACCCTTCCTGCAATACTCATTCCTGCTTTTATAGTCATCTCTGTAGCTCTGCCTGGATACCAGACACTGATATGTAGGACACATTCTTCTCTGTTCTCCTTCACCCCTAACCAACTCTTCCTGAAAATGGAAGAGAAAGATACATGTCTTAGTAGGAGGTACAGGAAGAGATAGCCAAGGCTCACCATCTCCTGTAACATAGTACCCAGGGAACTTCTTAAAGTAGGTGGTCTCAAAGCGCTCGTGGTTCC
This sequence comes from Daubentonia madagascariensis, assembly GCA_023783475.1. Classification (NCBI taxonomy): domain Eukaryota; kingdom Metazoa; phylum Chordata; class Mammalia; order Primates; family Daubentoniidae; genus Daubentonia; species Daubentonia madagascariensis. The sequence continues at coordinate 18,754,667 of JAKFHU010002136.1, read as the reverse complement.
CATAGACTGTGCGCATGATCCCTGGCCAGGGCTGCTTGAACACCTGGGAAGTGAGGAAGGCATAGTGATTACATCAGCTATGCTGTCTCACTGGAAGACAATCACAGCTTTGCTAAACCTGAGGGCAAGTATCCTGAATGCCATTCCTGAGATGTAGGACAAAGTACAGACTTTAGAAATCGATGATCCTGGCTTGGAATCCCAACTCTACCACTTACTAGCTAGGTGACCTCAGGGAAGTTAACTCATCTCTCTGAGCTTCAGGATCCTCATCTGTAAATCAGAGAAAATAATTTCTATCTTCCAAAGTTATTGTGGGGGTTAAATTAACAGTATATGGAAATTGCCTAGCACAGTGTTCTATTAGTGATAAGCATTTAGTAAATTTGAATCTTCTTTTGGCTAATACCTCAGGAAAGCAGGTCCAGTTTGATGCAAATGAAAACAGTCATATAAAATAGTGGAACCCACACACAATAATTACTGCTCAATCAGTAACATCCTCAGACAGCAGATGGGATGGATGGGATTCTAGGCTAAGAGTTAGAAGGCCTGGATTTAAGTCCTGCACCTGTTACTAACTTGCTCTTGGGAAAGTGAAATGGGGTGGGGTCGGCGGTGGCTGGTGAGGTTCCCACAAGTACTAATACAACAATTACAACAGCCAAAGTTTATCAATTACCAACTATTAGATTCTGTGCGAACTCCTTCACATGGATTATCTAATTTAATCAAGCAACCATAGGAGACAAAGGTATTATTATAACCCTGTTTTACAAATGAGAAAATTTAGGTTCAGAGTGGTTAGGTAACTTATCTGAGGTCACAGAAGCAGAGCCAGGATTTGAACCCAGGCAGGCTGACTCCAGGGCCTATGTGATTTTCCACTATGTTACGAAGCCTCCTTTTTCTAGAATGTTTGTCAAAGGAAGAATTGGTATTCAGTCTTCCAGTCCCCAAAAGTTACCATCAAGAATCGGAGCAGATTCTAAAAAGGCCCTTAAAAGCCTCATGGGCCAAAAGGCAGAGATTCAGGCCAAGTATCCAGAGTATCCAGAGGATTCCCCCCAGGGTCTCTCAACAGAAAACAAACCCCCAACCATGAAGCTTCAGTCCTAAGCAACTACTAGAAGAGATTAGGTTATAAACGTGGAAGTCAAGTACCCTTGGTGGATCCCTTCCCCTTCTTAAAGACTGCCAAGGGTCAGGGCCTCACCAGATAACCTTCAGCTTCACCTTCCAGCTCTTCCCCAGACTCATTCAGGATTGCAGGAGCTACACCAAAGAACGGGAAGGTCTAGAAACAAACAGGAGACAAACCCAAGAGGAGGAATGAAGCAACTCTGACTCAACTCCCAAGGAGCCCCAGAACCCCAAATTCCTCACATATATCAGTCTAGTCCCCTATGGTCTAGCGAGGCCAAATGCCCCAAGATGCTACTCCTGCTTATCCCAGGACCAGCCAGGGGAGCCTCACTCACAGCAGAACCAGGCTTCATGGGTGTGGCACCAGGGAGGGGAGTCAGCATGTGGCCACCCTGTGGAAGTCAGAGATCAGAGGTTTGAGTCAGTCTTCCCACATTGTCCCTGAGCCCCAGCCTTCTGAACCCCTCACTCACTGTCTCTGTTTGCCAGAAGGTGTCCACGATGGGGCAGCGCTGGGCACCTACCACCCGGTGGTACCACAGCCAGGCCTCTGGGTTGATGGGTTCACCCACTGTGCCTAGTACCTGCAAGGATGCCCGGCTATGCCTTGGGCAGGGGAATGGGAGACAGGAAGGCTCTGAGCACCACTGGGAGCTGGGATATACAAGCCCAGGCTCTTCTCTTGCCCCCTCCCCTATTCAAGGTCAGGGAGTTGGGACAATGGAAAGGAAGTAAGAAACTGTGTACAAAGGCCAGCACCCAGCTCTGATGGATACTCATGGGGCAACAACTGGGGAGGGGTCTCACTTGGTGACAGGCTCATCTCCATACTTCATGAGCAGACGGATGGCCGTGGGTGCTGTGTAGAACTTGGTCACCTTGTATTTGTCCACAATGCTCCACAGGCGGCTCACGTCCGGGTAGGTAGGTATCCCCTCAAACTGATCCCAGTGAAGGTTGGTCATTCCCGGTCCTTCCCAATAGTCCCTCTATTCCCCTACCATTCCCTCAAGGTCAGTATTTTGCCCTTTCTGACCAACTGTGTCTTCACTCCCTGACCAGATAAGCCAAGAGACCTTCCTTGTCAAGATACACAACCCCCTCGGGACTTCTCTTTCTCTGGGAAACAGATCATTGTGTAAATCACCCTGCCTCTAGACCAAGTAGCCTTGGGAGGTAGTCACCCAGGATAGTCTTGTCCATCCCCCAGCTTGGCCAGGTGGCCATGGACCCCAGCTCCCTTCTCACCAAAACACTGGTGGCACCATTGGCCAGTGGCCCATAGGTGACGTAGGAATGGCCAGTGATCCAGCCAATGTCTGCTGTGCACCAGAACACATCCTCCGTGTGGAAGTCAAACACATACTTGAAGGTCGTGGCCACATAGAGCATGTAGCCCCCAGCTGTGTGAACCACACCCTATGGGAAGAGAAGAATGGGGCCTCAGGTTGAGGCCTTCTGCCCACCCCTACTGACCACCAAACAGAGGCCAGGCAGAGCTGGAGGAAGATCCTCCTCAGGGATTCTGGCTCTGCCAGCACCACCTTTACAGCATCCACCTCTCTTCCGTCTCCTTTTCTCCATGCTCCCATCTCATCTTCTTTATCATACTCCTGATGTCACACATGTATATCAGTCTATGATTCATACCTGCAACCTCAGATGGCATTTTTCAGAGCCACCCACATCACTCTCACACACATGAACACTCTTAGCACACTCACATCTAATAGTCTTTCTGTTGTGTATTTGTGCCCACACATTCAATTATACAACAGCAGAGGGAGTGAGGGGAAAAAAGATAATCCCCTTTGCTTACTCCATCCCTACCCCATCCCTAAGAAGGAGAGCCCAAAACTATGTTTCTAAAGGCCCACTGAGGGATATTCCAAAGTATATGAAGAGAAGAACTTAGGGATGGGGTGGACAGAAGGGAGAGTGACATAGCTTTCAAGTCAATGGAAGAGTCAGAGTTTTCTTAAGTGTTTTCAGCTCCTATACCATGACCTGAAAGAGGATTAGATGTTAATAGTGTACTATGTGGAAGAAATTGAACTGTAAGACTTCAGAAGCCCAACTTGGTCTTAGAAGCCCAAGAGAGATCCCTGTTGCCCACCCTTGATCTTAAGGTGACAGGACAGCTCTCCTTCAACCATGCCACATGGGAATGGGGAAGGAACATCTATGTCAGCCACATGGACTGATCCTTTCCCCCTTTCATGTCTAAACCTGATCCACAGCTGAAGGTTCCTAACAGAGCTCTGCCCCTGTCTTTACACCACTGGTATCAATGGGGTTTCCCAGAGAGATTGGGCACCATGAAAGCCCTCACCCAAACTGTCTTACTCTGGGCCTCACCACCTAGTGATTGAGGATTTATGTCTTAATTTGATTTAGAAAAGGTAATGCTACATTTCTGAAACTCTGGGTTGTAGAAAAAAAATTCATAGGATTATGTGCTTCATCAGAAACTTACTTCTCACCCTTATACAATACACACACACACACACACACACACACACACTTGCCTTGGGTTTGCCTGTGGAGCCACTGGTGTACAGGATGAAGAGTGGGTCCTCGGCATCACACCACTCAGGCTCACACTCATCCCCTGCCTCTTGCATGAGTTCATGCCACCACAAGTCAACCCCTTGGTTCCATGGGATCTGCAGGGAGAGGAAGACAGGAATGAAAAGGGAAGAACTGTGAACAGCTCAAGATGGGGGCAGGAGACACCCCTACCTGGCATCTGGAGGGACTGGGGTGAGACAGGCAGGTGGGAGTACAGGGAGGGAGGGAGGGTTCTGGGAGGGGAAAATGGGACAGAAAGAACAGGAGGAGAACCTAGGCTTCCTGGGTACTCCCATCATCCTTTCCCATCTCTACCTCAGAACTCCCCTCACCTGGCTTCAGGCTGAGGAGGGCCCTTTGGTTGGTCCCTTCCCATCCTTCAATTCTCAGCTGAAATGTTACTTTCTTGGAAAGGCTTTACCTGAACATATCTGATAGATTCCTACCCCCAACTCTGCTATTAATATTATTATTGATCATAGCACCATGTTTTTTTCCCCATACAGCACGTATTTCCAGTTATTTTATTTAGTTGTTTACTTGATAATTGTCTCCCCAGCTAGGTAGTGACCTCTATGAAGGCAGTGGCATGTCTGTTGTTCCCCCACCCCCTCCACCCTATCTCCAACATCTAGCAAAGTGCCTGGCACTCAGTAAATTTTTTTCGATGAATGACAATGCACACACAGGTCTGCATACACACATATGTACTATGGGACTAGTGGCTCATCAGCAGGGATGCATAAACCACACAATTCAGAAATGCAAAATTAGTTAGAGCCTGCAGGTGAGGCGGGCACCTGACCCTGTTAGTTAGAAGTGAAAGAAGTCAACAGATCTTGGTCCAAGCACTTTTTCCTGAATGTCCAGACCTGATCCACAGCTGGAGGTTCCTATCCGGGCTCTGCCCCTGTCTTTACACCACTAGTATCAGTGGGGTTTCTCAGAGAGACTTTTGCTTAAGGGTGCAGGTTCTATTCAGCAGGAAGCCTTGCTTCAAGTTGGTGAAGGACCAAGATGGACTTCTCCCAGTAGAGGGATGTCCCCCTATATCTGAGTGCCTTTAATAATTTCTTCTGGATCTGTCATCCTAAAATTCCTCTAAACTCTCCTTTGAAACTATTTTCCTTTCCTAGCTATATCACCTCTTTGAACACCAGTTTTTTGAGTCTACTCTCTGCTAGGTGAAGTTAGATTCCCTGAATTCATCCAAAAATTACACTGGATTTCAATCCCAGTTCTGCCATTTCCTAGCTATATGACCTTGGGCAAGTCACTTTACCACAAGTCCCTCCTCTACCTCTTGCCCTAATGGTCTCACAAGATTTTGTAAACATCAAAAGAGAAAAGTATTATCTAGTAAACATCAAGCCTTAGATTGCCCGAGGGGATGGAGGTTGGGGTAGGGTGGGGAAGATTGATGAATGTCAGAAGGGACAGAGGTTAGTTCAGCGACCACTGGGAGATGAATTTAAGAGCATGAAGATGGGAATTGTTTGGGGTTTGTTTTAGCTGTCACAAAGCCCTTTCATATTCATTAGATTCCTGTATGTTCCATGGCCCAGGCTGGCAGGTAAACAAGGCAAGTAAGAGAAATACCCTTAACCCATAACAAGGGTATATGCTAATTTATTGTGTGCATATTTGGTTTAAAAACACTGAAATGTTAAACACATACCTTAACAAATTAGAAAGTGACTCTAACCACTCCCCTCTTTCTGATTTGAAGTTTCTGGCATATGAGCATCATAAGAATGACAAGCCTAGTCCAAGTGAGGGTACCATTAAAAATAAAAGGAAGAAAAAAAGGAGAGAGGGAAACTGCCTACATCTAGAAAACATAAGAACACACCCTATTTTTTAGTGGAAGATCCATATATGAGTCTACACATACATTGTCACATGGATACTTTTTTCCCTGCCAAATGATCACTTCAGATGACGGATGAAAGTATTGAAGGAGAAGTGTCAATATTTCTTTGGACAAACGGTGTTGGTCTACAGTACTGTGAACTATCATAGAACAGGCACGAAGTACATGTGAGGGCAAGGCATAGTTAAACTGTGGCAGTCTTATAATCGTATGAAATTGATTCCTCTGTGGGTATGTCTGTGTAGAGCAGAGTGGAGGGGGCAGGGCACTCCAGGTATGGAGCTGATAACTAGCACCAGGAAGCAAAGGGAGCCAAATTAGTGAAGCAAACATTGGGATTAGGTGTGTGCCTATGAGGCCCAAGGCTTTGAACCAGGAAAAGGTTTGAATTTTCTAAAATAAGAATCGAGGAGTTGGCCTTTGCCCTTGGACGAGGATAGCCTCAGGGAAGGCAGCTGCCAGGTATGGGAGAGGAATATGAGGTGATGTGGTTGAGGAGGGCACCTGCAAACTGTGCCAGACTCTCCCTTGAAGATTTCTTAAGAATGGAGGGGTTTGGAGCTCTGCTAAGATTTCTGCAGCTTTGGCTGCAATTCTCAGACCACAGACCTTTTTAAGCCTATTCTTATGCTCTTTGGTTTAACTGGTTGTTTTCACCTCCAAGAAACAAAATCCAAGATCCTATCACCTGAAGGTCTCTGGTATTAAGAATTACTAGAGTTTTTTATTTCTTTTCTGGTCCCCTGTTTAGAAATGCCAGTCTGTCTGCTGTATTAAGGGGAAGCAAAAATAGCTAACATTTATTGAATAGTTACTATGTGCCAAACACCTTACATATATTGACAAAACCCTATAGGATTGGTACAATTATTATCCTTATTTTACAGATGGGGAAACAGAAGTAAGAGAGTTTAAGTAACTTGCCCAAGCTTACAGAGCAGCAGGTGGCAGAGCCAGGATGTGAACCCAAGTAGTCTGGCTCCAGAGCCTATCATCTAAAGCACTAAGTTTGTTACCTCTTTCAAAAGAAGGGGCTTAGATCCCTGCCTAAGTTTTAAAAGGAAAACAGTGTCCCTTGTGAATCAGATCTGTCTCCACCATGCTAATGGGAATAGAGAAAAGGGGCTTATATCTACCATTAGCCTAAGAGGTTAATCATAGCAGATTTAGAATAAGATACCCTTGAGGATGGTAAAACCCAGAGAAATAGTATGTTTTGTTTTAGTGAGGGAAGTGTTTCCTTTTAAGTATGTATTATCATTTCTCCATTACTGAAGTCCAGAGAGGAGAGGTGACTTATTCAGGGTCATACAGCTAAAAATTGGTCTCTGGACTCCAGGCCCACTTTCTCCTCTATACTAATCTGCTTTAAGCACCCACTTATGGATCTCCCTTCTTAGAACCACTTACAATGTGACTTTTGTTCAGTTTTGCACTTAATCACATCAGAGAGTTATATGTAGTTTGTAAATCCCAAAGTAATATATAAATGTATTTAGGAATCTTCTTCTCTGTTGTCCTATATAAAACTGAGGTTTTCATTTTAATACATGTCTAACTCCCCAACTTGATGATGAATTCCCAAGGTCAGGGTCTGTACCTCTTCCACCTGCTCCTTATCCTGTCTCTCTTGGCTCTGCACAGTAAATGCTTTCTGACAGGTTACCTGGTCCCCTCTTCCACAAAGGTCCTGAGCAGCAGGAATGAAATAGGTTCTGTTGCTGCCTCTCTGAGATCCATGCTTTATGCCAGTTCACAGAGGTAGCAACAGGTATTTGATTTCACAACTCTTCACAGTAGCTTAGATGGCAAGGGGCCAGGGGCAAGAGGAAGGGGGTTAGGTCTGGCAGTCATCTTAATGGGGCAAAAAGGCAAAGAGCAGATGGACACACCAACAAGCACATAGGGAAGCAGTGCCCAAGGCAGTGCAGAAGTGGATACCTGGGGCCGGACACGCTTGGATTTCTCTTTCAGCTTACCCTGTTAAGAGCCCATGGAAAGGCTAGTGAGCAGGGTCCAAGTATGCAAGGAGTAGGAGGGAAGGGTCAGTGTGCCCCAAACCCCTGGCTGCCTCCTTTCCCTCAGACTCCCCTCTCATTAGTCCTCCCAGCCTCCATTTTCCTGATCCTGATTCTAGCCCCTATACATACAAAACCCCTAATGCTGATTGGGCTCTCCAACTTCCCCAAATTAGACTATAGCCTCTCTAGCCCCTTAAGTCACAGAATCTCAGTAACCATCTGTCCTTTTGGACCCTAGAACTTTCTTCTCTCATGCTCCTCACACTTAGAGGCCACCATTGGGCTTTTCCATCATTCCCACCAAAGGCATGGGATCCAAAGCTATTAAGAGCCATATCTTGAGGGCTAGATCCTAGCCCTTCCACGGTGGGCATCCCCTAGGCCACAAAGATAGCCCAACTCAAGTCACAGCCCAGCAATCAAGATGACTACATATAGTCGCCCAAGTTAGACATGTATAACCCAAGCCCAAGTCCTGAGGGTCCCCTGTGCCCATAAGGATGCCCCAACCAGCACAGGAGTCTCCCCTAAAATCAAAGGCCTCTCTACCCACATTCAAGGTCAAAGTCTTCCAGCTCCCACCCTGCCCTGCCAGAGGAGGCATTCCTAGGATTACTCCGAGATCCTCAGCATTATGATGAGGATGCAAAGGAGGATATCAGGAACTTCCTGGGCAAGAAAAGAGAGGCAATTTGAGCCCAAAGGAAGGCATAGAGCAGTGTTGGACTTACCTGCACATCTGGGCATGGCCTCTTAAATGGGGGAGACTGGCTGGGGGAGTCACCCATGCCCAGCTCTGCCCGCCCCAGGTGCTTGACCACAAGGCAGCATCTCACTGGGAAACCCCTGGAGGAAAGAAAAGCCTAAAGTGTTAGCCTGGCTGGCTCAAAGAGAATTTGGCAAGACCCACTCATATCAATTTAGGCTGGGGGGGACAAAGGGAACCTGGCACTGGGGAAAGGCTCAGTCAACCCAGGGCCGTAGCGAACTGGCCAAGCATACTTACTTCTCCTGACACTTCTCCAGGGCCTCGTCAGCCAGCTCCTTCAGGTTCACAAGCTTTTCCCCCCTGTAGAAGGCATCTTTGGGGAACAACAGACATTCCAGGCCTTAGTAGGCACCACACTCCCCAGTGGGCACAATGTCCACAGAGCCTTTCCTGAGTGGGCCTCTTGATTCTGGCTCTTCCAGCTGATTTGAGCTGACAGAGGGTCAGCTGAAATGGGACCAGGAGAGGAAGGGCAGGCAGTCCCTTCCCTCTATGCTGAGCAGCCCCCAATACCAACAAGCTGATTGAAGAACAAGGCTCAAGGTATGGGGAGTTCCGGAGAAGGGGGTAGGAGAATAAGTCACCTGCAGTGATGAGAAGACTGCAACCAGAATCCAGGATCCTTTCACAAAGAGACTCTGCAGAGAAACCTGCAAACTAGGGAAGGGAAGAAAGACAGAGAGAAGGAAGCCACAGGGATTGAGTAAACAAGGAAAGGAGTTGCTGATGAAACCTTCAGGATCTCCAACCCAGGGTCCTAGAAGAAACTGAATAACTGATATGGACTTATGACGCAAACATTATAAGCTCCTTAGTTTGTTTTTTAAGACCTCCCATCATCCAGGCCCAACCTACTTCTCCAGAATCCCATCCCCCACCCCGCCCCTCCTCACCAGCCCAAACTCCTACCACAATGGAGTGCAAAGCACCAAGGCGGGCACATGCCAGCATGGCCACCACAAGCTCTGGGATCATAGGCATGTAGATAGCCACTCGGTCACCCTTCTGAATGCCTGCAGGTAAGACACAGAACATGGACCATGAACCCTTCCTGCTGCTACTTGCTCCCTCCCATCTAGCTGGCTTTTTTTCTTCTGCTGTTACCAGATTCCTTCCATCCCTTGTCCTTTCCCCGTAAATCCTCAGATATCCCAAGGCCAGGCGCCCCAGTCCCTTTCCCACACTCACCCTGTTTTCGGAGAACATTGCTGAACTGACACACTTGGACCAGAAGCTCATGGTATGTGATCTGGGTGGTTTCCCCTGGTTCATTGCCTTCCCTGAGATACACCAGAAAGAACCAGTGATTAGGGGTACAACTTCTTCCCCAAACAAGAAACAGGAACAGTCATATCCACCCAGTAGCATCAAAACCTGGGACTGTCCTATGAGGGTGAGCCATCTGTCACCACACCTTAAGCTGACTGATCAGATATTTTGGCCTTTGAAGATACTTTATACACATGTTGTGTGTCATTGGAAAATGCACTGTCCATCTCTGATCCCCATTTTTTATGTTGATAAAATGGGATGATGGTCCCTTCTCTTCCATCCTAGGGAATCACAGATATGAGTCTTCCTGATGAGTATCAAGACTGCATTGGTGTTGTTCAGAGTAGAGTCTCCAGATCATTTGCACCAAATCATCTACAAAGGAAGTAACTGAAACCTAGAGCGATATAGTAGCTTGGCCAAGGTCACACAATTAGAAGTGGCACAGCCAAGAATAGATCCTCAGGTCTTCTAATTTCAAGTCAGGACTCTTTGCTTCATAGTGTGAAGGACAAGGACTGGCAGGGAAGCCAGGCCTATTTTTTACTAATGGAGGCAAAGAGTAGTGACTTACTAACAGACTTACTTACAGTCCTTCTTACTAACAGAGGTTACACAGAAGATTATCAGCCTCTTTCTAGCTCCTGGCTCAATGAGTCAGTTACTATCCTCTCCTTGGCTTTAACCCTCCTAGGGATAAGAGAAGCCAAGCACAGAGAGCGTACTAAAGTGGGAAGGAGCAGAGAGAGAGGAAGCTGGCAAATGGCCCTGAATGCCAGAGGCAGAAAAGCCATTTTCTTAACCGGCTCACTGACGAGTGCCAGAGAAACTTCAGAACAGCTCCAGTTACAGCTGAATGCTGACATATACATAACCATGCACACATATCCCCTCATGTGTGCTCACCTGTGTTCACTCATTTTTGTAAAATCACATATACTAATAAACAAACATTCTAGGCATAAAAGCTGCCCATCTACACACATAGGCACAAATAAGCATAAATATATGCACCCAGGACTCAAACATGGGCCCATCTGCAAGTACATGCATCACATATACATACCCACTTATGTGCACAGCTTATCCCTTTAGAAATTCTCTATCAAATCATTCTGTTTTATTTTTTTCATTTAACTTTCCATTATTTGAAAATATCTCATGTATTTTATTTATTAGTATATTATCTATGTCCTTCGGTGGAATATAATTTCCATGATGGCAGAAATCCCATCTGTCTTGTTCACTGCGACATCCCTAGCACCTAGAATACAGCCTGGTACATAGAGAGTGCACGGGAACAGAAAAGCACAACCTGTGCAAATGCAGCTTACTTAAGCCCACTTCCAGCATGCCCCCCCCCAACCAACACACACACACAGACACACACACACACACACAGATACTGCATTCCTCTCCCTGGCTCCGGACTCAAGTTATACATTATATATGAGCACTTTACTCATTCCAGTGTCTTCTTACTCTGACATACACACCAGGCTGGGGGCCCTGGCTGGTTGGAAGAGGGGAGGGGGCAGGGCACTGGCCTACTGCAAGATCCCAAGCCCTCTAGAATGTTAGAACAGTTAAAAGACAAGAAATAGTTCCCTTTCCACTTAGCTTTTCTATAAGAAAATAGCAGTACACATACAATAACACTTAGCCTCAGTTTAGGGGAAACAGTAGGGAGGAACGGGGACTAGAAAACTAGAGAATACATGCTCTGGAAGAAGGAGGCATCCAGTACCTAAATTTAGCCCCTGCCAACTTTTGCCTTCTGTGAGTAAGGGCTCAATATTGCCAATTTTTTTAATTTTTCAAGAGGCCTGGAATCTATTTTCATCAAAATTTCTCGGTTTTAAGTGTTGACAACTACAGCCAGGCATGGTGGCACAGGTCTGTAGTCCTAGCTACTTGGGAGGCTGAGCTAGGAGGATCACTTGAGCCTAGGAGTTCAAATCCAGCCTGGACAATATAATGAGACCCTGTCTCAAAAAATAGTTCCTACATGATCTTGTCCCTCATTAATTCTCTGTCCTAATATACAACTATTCTCTTTCCCCCTCCCTCTGCTTCAGTCACATGGCCTCCCGAGTGTTTGGCAAAAACACCAAGCACACTTAACCTCAGAGACTCTACCCTCTACTTGGAGCATTCTTCTCCCAGATAGCCACATGACTTATTCCCTATCTTTGAATCATTGCTCAAACATTGACTTCTGGCCAGCTGTGGTGGCTCACGCCTATAATCCTAGCACTTTGGGAGGCCAAAGCGGGAGGATTGCTTGAGGCCAGGAGTTCGAGACCAGCCTGAGCAAGGGCGAGACCGAGTCTCTACAAAAAATAAAAAAAATAAGAACATTGACTTCTCAGTGAGGTCATCCTTGACCACCCCATATAAAAAAGTACTCCTTGCCCCCACTCCAGCCCCAGGTTCTCCAAATTAACACCTTCCATAAAGTCTTCCTTAGTTTCCCTCTTTCCCCATTTACCCTAAAACTGAAAGTTCTCCCTTCCTCTCAAGGCCCTTTATCTTACTTTCCTTGTGATCTGTTTTTCTTATGTTACATTTATTTGGTCCTTATCTTTCCCATTACACCCTGAGCTCTTGGAGGGCAGGGATCATGTCTTCTTCCTCTCTGCCTCCTCCAAGCATGGCTAGCACAGTAAGTATTCAAGAGTCATGGTTGAATCATTGAAAGGCTGATAACTGATTAATGACAGGGAAGACTGAGGCTCCCCTCTTTATATGAGAGGGATAGTCACTGGATTAAAGATTTTAATTCCCTAGAACTACAAGTAAGGCACAGGATAGGAGGAAAGAGCTGAGGAAAATACAGGTGGGAAATCTGGGTTCTTTACAGAAGCGTCAGAGGGCAGGCTCTAACCTAGAGAGTTAGGCCTTCCAGAGGAGAAACACCCAGATGAGAAGAGGAGTGAAACCTGTTATGAAAGGAAAACTGAACCAGATGTTTAGCTTGTAGAAGAGAAAATATTGAGGGATGTGAGAGCAGGTTTCAAAAATCTATATCTCTATTGCCTCCACAATAATGCAAGCTGCCTTCATCTCTTGCCTAGGTGACCACAATGGCCCCCTAACTTGTCTCCCACTTCACTCTTGCCCCCTTACAATCCACAAATCATCCAGAATCATCTATTAAAAACACAAACCATCCTGCTTAAAACCCTTTAATAGCTTCCACTGCATACAAAAGAAAATCCAAACTTCTACTATGCCTTGTATCCCCTCCAACTTCATCTTGTGCCATTCTCCCATTCTGCTCACTAGGTTTCAAACACATTGGCCTTCTGACTGCTAGAACATGCCATGTTCTTTAACTATCTTTCCCTAACTCATGTTTCAGATCTCAGCTTAAATGTCACCTGCCTAGCGAGGCTTTCCCTGACCACCCTAAGTAGCATCAGCCCTTCCTGTTATTCTTCATTACAGCACTGTTTATTTTCTTCATAGCATTTTTCTTGAGCTATTCTTCTTTTGTTATTTTTTTTACTTTTTTTTTTTTTTTTGGCTAACTATCTGTCTCCCGTACTAGGCAGAAGGCTGCTTCTGAAGGGAGAGGCCAAGTTGGTCTTGTCCACTGCTGAATCCCCAGTGCCTTACACAGAACCCTGTATATAGTTGGTGCTCAATAAACTTTTGCTGAATGAATGAATGAATCTGAAGGATTATTATGGGAAAGAAGTAGACTAGTGTTATGTAACTATAAATGGAAAAGCCAGGTGAATTGGGACAGCTCAATATAAAGAAAGTCTTTCTAACTGTCAGAGCTGTCCAAAGACAAATGGCTGGGGACCAAGCAAGACCAAGGTTTCCAGTGGTCAGATAGTGTTAATAATGCAGATTCCAAGATCCCACTCCACATAGCTGCAGCACAGGATTGTTCAGGTTGGGCCAGGGTAACCCTGACACCTACTTATACTGAATCATTCTCCAAAAGTGGGGCCTTGGAATTTTCATTTTACAAGCTTCCCATATAATTCATCTTCATTGAAGTTTGAGATGACCTTTAAGGCCTTTCCAACTTCCAGATTCTTTGATTCTATAAAATGAAGAAATAACGTGAAAGAGTTCCATGATCCATAAAGTACTGCACAAATGTGAAGCATTCTAATATATGTATACCCTCAGGTCACTTTCCCTTTCACCAAGGAATCAGAGAGTGGGAGCAATGTACCTTGACCAATTAGCAGCCTAATGTTCCCTCTGGACACTTCTGCCCTTGCTGCAGTGAGGAAGGAGAAGGACTAAAGGAGGATGTAGGAGACACACCCCAAAAACTGAATCACAAATCATTCAGAATGCCAGAGGAGGATGGAGCTTTTGAGATCCACCACCCTTATTTACAGATGGCACAGAAATGGAAAGTGATAGCCTCAAGGTTACTTAGCACATTAGTAGCAACATTATCCTAAAGCAGTGCTATCCAATATGGTAGCCACATAAACTATTGAACACTTGAAACGTGGCTAAAGAACTGGATTTTTTACTTTATTTAATTTTAATTACTTTAAATATCAATAGTTACATATGATTAGTGGTTTCCATATTGACAGCACAGTTCTAGAATCTAAATGTGTCTAGTTCAGGGACTCTCTTTCTAAATGACAGGCCTCCAAAAGGGGGATGTTGCTTCCAAACCCAGAATTAGCATAAGGAAGAAAACTAAAATGCAGGGCCCTGAGTACTAGGGGGTTGAAGACTACCAAGGATGGATTTTTTAGTGTAGTTATCAGAAATCTATCATTTGGTTTGGTTTTCCCTTACTTCCCTAGAAAAAGTTCCTTTTGAAACACCATAGATTTCTGGTTTCAAGTAATATCTAGCTTGCAGACCCTAATGTAGCCTCAGCCAGCTCATGATTAAAAAACAGGAATCAGGCCAGGCACGGTGCCTCATGCCTGTAATCCTAGCACTCTGGGAAGCCGAGGTGGGAGGATTACTTGAGCTCAGGAGTTCGAGACCAGCCTGAGCAAGAGTGAGACACCATCTCTACTAAAAATAGAAAAAATTAGCTGGGCGTAGTGGCACATGCCTGTAGTCCCAGCTACTTGGGAGGCTGAGGCAGGAGGATTGGCTTGAGCCCAGGAGTTTGAGGTTGCTGTAAGCTAGGCTGATGCCACGGCACTCTAGCCTGGGCAATAGAGTGAGACTGTCTCCAAAAAAAAAAAAAAAGGGAATCACCAGATAACCTATCACTCAAATCTATCCTTTTTACTTTTTATTATTATGGGTATATAATAGTTGTACATATTTATAAGGTATATATGATGCTCCAATACAGGCATACAATGTGAATTAATCAGATCAGGGCAATTGGGGCATCTACCAGCCCAGGCACCCATCATCTCCTCATGCTAGGAACACTCCAATTCCACTCTTTTAGTTATTTTAAAGTATACCCTGACTTATTGTTGATTATAGCCATTTTGTTGTGCTATCAAATATTGTTCATTCTATCTAACTATATTTTGCACCCATTAACCATCTCCACCTTATCCCCCCTCCCTGCTACTTTTCCCAGCCCCTGGTAACTATCATTCGACTCTCTGTCTCCATGAGACCAATTGTTTTTGATATTTAGCTCCCACATATGAGTGAGAACATGCAAGATTTGTCTTTCTGTGCTTGGCTTATCTCATTTAACATAATGTTCTCCAGTTCCATGTTGTTGCAAATGGCAGGATTTCGTTCTTTTTTGTGGCTATATAATATTCCATTGTATCATTTGAATCTGTAAGGACTTTCCACTAACTACAAAACTGATGAAACTAGAGTGAAAATCTCAATTAGGGGTCCATTCATGAAATGCCTGACTAAACATAGATTCCTTACCTTTTGCCCCTCCCCCTGGTTCAGAAAGCCAAGTCTATACCAACCAGTCTTCAAAAAGCACGCAAGGTCAGGGAAATACAAATCAAAACAACAATGAGATCCCACTTCACGTCCACTAGGATGGCCATAATCAAACAGACAGACAACAAGAAGTATGGGCAAGCATGTGGAAAAATTGGAAACCTCATACATTGCTGGTTGGAATGTAAAATGGTTCAGCTACTTTGGAAAACAGTCTGGCAAATCCTCAAAAGGTTAAATATAGAGTTACCATATGACCCAGCAATTACACTCCTAGGTATATACCCAAGGGAATTGAAAACACATCTACACAAAAATTTATACACAAATGTTCATAGCAGTGTTATTCATTATATCAAAAAGTATAAACAAGCCAGGCACAGTGGCTCACACCTGTAATCCTAGAACTCTGGGAAGCTGAGGTGGGAGAATAGCTTGAGCTCAAGAGCTCGAAACCAGCCTGAGCAACAGCGAGCTCTGTCTCTACTAAAAATAGAAAAATTAGCCAGGTGCAGTGGCACATGCCTGTAGTCCTAGCTACTTGGGAGGCTGAGGCAGGAGGATCACTTGAGCCCAGGAGTTTGAGGTTGCAGTGAGCTATGATGATGCCACTGCACTCTAGCTGGGGCAACAGAGTGAGACTGTCTCAAAAAAAAAAAAAAAAAAAAGTATAAACAGCCAAACATCCATCCATTGAGGAATGAATAAAGAAAAAGGTATATCCATACAATGCAATATTATTCAGCCAAAAGGATGAAGTACTATCCATGTTGTACTATGCTAGTACATGGATAAACTTTGAAAACATTATGCTAAGTGAAAGAAGCCAGACACAAAAGGCCACATATTGTATGATTCTGTTTATATGAAATGTCCAGAATAGGCAAAGCCAGAAACAGAAAGTAGAGTAGTGGTTGCCTAGAGCTGTAGTGGAAGAAGTTGGGGTGAAATGAGAAATAACTTTGGGGTATTTTTAGGGGGTGATGAAAATGTTCCAAAATTGATTGTGGTAAGGGTTGTATGCCTCTGTGAATATACTAAAAATTATTGAATTGTATACTTTAAATGAGTGAATTATATGGTATAAATTGTATCTCAATAAAAAAATCTCATTGTGATTTTGATTGCAGTTACAATAAATGTACAGATTAATTTGGAAAATATAGACATCTTTACAAATCTTCCTTTCCAGAAAGATTATAACTATTCATTCATCAGAAAGATTTAGCACTATTCATTCATTTATTCAGGCCTCTTCCTATTTAAAGGAAAGACAACACTTTACACTTATTTTTTTTCTAGCATTATAGTTATATGTACACATCTGTTTCCCTCACTGGATTGTGAGTTCCCCAGTGGCAGACAGGATATCTTTTTATGTGTTTTCTCCTCAGTGCCTAGCACAAATTTTGATATAGAGTGGGTACTTAATACATAATTGTAAAATAAATGGATAAAAGAATGAATGAGGCCAGGCGTGGTGGCTCACGCCTGTAATCCTAGCACTCTGGGAGGCCAAGGCAGGAGGATCGCTTGAGGCCAGGAGTTCGAGACTAGCCTGGTCAACAAGTGAGACGCTGTCTCTACCAAAAAAAAAAAAAAAGGAATAAAAATAAGAATGAATGAACAAATTTATCTCTGCTCATAAGACCAGCAGGACCCAGGCTGATCAGAGAGAGGAAATATGGAAGAAAAGAGGGGATAAAATAGCATACAGACTAAGAAGATAGATGTTGGACAAGCCGGGGAAATCACAGACACAGAGAGGAAAAGAGTGTGGAACTTACGGAATGGAATTCAGAGTCATGTCAAGAAGAGTTTTTTAAGCCCCTACAGTGGGCTCAGTCCTGGACTCTATGCCATGGGAGAGACTGGAATAAACCCCTGGAGCTGAGGTTCAGGGTATGGAATTCTTGCCCTGCAGTGTAGGCTATTATTACACCCTATCCTCTTGCCAGCTATTTTCAGGCCTTGATCCAGAGACCTTGTGCCTGCTCCCCTTGGCCAAAGTGGCATTGGTGCCTGTTGGATTCTGTACCTCTTCTCTCTTCCCACTGCCTACATGTCTACATACAGAAAGGAAATCATACATACTTGTTCCTACCATCCTGTGTCCCATGCTGGCCTTACCCATAACAAGTAAATGAGGGCAGCTCTATCAGATCCTCTATTATCACAACATTTGGAATGCTGTCTAAAAGGAATATACCTAGAGCAGAAACAGCAAGTGGGAAGAATATCCAGTGGTGCCATTTTATATGTACATCAAGTCTCTCAAGTATAATAGACACATGCAAAAATATTCATTACAATGGTTCTATGTTATCCAGGTCAACAGCATAGTTTAAATCATTAGTCCTAAAGCTAGGGTACTCTCTATTCCTGTGGGTACCTGAGCAGGAAAATTTTAAGAGAATAAATGTCCAGATCCTCAACTTCCATATGTAATCTTTCCTAACATTCATCTGTTTGAGTTGGTTTTCCTTTCCCACTCTCTCTTTCACAATTACCCTTTTCCCACATTATAAAAGAATATCACATCTCTCTCTTATCCCAACCTTTATTATGGTACAACGCCCGGGGTACAAAAACCTCCAGGGTGCCAAACAAAGGGACAATTTGAAAATGTATAACTTTGAAAGAGAACCCCAAGAAAACAAATCAAAGAGAGCTTCTGTAAGAAATCAATATTGAAAGGAGTGGCATCTTAATTCATCCAGGTGACAAACTCATGGCAAGACTACTTGCCTTATATCTCTTAGAATTACAATTCAGAAGTGAAATAGTTACCACAGGGTCATATATTAACATATTTATTTTAATTGAGAAAGAAGTCAGGCAATTTCTAACAGAAAGTAAATCTGATTTGGCTGATTATGTTGACAGTGATAACTGGCTATGCAAAATAGTTTGTATGGTGGACATTTTCTATAAATTATATGAGCTAAATTTGCAGTTCCAAAGTTTTGAAAGCGATATAAACAATATATACATATTATGTACATGTATATAAAATACTGTAGAAATTAGATTCTTTGCAATTTTTAAATCTTATGATAAAATTTTTATATATTAACTTTAAAACATGTGAGGAGTTATATAATTTTTCAAAATTCTTTCAAGTTTACAATTTTTAGAATTTAAGACTACTGATCTAAACAATTATTTTTCAGTGGTACCCTGCCCTGTCCTCTACATCAGAATCATCTGAGGAGGTTGTAAAAATACAAGTCAGAGGTCTTACCCTGTGAATATTCTGATTCAATAGGCTGAGGTGGGGTCCAGGAATCTGGATTTTTAACAAGATCCTCAGGCAGTTTTTTAAGCACATTAAAATTTAGGAACCCCTGGCTTTGAATGTGGAGTCACCAGATCTAGCTTTATTATTTACCCCTAATTCAATGTATAAATTTGCACAAATTTTCCCCTTTTTCTAAGCCTCAGTTTCTTTCTCTGTAAAGTATAAAATGGGAGAAGGGAGTTGGGAGGAGGGGGAAGGTTGGTGTTAGACTAGGTAATCTCTAATGTATTTTAGACTCTTTCATTCTCATTTCTTCCTTCCAGCAGCAGGGAAATGGGCTCTCAAAGTCTGTTTCAAAGAAAAGAGGTAGACATAGAGAGGAAAAGAGTGTGGAACTTCTGGAGTAGAATTTGGAGTCATGCCAAGAAGAGTTTCTTAAGCCCCTAAATGGGCTCAGTCCTGGACTCTATGCCATGGAAGAGACTAGAGGAAGCCCCTGGAGCTGAGATTCAGGGTATGGACTCACATGGGAGTCCCATGCTTACTTACAAGAAAAAAAAGAACAACAAACTTAGCTGAAGTAGAGATCAAAGAAAAGTAATGAAACCTGCCATGCCTGCCTCACATGGTTGTTGTGTAAATCAAATAAGAATCCAGCTAATTCCTCACATGAGTATAAAACTGCTTCAGAGGACGTTCACTCATCTGATCGTCATAGCTACCTTAGCAGTAAGTAGAGCAAGTATTATTATCCCCATCTTAAAGATATGAGAAATCTGGCTGGGCAGGGTGGCTCACGCCTGTAATCCCAGTACTTTCAGAGGCCCAGGCAGGAGGACTGCTTGAGGCCAGGAGTTTGAAACCAGCCTGGGCAACCTAGCGAGACCTTGTCTCTATAAAAAAATTCTTTAAAAGTTAGCCAGGCATGGTGGCATGTGCCTGTAATCATAGCTACTCGGGAGGCTAAGCCCAGGAGATTGAGCCTTAAGTGAGCTATGATAGCACCACTGCACTCCAGCTTGGGCAACAGAGCAAGACCTTGTATCTAAAAAAAAAAATACAAGAAATTCAGAGGAAGTAGCTTGCCAAGGCCACATACAGGGTTAAGGGTAAATCTGTAACTAGGTCCCAGGTTTCTGACTTCCAGGTTAGTGTTTGTTCCACTCTGCCAATATGGAGTGTTTCCGAACAAACATGGAGAAGCCTCTTTCCTAAGAATCTCTAGGAGCACTGTAAGAGACTGAGGAGGAAACTCCCATCTACTTCAAGCTTCAGCCTGTGGCCAAGACCATACTCACCACGATCTCTTCAACATCCTAACAATTTCCTGAAAGACCCAAAACCTCAGGCAAGGGGGCCCTCATATGTCCACCTTCACAGTCCTTGCCAGTGTCAAGTGTCACAGGACCACTGTACATCCATTGGCTCCTGGAAACATGTCTCCCACCTCCCCACCCTGTCCCTGGAGATAAGGAAAAGCACATTGTTCCTAACATTTCATTCCTAAATAAAATTGTAGCTCTCAGGCAAAAATCTTGCCCCCATCAGATCATGAGCTTCATAAAGACAAGAACCAGATATCACTTGTTTATTGCTATATCCTAAGCACCTAGTACAGTGCCTGGCAAACAGCTATAAATCCCTATAAAATTTTAAAAACCTGCTGCTAGAAGCTAGTGGATTATTTATGGAGCATGGCTATCCAGACAAATAAAGTTAGATTTCTGTCAGTTTGTTCCATGTCATGTGAAAACAAGTAGATAGATTTTCACCAAATCTGGGTGTCACATTTAGGATTCTCTAACTTAATATATGTGGCAGTTTGAAGAATACTCCAAATGGACAGTCATATTCAAGAGCAGCTGAAACTAAAGTTAAACAAGAGGCCTCTGTGACTGCTCATTTGGATAGATTCCTATGTATTAAAATATCATGGTCAAAAAGAAACACTGGTTTCAAAAATGAGTCTCTAGTCAAAAAATTACACTCAGAAATGTAGATGTTGATATGCTATAGAGATATTTCCTACATGGGCAACTCTATGTAATGTATTCCAGGGTGAACAGTTTCAGAGTCTTATTTATTTTATTTAAATAAAATAAGATTCTCCCTGCTAGTAAAACCATAACGATTTTAATAAGTAGACCAGACCTTAGAACACTAGATGAGAGCTGTTCTCAAACCCTCACATCCCAAAAAGAGGTAACAGGTAATGTCTGAGGCCCTCTTACACCTGAGGTTCTGTAATGTTCTATTGTCCCTTCTCTGCTTCAAAATTCCAAGCTCCCTAATGCCTAATGCTTAACACATTGACTGCCACACTAGAAAAAAATTTTTTTCCTTGGGGCCACAGTGTTTTATTACGAAAATAGAATAAAAACTTCGAAAACAAAATGATCCTTTCTAATTTAATGAAAAATTTGTTATTTTTTATTGTTTTCTGTGTGTGAGTTATATGCAACTTGAAAAATAGTTCTCACGGCTCCCAAGGTGAAGAGATGTGTGAGTTACACATGCTTCACAAGGCCCTGGGTTCAAAACTAGCATGAGTAAAATACAACTCATACGGCAGTTAATGTGCTAAAGTTCATACTGCTCAGCCCTGTGTCCTTGGTGCCTCCAGGGTCTAGCCCTACCTTAACTGATCAACCTCAGCTATGCTCTTGCTTTAGGCCCACCTCTAGTTTCAGCTAAAGTTTTGAAACCCTAGCTTTGAAACTAAATAGTTTTGAAACTAATTTGTAGTTTCAAAAATAGCTTTCCTTTGTAAAATTTAAAATTGGCAATCCTTTGGGTCCCAGGATAATTCACTATTTTTTTTTAACTCGAAATACTCCAAAGTAGAAAGGATAGTCCTTTTAAAAGATAGCAAGTCCATAAGAGAGTAAAAATTAATACAATAAAATAAAAGAAAAAAATATCAACCACTGGTGTAAAATAAAATAGCGACCAATTCAGTTTAGTCCTTAGGCTACGTTCTGTTGTCTGTAATACTGAAAAGGCCCCAGAATGTCAAGGCCAAGAAAGTCAAGTAAAGACTGAAGGAATATTCTAAGTTGAAGGAGACTAAAATGACATAACAACTATATATCATGTGTGATTCTTCTGCTGGATCCTTTTGCTATAAAGGACATTATCAGGACAACTGGCAAAACTTCAGTGGAGTCTGAGGATGAGATGGTAATGGTATATGAATTTTTATTTTATTTTATTTTTTTAAGGCTAGTCAAGTGAAGCAATGGGAGTGGAGAAAGAACAAAGGAATCTATAATTGGTTGTAATCAATTAGTTGTAAACACCACTGCACTTGGACCAGCCAGTATATTGAATATTGATTCCCTTATTTTGATAGTTGTATTATGGTTATATAGGAGAAAGTCTTTGTTTGTTGGAAATACACATTAAAGTATTCAGGGGTCTACCTGTTACTCTCAAATGGTACAGGAGAAAAGTTATTTGTGCAATATTTGAAACTTTTCTATAAATTTGAGAATGTTTCAATTTTTAAAATTTATAATATATAGCTTTTTTCAGCTGCAGTGAGGTATTGGGGCTGCAGAATTGCAACCTTGCCAATGCTGGTCAGTTTTGGTTATGCAGCCCTTGTGACATTTAGAAACATTTTGGGGATATATGTGGAAAGGTGGTGTTCCATCTTTGATTGTTGGTCTTTTTGTTGGATTTTTGGCTGGGTATGGAGCTTAATATGTCTCCAATGACAAATGAGACGTAAAAGTGTCACTGTTTACAGCTTTCTTCCTGGCTACCATGAAGGATGTGAGATTAAAGAGATCTAAGAAAATAATGCCTGCTGGGCTGGTTGTAGGTTCAAGCCTCACGATGATCCTGAGACTTGTCTTATTGCGGCTCTGAGCATCCACAGGAACTAAAAACTAAGTTCGTGTCATCCTAGTGTAACAGGGAGAACATATTCTTTGTATTTAAAAAATAATTTTCAACATGGAATGTTAAGTGTCTTATTTTATGTTAGAAACAAAAGTAGCACTGTCACCTCTAATATGAACACTAGCTTGAGGTGTTTTTTTAAAACAAAGACTTTAACTGTTTTCTAATTGTCAAGCGCTGTTTTCATCAAAGGGGTTTAATGAATCACAATACGCTCTTCCATTTGCTGTGTCTATTTTAATATATGTGGTATTTTTTGACAATTGTAAATATTCAAGTCTCAAGTAAGTTTAAACTACAACTTATCAGATAAAGGAATTCCTTTGACTTCACAGAATGCTAATGTATCTACTTGTCATCTGTGTTATATTAAAAATTATTATAAATTATATGTTTTCCATTTTAATTATATTGCTGCCAGTGTTATTTTTGTCCTTTAAAAAAATTTCATTCTCTGCACACTCCTAACAGAATGCATTCAGTATTCAAATAAAGGATATTTTGTTTTTAAAAAATTATAATATATAATGTATATTAATTGTAAAGTATAATATAATTATAAATATAATTTTAAAATTATAAGATATAATATAAACTAAGGAGATCTCATATATAGGACTACAAGCGTTTAGTTTAAACTTTATTCTATAGGTAAAGAAAAGTCAGAGAGGCTTCTAGGCAAAAGGCCCCTCCTCCACCTCAAAACTTTTTACCTACTTAAAATCCCAAGCCATGGATGAATGGAAATGGGCAAGCTTTGCCAGAGTGGCCACCTGGCAATCAATGTCTACTGCTTGCCATAACACAAAAGAAAGTGAGTGAGAGGCTAGTCCTTACTTTCACAAGCTTAAAGTCTTTGATTAGAGAGATTTAAACCACCCACCACCTAAGGCCAATCTTGGAAAAGTGATCAGGGAGAAAAAGAAAATCCAAGAAGAGGAAATCACTAAAGGGATGCAAAAAGAAATAACTTAAGTCAAGTGTAGTCAATCATAAAACACTTCCTAGAAGCAGTGTATCTTGAGCAAAATTTGAGAAAAAGGGCTAAGTGCTCATCAGAGGAATAAAGGGTATTTTGGAAAGGATAGAATAGTCACATGTACCTGACAGTCTCAAGTCCCTCTACCTAACAATACTCTCAGATACGTGTGATATGTGTATTAGCACCACCTCATAACAATAAGTCTTTTCAGTGTGTTTTCTTAACTTTCATCTCAGCTAATCCCTGTAGCAATCTTTTGAGTTTGGCAGATCAAGATTTGCTATTCCCATTTGAAAGGTAAGAAAACTGAGGCTTAGAAAAGGATGTCATCACTTGCCAAAGGTCACAAGCAACTAGGATCTCTGCCTGTAGATCCTCAGGCTAGGCTTTTTATTCTTTTTAATATACACATAATCAAGAAAGTGATATTTTCAAAATATAAATCTGATATGTCATACCTGTACTTGAAACTCTTCAATGGTTTCCTAGCACTTGTCACGGCTGCAACTTTACATCTGTGTATGTAACACAAATTCCTGATCCTTCCCCCAGAGCTTCTCCTAGTGTCTTCACCTCAACTAATGGAAATTCCATTTTTCTGGTTGCTCAGACAAAAACCTTGGAGATATTCTCGACTCCATTCTTTTATATCCTATGTCAAGTTCATCAGCAAATCCTATTGGCTCTGTGTTCAAAATACCCAAAATCTGACCACTTTTCACAACCTCTACCATTATCTCTATTATCATATCTTGCTTGAACTATTGTAAGTGCCTCTTTACTAGTCCCCTTGCTATTGCTCCAGGCTCCCCCAAAGCCTATTCTCAAGGTAGTACACAGACTATATATTGTAGATATTCAGTTTTTTAAAAAAAATGTTTAGCCAGGCGTGGTGGCTCATGCCTGTAATACTAGCACTTGAGGGAGGCTGAGGCAGGAGGATTACTTAAGGCCAGGAACTCAAGACCAGCCTGAGCGAGAACGAGACCATGTCTCTACAAAAAAATAGAAAAATTAGCTGGGCATGGTGACATGCACCTGTAGTCCCAGCTACTCAGGAGGCTAAGGCAGGAGAATTGCTTAAGCCCAGGAGTTTGAGGTTGAAGTGAGCTATGATGATGCCACTACACTCTAACCTGGATGACAGAGCAAGACTTGGTCTCAAAAAAAGAAAAAAAATGTTTAATGAATGGATGAATGAACACATCTGAGCTAAGGAAAGGATGTTACTTCTTGAGGTTTGCACTTCAATGTCTTTAGCCTTATAAACTGCAGTCAAAATTTTCAAAACTGGCCCTAAACCCTCTATGTAAACTACTGGCTAGACAGGTAACAAGTTGTCAAAGAAGCTAAGGCTGTGTAAGTAGAAGCACAGTGTCTAGAACAAGGAATGTAAGTGTTGTCCTGTCCAGAACAAGTTATGACCGCTATGAGACTTTGGCCAAGTCATTTCCACTCTCTGAACTTCAAGTTCCTCATCTGTCAAGTGTTGTGAACGATACTCACGTTCAAAAAAACAAGGGACAAATATACAAATATAGCACAAGGGAGACATAGTTTATTA
This sequence comes from Daubentonia madagascariensis, assembly GCA_023783475.1. Lineage (NCBI taxonomy): Eukaryota > Metazoa > Chordata > Mammalia > Primates > Daubentoniidae > Daubentonia > Daubentonia madagascariensis. The sequence goes on along the minus strand of JAKFHU010002136.1, from coordinate 18,729,448 downwards.
TCAGAATAAATAGAAAAATCTTAGGTATTATGAGAGATTGTAAACTGAATGGTAATGTGGCTGTCAATGAGGCTAATATATTCTCAGATATGTAAAGTCAAAGAATGATAATAGTACCCTCTGGTACTATGGTGGACCCCAGCTGAAATACTAAATGAGAGATATCGGCCAACTAGTGTATGTCCAGAGGAAATTGACATGGATGATAAAGAGGTGGTTTAGGAAACCACATTATATGAGGAACCTCAGAATGTGGATTCAGTATCACTCATCCATAAAACAAGAACACGGTACTAGATTGGGGTTTTTCAAACTGAGCTTTGCAAATCCCTAGAGGTTCCACACACACATACCTCATAGGGACCATAGTGACAGGATGGAGAAGCCCATAGAATGTGGCTCTGGGCCTCCCATCCATGCTTCAACCAGATCAGCTCTGCTCTTACCAGTTTTAGGTATGGGGCTTTGGCATAATGATAAAAACAGCTAACACACTGTTTGGCAAGCGCTAAGTCCTTTACACAGATTATTCCAATTATTCCTCAAAACAACTTATGTCATAGGAACTAGTATTAATCCAATTTTACAGACGGGAAAACTGAGGTTTTAAAAAGATGAAGTAACTTGCCCAACTAGTAAGTGTTACAGTAAGAATCGAATCAGAACGATAACTTATGGAGATTGGTGGGGGGAGGGGTGGATATTGGGACTACACTTCTTGCTTTGTATGGGAAATGGACCAAAAGACCTCTAAGGACTAGAACTGAGAATCTTGAATTCTCAGATGGAGGTTCAAGGTGTCAGACATTGGGGGTGATTACCAGTGCCCAATCTCTCCCAAACCAAATCCAGGAAATAAGGCAAGGTCCCCCCTCAACTCCAAGCCCTCTGGATTTACTGTTATAAATGTGAGGCTGCCCTACGGCAAGAACCCATGCTCCCACCTGACCACCTACTATCTTCAAAGGAGAAGAGGCCAGTACTGGGTTCCTTTTCTTCCCCTAACCTCTCTCAGCTGCCTTGTCAGTGCAGTTCCCTACATTTATGACAGAAATTCTGAAGGTCAGTGCCAGAAGTAACTTCAGCAAGTCTCCTGTCTACCCCTGACAGTTTACAAGTGGAAAAAAGAAGGCTCAGAAAAGGGCATTAACTAAAGCCATTCTTCTCATTAAATGTTTACTGAACACACCAGTATAAGAAGTTGACCCAGATATAAACTCAGGTAGCTGATATGGAGCTCAGAACACTAAAACAGGCCTCAAGACAGTCTTCAGAGCAAGACATTTATTATTCACATGCTACCTACTTCCAAAAAAGTGACTTGGAAAGCACAGCTTAATCGTCTCATTTTCACCACTTTAGGGAAGGGTTCTGTAAGTGTCAAGGGTCATGAAACTCAGGGAGAAGTGAGAGAAGATTAGAAATCGACCTTAAACATGAAATCCTCCATCTCTCCTCCATGATATGCTCACCCGATTCAAGTGGAGAAAGGCTGTTTCCAAAAACAGGTATTTCCCACATATCTTCCATTAGCTTCAACTGTTCATGCTACCAGCCACAAACTACCCCCAGGCAAAGAAAGTAGACTCCTTCCTCAGCCCCTTCACCCCAAACCTTCTAAAATCCTCCCTTTTTCTTACCATCTGAACAGAAACTCAGCCTGCCTACCAAGTCACCATAGTCACCACAGGCAAATAGAGTTGCAATAGAACTTCTAAAAACTCCTTCCTCTTCAGAAACAGTCATAGAATCCTGGAAGATCAAAGATGGAAGGAAGCTGGGCTTGGTAATTCACACCTGTAATCCCAAAACTTTGGGAGGCCAAGGCCGGGCAGGGGGCAGAATACCCTGAGGCCAGTAGTTGGAGACCAGCCTCAGCAACATAGTGAGACACCCACCCCCCATCCCATCTCTACAAAAAACTTTTTTTAAATGAGGCAAGAGGATTGCTTGAACCCAAGGGTTGGAGGCTGCAGTGAGCTATGATCACACCAATGCGCTCCAGCCTGGGGACAGAGCAAGACCCTGTCTCTAAAAACAAAAACAAAAAACCCAGAACATAAAAGGTACTAACTATAAAGGAGAAGACCAATAAAATAACTTTACTAAAATTAATAGTAAAATAAAAATATGGAAGGAATCATGCAGATATCTGTAGTGTATCTTCCACCACTCCCACAAAGGAAAGGCCCAGAGAGAGGAGAAGAATGGCCTGAAGCCATCTTCTTTCTCAAATGTTTTTCTTTACCAAGTATAATTTAATCAGTAGATACTGTTGTGAACCCAGTGAAGATATAGATTGAAGGCAAAAAAAGTCCCTACCTCCCTATATCACTGAAGTGAACTCCAGAACATGGGCCTAAATAATTTACAGAGTCCCTGCACATGAATGATAGAACAATATACTCTAGGGTTCTGGCTTTCCATGTCACCTTGACAAATCTTCTCCTTGTCAGAACATGGACTTGTCTTACCTTCCCAACCATACCCACCTTCTCAAATACACACACTCACACATACCCCAACAGGGATCTGGGGAGTTCTAAGTATCATGCTCTAGAATTCATACTCAGGAGCATACAGGAATCCTGAGAACAGAGCTTCTGTCCTAAGGTCATTCCTAAAGTCACCTACTTCTCAGAAGTTCCAGTTACTAAAGAAGGATTGAAATACAGTGAAAGCCCATGAAGAGACAGCAGTAATTTCAGCTGAGGGTGAGGATTTAGGTGGCTCAGGGATAATAATAGCCATAGGCAACCCAAAGCAAACGATGGAAGGAATTGACTATACCAAATTTGTAAGACTTTGGTGACTGCGGACCTCTCCTGGAATAATACAGAGATTGAGAAGCTAGTATAAATGACCAGAATATAGCCATCAACCACTCTTTCCACCCTCTCCCCATAAACCCTTTAATTAATCTCCCAAATCCCCTACTGTCCCTTAGTGTCCCTTCAACTAGCCAGCTCCCACTCCTTCAGCTATCTCTAACACTCTCACTGACTCTGACTATCTCTCCCTGAATGACTATCCCAATACTTTGTCACTGATCATCTGCTCACACACATACCCATAAATCCCCACTAACACTGCTACCTCCCACACTAAGGGGAAGACAGTGCAAGAGAGGTTGGAACCAAAGTCTTGTTTTGGAGGGCAAATTTAGCCCTTGGATCAGATGAACGTGTGCCTTTGAAAGAGTCAGTGTCATATAGACTAAGAGAATCCTTGACTCTTCCCTCTCACTTTTTCCCCATCTCCCCACCATCTATACACCCAGTTACCTGTGCTGGTTTCTTTCCTCTAAATTACTCTAAAATTTTATCTTTCCATTCCATTCCCACCAGCAGCATCCCAGTTCAGGCTTCTCTACCCTGAATAACAAACTCTCAGTTCTCTGGCTTCACACTCCCATCACACTCCTACTTCCATGTGTATCCAGATTAATCTTCTTAAGCTCCGCTGTGACCACTACATTCCCTGGCATGAAACCCTTTCATAGGTCTTCAAAAATAGTCAAGATCTCCCATACCTGGACCTCACCCACTGTTGAAGACAATCTTGACTCCTCTCTCTCTCACTCCCCACATCCAATCCAAGTCAGCAAATCCCATGGGCTCTTCATTCAAAATAGATCCAGATTTTGACCACTTCTAACCACCTTCACAATGACTACTATGGTCTAAAATAATCACTATCATCTCTCACCTGGATTTCTATAATAGCCTCCTAATTGGTCTCCCTGCTCCTACTTTTGCCCTTCTACAGTCCATGCTCAACACAAAAAATACATCCTAAATATAAGCCAAATCATTGTCATATCTATGCTTGAGATTGTCTAGTGGTTCCCCATTTCATTGTGAATAAGAGGCCGAAGTCTACATTGGCTTTCAAGGTTCGACATGATCTAGCACCCTGCTGACCTCAAAACTACTTTCACTTTCTCTAGCTCATACTGCTTAAGCTACACTAATTTCCTATCTAGTTTTCAAGCACACCAGGCAGCAGCACATTTGCTCTTCCCTTGGGAATATTTCCCCTCCCCACCCCAACTATCTATCTGTATGGCACATTCCATCATTTCCTTCAGATCTCTACTCAAATGTCACCTTTATCAGAAGGTTCTTCTCTTATCAGCCCCTACTCAGCATTGTCATTCCCTTTTCCCTTACTCTGCGCTGTCTTTTTCTGCAGCACTTATTGCTATCATATATTTATCAGTTTGTTTGTTTATTGTATGTCTCCTCAAGCTGGATTATAACCTCCATGAGGGCAGGAACTTTGTTTTGTTCAGAGTAGTGCCTGGCACATAGTAAGTTCTCAATAAGTATTTATTGAATGAATAAATTGTTCCCTGCATAAACCTGTTACTCCAAACAGACATGATCTTCCCACTGTCCCAACATAACAATAATGGTGGCTAATATTAACTGCTTTCAACGTGCCAGGAATTTGACACATGGGTTTGTTATCCTATTCATTCAGTACTACTCAATTGACAACTCCATGAGATAAAAGCTACTTTTATCCATATTTTACAGTTGAGAAAACTGAGGCTCAAAGACATTAAGTAACTTGTCCAAGATCAGACAGCTAGTTAGTGGCAGAAATAGGACTCAGACTAGGTTAGTCTCACACCAAAACCATTCTCCTCTTAATCTTTATGTTATCCTGCCTCCTTATAATGCTTTTTCCTTTGTGTGAACTATTTGTGTAAGTGGCTCTTTGCAGTTTGGCCCATAACTGCTTTCAGACTGTTTTATACAGGCCTATTTGGTCTTCCCAAATAGAATATAAACTCCATGAGACCAGGATCGAGACATTTAAACTTTATAACACATTTTATCTAATATTTTTAAGCAAATAAATTTTAAGTTAATTTGACTAATATGGCTACTTTCTCTTTTCATCTGTCATAGCCAAGTGTTGGACTACTAGAATAATGAGGTAGTATCATGTGAAAAAAAGAATAGTTGACTATAAGTGAGAGTATCTGGAGATTAGTCTCAGTTCTGTCTTCAAACAGGTATATGACCCTTAGGCAAATCACTTAGCTTCATTTGTCCTTAATCTACTGATCTATTATATAAACAGAGTTGGCCTACCTAGATGGACTCTAACAGTTGCTTCAAGTTCTAAAAATACTATTATTCCATGAACATTTGCAATGTGTCAAGACAAAAGTAAAAGACCAAATTCTTCCTTAATATGGTTCTATTTTGGCTAATTGGAGTACTTTCCTAAAAGCACTATTTCCTTTGTGGATTATTTCAGTTTATGTATAATGCATGTCCCAAAACAAGGAATAAGCTATAAATATGACGTTTTGTTTTGTTTTGTTCAGAGTAGTGCCTGGCACATAGTAAGTTCTAATGCCACTACAGCTATGTAAATGACATAGTTTAAGTCAAGAAGAAAGCCATACTATGGCTCTATAAGAAGTATTAATATATCAACTGGAGCAAATCACTGAAAAGATGTCATTTTTTAAAACATCAATAAAAATTAGAGCAGAAAGAAAGTGGGCTCCAAGAGGGGGGACTTTGAGGGGTAAAAGAGGGCTTAGAATAAACTATATGATAAAGAGTTTGGAAAATATTAAGTATATGATAAAGGCTTAAATAGTATAAGAAAAATGGTAAGCAATTATTAACTTCAGAGAAAACAAAAATGTGTACGTAAAAGGAAATGTAACTATAATATATTATCATTACATAAACAGTGATTTTAAATTAACTAGAAAACAGCTATAATTATATAGGGAGGATGGGACTAAATTCTCATCTATCATAACAGGAAATCAATACTTTCTTCAAAAAAGATAAATAGCAGTATAAGCATGTAATTTAAAAATATGGAGGTAACAAAGAGAAGTAACCACATATCTGCCATATTTGAACTTTACTTTCTTGTAACAAATGTGATTTATTTGTAGTTTGCTTTTGCTTTACTGTAAACATAAAAGAATTTAATAATAATTGCTCATATGGTTCGTGTCTCCTACCACTTTATCCTAGTATCTATAACACCTAACACAGGGCTGAGCATCCAATATCTTTAACAATTCTTGTTGAGGGAGTGACCAATATAAAAATGGAATGAGGATATTTGTTGAGTTACAGAATTTTGCTCTGGAAGTAAATTTAGAGATTATTTAATCCAGTGCTTCCCAAATTGTTGTTCCATGGAATACCACTATTCATGATATTAATAGCATGTTTAATAGCATGCTGCAAAACTGTTTGGGGCACAAATAAATTTGGGAAATCCCACATTTTAAAAAAATTAGATATCTCTACTGCAGGACTTCTTGGAGACCTTACTTTGTTAAAATGCATTGGGACCCCCACACAAAGGCAATTTATTATGTAGTGTTTCTCAGACTCATTCATTTCAGGAATTAAGAAACCCCTGCTAATATCTCTAGTAGTTAGTGGTTCCTGAAGCATTCTTTGGAAAACACTGATTTAGTCTACTCCCTTTGTTTTATAAATGGAGAAAGAGAGGCTCTCCAGAGGCTGTTCAGGTAGAGGATGATAGGGCAACTAGTATCTCAAGAAAGAAAGGGCCTCAGGATTCTGGAGCAATCTCCAGTGATTGAAAACTCTGGCCTGTATATTCTGTCTTTCATCAGGCACCTGAGTTTCAAACCAGAGAACAAATTCAGACACAGCATCTCCTTTGAAGATCTTTAAAGGTTTTCTGATCCTTAAAGAGCCTAGGAGGTAGGCCCAAGTGTCAGGTGAACTCAAGCATAAAGCACTAGAGCAGGAGCTAAAAAAGAGTCTCAACAGATATAACAGACAGTGAGTTTCAGTGGCAAGGTTATTACCCAATTAAGCAACGGTAATGTGATAATAGAGCACTCACATCTGTATAGTGTTTTCCAATAAATAAATAAATGTTTTTACAGCATTATCTCATTTGATTCTTATAACAATCTAGTGAGAAAGACAATGGTAGAATTACTATCCCCATCTTATGGAAGAAGAAACTGATTCACAGACAGTTTAATGCCTTGCCTGTGGTTACACACAAAGTTAATGGCAGAGCTGGAATGAGAACCTAAGTCTCCTGTCTCTCAGGTTAGGACTCTTCTTAATATTTTACACAAACTGGGCAAATGTTGAGTGAGTTCCAATTTAACTCTTCCATGAAGCATCCAACCTGCTCCACTGGCTAACTTAAAAAAATAGATCAGTTCTCAGAGTGCTCATAGGTGGTAGCAGAAGCAACACCCCAATTACTGGAACTTCAAGGTCCTATTTGGATTCACTATAGTGATACCTCCTAGAGAGCTAAGTTGCTGGAGGAGGGGGGCCTTAGAAAGTTCCCTCTGGGTTCCTTGGCATTCCATGTTAAAAAAAAGAAAAAAGAAAGTTTCCCTCTGGGGAACTAGTGATATAAGCAATGAGTCAGATAGTCTTGAGTTTGAATCCTGGCTCTACCACTTCCTCACTCTATGACCTTATTCACTATATAACCCTTCCATGCTTCATTTATCCACCTATAAAATGGAACTAAGAATATGGAACAGGTATATTTTGCAAAGCTGTTGAGAGGCCAAAGTAAGGAATTAGGGGGGTAGTATGTATCATGGCTAAGAGTGTAAGCTCTGTATTATACTGCCTGGGTTTGAATCTCAGCCCTGCTTCTTGCTAGCTTTTTGACTTAGGATAAGTCACTTAACTTCTCAGAATTTCAGTTTTCACACATGTAAAATGAGGAAAACAAATAGTGCTTTTGTAGCTGTTGTGAGCATCAAAGGAGACAACCCAATAAAAGGTAATGATAATGGTGGTGGTGGTGAAAAACCGAATACTATTTTCCTCCTAAAGCAAGAATAAGAAAGAAAGCTGCTCAGTCCTGTTCTCTTCCATTTATCCATGTCCCTTCTTCCTCTCCAAGGAAAAGCCAAGAAATCAGGACACTTGGCTTTGAATGTCAACTCTTTCACATACTACTTATGTAATCTGATGGAACTCATTTAACTTCATTGAGGTATTGTTCCTCTTCTGAGACATTAAGTTAATGATACTTTGCTTACGCTACTGGGTTGTTGTAAACATCAAATGAGTTAATCAATTTTAAAGTACTTTATGAACTGTGAAATACTATATAAATATGAGAGGTGACTGCTTTTATCTGTCACAGACTATAAGATAGATATTTTTACCAGTAAAAAGCAACTTTATCTCCAAGTTTTTTCTCATGGACATTTCGATCCAGTACATTGTAGCAGATGTTGGTAGTTGCTCCTTTCATCCACTCAATGAAGATTTTCCCTTTAGTCACATCAAAGTTATACTGGAGGAACGGGCCAGGGCATGGAGTCTTCCAGTAAAATTCCTTGGCAATGTCTCCCCAAAATTCTGCAACAGAAAGGGAAGCCCAGATATCACTAAGCTTCTCAGACATATTTATCCTCAGATGGCTTACCAGTCTATGCACAGGACTAAGTTACAACTTCCTTGCCCAGGACCTACCACCTGGGTCCCTCCTTTACCTCCTTTACCTAATCTTACCATCTACCACTCTCCTAACCCATCTTCTATTCCCATGGGCTGAATCTTGACTGAAATTCTTCATTCTGTCCTCAAAACTGCCTATCCATTTTTCACCAGCTATTCAAATCATAGCCACTCAGTACCTAACACAATGCCAAGCACATAGCAGGCAATAATTTTTTTAACAAAGTAATTAGTGAAAGGAAGAAATTATTTACCCATAGAGCCTTGCATGACCATCTCTTTCTCCTCTTAATTTGTTCATTCTCTCTCAGCAATTATTTATTGAGCATCTCCTTCTCCTACCTCTACTTGCACAAGTATTACTCATTACATGCCAGCTATTGCTTTAAGATTTTTATATGTATTAACTCATCTAGTCCTTACCACAACCCTAGGAGGGAGGCTTTTCTCATTTTAAGAATTTGAAAATCAAGGTTCAGGGAGGTTAAATAACTTGTCCAAGGTTACACAGTTACTAAGTCAAAATTTGAACTTCCCTGAGAAAGACATTTTTGCTAAAGTCTGAAAGATGGCTAGCAGTTTTTCTCCACTCCCTTACCAGAAAAGAGAGTACTATGGGATGGGAGGGAACCAAGGGTATACGTTAACAGGAACTCCTTAAGGGTGAAACACTGACAGTAAGGGAAAGAATAGCAGGAATTCATGCAGGAATTGATGCATAAACTGGGCAGATCTTGCAATTCTTGGGTGCATGATAAGGAATTTGGTATTTATCACAAAAGCAGTGGAAATCCATTGAAGGGTTTTAAGAGTGACATGATCAGATTTACATTCTTAAAATATCTGCCTGGCTCCTCTGGATAAAATGTACTCAACAGGTAAAACATTTGAACGCAGAGAATTAGGATATTCTGAGTACCAGATCCAGAGTTGGAGGGGAGAGACATGTAGAACCAGAACAATGGAAGGAACCTTAGAGATTATCACTCCCTCATTTCATTTCATAAAAAACCAAATTCATAGAGGCTAAGTGATTTGTTCAAAGTTACATGATTTAGAGTGTGTACAATTTAGTTGGAGAGATAAGACTAATACATGAAATATTTTTAATGTACAAGACAGAATATAATTGAAAGCTAAATCACAAGGTACACAACCTTGTGATCCATTAATGAAAAACCAAATTAAATCAACCCCAAGGTGCCATTATATTCCTATAAAACCAGCAAAGATTCGAAAAAATGATTAAACCCAATGCCTGTGTGGTCCTGAGAAAGCAGATACTATTACACAATAATGGCATTGTAAAAAATTGGCACAATCTTATTGAATAGCAGAACAATGCCTGAAAAGAGCCATAAAACATTTTATACCCTTTTATATGCTAACTCAACTTTGGGGAATATACTCCAAAAAAATAATCCCAAAGGGAAAAAAAATGATTACTAAAGAGATGTTTACAGCAACACTATTTTGAATAGTGAAATTGGAAACAATCCAAAAGCCCAATACCAAACTGATGAAAACTAGTAATTCAAGTAATAATACAATAGAATACTAAATAGCCATTAAGGAGAAAGCAAATAGGAACCGGTATTTAGTGAATGCCATTCATGTATCAGGGACTGGACTAATCTCATTTAACCTTTATGATATTATGGTCCTATAAAGCATACATTAGTTATCCTAATTTTATAGATGAGAAGACTGAAGTCCAGGAAGCATAGGAAACTCTCTCAGGGACCAAACAGCTAGTAACTAGAATACAAATATTCAAAAATATTTTTAAGTGATGATAGTAGACACATATTATATAAAACTACTTATGAACCACATTTATGTCTATCAACGAGGAATGAAGAAAGTGAGTTTTATGCTTAGTTTTTTTTTTTTTTGTAGAGGTGTTTTTGTGTGTCTATGTGCGTGTGTAGCAGGATCTGGATGTTTCCTCGGTATAGATTCTAAGTACTGAAGAAGTTCAGAAGAGGAAAAAGATGAGCATGAATTGAGATGATCAGAGAATACTCTGTGGAATTGGTGGAGTTTGACTAGGTAGAGAGGAGGAGAAGGAAATGGCAAAGGCAAGAAGGTGGGAATAGGTGTGTATCCAGGATATCAAGGAGAATGAGGGGTGTGGTAGGGAGCAGTGAGAGATAAGGATGGAGAGGTGGGGTGAGGCTAGATTATCTAGAGGCCTTGAAATAAAAGCATAATTTTAATTTGAAACACGAAAGCAGTATTTCCATAATATCAATCTAATGGTGTTTAGATAAATCTACTGGAAAGACTGAAGGTGATGAGACTAGGAGAGAATAAATTAGGAGGCTACTTCGTTGATTTAAAAGGATCTCTGGGAATTGAAAAAAAGTAAATTGAAGAAAAGCGGCCAGGCATGGTGGCTCATGCCTATAATCCTAGCACTCTGGGAGGCTGAGGTGGGAGGATCACTTGGGCCCAGGAGTTTGAGGTTGCAGTGAGCTATGATGATGCCACTGCATTCCAGCCAGGGCAACAAAGCGAGGAAAATAAAAAAAAGACTGCCTTGGTTCAAAATCCCAACTTCAACTCCACCACTTTACACTTGATTGAATCCTGTCTTGCATTATTCAGTAACTACTTCGTCCATGTTATTCTTATTATTATCAAACGAACCACCATTTATTGACTGTCTACTGTGCATAAGGCACGCTATAGTGCATACTTTACTTATTACACACTTTAGTCCTCATATAAACCAATGAGGTATTATTATTCTTATCTTATAGATGAAGAAAAGGAATCTCAGACATGTTTAACACATTGACTGCCACACTAGAAAAAAAATTTTTTTCCTTCACGGTGTTTTATTATGAAAATAAAATTAAAACTTCGAAAAAGAAACGATCCTTTCCAATTTAATGAAAAATGTGTTATTTTTTATTATTTTCTGTGTGTGAGTTACATGCAACTTGAAAAATAGTTCACACGGCTCCCAAGGTAAAGAGATGTGTGAGTCACATACGCTTCACGAAGCCCCGGGCTCAAAACCAGAGTGAGTTAAATATAACTCACACGGCACCTAACGTGTTAAAAATCTGCCTAAGACCCCATAGTGAGTGAGTGGCAAAGCTAGGGTCTAAATCTAAATTTTTCTGGGTTTGATTTGTGGTCCATGCTTGTCCCCCTACCAAAGATCATGCTGCCTCCCAACTGGGGTGCAGTTTTGACCCCTTACCCAGACTGAGGGCAAAGGCAGGGAATTTTCCTCAAACATTTTTAAAGACATGGAACCATCTATCAAATGTCTGTCTTATTACAATCCCAGCCCAGGTTTTTTTTTTTTTAACTTGACATTTTAGTGACTGGTTCAGCCTTAAACTGGGTAATTTCCATTGAGATTTTTAATATATTAAAAATAGATCTGGGACCTCATTACTAATTTTGAGGACCCCAAGATGGGAACTAGACCCGTTATTGCCCCTCGACAGTTCACAGGTTAAAGGTCTCAGGAGGCAATGGCTGTGTCGGTGCGAAAGGGAGGCAAAGAAAGTTCTATTCATGGTTCTCCTCCCCGCCAGGCGTCCCCTCGCCCCGTAGAGCCCCTCTTTTCGCCTCAGGAACTCCCCTTTTCATGGCACTTTCACTCTCTTCGCTGACTCCCGCCCAGTCTCAAGGAACCTCACTTCCGTCACGGAACCCCGCATCTCCTCACAGAATCATCTCCTCGCAAAAACCTTCATCTCCTCACGGACCCCCCCAAGTCTCCGAGGAACTCCACAATTCCTATGGAACCCTCATGTCCTCACAAAAACGCTCCTTCTCCTCATAGAACCCCCATCTCCTCCCGGGATCGCTTTTCCTTCTCCTCAAAGAACTGCAATTCTTCACTCACAGAACCTCTATCTCCTCATGGACCTCTCAACTTCCCAAGGGAGCTCCCAACTCCCCCGGGAAACGCCCGCTCCTCTCCTCACTGACGCCCCCCAGGCCCGCCGGGGCCCGGCCTCACCCCTCGGCTCCTCCACAGAGCGCCGGTGCAGCTCGCGGTAGCGCTGCAGCGAGGGTACGTGCGCCGAGCGGCTGACCTCAGGCGGCGGAGACCAACTCGGCGCCCGGCCTCCGGCTCCAGCTTCCCCCTGGCCCCTGCTCCTGCAGCTGCTCCGGCCACGCTCCTCCGGAAGCCCCATTGCATCAAGTTTCCAGCACCGTCTCCGCCTTTGCGGTCGCCACGGGTGCCCGGGCGGGGAAAACAGGCCGACCTACAGGCGGGGCCTTAGCCTAGGGGGCGGGGTCTTGTGGGGCGGGGCTTAGGTAGAGTGGTGGGCGGATCCTGAAGGGGCGGGGCCATGCCTGGTCGGGGCGGGATCAGAGTTAGCAAAGACAGAAATACTGCGCTGAAAAGTCGAAGGATAGGGGCGGAACTGACTTGCCGGAAAGAGTGGGACCGTCCAGTGAAAGCAGCAGGGGCGGGGCCCTGCGTGACAGTACAGGAGAGAGGGTGGACCATGGAATGAACCAGGAGGGGCGGGGCCAGGCGTGACAGGAGAGGAGGTGGGCCCATGGAGTGATGGGGAGTAGCCGGGCTGGATGTGACAGGAGAGGAAGTAGAGCCATGGAGTGACCAGGGTGGGGTGGGGTCTTGGACCGACAGAAGAGGTTGGGTTAAGGCGGGGATCGGGCAGGAAAGGGCTGGGCTAACGGAAGGAGTTGGGTCAGGCTCCTCGCGGAGCTGCCCCTTGGTCTGATTGCACAGTCCTGACTGTCACCCCACCAAGTTGGAAAGCCAGGTGAAGTAAGGTCCCTCCAGATGACACCCTCCCCCCCAGGTCCTCTTCTCTGAGCAACACCCCCGCTCCGTCCTCAGGAAAAAATTTTCCCACGACCCTGAGGACGTGGCCCCGGAGACAGGACCGCCTCTCTGCTAACCCTGACGCCAGCTCAGATTTTCTCCCGCTTTTAAGAATATGTCTTCAATCTCCTTGCCTCCATAAATCTCCATCCAGATCTAAAGTACAAGACTCACTAAGTGAAGACTAGGAGGTGTCTTCAGGTCTTTGATAATAAACCCAACTCTTAATTACCTAATTGCACAAATGGTAAACCCAGAAAAGGGAAGGAACTTGCGCAAGGTCACAGAGCAAACAACGACCAAGTTAGAGCCAAACCTAGGTTCCCTGACTCCAAGTCTAGTTTTACTTCCTCATCAGGCTGAAGCTAAGGCTGGTAAAATACCAAGGTCTGTTTGAATAGGTGGAGTCGTTCACATTCTCATCTTTCCTTCCCAATCTCTTTATTTCACCAAGGGACTCCCCCTCCCCCACCTGGCACAACCTGGGCTCAATTACCTCTGGTTTCCCACTAGCCCCTCTGTCCCAGAAAGATGTCATGCAGGACCCTCCATCTCCCACCTGCACTGCCAGGAAGGGTCCACTTCACCCATCGGTTCACAGATTGACTGTCAAGACAGGAAGGATTTTTTTTTTTTTGAGACAGGGTCTTGCTCTGTTGCCCAGGCTAGAGTGTACCGGCATCATCATAGCTCACTGCAACCTCAAACTCCTGGGCTCGAGTGACTCTCCTGCCTCAACCTCCTGAGTGGTTGGGACTACAGGCGTGCGCCACAATGCCTGGCTAATTTTTCTACTTTTAGTAGAGACGGGGTCTCGCTCTTGCTCAGGCTGGTGTCAAACTCCTGACCTCCAGCAATCCTCCCGCCTCAGCCTTCAAGAGTTCTAGGATTACAGGCGTGAGCCACCACACCTGGCTGAGGATTCTTAAATATCTAACTTAAAGAGTTATTCTGAGCCCTGAAGCAGGCAGCCCCCCTCCTCCTGAAGCCTACACAAGTCATATGACCCCATCTAGCCCAGCCTCCCTCCCACTTGCTCCACTGCCCTTTGCCAAGCTGACCATAAGCCCAGCACACCCTAAGCTGAAAAAAAAAATCTCCCCATGGTCAGACATATGATCCAGAGTCTACTCAATCCTGATCTCAGGGCTCACTGAAGGGGTACAGACCTCTCAGACTGGACATGGACTCCATTGAGGGGACAGATATTTCATTAAGGAGACATCAAGTGCACTGAAGGGACACATACTTCACTGAAGGTACATGGACTCCACTAAGGGAGCACAGATGTTGCTGGGGATTCTCAGATCCCACTGAAGGGCTCTGGGCCCTGCTAATAGGACATGAGTGGCATTGAAAGGCACTTACCCTACAGAGGGGACATGGATTTCCCCCTAGGAAATACAGAGGATATAGACTTTACTAAGACTTTACTATAGACACTGAGAGGACTCAAACCCCACTGAGAGGCCTCCAACTACACTGAGGGAGTGGACTGCACTGAGGGGGCACAGATCTCATTTAGTGGGGACAGGCCCCATTGGGGGATCAGACCTCACTACAGCATAATAGGCCCTGTGGAGAAGATAAGATACTGAGGTGGTAAGAGCCTCTCTGTGGGGAGGAAGGCACACAAAATGAGTACACATGCTACCTGTAGGTGGTCATCCTACCCCCCCCAACTCTGAGCAGCCTTCTCTCTCCTTCCAATCCTCCACTCTCCCCAGCCCTGCTCCCAAACCCTAGAGCTGTTCCCAACCCACTGCTGCCTCCTGCTGTCTATACGTGGTACTGCAGCTGCTGTGCCCATAGTAGATTTTCTCTGAGCCTGGAGTCTGGGGTTGGGGAAAGAGGGGTTGTGTGTCCAGGGGCTTGACCAGCCCCCTCTCTCTTCCTGTGGACCGCACAATAGAAGTTTGGACCAGAGGCCTCATAGGAGAGGGAACCTCCCTCATCCTTGGAGATGGGGAAGTAGTGCAAGTTATTGTGTGGTTGGAATTCCTGACAGTAGAGAGAGGATGGATAGGTTTGGACAAAATAAGAATCTTTGAGAAGCTGGGCGTGGTGGCTTAGGCCTGTGATCCTAGCACTCTGTGAGGCTGAGGCAGGAGGATCACTTGAGCTCAGAAGCTCGAGACCAGCCTGAGCAAGAGCAAGACCCAGTCTCTACTAAAAATAGAAAAATCAGCCAGGCGTCATCATGGCATGCATCTGTAGTCCCAACAACTCAGGAGGCTGAGGCAGCAGAATCACTTGAGCCCAGGAGTTTGAGGTTGCAGTGAGCTCTGATGATACCACTGCACACTAGCTGGGGCAACAGAGCAAGACTGTCTCAAAAACAAAAAAACAAACAAAAGGAATCTATGAGATTATGGCAATGATCATGATGATGATGATAATGATGGCATTTACTGAGTAGATGCCAAGCCCTATACTAAGTGCTTTCCATTCGTTATATAAGCTTCATGACAACCCTCTAAGATGGATACTATTATTCTCTCCATTTTACAGATGAGGAAACTGATACTCAGGGAGATTGTGTCTTGCCCAAAATCACAGTATCTGAGTGGTAGCACCAGGAATAGAACCCAGACACCCAGACTAAAGAGACCTATCCCCTACCCTACCCCACTCCTGCCCTACTACCATCACCATTACTTCTTTCTCAAAGTGTTGTTTCCAGAACCACATCAAAACTCAAAAAATGGCCAGGTTCAGTGGCTCGGGCCTGTAATCTGAACACTTTGGGAGGCCAGGATCACTTGAGGCCAGGAGTTCAAGACTAGCCTGGGCAACATATGGAGACACCCCACCCCCCACAAAAATATAAATAAGTTAGCTAGGCTCAGTGGCTCCCATCCATAGTCCCAGCTACTCAGGAGGCTGAGCAGGGAGGATTGCTTGAGCCCAGGAGTTCAGGGTTGCAGTGAGCTATGATCACACCACTGCACTCCAGCCTGGGCAACAGAGCAAGACCCTGTCTCTAAAACAAACAACAAAAAAACTCTTTAAATGATGGTAAATATTCAAGTTCCAAGGATCTCATTCTAGCCTACTGAATTATGATCTCTGGAGTGGAATCTGGGATTTGCTTTCAAAAATCCTAACACACACTAAAGTTTGAGAATCACTCTCCTATGCTGATAGGTCAGGAGTCCCAGAAGGAGTGTGGTTGAAAGAGGAATCTGAAAAGCTTCGGGGTGCGGGAAGGGATCTGAGGTCAGGGGAAGGATCTGTTGTCCAAGGAGGGGTCTGCAGGTGAAGAAGTGGTCTGGGGATGAAGCACGGGCTGGGGTTTAAAAAGGAGTCTGGAGGTGAAGGCCGAGTCTGAAGTTGAAAAAGAGGTCTAGGGTCGGAGGAGGAGGCTGAGATCAGAGGAAAAAGATCTTGGAGTCCAAGGAGGAGTCTGGGGTCCGAGGAGTTTGGGGTCAGAGACAGGATATGGGGTCAAGGAGGGGTTTGCGGTCAGTGAAAGGGCCTGTGGTCCGAGGAGGAAGTCTGGGGTATGAGGAGGATAGTAGCTGGATTCAGACTGGAAGGAGGAAGGGGTTTGGTCCCCGGGCTGCATAAAGTGCCTGGGGCCACTGAGGTCGCGCTTGCAGTGTGCTTTCCGTCCCCGCGCCCCCACGTCCCCGCCCCTGCACTGCCCTCCGGGCTCTCCATCCACCCGCACCTTGCATGCCTACTGCAGGCTGACAGCGCTAAGCAGGCGGAGGCGAGTCAAAGCAAGACGTGGCCAAGGGTGGGGGCGAGGCGCCCCCTCCCGGCTGTCTAGAAGCTCAGGCCCCGCCCTCCGCCCTCCCACACCCCCGCCGCAGCCACTTCCGGCAGGCGCTGCGCTGCTGGGGGGCGCGGGCGAGGATGGCGGCGGAGAGCGAAGCCAGCCAAGAGAGCGCCCTGGGCGCCTACTCGCCCGTGGACTACATGAGCATCACCAGCTTCCCGCGGCTGCCCGAGGACGAGCCGGCGCCCGCGGCTCCGCTAAGGGGCCGCAAGGACGAGGACGCTTTTCTGGGAGACCCCGACACAGGTGAGGCCCGCTGGTCCCGTCCCTGCCCCGCCTTGGGAAGTCCCCGGTCCTCCATCTGTGCTGAGCATCCACCTCCAGTCTCCATCTCCTTAATTCATCTCTTTCCTGCTGGACTGCTCCCTTCTTCTCCCTTGTCTCTGTTAATTATCTGATGGGGAAGGGGGTGCATTTCCGCCTTGGAAGCGTAGGATGCGACAAGGGAGCCCATGCTAGGGACTGCAGTAGGAGGGATTGGGTTTACCTCCTGGGAAGAACCAACGAGGAAGGAATGTTGGAGGGGACATCCTAAGGAACAGCTGTGATCACCCAGAAGAGGTCTTTCTCTAGCCACGGAGGACAGGATAGGAGAAACCAAGTCAGAGACTGCAGCAAGAAGGATACAGTCTGTGTCTTTAGAACAACTTCCCCACAGCCAGGGATTATGGGAAGCAGAGAGTCTGAGAATCTCTTCATGTGTAGGGAGGGGTAAAGAGAATATGATTCGCCTCTGTCTGGGAGTGCTGGGTATTGGGAGACGGGGGTGGGGGGGATGGGGGGTGGACTGTATGACCTCTCAAAGTCCTTGGGGGCTAGAGTGCCCTCACTGTACTGTGGATTACCCCACCCCTCCCAGAGCCATGGATCTGGCTGAGATATTAGTAAGGTACCCTGCTCCCTAGGAAGCAGTCTCTAGAATTTTGCTTTGTTCTCCTCAGCCCTCTGCAGGAACTGCAAGAGGTGGGGGTCGGGAGGGAGGAAGCAGGGATTGGGAGAGACCTATGGGCCAAGAGCTATCTGAGCATTACTTCCCTAGTGCTCTCCATCCTATCCATGTGGCCCAGCTCTATCCTGCCCTCCATTCTTCATCCTTCATCCCCCATGCCTCTTTCCCTCAACGTCACTTCCTGGCATTAGAGCATCCCTCTACCTCACTCTCTCTTCCTTGCAGTGCACTTGAGTCTTGTCTTTTACCAGCCTGGCAGATGCTGCTTCTCTGGCCTGGTCCTTCCATAGATGCTTCCAGCCTGAGAGCTCCAAATTCTCTCCCCCTCCACAATTTTCTGGTTATCTGGCCCTGACCAGCAGCCCCTGCCAACCTGACCAGACTGCCCTCTACATGGTGTGGGGGTGAGGAGGTGGTGAGGGTGGGGTTTGGAGGTCTATGGTAATCAAATGTCAGGGCTGAAGATCAAAACTTCTTCTCCAGAGGGAGTAGCCTTGAAATCAGGAGGTAGCAGGGAGAGGAGTGGGAAGGTGTGCCCTGGTGTGGTGGATAACAGCTTGAAGCTAGGTCTTTTATTCAGTAGAAAGGATTGAGGCTAGCATTGCCTGGTCCTAGCATTGCCCCGACTCACTGTGTGACAGTGGGCATACCTACTCTGTCCTGGGCCTTAGTTTTCTCTTCCAGCTCAACAGAATGCCTGTCTCTTCTAACCTAGAGATTGGAACCCCCTGATATATTTTCTCCCGACCTTCTATAAATATCTTAGCATTTATCAAAACCTGTGTTTTTTTATTTATGCAATTATGTGATTACTACATGTCTGTAAGCCCCATGAGGGCAGGGATTATGACTGTTTTGTTGACTATCCTTTCTCCAGCATCGAGCTCACTGTTGGGCACTTAATAAATAATTGTTGAATGAATAAATGAATGAGAGAGAAGATCTCAAGATGAAAGAATAGCAGTGGAGAAAGTTCCAAAACCTCAGGGAGTACCTTGGGAAGTTCAGTACAGGCTCTGCCCTCACCTGTACAGAAATCCAGCAAAGATCCTAGTCACCTGAGCTTCTAGGAATTTATGCCTTATGCCAAGTTTGTGCACCAAGATTCCCAGGAACTTGCCTTATAGGTTCCAGGGACCTTGCTGTCAAATTGGTGTAATCATTTCAATGCCATGTCTCCCAACCCTGCTTCCAAGCCCCAAGTCTCCTTTGGTCCAGCTGGACCAGACTGCTGGCTAGCATGGCCTCCTCTGTTCTCAGTCTGGTGGTGCCACCTAATGGTACGGCCCCATCCCATTAGCCAGGACCTTGGTTGTGCCCAGCTAAGCCTCTAGCCCGCCACTTCCCAAAACCAAGCGCCAGGCACCCCATAGCAGGCCCTGTGGGAAACAAAGCTAAATGATGACCACCCCAAGGTTGAGAAATACTTTCTTTCCTCTCTTTTGAGCTCCAAGCCCATGTGTTCTTCTCTCTCCCAGGCATCTCCCTCCAGATGTCCTGCAAGTACCTCACCTTTAACATGTTTGGTGCTGAACTCATCATTTCTTCCCCACACACCTGCTTTTTCTCCAGTGTCATTCTCAACTAATGACACTGCCATTCATCCAGTCTCCAGGGATAAATGGCACCCTGGACTGTCCCTTTTCCTCACTTCCAAGTAGTGATCAAGTGCTCTGTGCTCCCCCTCCTAAGTATCTTCCAATTTCCCACTCACCATCCTTGTCATCACGGCTGTAGACTAAGCCACCAACCTCTTACCTATATATATATATATTTTTTTTTTTTTTTTTTTTTTTGAGACAGAGTCTTGCTCTGTTGCCCTGGCTGGAGTGCAGCAGTGTCATCATAGCTCACTGCAACCTCAAACTCCTGGACTCAAGCATCCTCCTGCCTCAGTCTCCCAAGTAACTGGGACTACAGGTGCACAAGACTGTGCCTGGCTAATTTTTCTATTTTTAGTAGAGACAGGGTCTCACTCTTGCTCAGGCTGGTCTTGAACTCCTGAGCTCAAGGGATCCTCCTGCCTCAGCCTCCCAGAGTGCTAGGATTACAGGCGTGAGCCACCGCACCTGGTCTTCTCTTACCCATATTACTCATAAGTTCCTAGCTACTCTTCCTGCCTCCTGCCTCTTGCCCCTACCCCCATCCCAATCTGTCTACCACCCTGCACTTCTGGTCATGTCACTCCTTGGTTCAAAAATCTTTAGTGATTCTCCCTTTAAGGGAGTAAATAAGCCAGGGATGACCTCAGTCTCTAGCCAAGATCTCTTTCCTGAACTCTGGACTTGCATAATCAACTCTGTTCGGGGTTCTTTTGTGGTAAATTCAGTTAAAACTGAGCTACATCCCCAAAGAGAATTTTACTGGGTAGCATAGTTGAAAAGTCCAGGGATATGGGGCTTCAGGCATAGCTGGATCAAGGTGCCTAAAAAAGAATTGACTTTTCTCTGTCTTTTGCTCTGCCTTCTTTTTGTGGGCTTTGTCATCAGAAAGCCATCCATATTGTTGAGGACAAGATGCCCTCAGCAGCACAGGCTTACATCCTACCAACTTAGCAACCTAAGCAGAAAGAGAGCCTTTCTCTTTCCCAATAAAGAGAGTTCTTTCTCCAGCAAAAGAACAAACTTTGAGTCTTGTTGGCCTGGTTTTGGTTACTTGCCTGTCCCTGAACCTTTTACTGTTACAGGGGTGCCTGTTCTGATTGGCCATGCCTCAATCATATACTTACTCTGGTCAGGGATGAGGGATTTGGCTAAGAGAGAGAGAGGATGTTCCTTAAAAGAAGATTGAATGGGGAATGGTGTCTAAGCACATCAAAATTAGATGTCTACTAGGCCAGCTGCCTCCAGACAGCTCCTCCTTGTGTCCCACAAATTCAGAATAACCAAAATTAAACTCATCATCTTTCTCTCAAAAGACTGGTCCTGGCCAGGCGCGGTGGCTCATGCCTGTAATCGTAGCACTCTGGGAGGCTGAGGCAGGAGGATTGCTTGAGGTCAGGAGTTCAAGGCCAGCCTGAACAACAGCAAGTGACCCCCATCTCTACTAAGAACGGAAAAATTAGCCAGGCATCGTATTGTGCACCTATAGTCCCAGCTACTCAAGAAGCTGAGGCAAGGGGATGTGCCACCATGCCAGGATTATGTATTGATTTTTAAAAAAGAAACATACATATATAGGTGGTAAAATTTTCAAACAAAAAATTCTCCAACCCCGTCTTCGGTGTCTTTTCCCAAAAGTAATTACTGTAATAATTACTAAAAATGTCTTGTGTATATCAGCATTTTATCTATATATGTGGTTTCTTGTTTACTCAAAAGAGGGGAGTATGGATCATGAAGGGCCTTAAATGCCAAGTCAGGGCACTTGGATGTTTATCATGTTGGCATCAGTGAACCATCATAGTATTTTAAACAGGAAAATATAATAATCGGTTTTTAATATTATCACACAGACTTTTATTTTTATTTTTTTTATCCCCACATAGTACATTATCACACAGACTTTTAAAGGGGTTATATTCCTAATGCATAGTAATAGCAGGCACTCAAAAATATTTATTGAATGAATAAACTTTTTAAAACATATTATGAACACAGCAAAGTATTAATGTCCTGTTCACAAACACTCAGGATCTTTAGGCCTTTTAGGGACCTAGGTTCAAGGCTAATAGCACCCAGGGGAGGGAACTATGGCATGGAAGAGAGGGTCTCAGCCCTGGCTTAGGTGGAAAAGGAGTAGAAATAACTTGGGAGCACCTACAGTGTACTTGATACATATCACCTCATGGAATCCTGTACCCATCCACCAGTTAGGGATTAGCTCCATTATTAGGATGAGGAAGGTGAGGCTTATAACTTCAAGTGACTTGTCCATAGTTACCCAGCAAGTAAGTGGCTTTCAGGTCTCCCCTGCCTCCACTCTTAACGTCCTCCAATCTATTCTCCAGACAGCAGCCAGAGGGATCTTTTAAAAACACAAAACATATGGCTTCACATTCTTGCTTAAAACTCCCCAGTGGCCTCTCATAGTTCTTCTGGTAAAATTCAAGCATCTCACCAGGCCCATAGAGCCCAGAGTATCTGGCCTAGCCTCCACCCATACTACTGCTACACCAGAGCCACCCAGGCCTTGGTTTTTGTTTTTGTTTTTGTTATTTTCTAACCTACCAAGCTCATTCCCACTTTGGGGCCTTTGCACCTGCTGTTCCCTCTTTCTGGAACACTCCACACGCCCACCCTTTGCTCTACATTATGGCTGGCTCCTCCTCAGCTTAAAAGTCACTTCCTAAGAGGCCTTCCCGATTTCCCTGGCTAAGCAGTCCTCCTTCCCCCACCACCATTACTCTCTGTCATTTCACTCTTCTCTTTTTTCATAGCACCTGCCACAACTTATAATTATATACTCCTTTGTTTACTTGTTTATTGTCTTTTTCCTCCAGGGGTCTATGAACCCCATGAGGGCAGGAACTATCTTCTTTTCCCCTAGCACCTAGTATAGGGTCAGACACAGAGTAGGCGGTCCATAGTTGTTGAATGAATGAAGGGATAACCGAGGTAAGGCTAGAAGCCAGGGTCTGTCTGCTCGGTTTATGTAGCCGCCTCCTCGCACGGAAGGCTGGGCCCCAGCTGGGGCAGGATCCGGTTTCCACGGAGGGCTAAACCCCCCCTCTCCAGGAAGCGTTCTCAGCCCTGGGTCCTGGGTCCGGGAAACTTTGGCCTAGGTATCAGCGAGGGGTGAGGGGCGGGAATTCAGCTTGCCTGCTGCCCAGCTGGGGGTCCCTGTCTCTTCGCAACGCTCCCGCCCAACACGGAAAGGTGAGCAGTGCTGGCTGGGGGGTTGTGTGGCAAGGGCAGAGCGGGGGAGCGCAGAATAGTTCCGCCTGGACCTCGGTCAGGGCCAGGTAGGAGGCGCCCAGACCACCCCCTGCTGCCCGCAGACCCGGACTCCTTCCTGAAGTCCGCCCGGCTGCAGCGGCTGCCATCGTCGTCCTCGGAGATGGGCAGCCAGGACGGGTCGCCGCTACGCGAGACGCGGAAGGACCCGTTCTCGGCGGCGGCGGCCGAGTGCTCCTGCCGCCAGGACGGGCTCACGGTCATCGTCACGGCTTGCCTTACCTTTGCCACCGGTGTGACGGTGGCACTGGTCATGCAGATCTACTTCGGGGACCCCCAGGTGAGGGGGGCAGACAGGTGGAGGGAGGGGACCTTGGGAACTGGGGAATGGCTGAGTGGTGGAAGGGGGCCAGGAAATGGGAAGGGGCGAGGGTGGTGACGTGGAAAAGGAAGACCCCAAAGGGAGGGACTCTGGGGCGTGAGGGGGACAGAACAAGGAAGGGACTTCTAGGAGGCACTTGGGGTAATGAGGGGAGAGTCAAGAGGACAAGAGACCAGGACTTCCACTCTCACACCCTGTGGAGGAGATTCCAGGGTTAGTGGTGGTGCCTTCGGGAGGCAGAGTACTCTTACTGCCCCCACCTAGTCCCCTCTCCCCTCCCAGATCTTCCAGCAGGGTGCCGTGGTGACCGATGCTGCCCACTGCACTTCACTGGGCATTGAGGTGCTCAGTAAACAGGGATCATCTGTGGATGCAGCTGTGGCAGCAGCCTTGTGCTTGGGGATCGTGGCTCCGCACAGTTCTGGCCTGGGCGGGTAAGGAGCTCCCAGCAGTGGAGGTCAGGGCCCCCCAGACCTACTTCTTGCCTCCTGGTCTGTAGGCATCATGTGGGACTCTCATTTTGGGGAGAGGGGCAGCTGGGTCCCAACTCCTTGCATTTCCTCTTTCTGTACCAAATTCTACCCCCTTCTCCCTGGATGAAGTCGGAAGAGCAAAGGTACCATGTGGAAGACCTGAGGGTGTTTTTATTAGCCCTTTTTACATAGGAAAGGGAAATTTGGAAACTAAAAATTTGGAAAGGAAATTTGTAAACTAAAAATTGAGTTATACCGATGGAGGTATACTGTCATCGATTAAGGCAGTGGTACTTAAACTTTTAGGGTCACAAATTCCTGTGATCTGGTGAAAGCTATGGACCCTCTGTCCTCCAAAAATACACCTCAGGCTAAGAACTCATAAAATAGAGGCTACAAACTGGCCACCTATGGGCAACACCCACGCATAAACTGGTTTGGTTTGCACACTTAAATTTTTCAAAATTTTGCTTGCTATTTTTAAAAAGTTGAGAATTTTCATAGAAATCCAGATTCCAAGCGTCTCCTGAACAATCAGGAGATCTGGTAACACTAGGCCCACAGTCCCACATGGCTGAAATTATCTGGAGCTGAACAGAAGCTGCTTCCTATGATGGGGCATGTGCTGTCCACTTTGCCATAGTTCCTACCACTCCCTATTATCTGTCCTGCTTTCCTTATTTTGTTACATGGCTGTAGGCATTTAAGTTTGCAACCACCATCTCAGATGTCCATAGAAAAGGAACAAACTGACAAAGTCCCTATCTTCGCTCCTGTAAGACCAGCTCTCCAAGCTGAACCAAAGAAATTCCCCTTTGGGTTTTGTAGCGTCTATCCTTACATAATCCGGTCCTGGGGGAGTGGGAGGGGACATACCAAGTAGGCAGGTGCAGGAAGGTGGCAGGGGTCCAGCTCTGGTATAGGGTGGGGGTTGGGGGTAGAACATCCTGCTCTCCCAGTCTTTGCATTTTCCCTAATCAGGGATTAAAGTCTCCAGTGACAGGCTGGAAAAGGTCCATGGATCCTGGGTCCCCACCCCCCTTGGTTTCATTCCCCATCCTTTTAGGGTGTATGAGTCTTTGAATCCTGCTGGGGATGGGGCTCAGACACCTAACCCAAATGACAGACTGAGTCTACAGCCCTTACCATTAGGGGTTGAAGGATGACAGGCTAATTGTGCAGAGGGGTGGCATGTTATCATTACCCTCCCCCTTCTGTGTCTCTCCCAGTGGGGGTGTGATGCTGGTACATGACATCCGACGAAATGAGAGCCACCTAATTGATTTCCGAGAGTCCGCACCAGGGGCCCTCAGGGAAGAGACACTGCAAAGATCCTGGGAGACCAAGGTGGGGACCCTGGTGAGAAGAGAGGGTGCAGGGGAGTCTCCCTTCATTTCCTTTCTTCTAACCCAAGCATTAATTTGCTAAGTATTTACTCTGGGGGTGGGAAAAAGAGTTGAACGGGATGCTGTTAGGCTGTGAAGGAGACAGGCAGCCCACAAATAAAATATGGAACAAAAACATCTGGATGGTTGATAGCAGGTAATACTGCAACACCTTACTTCTCTGGCAGTCTTACCTGTCTGGCACATAGGAAGGAAGAAAAAAGGCATCTGAGATGTCACAAAGTTGCTGCACTAAAACTCACACATCTCACTCTGAGCCTGTTAACTGTAATTTTCCCACCCCAGGACATATTGGAAGATTAGAGAGGAACTGCTAGAGGTAAACCCACTATCTGCTGAGAGCAAAGGAAGAATAGAATAACTTGGAAAAATAGGTATTTAGTGCAATGGCAAAAGCCAAACACACCCCTGAGTTATCACAGCTCGGAATAATGGTGGTATGAAAATGAGTAGATTAAGTGAAGGTCCCTTGTCCACCATTTTAAAAGGCAGGGGTAGGTATAATCCAATGTAGGTGGCTTTCTATTTAAACTGGTTATGTCCTAGCTCTTGAAAGTTTTGCTTAATTTATAAATCCCTCAACTATGATAGATAAGGGAAGCCTTTCTACATTTGCTGATAGGAAGTCAGAGAGATTGGGGGGGTACCTGTTTGGGAAAGCTTGTCCCTTCCCTGGGATACTTGGCCTATGTCTCTCCCCTGTGCCAGCCATCCCTGGCTTGGGGCTCTGCGGAGTTCAGCCCAGCCCCCCCCTTCCAGTGACCTGGTCTCCTCTCTCCCTCGCCTGCCCGCCTTGCCCAGCCTGGGCTCTTGGTGGGGGTCCCCGGAATGGTGAAGGGGCTACACGAAGCTCACCAGCTCTATGGCAGGTAAAGACCCTCGCCCTGGGGACCAGGGACCCCTGTTTGCATTTCTCCTTGGGTGGCCTTCTCCTGCCTTCCTGGATTCTTCCCTTCCCAACTCCCCTTCCTAATATCCCCTTCCCTTGCCAGGACTCTCCTTCCCAGGAACCCCCCTCCCCCCAGGACCCCTCCTCCTCCCCCCAGGACTTCCTCCACCCCCTGCTCTCCGGCCCCCCCAGGCTGCCATGGTCCCAAGTCCTGGCCTTCGCAGCAGCTGTGGCCCAAGATGGTTTCAACGTGACTCATGATCTAGGTCAGTGGGTCTGGGGTGTGCGGGAAGAGGCATGAGGTTGACTGAGAGGGGTGGAATCTTTGAGATTTAGGGCCCAAGCCAGAGAGGACTTCTCTTCTTGTTTGCTCCTCAGACCCCTCCCCACCTCATCCCACCCTCACTTGGAGGCAGCCTTAAATGACAGGGTCTGGGAAGGGCCCATATATATCCCTGCCTCCCCCATAACAGGCTCCTGGGGGACTGGGGCGCTTAGGGTGAGCCACTCAGCCCTCATCCACCTCACCTACTGCTCATCCCAGCCATCCAGTCCAGTCCCAGGCCCCCTGCCCACCCTCCTGTCCCTGCCCTCAGCCCGAGCCCTGGCTGAGCAGCTGCCTCCCAACGTGTCTGAGCGCTTCCGTGAGATGTTCCTACCATTGGGCCGCCCACCACTACCTGGCTCTCTGCTGCATCGGCCCGACCTGGCTGAGGTGCTGGATGCACTTGGCACCTCTGGCCCTGCTGCCTTCTATGCAGGTGGCAACCTCACTCTGGAGATGGTGGCTGAGGTGAGTACCCAGATTGGGGGTGGGGGCATGCCCCAAGGACCCTATTGCAGGGACATCCTCTTCCCCCTTTCTTACTTTCTTCCCTGCCTTTCTTTCTGAATATATTTACTGTGGGTTGTGCTTATTTGAAATTCTAGAGTAGACGAAACTAACCTCTAGTGATGGTCAGATCAGTGGTTGGTGGGAATGGGGATGTGGCATGAAAAACCTTCTGGGTTGTTAGAAGAGTTCTGTCTTGATTGAGAGGTAACTTTGAGCTCCTCAGGGCTGGTACCAACCTGTGCAGGGGCTTGTCATATCCCTCCCAGGCCTGGTAGAGACCCAGCATTAGCCTCAGCTTCCCTAGGCTCACAGTCCCTCCCTGCCCTTCTAGGGACTGAGGGAAACACCTCTTACACTGGTGACTCTCAGGACTGGGGAGACTGACATAAAACGTTATCATCCAACCCCAAAGTGTCTTAGTCTGAGGCAGTAATGGGTCTGAGAACTGTAATTAATAGTTCAAAACTCCTAATGAAAAACTATAATCAAGATTCAGATGCACAGACCAACTCAGGGGTTCTCTCATCTGTGTAATAGGGGTGATTATATCTATCTCAGCCATACAGTTGTGGGAATTAAATAGGTCCGTCATTCATTTAACATTCACGGAGTACCTGCTCTATGCCAGGCACTATGCTGGGCACTGGAGATATGGAGGTGGTGATAGAAGCCCATCTCAGACTTAACTAGAAAGTCCAGGAGAGTACTGGCTTTAGGTCTTGCTGACTCTAGGGGCTCAATCCACATTATCAGGACTTGGTCTCTTTCTTTATTTCTCTCTCTCTCTCTCTCTCTCCCTGCTTACTTTCCTCTGTTTGGATTTACTCTCAGTCAGATCCTTCCACCTGTTCCCCACTAGCCCATCTTAGGCCATCCTTCCAGCAAGCTATCCCGGAGAAAGAACATTTCTCCTTCCTAGTGGTTCCAGCAAAAGCCTCAAAGTTGTGTCTCATTGTCCTGCCATAGGTCTCATGACTATTCCCAAACCAATCACTATGGCACAGAAAGGAACGCTCTGATTAGCCAGACCTGGTCATGTGCCCTTTCCTGGAGGTAGAGAAGGAAATGAAGGAGACTATAACAAAGACCATCAGAACTTTGAAAGAAAAAAACCCAATGTTGAGTTTATTAACTTGCCAGACAAAGGAACGCATGCCAGCCAAGAAATGCAATGTGTAATTCACTAAAGGTAGATAAGTCAAGGGTTTCAAATACTAAAAAGTACAAAAAAGAAGAAGATTCAGAGTGGTGATGCTAATTTAGGATTGAAAATAGCAGACTGGATAGGATGGAATGAGCCCATTGGTTTGTGCAAGATTGGTTCATTGGTCAGTAAAGAGTGGTCAGTTATGTCCAATAAGGGTCAGGCCTACCAGGGTCATTCAAAGTTCATGGTTTTGTAGTGACTTTGTTGGTTGTGATGAGATACACAATTCAGTTTTGATATCTCCCAGGCAAGTGCTTCTGTAAGTGGAAAGTCTTCCTTTTACATAGAGAGGGCAGCATGTGCAAAGACATGAAGGCATGAGTTCAGGAACTTCAGGTCAGCCTATAGTTGTTTAGAGCTCACTGGGGAGTGGCAGGACATGAGGTGAGAGGTTGGCAGGGGCCAGATCACAAAGGGCCTTGAATGCCAAGCTAAGGAGGTCATTTATGGAATGTACCCAGCACAATGCTTGGCACATAGTAGGTGCTCAATGTTAGTGCTTTTCCTCCTTCTTTTTTCCCAGGGTACTCAGGGCTGATGGGGTCCCCAGAGGCCATGATGGGGGTTGTGGAATGTACAAAAGTTGTAAACAGCTGATGTGTCTGTGATCCAAATATATGTCAAAGGCCAAGCCAACGTGCTCACAGTGGTGGATGGTCATTCTTTCTCTTCCAGGCTCAGCATGCAGGGGGTGTCATAACTGAGGAGGACTTCAGCAATTACAGTGCCCTCGTGGAGAAGCCCGTGTGTGGCGTGTACAGAGGTGACCTCTCCCCCAGCTCCCAGGGTACCCTCTCAGGAGAAGCCTCTCAGTCCATGGCCACATCCTTTTGGCCTAGAGACTGCTCTCCATTTCACAGGAGAGAAACTAAAGCAGTGAGCTGCCTGGGCAGTCAACTGTTGAAGCAAGCCAAAGCCAGTCCACCTTCTGCAGTAGCTATAGGGTCAGTTACCCCAAGTATTTAGGATATGGAATGGTGGATCTAGTCAAAGGCTCAGACCTGGAAGTTGGGGTTCTGGCCATAGGTTTTCTTGACTGGGGCTCTGTGCTGCCTCAGCCCCATTCTCTCTACCCTGTACTTCCTAAGCTGAATTTTTAAGACCAAAGTCCATCTAAGCTTTGGGGTAGAATGAACCCTTCAGGACAGTCATAGACCCACCCCCTCATTGCACCAAAATGCCAAAAGAAAACTGAGGTCCAAGGAGGGAATGGAACTTAACCTGCCAAACTTAAGAAAACCAACAAGGAACCCAGAAAGCCAAGCTGATGACATGGATGGAGTCCATGTTTGCTGAACCCAAAGTGGTGGGTTCTGGGTCCCTCAGAAAGTTCTCAGGTTCTCTCCCCTCTAGGAGGGTCAGATCACCTCAAGTCTCAGGAAAGGCTGCCTCTGAGTTCAAGTTTCCAGGCCTCCGTCTCCAGACTGATTCCATTGCCAGAGACAGTAGTATAAGAAGCAGTGGAAAGAGCATAGCTTTGGAGCCAGGAAGACCTGGGTTGACTACCAGCTACACCATTCACCTTCCTTCTCTGAGCCTTGGTTCTCTCCTTAAAATGGACATAATAATCCCTACGTCTCAGGGAGCCCGTGAGGATTTGATGAGATGGTATAGGAAGTTGCCCTGATCATAGTGGGCACTGAGTGTGTATTGGATTTTCCACTGTCCCTCCCCAGCCTGGGTTGTCTTGGCAATGCCAGTACCTTTTGTGCTATGGCTTCCCCTTGACTCCTATGACCTTGGACCAGTTGCCTTTATGGGCCACTGTTTCGACACCTATAAAATGGGGATGATAACAGTACCCATTGTGAGAATTAAATGAGTTAATTAATTAATGTTAGTGTTATGTGTCAGGTATTATTACTTCTTTGATGTCCAAACATCTAATCACAGAGTAGGAAGTTTGGGGATGGGTGGGACCATCAGGGGACCTGGATGGTGGCCTGGCCTGTGGAAGGAGCTGAAAGGAGACACATGGCAGACCAGAAATCTGGACATCTGGTCACCTGTCCCTTCTCTGCTGATGCCTGCAGTGTGACTCTGGACAAGTCACAGCCCTGTTGAGCCTTAGTTTTCACGTATGGCAGGGGAAACTGATGACCAGTGTTCTGAGTTTGAGTCCTGACCCTGCCCTTGACTTGCCATGTGAACTTGAGTGGGTCCTTTTGCCTCTCAATGCTTCAGTTTCCCCATCTGATGAGGAGGCTCAGTGCAGTGGTCTTAGTGTGTGTGATGCTGGGATGTGGAGATGGGATGTAGGATGTGAAGATGCCTTGACTTCTCCCCTGCCATCGGTCATTTCCTGTCCTTTCAGGCCACCTGGTTCTCAGTCCCCCACCCCCGCACACGGGCCCTGCCCTCATCAGTGCTCTCAACATCCTTGAGGGCTTCAATCTCACCAGCCTGGTATCCCGAGAACAGGTTCTTCACTGGGTGGCAGAGGTAAGGCCAACTCTTCCACCTCACCCTGGATTTGGGGACAATAGGAGTAGAGAGATGGGGTACTGCCAGAGGGCAGGACTAAATCACCTCCAAGTTTTCTTGTACAAAGATCCACTGGGTATGGGTGCTGGGAGGAAGCCTGGCAACCTCTTCCACATCCCTGCTGTGTTTTCAGACCCTGAAGATCGCATTAGCCCTGGCCAGCAGACTGGGAGATCCTGTCTATGATTCTACCATCGCTGAGAACATGGATGACATGCTCAGGTGGGTCCTGGGCAGGACCCTGAGGGCTGCAGAGGTGGTGGATGTGGGGAAAGGATCAAGTGAAAAGCGGCTGGTATAGCAATAAGGCCCAAAGTCCCAAGTCAATTTTAGCACATCCTCAACTCACAGTGTGACACTGGGTATCTCTCCCTGCACTTAACCTTTCCTATCTGTACAATGAGTTGGCCTACTTCATGTGGCTTTTAAATATTTTTGAGTCTAGCACAGCACCTCTATGAGCCTATCTACTCCCCCTTTTGAGTGGAAAAAGAAAGCCTAATAACAATAAAAAACAGTCTCAAAGCAAATACTGGAGGTGGTGGGGATTTTGAATATAACATCTTCATTAGAAGCATTGACATAGTGTGGTAAGATTGTGGGCTCTGGTGAGACTGCCTCCATTTAAATCCTGGCTTTAACATTCACTAACTGTGCAGCCTTAGGCAAGTAATTTAAACTCTCTTAAGTCTCAATTTCTACGGAGGGGCCTGACAATAATGGTATCAACTTTATGAGGTTGTGGTGAGGACTAAACAAGATCATACATGTAAAGCACTTAGCACATTGGGCACATAACAAATGTTCAACAAATGTCAGTTATTATTATTATTAATTGGCAATGGGGTAAGAATGGTTAATATTTAACTGCTACTATACCTGACTTACAGGCTAGCTAAGGGAAAATCAGAAGCAAAAAACACAGTTAATGTAAATTTGTATTGTTACTCAAACTACCCTCTATGAATTCAGTTGGAAATGATGAGAGTAAATGAACAGTTTATTTAAAAAGCAAAAAGAGCAGCAACCCAAAACAACAACCACCTCAAAGCCACAAGGATGAAACATAAAACCCAAAAACCCTTCCTCCCTCCCAACCACCTAAAATAAAGCCCTATGTGCCTGCTCTGTGTGGCCACCAGCCTTTTTGGTTCAGAACAGAATAAATGTCTTCAGTAAACCTTGGTAACTTATTCTGTAATTACTGTGGATAACCCAATGCACAGTTATTAGGTAAGAAAACCTCAGTTTAAAAAGTCTGGAGAATTACGTGTTGTTTCTAAGATCAATGCAAACTTAGCTCTAAAACACACCTATATGAAATCTATTCCACTAATTCACCCAATAAATAGTTATTGAAGGCTTATTATGTGCCAAGTCTTCCTTACCTTGAAAAAAATTCTGACAGAAAGTAAAGATTCCTGTATAAAAAATCCTCCCCCAACTAAACTCTTAATAAAACATTAGTTCTAGACTATAAACATTAGTTTAAATGCATCGAGCTTGTTGATTCAAAACAAATATTTTTCTGAGCATCCACTATGTACCAGGCAGTTTCATAGAAAGAATTCAGTGAGTAAAGTTAAGTAACTAAAAGGCTCTTGATTTAAACATTAAATAAATTAAAAGTTGGTTCTAGAAGAGAATATGAATAACACCTAAATAAATTAATTCAGTTCAACAGCTCTTTTCTGGGTATTTCCTATGTGTAGGCAATAGGTGAGTTTCTGTCTGCATAGACCTAATAGTCCAGTGACGGAGGCAGATTTAATCAAATAATCACACAAACATACATCACAAAGTGTGGTAGGCAGGGTGTATTGAGAGCCTGTTGTGGGCTCATTCCCCACCCCGTGTCTTTTCAGCAAAGTGGAGGCCGCCTACCTCCGGGGCCACATCAATGACTCCCAGGCAGCCCCTGCCCCGCTAATGCCTGTCTATGAGCTAGACGGAGCACCCACAGCCGCCCAGGTGCTGATTATGGGCCCTGATGACTTCATTGTGGCCATGGTCAGGTATGCCAGCTCAGACTCACAACCTGGAACAAGGGATCATCTGAACCAGCAGGGAGGTGGGGGCTAGGTATAGGTGAAGGCCGGCACAGGGCTCACCTGACCCCACCTTTGCCCCCAGCTCCCTGAACCAGCCCTTTGGCAGTGGCCTCATTACCCCCTCCGGGATCCTGCTCAACAGCCAGATGCTGGACTTCTCCTGGCCCAACAGGACCACTAACCACTCTGCACCCAGCCTGGTAAAGTCTTGCTTTCCTCCTCCCCTGGGGACCCTGAGGCTAGGAGATACAGTGGTATGGCTGCTCCTTCCTCCCTACTTTCTCTAGGGTCTTCTATTATAAAGAAAAGAAGCCTAAACAAGATGTTCACTTCATCTCTAGTCCTGCTAAGTCTGGGGCACGGAGCCTTGTGGGTCCAAAGAACCTTTGTCCCATTCTGTCACTCTCTCACTTTGTGAGCTGGTGAAGGTCTTGCCCCTCTCTGGGCATTTTCTTCACCATACAATGAGGGTATTGGCTCCCATTTGATGTTTGGGGCACTTTTCAGCACTAGTGGTCTGTTACTTCATGATGCTGAACTGATGGGGCTCAGCCATCTGGCTGGGCACCAAAGAGGGACCCAAGGAGGAGGGATGTAGGAATTTTTGTCTAGTTGGAGATCAGCACTCTTACACCCTGCAGGCTGGGGCCCTGGCAGGGCAAAGACACGGAAAGATAATTCAGGTTGGGGATTAGCTATTCTTCCCCATTGCCATCTTTCTTGGCTTGGTCCTTTCCCCTGCCACCCATAGCAGCCTCATAGCCCAGTAGATCCACTTATTACTCCACTCTATCTTCCCCACCCATCCAGGGACCCTGCCCACTTCACAGACAGCAAACTTTTGCCTGGGAAGGGACCAATCTCCCAGGAAAACTGGGCCTGTGTTTCCAGAAGAGCTTTTGAAAGGAAAAAAAAAATAAACTGGGCCTGTGGAAGATGTAAAGGAGGGAGAGAGTTTGGAAGGGTGGTGGAGTGGCCCTTTCCGTGTCTTGCCCCACCCCACATCCCTCTTGTGGTCTCTGTCCTTTAACAACAGGAAAACTCAGTGCAGCCAGGGAAGCGGCCACTCTCTTTCCTGCTGCCCACTGTGGTCAGACCAGCAGAGGGGCTCTGTGGGACCTACCTCGCCCTGGGAGCCAATGGAGCTGCTCGGGGCCTCAGTGGCCTGACCCAGGTGAGGTTTCCTCCGTGGTAGGCCTTTTGTGGCCAGGAGCCAAGCTGTGGCCTGTGCTGCAGATGCTCCTTATATCTGTAGCTTGTTTTCATCCCTTATGCAGTAAACATGAGCTGAGGCTGCTTTGTGCCAGGCTCATCCTGGGCACTGGGGACATGAGCTGCAACTGAGTTTCTGGTGAAAATGTAGCTCAGATGCTCCCTGTCTTCCCAGGTTGCAGGATCTAGAATTGAAAAGAGATATGGCAACTGAGCCGCCTGGGTTCTGTCAACCTCAAGTCCCACCATCCCTCTACCAGCATCTGAATAGAAAACGAGCCCTCTTTAGGGTCCGATTTTGAAAGGAAGGGCCTGCTACTCTCCAGAACTCAGAACAGTTCCAGGAATGTCTTGAGTGCCTGATATATGTGCCAGGCACATATTTTGGCAGGTGGTGAGTTAACTAGCCTGAGCTTTGGCATCAGACACCCCTGGGTTCCAGCCCAAGCTCTGCCAATTTCCAGCTGTGTGATGCTAGGGAATTCCCTTAACCCCTCTGAACCTGTTTCCTCATTTGTGAAATGGGAATAACAACAATAGCTAACATTTATAGAGTTCTTACTAAGTGCTGGGCACTGTGTTATGTGTATTAACCCTTTTAAGCTTCCCAACTCTGTGAGGAATCCTTATTTCTATTTTAGAGATGAGGAAACTGAAACCCAGAGAGGTTAAGAAGTTAGGTCAAGTTCCTTCAGCTAGTAAGAATGGGCAGGCAGTTCAGTTCTAGAGCCTACTCGTGCTCCTACCCGCTAAGCTAAAAGTACCCACATTCTGCCGTAGACCACCCCTAGCTATTAACCCTGCCTTGTCCAGAGAGAAGGGAGGGGAGCCCTGGGTTAGATTAAAGGAGACTGGGTGCTAGTGGTGCCTCTTCCCCAGCTTCTTCTAAACTCTGGAATGAATCATCATCCCTCTCTGGCCCTGTTTTCCCCTCTGTGAAATGGGGGCAGTCATCACAGGCTTACTTGTTTTCTGGGGCTGTTGAGAGGCTTAGATGACACCTTTGGTGTAAGGGTTCCAAAAACTAAGGAGTCTGGACCAAGGGTGAGAGCCAGGAAGTCCTGAACCATCACCCCTGAGACAGCCCTGATTTTTTCTGCCCCTTGGCTACCCACAGGTTCTGCTGAATGTCCTGACCTTGAACCGGAATCTGAGTGACAGCCTTGCTCGTGGCCGCCTGCATCCAGACCTGCAGTCCAACCTCCTGCAGGTGGACAGTGAGTGCAGACAGACCCTGTGGGGTGGGTACAGGGACAGGTGGAGAAAAGGGCTCCTCCCAAGGGTGCCCCTGCCTCGACCAGCACCAATTCCCTGCCAGTGAAAGTTTGGTTTCTTTCAACAAGTTCTTATTGAAGCAGTTAATGATCTGGGGATTAGAATCAGTCTTGCCATTTCCTGGCTGTGTGGCCTTGGGAAATCCATGTCTCAACTCTGAACCTCAGTTTTCTCATTTGTAAAATAAGATGTAGTTGTTCATTCTTCAAACCTTCATTTATTCAACAGTTTATATTGAACACCTGTTGTGTGTCAGGCGTCATCCTAGGTGCTGTGGAAACTGCATTTACAGGCAGACAGGAAAATAAGTAATCAAAGAAATATGAGACAGTAAAATAAGTGCTCTGCTGAACATTAAAGCAGGATGGTGACATAGGATTGATTCAATGATCAAGGAAGCCTTCTCTTTGGTGACGTTTAAGCTGAGATCTGAAGAGTGAGAAAGAGCCCACCATGCAAAGAACTTGGGCAGAGCTTTGTAGGCCAAGGCAGCAAGTGCAAAGAACTCAGGGAAAGAATGGGGTTGGTGTGTTTGAGGAATAAAAAGGAGACCAAAGTGAGTGAGGACGAGATGAGATGAGAGAGGCGGGCAGGGGCCAGATCACGGCCCTTATAGATTATGGTGAGGATACGGAATTTCCTCTAAGAACCACAAGGGCTTCATTTTAGATACAGCTTAATTTTGTAAACAGGGAGTGTGTGTACCTTCGAGGGGTTCTTATTACAACAGACAGTGTATAATACTATGCTAGTCCAAAAGAATACGGAATTGATTGATGAATAGTCCTTGCCTGTTCAGTATTACTGTCTCCGTTTTACAGATAAAGAAACTGAGGCTCGCAGAAGTTATAAACTAGTCAAAGATCAACCTGTAAGTGGCAGGAATGAGATTAGGATATATACCTGGCTAAATACCAAAGACTCAATTCTTTACCCCACAGCTCTTGATATATCCCGGACTGAATCATTTTAGAAGCAGAGACCTAGATCCTCAGCAGTCACACCCTGTGGTTGGGCAGTGACACTTTGGATCCCAACTGATGGATGATGGGGCCAAGTCCTTGAAACAGAATTTTGTTCGACAAATATCCGTTGGTCTCTGTTGAATGTAGGGCTCTGTGATGAGTTACTTGGGGTGGCTCATCCTAGCCCTCCCCTGAGGGGCTCATAGTCTAACATGAGTGTGTAAAGAATGGGGGCTTGGTCAAGGGAAAGTTCACCCACCAGAGGCTTCAGGGAGGGTTTATGGAGGAGATGACAACTAGCTGGGCCTTGAAGTATGAGCAGGAATGTGGCATGTGGAGGTAAAGGACATTCTGAACAGGAGGAACAGCCTGGGCAAAACCCAGAAAGAATGGCTCAGAGAGCAGCCAGGAGGCCAGCTATTTCCCAGACCTCCGAATTTACTAATCATCTTCTTGACTTTTGCCACATTTATACACTATCTAAACCATTATTTACATAATGTGTCTCTGTAAATGAACTTCCCTTTTAACCTAAATATATTTTAAAAGTAAACCTTACATCATAATCACAAATGGAAAAATGGCATCATTTGCCACAAATAGACAACAAATAGCTATTTAAAAAATGAAATATTTTTAGGTTTTAGTTAGAAATTGGCACCTGTGGAATGCTCTGAGGCCTGCTTTCTCTGTTAAAGAAGATTAGGAAATGTTAGAGACCAGGCTGAAACTTGGTCCTTGCCATAACTGAAAGAATTGAAAGTGAATCACAAAAGGAAAAGATTTCCAACTAGGGGATTTGACGCTATTTAATATTGTGTCTTTATCTCGAGAACTGCCTAAAGTCATCCTGTTTGGGGAAATGAGAAGACCAGAGCTTTACTGAGGAGCAGTGGGAGGTGGAGTTACAGGGCTTAGCATGGAGATCAATGTTAAGAAACATGGACTTTATCCAATTGAGTAGGGGAGGCATACGACATGATTTGTTTTATGTAGGGGAGATAGATTGAAGAGCAAGAACTTAAGTCAGGGAAATATGAGAAGCAGCTGGGATATGGCCCAGGTGAGAGATAATGAGGCCCTGAACTTATGCTAGAGGATGGGGATTTGTTCATCTGTCTCGTAAAGCCCTGCTTAACATTTACTATGTACTAACCCTGTCTAGGCACTAGAGATCAATAGCAAATAAGACAGCATCCCTGCCTTCAAAAAGCTTATAATCTAGTGGAGGGAGACACAGTAAATAAATAAACAAACACAGGTAGCAGTAAGTACTTTGAAAGAAAACAAAGCAAGGTAAAGATGGCAGGGACTGCTATTTTAGATAATGGTCGGAGAAATTCTTGAAGAGGTGCCTCTTGACCAAAGACTGGAATAAAGTAAGGGAGCTAGCTTTGTGACTATCTAGGAGGAGAGCATTCCAGGCAGAAGCAACAGTATGTTCAAAGGCCCTGAAATAGAAGCATGTTTGGCCTACTTGAGGGACAGCAAGGAAGGCCAGTGTGCTGGAACAGAGTTAAGCAAGGTGGAGAACAGAGAGAAACGAGAGGAATTGAGAGAGGTAGCAAGGTCCCAGATGTTTTGCCTTGGGGGCCTTCGTAAGGCTTTGGATTTTATTCTAAGATCCAAAGCTGTTGGAAGATTTTGAACAGGGGAACTGACAAGGTCTAATGGTTTAAAAGGATCCCCTTGGCTACTGTGTGAACATGCTATAAGGAAGGCAGGACTGGAAGCAGGGAAACCAGTTAGCAGACTATGCAGTAATCCTGGCAAGTAACGATGACAGGTTGGCTGAGGCAGGTGGAGATGAAGACCCCAAAGCCCTTTTTCCTTCTTCTGATATATATTAAAAATGTATATTATCCATCACTTACTGCAGGCAAGGCTCTGAGCTCAGTGCTTTCTGTGCATTTTCTCCTTTAATCCCTGTAAAAACTTCATGCTCTCATATAATTCCCATTTATACATGAGGAGACTGAGGCTCAGAGAGGTAAAGCAATTTGCCTGAGGTCATACAGCTCCTTGGTGGAACAACCAGGACTAGAACTTAGATCTGACTATAGGACTCCTGAGCCAGTGCTCTGAACACTCTGAATGTGTGTATGTTGGGGGATGGTTTTCAGGTGAGTTCACAGAGGAAGAGATTGAGTTCCTGGAAGCCAGGGGTCACCATGTGGAGAAGGTAGATGTCTTATCCTGGGTCCATGGTAGTCGGAGAACCAACAACTTCATCATCGGTGTGAAGGACCCTCGGAGCCCAGATGCAGCCGGAGCCACCATCCTGTAGAGCAGTGGAGTGGGGCAGGGTCTCTGCTCCCCCATTTTGCATGTTCCCAGAGTCCCTCCTTCTCCCAGGTTTGGTCTCAGGGGGACCCCAGGGATGCCCCAGATCAGGGGCCAGAGGAGATGCTTAGCAAACCCAATCCCAGCATAACTGGAAAATTCTCCATCAGGAGGCCTGTGGTGGTGCTGGTGAGTGTCAGTATCCATGACTAGGCAGGCAGGCAGGACCTTGAGGAATCAGATTATCTGTCTGTCTGTCTCCTCTCCTCCCTCAGCCATGCTGGCCCTGAGCTTAGGGATGTGCTTGCAAACCCTTTGCGAGGGTCTCACAACCCCAACATCTCCAGACTGGCCTGACCTGGGCCTTGTCTTCCAGCTCCTTTCTCCTGTCCCCAGCCTCATTTCTTAAATGACTAGGAATTTTTTAATGGACCATCATGGGGAGAGGGTGCTCCTCTGCTCTTCCTACCAGGTTGAGGCAGGGGCCTTGCATCTGGGGGTCCCCAGGGTGTGGGGTAGGGGTGGGGGTGGGGGACCAGCTCAGGGGCTTCCATTTGCAAAGAGGAATTAAAGAAAGAATATTGCTTAACCACGGCTCTGGCTTGATTTGTTTAACTGGGTTGGGGGTAGAAGTGGGAGAGGAGACCTCAAGCTCACCCTGTCCCAGTAGCCCTGACTCCAGGGCAAGCTACAATCAACTTTGTAGGAGCTGTAATAATATCTGCCATTTATCCAAGCCTTGTATTACTACTACTAATTAATAACA
Source organism: Daubentonia madagascariensis (assembly GCA_023783475.1). Classification (NCBI taxonomy): domain Eukaryota; kingdom Metazoa; phylum Chordata; class Mammalia; order Primates; family Daubentoniidae; genus Daubentonia; species Daubentonia madagascariensis. The sequence continues at coordinate 18,690,353 of JAKFHU010002136.1, read as the reverse complement.
ATAACTATTCTAGACAGCATCTAGTCTTCATTACAAACCTCATGAGGTAGGTACTAATATTATTCCCATTTTACAGATGGAAAATAGACAAAAAGAGGTTAAGGGACTTGTCTAATGTTCTTCATCTATTAAATGGAAGGACAGGGGTTCAGTCTCAGGATGTCCAACTCCAGCATCTGTGTTCTTAACTAATTTCACATCTGCTAGTTGAACTATTTGTTACAAAGTATACTTCATATAGTATATATCAGATAATAAGTGCCTTTTATAGATTATGTCATTCATGCATGCATCCGTCCACCCATCCATCCAATATATTCCAAGCACTTTGTTAGGCCCCAGAGATTCAGCACTGAACAAGACAGACTATTTTTTATGGGTTTATAGTCTATAGGGGAAGACAAACATTCAGGAAATAAGGACATAGCTAATTAGGGTAATTGCCATCACAATAAGCTCTATGAGGGATACTATGAAAATGTACAGCAACAAAGTTAATCTAGTTTGGGAATCAGCAAAACCTCCCTGAAAATGTTGTGAGGATGAGTAGGGTTGGATTAGAAGTGGGATGTGGGAATGTCATTCTAGGCAAAGGGAACAGTATATTCAAGGGTGTTGTGGTGAGAAGGAATGTGTCATGTTTTAGGAGGGGGGAGAATGTCTATATATTATTCTGAGAGCAGGGGTTGACAAGCTTTTTCTGCAAAGGGCCAGATAGTAAATATTTCAGGCTTTGTAGGTCATATGGTTGCTGTAGTAATTACTCAACTTTGCTGTTGAAAAAGCAGCTGTAGATGATATGTAAACAAATAGCTGTGGATGTATTCCAGTAAAAGTTTATTTTGCAGGAATAGACCCAATTTGGCATAAAAGCAGTAGTGTGCTGACCCTCATACTAGAGCATACTGAGGGGATGATGGCATGAGATGAAACTGGTGAGGTAGGTGAATCATTCTTATGATGCTGGTATTAATTTCCCCATTTTATGAATGAGGAAATTTCGGTTAACTAGAGACATGAAGTAACTTGCCCATGGTCACCCAGCTGATAGTTGGCAGATCCGTGATTCAAAAGTAATCTGTTGACTCCAAAAACTATGTCCCTCTCCTCTTTAAAAAAAAAAAAAAGTCTTTATTTTTTTGAGACAAGGTCTTATTCTGTTGCTCAGGCTGAAGTGCAGTGGCACTATCATACCTCATTACAGCCTTGAACTCCTGTGCTCAAGCAATCCTCCTTGCCTCACCTGAGTAGCTGGGACTACAGGATCATGCCACCATACCCAGCTAATTTTTTAAATTTTTTGTAGAGATGGGGGTCTCACTACATTGCCCAGGCTGGTCTTGAACTCCTGTCCTCAAGTGATCCTTCTGCCTTGGCCTCCCAAAGTGCTGGCATTACAGGCATGACCCACCACACCTGGCCCTATTATTTTATCTTATTGCAGATGTAATAGTTATTCAAATATCAAACATTTCATAAATATATAATGTAGATAATTCACCCCCTCAAAATCCCAACTTTCCAGAAATCTCACTATCAATAAGTTGGTACAATACACTAACTTCTTTTTTTCTGTATATTAACATATATTATTCTGTTTAGAAAGTAAAAATGGGATTATATTTCATACTGTCTTCAACATTCTTTTATTTTAAAATCTTTTTACTTTATTTTATTTTATATATATATATATTTTTAGATAGGGTCTCTCTCTGTTGCTGAGTCTGGCCTTGAACTCCTAGTCTTGAACTCCTATCCTCAAATGATCATCCCACCTCAGCCTCCCCAGTAGCTGGGATTATAGGCTGGAGCCACAGTGCCCAGTTTACCACATGCTTTTTAACTTTGATATTTTTGATAGTTCCTTCACCATCTTGGTTAATATTAGTAAGCTTTTTTTTTTATTTTTCTTTTTCTTTGTTTTTTAGAGACAGGGTCTTGCTATCTTGCCCAGGCTAGACTTGAACTCCTGGGCTCAAGTGATCCTTTCATCTCAGCTTCCCAAATAGCTGGGACTACCGGCGCCCCTCACCGTGCCCAGCTAGTAAGCTTTTTTAATGATTGTTATTGGTCAGTATTATTGGCCTTTTTCTTGCAAATCTGCTTCTAGTGGTGAAGGAAACACAAGACATATTTTCCACAACAGGAGGAAAATAATCTAGATTAATCATATTACCAAAAGACATAAGAATTCAATAATAACATTAAATGTGAATGGATTAAATAATCCAAGAAACAGAGATTATCAGACGCTGATAAAATAGTGAATAGAAAAACAATAGAGAGAATCAATGAAACCAAACCCTGGTTCTTTGAAAAAAGTTAACAAAATTGACAAACCTGTCCTAGATTGATCACAAAAAAAGAGAGGCCTGGTGTGGTGGCTCATGCCTGTAATCCTAGGACTTCGGGAGGCTGAGGTGTAAGGATTGCTTGAGGCCAGGAGTTTGAGGTTGCAGTGAGCTATGATGATGCCACTGCACTCTAGCCCCGGTGACAGAGTGAGAGCCTATTTCTAAATAAATAAATTAATTAATTAAATTAAAAAAGGAAAAGAAGAAAGAAGACTCAAATTACTATAATCAGAAGTTAAAGAGGGGGCAGTACTATCAATCTTACAGAAATAAAAAGGATTATAAAGAAATACTATGAACAATTGTATGTTAATAAATCCGCTAACTTAAAGGAAATGGAGAATTGCCTGGAAAGACACATACCAAAACTTACTCAAGAAGAACTAGGCAATCTGAATAGATGTATAAAAAGTAAAGAGATTAAATTAGTAATATATACTCACAAACAAACTATTTACAAATAAAAGCCCAGGTCCTAAATGGCGTGAATGGTGAATTCTATAAAACATTTAAAGAAGAATTAATACTGATTCTTTACAAATTCTTCCAATAAATAGGAGGAAACATTTCTTAATTCATTCTATAAGACTAGTTTTACCCTGAAATTAAAATCAGACAAAGATATCGTAAGAAAACTACACAGCTTTTATGTACATAGATGCAAAAATCCTCAACAAAATACTAGAAAACTGAAGCCAACAATATATAAAAAGAAATATGCACTAAGTGGGATATATTCCAGGAATGCAAGCTTGGTTTAACATCAAAAAATCAATTATTGCATTATATCATTTCAATAGAATAAAGAACAAAAACCACATGATCAGCTCAATAGATGCAGAGAAAGCATTTGACAAAATCCAACACCCCTTCATGATTAAAAAAAAAAAAGACAGCAAACTAGGAACATAAAGGAACTTCCTCAACCTGATAAAGGGAAAAAATATATATATATGTATATAAAATCTACAGTTAATATCATACTTAGTGGTTAAAGATTGGATGCTTTCCCACTAAGATCAGAGGATGGCCACTCTCTTGCTACTTCTATTCAACATTGTGGTGGATGTTCTTGCCAGGGAAATTAGGCAAGATAGAGAAATAAAAGGCATCCAGATTGGAAAGTAATTAGTAAAACTATTTTTACTTGCAGATGGCATGATCTTGTATACAGAAAATCCTGAGGAATCCATAAAAACTATGACAGCTAATAAAGGAGTTCAGCAAGATTGCTGATACAAGATCAATATATAAGTCATTTGTATTTCTATATACTTGCAATGAACAATCTGAAAATGAAATTAAGAGAACAATACCACTTAACAGTAGCATCAGAAAGAATAAAATACTTAGGAATAAATTTTATAAAAGAAGTATAAAACTTAAAACTGCAAAACATTGTTGAAAGAAATTTTAAAAGGCCGAAATAAATGTAATGACATTCTGTGTGTGTGAACTGAAAGACTTACTTTTGTTAAGATGGCAATACTTCACAATTGATGTACAGATTCAATTCAATCCCTATCAAAATTCCAATGGCCCTTTTTGGCAGAAATGAATAAGATGATCCTAGAATTCATGTGGAATTAATTGCAAGGGACCCAGAATAGCCAAAACAATCTTGAAAAAGAACAAGGTTGGAGGACTCACACTTCCCAATTTTAAAACTTAACTACAAAGTTATAGTAATCAAAACAGTGTGGTAGGCATAAGAATAAACATCTCAAGGGAATTGAATTGAGAGTCTAGAAATAAACCCATATACCTATAGTCAATTGATTTTGACTAGGGTGCCAAGATCATTCAATGAAGAAAGAATAGGTTCTTTAACATATTCACATACAAAAGAATGAAGTTTAACCCTTACCTCATGCCGTATACAAAAAATAACTCAAAATGGATCAAAGACCGAAATATAAGAGCTAAAACTTTAAAACTCTTAGAAGGAAACATACAGGTAAGTCCTCATACCTTGGATTTGGAAATGGCTTCTTAGATGCGGTGCCAAATCACAAGCAACAAAAACAAAAATAGATCATTGGACTTCACCAAAATTAAAAACTTTTCTACATCAAAGGATACTATCAGGAGAGTGAAAAGACAGTCCAAAAATGAGAAAAATATTTGCAATCTTATATTGATCTGGGTTCTTTATGTAGTACCCAGAATATATTTTTAAAAAAAACACTTACTGTTCAACAACATAAATATAAACAACCCAATTAAAAAATGGGCAAAGGACTTCAATAGACATTTCCTCAAAGATATACAAATGGCCAAACAAATCTATAAGGTTACTGAATTAATATTGTAAGTCACTAGGGAAATGAAGATCAAAACCTCAATGAGATACCACCTCACAGCTACTACATTGGCCATAAAAATAATTTTTTAAAAGGAAATAACAAGTATTGATAAGGATATGAGAAACTGGAACCTTCATACATTATTGGTATGTATGGTATGTTTTCCACAGAGGCTGTGAAAATAGTTTGGCATTTCTTTAATAAGATAAACATCAAATTACCACATGACCCAGCAATTTCATTCCCAGGTATAAACCCCAAATAATTGAAAACAGATGTTCAAACAAAAACTTGTACATGAATGTTCATAAGAGCACTATTCACAATAGCCAAAAGGTGAAAACAACCCAAATGTCCATCAACAGACAAACAGATAAAAACAATGTGGTACGTTCCTCGAATGGGATACTATTAAGCCATAAAAAGTGATGGGTACTGATACATGCTACAACATGGATGAACCTTGAAAACATTATAAGTGAGAGAAGTCAGACACAAAAGGTTACATATCGTATGATCCCATTTATATGAAATACCCAGAATAGGTAAATCTATAGAGATAGAAAGTAAATTAGTGATTCCTTAGGGCTGGGAGAATGGAGGGCTAAGGGGAAGGTGATATCTAAAGTGTATGGGGTTTCTTTTTGAGGTGATGAAAATGTCCTAAAACTGTGGTGATGGTTGCACATACCTATCTGTGGCTATACTAAAAATCATTGAATTGTACATTTCAAATGAGTGAATTATATGGCATATGAATTGTATCTTAATAAATCTGTTTAGGAAAAGATATAGGATTTGGCAATATGAACTAGAGCTGAACACATGCAACTTCTATGACCCAGCAATTCTAGTCCTAGGTATATAACCAGCAGAAAATTGTATACATGTTCATCTAAGACATGTGCAAGAATGTGCATAACAGTAAAATTAAAAATAGCCCTAAAGTAGAAACCCACATGCTCATCAGCAGTAGAATGGATAAATTGTGGTGAATTCAGATAATGAAATGCTACTCAGAAGGGCCAGACATGGTGGCTCATGCCTGTAATCCTCACTCTGGGAGGTGGGAGGATGGCTTGAGCTCAGGAGTTCGAGACCAGCCTGAGCAAGAGTGAGACCCCATCTCTACTAAAAATAGAAAAAATTAGCCTGGTGTGGTGCTTTAGCATGTTACCAAACTGATGATGCTGTATTGCATTTGCACGAATATAGCTAACAATACTTATAACTTGTTGCAAAGTGTCACTTAAAATAGTAGCTTTAGCACAGAGATTTTGCTGATGCAAGATATAATGAAAAGAAGTAAGAGCATCTGGATCTGTTAATACTTTTTTTATCTGTACAATAAACCCTTCACGTTTTCCTGTCATGGAAGGTGCACCATCTGTACATACACTCACTAAATTTACCAAATTCAGTCCAACTTCCTGACATTTATCTTGAAAGTTGTTGAAGATATCTATTCCCTGTGTTCTGTTCTCAAGAGTGCCCAGAGTGAGTAATTCTTCATAGCAAAGAAAATCTTCTGTTATGACCCAAATAAAGTATAAAACCTGCGCCAAGTCAGTACTAGCAGTCGATTCATCCAAAGCGATTGAATAATATATATTTTCCTTTTGAAGTATTGCATGAAGTTGTTCTGTTAGGTTGAAGGCTAATTCATGGTGCTGATTAGTTATAGTTCTCCTTGAAAGAGGCAGTTGTTTGTACTTTGAAATGTTATCAGGGTCTAAGCATCCTACAACTTCGACAATGCATTCTTTCACAATTTCTACATCACTCAATGGCATCCCTTTTTTCCTGAGTATATAAGCTACTTTATAAGTTGCTTCAGTGGCATTATTTCCAAGGTCTTATTGCTCTTTGAAAGAATTGTCTTTGCTTTTCCTTTTCATCTTTTAATTTCTGCAATACATCTTTTTGTGCCTCTCCCTCTAATTTAAAATATTTGTGGTCCTTATGAGTGTTATAATACCAATGAGTGTTGAATTTTTTTAATGTTGATACTGCAGTATCACAAAGCAAGAAAATCATCCTTTCTTTAGAAACAAGTTAATATTGCAATTCCCAATCCTCATTAAAAAATCTGTTTTCTTCCTTCAGCATTCTCTTGGTCTTCTTTGACATGATGGGCTGTTAAGCAGACAGAATTAAAAAATACTGTTGAGCTGTGCAACTATTCACAAATTCCACTTCAAACAGAAACACAGTGCACTGTTGTCGAAAGCTGATAACAGACTGGCATACTCAACCCCCATAAACTCTCACCAAGCAGCCTCGTGTGGTAGTGGCACCAGTCAGGCAGGGGAAGACAGAACTAAATCACAAGCATAGCAGCTGTCAACTTAGCCCTTATGGCTTACTAATGTTCTAATTGTGCTGGTCAATCTGGGAGGATTATTTCATTGAAACTTATTTTATTCTTTGGTATGTTAAATACATTCATTTTAAAAACAAAAATATAAAAGACAAAAATGTACTAATAAAAATATTAATAAAAGGATTTGTTCTGTAAAATTTGGATTCAGTCAAAAGGCCCACCTAAGGACCTAGAAGGCCACATGTGGCCTTAAGGCCGCAGGTTCCCCACCCCTGGTCTCAGCAAAGAATTTATGACTAACACTCCAATGGCAATTAGAGTAACAGCAAAAATAAATAAATGGGACTTGATTAAATTAAAAAGCTTCTGCACAGCTAAGGAAATAATCAACAAAGCAAATAGACAACCTACAGAATGGGAGAATATAGCAAACTACACAACCAATAAAGGGCTAATGTCCAGAATCTACAAAGAACGCTAACAAATCAGCAAGGAAAAAACCAAACAACTCCAAGTTCTTTTAAATCCTTTTGGTGTTATATTCACAGGCTCAAAGGTCCAAGGTGCCCCCTTGTGATGGCTGCCTGTTGTTCTCTTTGTTTCTCTCCACCCTCTTGGGCCCAGTACCCAGCATGGCACCTAGAATTCACATACACAACAAATACTTATTGAGTGCCTACTCTGTGCCAGGCACTGTGCTCTGTGCTGAGGAAACAGCGGTAAACAAGACATGTAAGGTTCCCTTCCTTATGGAGTCCACAGTCTGCTAGCAAAGAAAAGTAATAAACAAACTAGTATAATCTATTGAGGACAAGTACATGGTGCTAAGAGAACCTGTCTGAGAAGTGGTCAGGGAAGGTATCCTTGGGGCAGTCATGTTTGAGCTGGGATCTGAAGGCTGATGAGTTACCTAAGTGGCGAGAGCACTGCAGGCAGAGGGATCAGCATGTACAAGAGTTCTGAGAAAGAAAGGAGCACAATGTGTAAAAAATATCACTTTAGTTGTGACCCAGAGGGGAGGAGGGCCTTAAGATAAGTCTGGAGATGTGGGGAGGGCAACAGTAAGACATTTATTTGGCCTTTATCTTAAAAGCAATGTAGAGCCATCAGATACTTTTAAGTAGGAGAGTGACATGATCAGATTTCTGACTTTGACCCCTTATTCTGACAGCAGGGTGGAGAACTGATTGGGGTGGCAGGGTGGATGTGAAAAGGCAGTGAGTGGCTACTGTACCAGTCCAAGCACACACTGTGTGCTCAATAAATATTTGTGAAATGAAAGGGTTCCTGATTCCTTTTCTTAGATGGGACCACTATAACTGACCTGTTCAATCAGCTTACGACATACCTGCTCATCTATTTCCTATGATGCTCATAACAGCCCCCTAACTTCCATTTTACAGATGAAGAAACTGAGGTTCAGAGAGGCAAAGACAATCACACAGCTACCAAGCTATGAATCCAGGGCTGTATGACAGACATCAACTCCAGTGCTGGGGAGGTCTCTCTACATTTGGGAAGAGAGGAGGGGCCATACTCACTTGTTCACTCAAAAATTCTACTATCGAGCACCTGGCTTGCAAGTTGGATACTGATGGCAAAGGGTAGAGAGGGATTCGTAAGCAAGTAATAATAAAAGCTGTTATCTTTCTCACCCTTAAAGTTATTATCAGACACTATGTGTCAGGCATTGTGACAAGTGTTTTCTATGCCTTCCCCCATTTCCTCTTCATGAGCACTATTATTGTCCCCATAGTTCAGATGGGTAAACTGAGGCTTGGAGCTGACATCCTCAAGGATACTCAGGCAGAGCGCTTGCATAGGGCTGTGCAGTGCTCCCGAATGGGGAGCCACTGGCGAGATTACAGCACAAGGAAGCAGAGATCCCTGGGATCCCGGCACCGAGCGCTCGGCACCCAAATGAGCTGGCGCGCGCTCCACCTCGCGCTCCCGGGGACGTTTGGTCACGTGATAATGCCCCGCCCCTCCGGTCCGCCCCGCCCCCTCTTGCGCTCCCTCCCTCTCTCCCTCCCTCCCCCTCCCTCCCCGGCCCGGCCCGGTCCGGCCCATCCCCCTCCCCGCCGGCTCCCTGAGGCCCTGCCGGGTCGGGCTGCAGGCGGCCGGGCGCGGACGGCCGGACAGACGGGCGCACGCGAGGACGGACGGACGGACGCACGGAGGGCGGCGGGCACGCACGGCCCGGGCCGGCGCTCCAGGCCCGCCCGGGAGGGCCGGGGCCGCGCTCAGGTGAGGCGACGGCGACGCGGGCCCGTAAGGGGTGGGCCCGCCGGGCGTCCGCGGTCCCGGCCCTGTTGGCTTTGCGGGGAGGAGGCGCCGCCCGGGCCCGGCGCGGGAAAATGGCGCCGGGCGATCGTGCAGCACGGCCAGCACTCGGGCCCGGCCCGGAGCCGCCCCGCCCGCCGCGCTTGTGTCCCCGTCGCCATGTTGGGGAGCGGGCCCCGGGCCTGCGGGCGGGGGAGCTGGAGGGAGCGGCGGCCAGGCTAGGGTTGGGGAGGGTGCGGGGCGCGAGGTCCGGGGCGCTGAGGGAGTGCACGCCTGGCCGGGGTCTGCACCGGGTGGCGCTCCAGGCCTGGAGAACAGGCAGGAGCCAGATGTGGGGTCGTGGCTGGGGTTGCGGAAAAGAACACTGGGTCCGAACGGAACCCGGGTGGGGGTCCGTGGGCTGAGGGGATAGCAGGACGTGGAGCTTGGTTGGGCCGTGGGCGGTGTTAGAGCCCCAGTGCAGGTAGGACCTCGGGGCTGGGGGAGCGGCGTAAGGGCCGAACTCAAGCTGTCAGGGCTGGAGCAGTTCTTTGCGGGGTGGGGAGGAGGTGATTGGTTAGAAATGGGGGCCCTTTGGGTACAGACGCTTGTATCAGATGGGGCAGTCCTTGGGGTCCTGGAGCTGAATTTCAAGTCCGTATAACTCTTAAGAGCCTGAGGACTTATGTGCCCCCAGGATCTTCCACCCCCTATTGGGGGGAGCAACAGGAAAAGGAAGGGATTTGATGAGAGAAAAGGGGGGCTGAGGTTTGGGTGCAGGAGTGAGCCGGCAAAAGGGGTACAGAGAGTGGAACTGTTTGGCAAGATAGGAGAGAACCTCCATCAACGTAGGGAGTCGTGTGTGTCTTTAAAAGGAGGGACCAGGCTGTTTGGGGGCGGTGACCCAAGGTATCTTCCCAGGAAGGGGACAGCCTACAGCTTAAGAGCAGGGTCACCTGGAGAGGTCATCAGAAAGGCGTTACTGAAGTCAGTAAGAATGGTGAAGAAGAGCTAATGTGTAAAAACTACAAGTGCCTGAGAGATCATATAATGATTTCAAATCATGTAGTGATTTTAACTGAGACATAGAAAGGTAAAGCTGACTTCTCAAGATCTTATTAGTGGTAGAGGGGCTACTGGAAATGGTCGGCTGCCTCCTCATTCAACACATTGCTTTAAAGGAATTTGCTAGCTGGGGGAAACGTGTTAAGTCAAACATGACAGTATTTATCAAAGAACTGTTAATTAATTTGTTCTGTTTTTGTAACAAGTTTGTCAGTAAAAAGGCTGAGGGGTATGCAAAAAAATATAGGTGACCAGCTCTTTGATTTTTCCTAGCTTACCTCCATTTGTGCAAAGAAGTTATCTTCAAGACCCTCTAAATTTCCAGCATTTTAAGAGATGCTTCTTCTCTTCTAGGTGTTTACTATACATTAAAGGGACACAAAAAGCCTTTAAAAAAAACCAGTGGACAATGGTAGAGACCCAGAATCTCTATTGTGTTCAAACTTTAATTGAATTTCCATCATGATAGAGAAGAATTCAAAGTTCACATGGGCTGTGGGAGAGTTCTGAAGGAAACTATGCAAATCTGTCGTGATATAATAGGTTCAGGGCCCCATATAATCAAAACGGACTTTCAACAAAAAAGTTATAAGGGCATTCATAAAATAAGATTTTCAATACCATATATATATACAGCAACACAATTCATTTGTTCTGTGTCTTTCTAATGCAGTATGATATAAAGATATTTGTGATTTCTGTTGTTACAGAGTCACAGATATTGCTGATACTACAATGATTTGTTACCTACATTCATATTTGAATAAAATGGTAACTTTCAGTTAGAGGTTAGTGAATAAAGAGGGTTTTTTTTTTTTTCCTGTCCAAGTTCATGGACCACCCTGAATTCTATCTATGGACTCCGGCCCGCAGGTTAAGAAACCCTACTCTTAACTACCAGGCATGTCTTCCATTCAACAAACATTTACTGTGCCTCAGGACATCTACTGCATCTCAAGCATTTTGCTGGCCTCTGAAGATTCAGAGTTCTTTAAGGAAGACTCATTTCACTTTGGATATTCAGTCCTGTGAAAGAAGGAGACATGTAAACAATGATAGTTCAGGATGGTAAATGCCAAAGGAGAGTTACTAAAGGATGTTAGAACACAGAGGTGGATGAGTCTCTGCTTTTAGGAATTGGGGAAAGTTTTCTGCGGGAGTGACGTTTGGGGTGTGTCCTGAAAGATACAGAAGTTTGCCTGTGAGAGAGAGGAGAGCCTTTCAGGTAAAGACATATGTTTTCAGGGAATTTAATTGAATGTGGCTGTAGCATAGGTGTGTGGAAAGTGTAGTCAGAGATAAGCCTGGTAAGGTTATTTGGAACCTGGTTGTGAAGGACCTTTCTAAGGAGTTTGGGCTGAGTCCTTGGCTGAAAGGGAAGCATTCAAGATTTTCAAGAAAGAAGGTGTATGATGAGGTTTCAATTTTAGGAGATAAATGTATGCTCTTTGGAAGGAGGGTAGACTGAATAGCAGGGAAGAAGTAATGAGGGTCTGAACTAAGGCAGAGACTGTGGGCATTGAGTGGAGTTAGAATTTTCAGGTGTTGATAATTGACATTGTGAGTGGTTAAAAAGGAGGGGATGGTGGCTGTCAAAGGCGTTAAAAAAAAGGTGAGAGGAAAATGATAGGAGAGTTGTCACACATAATAAGGGAGAAAAGGGTTTTTTGGGAGAGAAATAGACCTTTGGAAACCATTGAAAGCTGTCAAGTGTGGTGTAGTTTTTGCTTAAGGAAGTCATAGGTAAGTATCAGCAGACATAAAAGGCAGGGAAAAGCATGGAAAGTCTCCTAGAGTGTAGGAAAATCATAGCTCTGTCACGGGTTAGCAAACTATGGTCCATAGGTCAAATCTGGCCCACCACCTGTTTTTGTAAATAAAGTTTTATTGGAACACAGCAACACTCATTCATTTACATGTTGTCTGCGGCTGCTTTCACACTACCAATGGTGGAGTTGAGTGGTTGTGACAGAGATGTTGTGTCAGCTCACAAAGCTGAAAATACCCTTTACAAAAACATTTGTGGACCCCTGATGTGTGTGTCTGAATGTTGGTTGTTAAATCTCTGATTTGCCACCCAATTTCTATACTATGGAGAATGACCATCTTGGCTCTGCCCTTTGGCTGGATTCCCCATGCTCTGTGTACCTGAAGCATGACATAGACCCCTGAATATTATATATCAGTTAGTGATGGCAAGGTCTACTGTTCTGGAGTGTGTTATGTGGCAACTGTGGTAGTGCCAGGTTTACATAGCTTAGACTGGGCCTTGTTTTGCCATTTTTCTATTGGGTTATCTTTTTCAAAAGATTTCTTTATATATTCTGATTATTAATCCTTTGTTTATATGTATTACAGATGTCATTTCCCAGTTTGTTGCTTATTTTAAAAATATGTTTAAGGTGTCTTGTGTTTAAAAGTTCTGAATTTTAATGTCAAATTTATCAATCTTTTCCTCCCCCAAGTTATCCTTTGTAGTATCTTCTAGAATCTCTACCATTTTGCCTTTAATGTTTATGTCTCTAATCCATCTAGAATTGATTCTTGTGTGTGGTGTGAGGTAGGGTCCAGTTTCATTTTTTCCCTGTGCATAACCGATGATCCTAGCACTACTTATTGAATTCGGCTTGCTTTCAAATTGTGAGCTCTTTTTGGTGGAGTCTGTCTGAGGTCCTAATTCCACCTCTGCTGCTTGCTAATTGTGTGACCTTGGGCAAATTATATAAAACCTCTTTGTGCCTCAGGTTCCCCATCTTTAAAATAAAGATAATAGTGCTTATTTCATAGGGATTTTATGAGAATTAAAGGAGTTAATTCATGTAATGTGTAGAATAGTGCCTGGCACCTAGGAAATGTTCAATAAATATTGCTGTTACTTAGTGCTATTGTTCATTTCCGATTCCCCAACACCTGGCACAGGGTAGGAGCTCACTATGTTCAAGTAAATTGTCGAGTTAATTTGGCTTTCAGGTCAAATCAGAATGGTTGAGAGCTAGGCTAAGTGTTGCAGAAGATGCTTCTAAGGAGCTGCTTAGTTTTAGGGGCTGCCTCAGACTGTCTGCTGGGATGGAACAGCTACTACACCATCACTTCTTTTGCAGAGAACTTCTATAACAGAGGATACATACTGGCAACCTGTGGTTAGATTTGACCTATTTGGTTTATACAGTATTTTTATTGTCTTAAGATTTTACACAAACTTCTGAGTTTCTGACTTATCTTGAAAAATTGGAAGATCTGTCAACACCAAGCCTGTATTCTCTCATAGCAGTAACCAGCTGAAACTTTTAAGTGGCATATGTGTTTCCTAATTCTGAGTGGTCTGTACTACTCTCTTGCTTTACTCATTTACTTTTATGGCCCTATAGACATTTGATTTTCTGATTCTTACTTTACTGAGGTTTTGAATATTGCCTCCCCACCAAACCAGTAAATAACATATTGGGGCAGGGGCAAGATGGCCAGAAATTGACAGATGAGTTTGTGGGTAAGTGAATACTATTACCTATTTCTAAGGCTGAGCCATACTTGATCATAATGAATAAAATGATAATTGAAATTAAAAGATGAGGTGAAATTCAGTTCAACTCTCTGAATATTTAGGCATCTACAATGTGCTGGGTGCTATAGTGAATTAGAAATTACCCTGCATTGGTAATAGAAAAGAAAATTAGCTGGCCAGCTTTATGAGATACTGTGGAAGAGGTCTTTTTACTTGTGATGTGGAGCTGTTGTCCAAGAGAGTAGTTGGATGAGAGAGGAAATATAGGAATTATTTTATCAAACATTGATTGAGCTCTACCATGTACATTGTAAACTTGCTAGAACTCTACAGGACACCAAGATGAATCTAGCCAGGGTTTGTGTGATGAGTGTCTGTAATGTGTTATGGAGCTGGGATATCAGAGGATGGTGCCTGAAAGAGGTGGCCTATGAATGGAGCTGCCAAGAAGAATGGTTAGGATCCTTCGCCTGCCCCACCCCCAGTCGAGATCTTGCTCTGTTGCCCAGGCTGGAGTGCGGTGGAACTATCATAGCTCACTGTAGCCTCAAACTCATGGGCTCAAGCGATCCTCCTGCCTCGGCCTCCCAAAGTGTTAGGATTACAGGTGGGAGCCACTGCGCCCGGCCTAGTTAGGATCTTAATATTTGGAGACAGTACTGTATTCTCCAGGCCGAGTTAAAGCATGAGCATAGTCAGTGTTTAGGAGATAGTAAAAAGTCCAGTTTGCCTGGAAAACAGGATTGTTAATTGTTACAAGGGCGGTGGTGTAGTAGTTAAGGTGGGAAATGGAGATTGAACAACAGCAACAATGACACATAAGATAAAACCTAAAATAAATTAAATAACACTAAAAAAAAAAATAGTAACAGCTCACATTTTTTTGCATGCTTACTATTTGCCAGATAATGTGCTAACATTTTATAAGTGGTATTTTGTTTAATCCTCACAAAAACCCAGTGAGGTAAGGCACTGTTTTTATCCCTTTTTAAAGATAAAGAAAATGAGGAATAGAGCTAACAATTAATGGAGAAAGAATTTGAGTCCAGGCAGTCTAACTGCAAAGCCTACCTTCCTAGTCGCTGCATACTATACAACCAAATCATGGAAGGCTTTGAATGCTCTTTTTTATTCCAAGCTTGGAAGTTTGGACTTGTTTAACTAAATAGTGGGGAGCTATCAAAAGTTTTTAGCCATACAGTGATGTAATGAAAGCTGTACATTAGGAAAATAAAGCCTAATTGTGAAGTATAGGATCAACATGGGGAGAAGGGAGCGATATGGAGCTAGTTTACTCTCTCCCTTTTCACTATATTGGGTCCTTCTTGAGGGCTGGGCTGGTGTCTGTCTCTGCCTTCCGCCTTCCTCCTTTTTCCTTCCCCCTTCCCCCTTCCCCCTTCCCCCTTCCCCCTTCCCCCTCCCCCTCCCCCTCCCTTCACCTCCAAAGTCTACCTATTGTGTTGTGTGGCATATTTATTTATTTTTAAGAATCTGATCTTTGTTTTCATCCCCTTTTTCTAAAAAGGACTTCAGGTAGCTGCCTAGGAGCTCAATAAACATTTGCTGAATTAATTAATGACAAGAAGTATATATAAATGTGTACATAAATAGAATACTATAGCTTTGGTGGAAGGAGGAATGCAGCCCTAATGTGCTATGTTTTATATACAAACCCCATAAAGCAAAAGGTCAGGACCATATCTTTAACTTGTGAAGAATTGTATATTCAATGTCAGTTAGAATATTAATGATCAATTAATAATATTAACTATGTCAGTTAATATTATAATATTAATGATCACCAAATTCAGAGAGCATTCATACTTAAGGTATTTCGGTTTGTATTTATCACTAACCAGCTGCAACCCCCCCATGCACACAAAGAGGCAACAAAAATTCCCATTAACTAGCTCCTTTACTGATAATATTAGTTCCATAGTACCCATTTATGTACATTTTCTAGAAACCAGACAGCAACAGTCTCTCATAGGAAGAAATAGTTGCAAACTTGTGAATTAGATTTTGGGATTTTACTGAGGGAAATTGTTCAAGTCCCTTGCCGTAATTTTAAATGTTATATGGAAGTAAGTCTATGTCCCTTCTATAAAATAGAGACTTAAAAAATTCAAACACATGGAGGAAAAAAAATTTTTTTTTTTTTTGAGACAGGGTCTCACTCTGTCGCCTGTGCTAGAGTGCAAACTCCTGGGTTCAAGTGATTCTCCTGCCTCAGCCTCCTGAGTAGCTGAGACTACAGGTGTGCATCACCACACCTGGCTAATTTTTCTATTTTGGTAGAGATGGTTGGGTCTCCCTCTTGCTCAGGCTGGTCTCGAACTCCTGGCCTCAAGTAATCATCCTGCCTCAGCCTTCCAAAGTGCTAGGATTACAGGCATGAGCCACTGCGCCTGGCCCACATGGAGAAATTTAAAAGCACTGTAGTTAACTGCCAAATACAATAAAGATGGGACAATTTTAAATAAACCAGCATCTGACTAAACCTAATAAGAGACAGATCAATAGATCCTAGAAAATGGATTTGTTAAAAAGCATTCTTTCCCATTTTGAACATTCACTAACAGCAGTATGTGCGTATATATATATATATGCATGCACATATCAATGTGATATATATTGATATAAATAAATTTTATTTATCAATAATATTTGTCAGTAAAATCTAGAAACGTTTCCTAAGGAAAATGAGCCTTCAGTTGAATTCTTTTGAGGTGTTTAACTCTGCAGTGTATATGGAGATAACTCATTCAGAAGCATTGAGATCAGAATAATTAAGTGTGGAGAAAAATGTGATTGTGGTAGTATATGTTGATTGCCCACCAGGTGTTGAGCATTGTATACAGTTGATGAGTAATTCATTTCTGCCTTCCAGAAAACTAATTCTTCTGGAGAGATGATGTGAACATAAATAAAAAGGGCAGAAAACATAAGTATTTTAAATGAGACAGTAAATTCTGTGGGAATTCAGAAAAGAGGGCGATCACTTCCACTTGGAAGAGAAGGCTTCGTGGAAAAGGTTATGTATTAGTTTCCTAGGGCTTCTATAACAAAGTACCGCAAACTGAGTGACTTAAGACAACAGAAGTTTATTCTTTCACAGTTCTGTTGGATAGAACCCAAATACAGAGTGTCAGTAGGGCCATCCTCCCTCTGAGACTTTGGGTAGAATCTTTCCTGGCCTCTTCCTACCTTCCATCAATCCTTAGTGTTTCTTGGCTTGCAGCTGCATCATTCCAATCTCTGCCTGTGTGTCTCTGTCTCTGTGTCCAAATTTCCCTCTTATAACCACACCAGTCACATTGGATTCAGGGCCCACCCTACTGCAGTATGACCTCATCTTAACTAATTACATCTGCAGTGACCCTATTTCCAAATCAGGGCATATTCTGAGGTACTGAGGGTTAGGACTTTAACATATTTTGGGGGGAAACACAATTCAACCTATAACAAGTAGCATTTGAGATGACACTGTGACATTAAATTAAAATTTAATAAATGAAAGGGTAAGATTGCAACAAGTGGGGTTGAGGAGAGAAGAACCAAGGGAATGAAGGACGTAGGAAAGTGTAAGGGATATTTAGGTAATGAAATAGAAGTCTGATTTGCTGGTGTGTTCAGTTGTAGAGAATGAAGCTAGAGTAGTTTTTTGGGGCCCTGGATGCCAGGTCTAAGACATTTGAATGTTGCTGAGTGAGCAGTATGTGGGAGCAGGATAGCCCATTTTGAAATGGTGGATAACTGATTCAAGCTTTGGAAAACTGATTCAAGCTTTAGGGTGATTCTATGATCAGGTGATCATGGATAAGTAAACACCCTGAAGAAAAACAGATGGTCGATGATCTAACACACCCAGCTTTTCTCATTTGCTTATGCCAGTAACTTTTCACCAGCATGGTCAAGAAATCCCTCTTACATAAAACAACAACAAACTTTCAGGGTTTTATCAGCCCTCTCCTCTTGGTCAGTTATCTGTGAGCATTGAGAGAAACGTCAGCTTTTCAGGGTCTCTATTCGAAAGCCTCTCCATGGATTACAGTATTAATAATCATGTCATTCTTTGTTTTCTTTCAAACCTTTCTCCAAAACACCTCTTTTTCATCCTGTCCTTTACCTTTTTCTCTGAACCCTCTTCAGTTTTTCTGTATTTTTTAAAACATCTGGAAAGAATTGAGGAATACTAAGTACTGTTTTGTAAAACTAATGGAAGGAATTGAGGAAGACTGCATACTATTTGAGTCAATGATATATTCTTTTTCTGTGTCTTTTTAATGGTAGTTATGTTGGCTTTGTCCACACAACTGTTTTCACATTGTGAACACTCATTCAAATTGTGGTCAATTATAGCCCTCAGGTGCTTTTCCTTATTTGTTCTCAGGCAGTTCTTCCTGATTCTGTATTTGCATTGTTTTTATTTTCTCTAAAAGCATGTGTCCCCATGAAGTTTTATTTTATTTTATTTTATTTATTTTTAATTGTAGAGATGGGGTCTTGCTGTGTTGCCCAGGCTAGTCTCAAACTCCTGGTCTCAAGTAGTCCTCCCACCTCAGCCTCCCAAAGTGCTGAGATTACGGGCGTGAGCCACCGTGCCTGGCCACTCCCAATTTTTTCTTAGAATATGTTTCCTAAAGTGATTTAATTAGGACTAAGGATATCACTTTTAGCCACATTGTCAGATTATTCTTTAGAATGACTACCAGCTTATATTACCAACTAGCTACTAGTTAAAATTGAACTTTATAATTTTTTTCTTTCTAGTAAAATAGTGGTGCTTCACACTTTTGTGGGGTTTTTGATATTTTAAATGTTTCATCATGAAAAATTTCAAACATAGACATCATGATACTATGCTTTTAAATACTTTAGCATGCATCTTACAAATAAGGACATCTTCCTACATAATCACAATACCATTATTACACCTAACAAAATTAACAGTAATTCCTTAATATTATCTAACATTAAGTCAGTATTTAAGTTTCTCCAGTTGTCTCCAAAATGACTTTTATAGCTGACTTGTTCGAAGTAGAATCAAATTAAGGGCCATGCATAGCATTTGCCTGATATTCCTATACTCTTTTTTTTAAATCTAGAACACTTCTATTTCCCATCTACGCCTCCTCTCCTTTTTTTTTCCATGGCATTGATTTGTTGACACCAGAGCTGTTTTCTTGTTGAATGTCCCACATTCTGGATTTATCTGATTGTTTTCTTTGTAGCATTTAACTTATTCCTTTATTCCTTTTATTTCCCTGAACTGGAAGTTTTAAAAGACTTACTAGATTCCAAAGACTTGATTAGACTCTAGTTAATCATTTTGGCAAACATACATACTTAAATATTCTTCATTTTCCATCATATCATGAGGTACATAAATGTCTGGTTGTCCCATTATTATTGATAAGTTCTCTCACAGGGTTAATATGGTGAGTGCTAGGTCACTTCATTGTAAAGTTGCAATTTTTTCTTCAGTGACTAGCAAATTTAAAAAATTTTTTATCAATGATGAGCATTTTTTTGAGTAATAAATGTATCTCATCTTGCTTAAACTGATTTTTCATATCATTTGACCATATATTCACTGTAGATTTGGTATTTTCCTTTTATGTTTGTACTGTGCATTTAAAAATTTTATTCAGTGTAACAAAGAATGGCACAATGTTATAAAAGATGAATTTCAAGTAGCAAGGTATAAAATTTAACCAAAAAAAAAAAAGATATAGATTGCAGTAATAGGGGCATTTCTTTGACAGGATTTCGTGATGATTCGTGTTTGTTTTTTTCAAAAACCACTTTGAATATACAAACCTAAAAAACATAAAGCTCTTCCCACTGCTTCACTTGACCAGCCTTAAAAAAAAAAACAAAACAAAAAAAAACATAAAGCTCTTGAATCAAAAACCTCTTCTTTTTCTTTTTCTTTTTTTTTTTTGAGACAAGGTCTCACTCTGACACCCAGGCTGGAGTGCAATGGTGTGATCATAGCTCATGGCAGCCTCCAACTCCCGGGCTGATGCGATCCTCTCGCCTCGGCCTCCCAAAGTGCTGGTACAGGCATGAGCCACTGGGCTGGCCTCATTTCTTTTCTGTTATGAATTATGCTTAAAGAGAATTTTCCTTTCTAACCACAGAAACAATGTATGCTTATAGTAACAAGCTGAGCATCATCTGGTGCATGAAGAAAAAGCCAACCATCTCTTCTCTGGTTTCTTTTTTTTTTTTTTTTCCGCTCCTCCCTCCTCCTCTTCTCCAGTTTCTATCCTACAAACTGCCCAAGTATAGTAGCCTAGCTTGATTCTTCTATATTTTCTCTATACTCTTAGAAACACAAATATACCTACTGATTCATTTTCTCTCATATTTTATTTGATTACTATGATTCTATAACTTTTTTTTTTTTTACTTTTTAGGATATACATTTCCTTCTAAATCATTAAGCAAACATCTAATTTATTTTTTTACTTGTTGCATAGTATTCTGTTTATGTCGGTTTCACTCAGTGGGTGTTCAAGTTGTTTCTGATTTTTTTTCCATCACAAACAGTGTTGTATTAGACGTCCTTGTGCGTGTATCTTTAAGTAATGGAGCTTTTACTTCTGTAGCATAAATCCCCAAATGTGGGTTAAAAGGTCAGTTTATTTCAGTCTTATTATGAACTGCTGGGTTATTTTCCACAAAGATTGTCAAAGTTCTTATTTCCACTGTCACTGGATAACAAGTGTCTGTAATTTTTGCCAATTGACTGAGTGCAAAGTATTTTATTTTAATTTTCCCTGGACATTTCCCTGAGCATTAATCAGTTGAATACATTTATTGGCTATTTGCATTTCCTGTGCTGCAAATCACCTCTTCAAATCCTTTACTTATTTTTCTCTTGGGTTGTTAATGTTTGACTTTTTAATCAATTTGCAGGTGCTTTTGAATATTTGGGATAGTAACCCTATTTATTATATTAATATTTAGTGCAAATATATTATCCCAGTCTGTCATTTGGTTTTTGACTTTGGTATCTTTTGACATATAGACTATTTTAATTTTTATCTAATAATGTCTGTCAGTCTTTTTTTTATGGCTTCTGGGTTCATGTCTAACTCATCACCATTCCACTGAAGTTAATAATTCTTCTAGATTTTACTTCTGTATTTTTTATTGTTATTCATTTTTAATATTAATTTTTTCTCTTTTTTGCAATTTGTATAGAGATTTATTTCTTTGTTTTTTAATATAAATGAGCCAGTTTATCTTACCATTGAATCCATTGAATTTCTTCTTCTTTTTTTTTTTTTTTTTGAGACAAGGTGTCCCTCTGTTGCCTTAGGTAGAGTGCAGTGGCATCACCATAGCTAACTGCAACCTCCTGGGTTGCAATCTCCTGCCTCAAGCAATCTTCCTGCCTCAGCCTCCCAAGTAGCTGGGACTGCAGGTGTACACCACCATGCCTGGCTAATTTTTCTATTTTTTGTAGAGACTGGGTCTTCCTGTGTTGCTCAGGTTGGTTTTAAACTCCTCACCTCAAATGGTCCTCCTGCCTCAGCCTCCAAAAGTGCTGGGATTACAGGTGTGAGCCATTGCACCTGGCTGTGTTTCTTCTGATCAAAAAATTATCTTTTCTTCATTATCTGGAGCTAAGCACAATATTAAATTTTACTAGTTTTTAAATGATCTCTTTTAAACTTTGAAGAAATGCTTTTCTAATTGTACCATTTGAATGGTGTATTTGTGTTAAGAATATTAGTACATCTACCTAATACAGTCTGTCTGCAGGTTTGCCTAGCAGAGTCAGTATATTCATCTGGGTCATCAATAATGATGAAATTGTAGCTGCAGGACCTGAAAGCTGGTCTTAGGACTTAAGTATTTGATTTAGAAAGTGACAATTACAAGAGCTTAAAGCAAAAAAAAAAAAAGAAAAGAAAAGAAAGAAAAGCTTGCCAACATTGTCATTATGAATATGTTAAGACAAGGGAAAAGAAACACTGGCTGATTCTTAAAATGCTGGTCTAAGGACTTCTCTGACTTTCAGCCTAGATCTCATGATTTAACTCTTGTCAGAGTAACTTAACTGAGGAAGAAAGCCATTGTGTTTTAAAGTTGTCTTTCATCACTGTCTTATGGCAAGACAACATTCATTATATAACATATGAAATGCAAGCCTTCCCTGTTACTTAGAGGCTTTGGACAAATTGTTCACTTGGACTTTAATTTTTCCATTTGTTCCATGAAGGTATTGGACCAGATTATTGCCAAGATCTAGTTCTTGCTCTGCTCAGATTCTCAAGTTATTTTTCGGAAATTTTTTATTATTTCCTGAATTTTGTAGGATTTGGTCAATTTCTCAATGTCATTTGTATATTGAGAGCATGGAGTAAAAGATTGGTATCCAAACTTGTGTTGTTTTTTGATTGTACCTTTATTATGGTTGAGTGTCATGGTACTCATAATGAGAACATGATGTATGAAGTAGTTTTTCTCTAAATTTTATTTTATTCACCTGCTGTGGTACCTAAGAAGATGAGAAAAATCTCATTGAGCCTCTGACTTATTCTATTGGCTTATAATATGCTTGATTGAATTATTAACTATATCTGTGTTAGGATGAGTAGTTTTGGGAATTTCAGGTTTCATATTTCAACTTGTCTTTTGTTTCTTACACTAAAATGTCAGGATCGAAGTTTAAAAATTAATATTAGTATTTTAATATTAATATTTAATAAATATCCAGATTTGAGAATAGGAAGTATGTAATAGTTCTATAAGGATGTCATGAAAGGCTATA
Source organism: Daubentonia madagascariensis (assembly GCA_023783475.1). NCBI lineage: Eukaryota > Metazoa > Chordata > Mammalia > Primates > Daubentoniidae > Daubentonia > Daubentonia madagascariensis. Next base: position 18,667,750 of record JAKFHU010002136.1, on the reverse strand, counting down.
GGGAAGGTGAGATTGGATCTTATGTTAGTTGTGCCAAGGCAAATCATCTTTAATGGTATGAATTTAACTGTTTATTTAGACACTTTTAAAATGTCTTATAAGTTATCCTGAAACATTTAAGGCTATGTGGTTAAAAGGCCAACTTAATTTTTTAAGTATTAGAAGTGTAACATCCAGATTTAGGTATTCATGAAAATAATGTTTTTTCAATTACCCATTCCACAAATTTTTTGTTATATATTAACTTTAGGAGCAGAAAAGTGCCTAGCAGAGTGCTACTAGGCAGTTGGTGAAAGGTGGTTGAACAATGCATCTATTGAAAGTATTCAGATTATATAGATTAGAAATTAAGAGGGACTCTGTACAAAATACTTTTCATTTAAAAAAAAACCTCATGCCCTGTAAGTCTGAAATTATTTCACAATACAAAGTTTTAAAAATTCATGCAGAAGAGTATCATGATGATAATTATAAGGTATCAAGGATATTATTATTGGCCATTTTTGAGAGGGAGAGGTTTTTGCATCTAGATAACAAATCTAGAAAGTTTGCATTTGGCATAAGCTGAAGAATATGCTTATAATTATGAGGCAGTTACCAGAGCTACTTAAAAAACATTTGAATGAGATAATTCATTTATTTAAGTAAAAGCATATGGAAGAATAATTAAATTTCTTGATAAATAGTCCTTGAGTTTTCTTAAACCTAGAAGGAATCTGAGATTCTGTTTAGCTCTAGCTCTGGTGATCCATCCTCTCATTTTATAATTTAAGACTTTTAGGCCCAGAGATATTGTGTCCTGCCTAAAATCATACAACAACTTTAAGGAAAGGCCACCCTGCCATGCTCAGCATAGCCCTTTTTCCATTCTGTCACCCTGTTTCATTATCATAAATAATGGTAGTCTATTCTGAATATGTACCCAGTTGATTTTACTACTAATAATTTGACATATGTCTTCATTGAGAGCATTAAAAAAGAGGATATTGAGGTTAGGAAATGGTTGCATGGGAATTAGGCTTTAATTTCCTTATATGGATGGTGCAGTAGCTACAGTAGTGCACAGTTGTGAACCCAGGACATCTGTCTTTTACATTTATTTGTTTGCTTGTTTGGTTGTTTTAGTTGTCATTTATAATATAATTTTTTTCAGCCTAAGTAGGAGAGTATATGTTCAATTAAAAGTATAATATTATCAATATACTTACAATTTACTACAGAAAGAGTAGGAAAGTGACAAGAAGGACTATGTCTGTAGCTATGTTTGTGACCCAGGACAAATCATGTAACCGTGACTGTATTTCTGAAACCTCCTTAATTAGAATCTTTCAGGGATTCTGCCCAGGACAAATGTATCTTTTAAAAAATGTGTTAATTGAAGTGTAACACAGATAAAGTACACAAATCATAAGAATAATGAATTAGAAATGAACACACGTGTATAACCACTACTGAGGTAGTTTGAAAATACTTTGAGCCTCCTTGGTGTTTATAAGCTTTACTTGTTAAAAACCACTGGACTAGACACTATAGATCATGTCATGTCTTTTACAACTCTTTCTATAGTAGAATTAGCAGTAACAGTGGTAGAGAGAAGGAATTTGGCCAGTCAGCAAAATTTATTTTGAATCGGTTTATTGGGTTTATATTTAGTTTTTTCTTCTGATGTTTCTCTTCTTCCTCTTTGCCCTTTTTCCTTTTTGTCTAGGTCCTGGGAGGAATGGAGAGTGGTCCTACTGACTATCTTTTCTGAGAGTGGTCAGAGAGTTCTTAAACAGGTCTGTTGATTCTATAGAATACAAATGAAAATTCGATTTATAAAAGACTTAGTTTCAACTTAAACAAAGGACTGAATTAGAAATAGACTTTACTTTTTAAAAAGAAGGTATTTTGATCTCATTGTCCATAGGGTGTTTTACTTTGGCAAGTTGCACTTGGCATGTGGATTGGGTCCAAACCGACTAAATTAAATAAGATCTGCTTAATAAAAAAGCATTTGAGTCATGTTTTAGTAGTTATGTTGAATGTATGTAATGTGGCAGAACTTTTTACTGGTTCCATTGAGAGTACCAAGGAAAGATGAAAAGGTGAATTTCTCAGTTGTCCATAATTCTGGAGGGTAATAGAGGTATGGATAAATCCAAGAAGGAAAATAGTTATTTATTTGGCTCTCTTTCTGATGTTCTCAGAATTCATAATATAGGGGGAAAAAATTAAAGCTGCCTTACAAATCTCAGAGAAGGGCAGGTGTATATAGTTGTTTTCATTCACCTACCTCTAAGTCATCATGAATAAACTTTATGAAACTCTAGCTCAGTGATTTCCCAAACTTATCTTCACCTTGGAATCACCTGTGGAGCTTGAAAAACTACTGATGTCTTTCCTAACCTCCCCGCCTCCACCACCGTTGTGATTTAATTGGCCTGGGGATATGGTCTGGGCTTTGGAATTTTTAAGGGATTCCTAGGTGATTTTAAAGTGCGGACAAGTTTGGGAACCTCGGCTCTAGCTAGTTAAAGCAGAACTGGCCACTGTGTGACTTGTGACTTTTTTTTTCCATAAATATTTGGATAATTTTATATAAATAAAGGGATAAATATTCTGATTTAAGAATCCTGTACTTTAAACCTATCTAGGTTCCTGATAGAATGTAAACTCCATAAAAGGAGGTACCACGTTTATATTAATATTTTCTTCACTATTGTATCTTTAGCATTTAGAACACTACCTGGCATATATTGCATACTTTAAATATTTAAATGAGTGAATGAGCCTATCAGTCTTTAGTGAGCTGATAGTATACTTTTACCTAATATTCACGTAGTCTGAGTATGTAGAGTGGTGTGGTGGTGATCTGACTGCCTGGCCTCGAATCATGGCACACTCTAGCTGTAATGATCTTAAGCAAGTTACTTCTCTGTGCCTCAGTTTCCTCATTTGTAAAATGTGCATAATTGAACCTATTTCATGTGCTTGTTGAGGGGACTGATTGAGTTAATCATAGAACAGTGCCTGGCAGATAATAGTGTTCTGTAAGTTTTAGCTACTGTAGAATTCAAGAAGTCCCAGATTCTATGCAGTTTGGGTAATTTACCTATAGAGTACTGTTTGAGGGATAAGGTAGAATAATGGAATCAGCTGCATTAGATGTAGTTAAAGAAGGCTCCACAAAGAAGGTGAATTTTTTTTTTTTTGGTCAGCTTAATGAGATATAATTTACTTACAATAAACTGTACCCATTTAAAGTGTGCAGTTCTATGCATATTGACAGATGTATTTATTAGTTGATAGTATTTATTATGAAATAACCATTATGACCAGGATACAGAAAATTTCCATTGCCCCAGAAAATTTTCTTGTGTCCCCTTGCATTTTGTACTTCCCAATGCCCCCAGTGATATATATTGCTTTGCATTTTCTAGAAATTTTTTTTCCCCCGAGATAGGATCTTGCTCTGTCGCCCAGGCTGGAGTGCAGTGGTGTGAATGTAGCTCACTGCAGCCTCAAACTCCTGGGCTCAAACTATCCTCCCATGTAGCTGGGACTACAGCCACACCAGGCTAATTTTTTATTTTTTGTACTGATGGGGTCTCACAATGTTGCCCAGGCTGGTCTAGAACTCCTGGCCTCAATCCATCCTCCCACCTCAGCTTCCCAAAGCGCTGGGATTATAAGTGTGAACCACAGTGCCCGAACTATAGAATTTTATATAAATGCATTCATACATTATTTTCTCTTTTGTGTCTGGCTTCTTTTGCTCAGTATAATGATTTTTATATTCATCCATGTTAATTGCATATATCAGTAGTTCATTCCCTTTTAATGTCAAGTAGTATTTTGTATGGATATAACATGTTTATTTGCCTGTGATGAATATTTGGGGGGTTTTCCAGTTTTTTGTGAGATTTACGTAACGTCTTTGTGTAAACATGTTTTCATTTATTTGGGGGTAAATACCAAGATACAGTATATCTACCTTTTTAAGAAAATGCCAGACTGTTTATTCAGTAGGATTAATACGGAGGGTGCATTAGTTATTTATTGTTGCATAATAAATTACTACAAATTTAGCAGTTTAAAACAACACACATTTATTATGGCAGCTTCCATGGGTCAGGAATCTGAGCATAGCTTAGGTGAGTCCTCTGTTTCAGGGTCTCTCACAGGCAGTAGTCAAAGTGTCATCCAGGACTGGCATCTCATCTCAATGCTTGACTGAGGAAGGTTCTGCTCCCAGGCTCACTTGATTGTTGGCAGAATTCACTTCCTCAAGGGATGATGGATTGAGGACCTTGGTTTCTAACTGACTGATTGCTTGAGGTTGCTCTCAGTACCTTGTCATCTGGCCTCTCCAACATCATAAGTCAAGAAGGGATAGAAAGTCTCCAAGGAAAATGGAAGTCACGGTCTTTTCTAACCTAATCATGGAAGTGACATCCCATCACCTTTGCCATTCTGTTGGTTAGAAAGAAATCACTAGACCAGTCCACACTCAGGAGGAAGAGATTACACAAAGGCATGAATACCAGGAGACTGGAGTAATTGGCAGCCATCTTAGAAGTATGTCTACCACAGAAAGCATGGTTTAGTGTCAGGCTGGAACTAGATACGACATTATAGGTTTAAAAAAAAAAATAGTGAGATTTTCTTTACTTTCCCTATATCAAACTGTATATCTTCCTTCCCTTTTTTACATCAGCCTCTCTCTCCTTCAAGAACAGAGGTCATTCCCACAATGAGATTTTAATCCTGAGTATTTTTTTGAGAGATTTAATTAAGGCTTCTCCCTGAATCATTTGATGTTTATATATGTATTTTTTAAGCATTTTGTTATGGAAATTGAGGCAGATATGAAAGTAGAATACTGTCATGAACCCCCATGTACTTTTCACCTATCTTTGACAAATTATTACTATTTTTTTACCAATTTTGTATTTTTAATTTATATACAATAAAATACACTCATTTTAAGTGTACAGTTTGCATTTTGACAGCTATATATACCCCCACAATAAAGATACAGAATAATTTCACTCCAGAGGTCCCTCATATCCCTATGTAATTAGTTCCTACCGTAGTCCCAGGCAAGTACTGATCTGATTTCTCTTACTGTAGGTTAGTTTTGCCTGTTATAGACTATTATAGAAATGTCTGTATTCTTTTCATCAGTATGAAGTTTTTGAGGTTCATCCATGTTGTTATATATATTTAGTAGTTCAGAGTTTTTCAACGTTGGCACTGTTAACATTTTGGGCTGGACAATTCTTTGTTTTATAGACTCTCCTGTGCATTGCAGGATATTCAGCAGCATCCCTGACTACCCAGTAGCTGCCACTAGCACTCCTCTTCCCAGTTGTAACAATCAGATATTGCCAGTTGTCCCCTGGAAGACAAAATCCCCTCCCTCCACTGCTTGAAAACCCTTATAATAGTTTATTCCTTTTATTGTTGGGTAGTATTTTTTTGTAGGGATATACTACAATTTGTTTTTCCGTTTACTAATTGATGGACATTGGGGTTATTTCCAACTTATTTCTAGCTCGAGGGTATTATGAATAGAGTTGCTATTAACTTTCATGCACGAGTCTGTATAAACATGTTTTCATTAATTTGGAGTCAACACCTAGGAGTGAGATTGCTGGGTCCTGTACTAACAGTATGCTTAACTTCGTGAGAAACTGCCCAGTTATTTTCCATAGTATTTATGCCCTTTTACATTCCTACCGGTGTGAAAGTCCTAGTTGTCCCACATCCTTGCCAACATTTAATGTTTTCATTTTAGCCATTATAGTAGGTGTGTTATTTCTTTGTGGCTTTAATTTACATTTTCCCAATACCTAATGATGAATATCTTTTCATGTGCTTCTTGTAAAGAGTCTATTCAGATCTTTTGCACCCCCCCCTTTTTTTTTTTAAGAGAAGAGGTCTTGCCTTTGCTCAGTGACTCATGCCTGTAATCCTAGCAGTTTGGGAGACCTAGACAGGAGGATTGCTTGAGACTGGGAGTTTGAGACCAGCCTGAGCAACATAGCAAGACCCAAACAGCCAAAGCAATCCTGAACAAAAAGAACAAAGCTGGAAAAATATTAATGAGAAAAGTGGAGGCATCATACTACTTGGCTTCAAAATATACTACAAAGCTATAGTGACAAAAACAGCATGGTACTGGCATAAAAACAGACACATAGACCAGTGGAACAGAATAGAGAACCCAGAAATAAATCCATATGTTTATAGCCAACGGATTTTTGACAAAGGCACCCAGAACGTACACTGGAGAAAGGACAGTTTCTTCAATACATGGTGCTGGGGAAACTGGATATCCATATGCAGAAGAGTGAATCTAGACCCCTGTTGCTCACCATGTACAAAATCAACTCAAAATGAATTAAAGACCTCAATGTGGCCAGGCACAGTGGCTCACACCTATAATCCTAGCATATTGGTAGGTCCAGGCAGGAGGATCGCTTGAGGCCAGGAGTTTGAGACCAGCCTGGACAACATAGCAAGACCCCATCTCTACAAAAAATAGAAAACTTAGCTGGGCATGGTAGCATAACACCTGTAGTCCCAGCTACTTGGGAGGCTGAGGCAGGAGGATCACTTGAGCCCAGGAGTTTGAGGTTGCAGTAAGGTATGATGACACTACTGCACTCTTGCCTGGGCGACAGAATGAGACCCCCATCTCAAAAAAAATACATAAATAAACAAATGACTTAAATGTAAGACCTGAATCTTTGAAATTACTAGTAGAAAACGTAGGGGAAATGATTCAGGACATTGATCTAGGCAAAGATTTTATAGATAAGACCTCGAAAAGACAGGCAACAAAAGCAAAAATAGACAAAATGGGATTATATCAAACTAAAAAGCTTCTGCACAACAAAGGAAACAATGAATAGAATGAAGAGAACCTGCAGAATGGGAAAAAATATTTGGAAACTATTCATCTGACAGGGGATTAATATCCAGAATATACAAGGATCTCAACAGCAAAACAAAACAAGTAATCTGAATAAAAAGTTGGCAATTGATCTGAATAGACATTTCTCAAAAGAAGACAGACAATGGCCAACAATTATATGAAAAAATGCTCAACATCACTAATCATCAGGGAAATGCACATCAAAACCACTATGAGATACCATCTCACCCCAGTTAGAATGACTATTTCAAAAAGAGAAAAAATAACAAATGCTGGCAAGAATGTGGAGAAAGGGATCTCTTATACACTGTTGGTGGGAATGTAAATAAGTACAGACATTATGGAAAATAGTATGGAGGTTCCTCAAAAAACTAAAAACAGTATCTGGGCACAGTGGTACGCACCTGTAATCCCAGCTATTCTGGAGGCTGAGGTGGAAACATCTCTTGAGCCCAGGAGTTTGAGAGCAGCCTGGATAACATAGCAAAACCTGTTCTCAAAAAAAAAAAAAAAAAAAAGCTTTGGGAGGCCAAGGTGGGAGGATCACTGGAGACCAGGAGTTCCAGACCTGCCTGGGCAAGATAGTGAGACCCCATGTGTAAAAAAAATTTAAAAATAAAAAATCCACACCTGTAGTCCTGGTTACTTGGGAGGTTTGGGCAGGAGGATTGCTTAAGCCCAGGACTCCTGCTTGAGCCCAGGAGTTTGAGGTTGCAGTGGGCTGCGATCACACCACTGCATGCACTCCAGCCTGGGCAACAGAGGGAGATCCTGTCTTAAAAAAAAAAAAACTGGGCAAAGTATTTGAATAGATTGTTTCTCTAAAGAAAACATGTCAGTGGCCGATAATATAAACATGAAAATATGCTCAACACCATAAGCCATCAGAGAAATGCCAATCAAAACCATAGTGAGATAGATACTGCTTCACATGCACTAGGATGGCTATAATCAGATAATAACAAGAGTTGGTGAGGATATGGAGAAATTGGGACCCTTGTATACTGCTGGTGGGAATGTAAAATGGTGTAGCTGCTTTGGAAAGCAGTCTGGCAATTTCTCAAAAGGTTAAACATAGAGGTAACAATGACCCAGCAATTTGACTCCTAGGTGTATATATATGCAGATTGAGTATCCCTTATCCAAAATGTTTGGGACCAGAAGTGTTTCAGATTTTGGATTTTTTTTGCATTTCAGAATATTTGCATTCTGGTTGAGCATCTCTAATCTGAAAATCCAAAATGCTCCATTGAGCGTTTCCTTTGAGTGTCATGTTGGCACTCAACAAGTTTCAGATTTTGGATCATTTTGGGTTTCGGATTTTGGAATTAGGGATGCTCAACTTGTATGTACATATACCCAGGAGAAATGAAAACATACATCCACACAAAAACTTGTACACAAATGTTCATAGCAGCATTATTCATAATAGCAAAAAGTGGAAACAACCCAAATGTCCGTTAACTAATGAATGGATAAATAAATGTGGTATTTCCATACAAAGAGATATTATTCGGCAATAAAAAGAATGAAGAACTGTTATGTGCTACAACACAGATGGACCTTGAAAACATTATGCTAAGTGAAAGAAGCCAGGCACAAAAGACCATATATTGTATGATTCCATTTATATGAAATATGTGGAATAGATGAATCTATAGCAACAAAAGTAGATTGATGGTTGCCTATGGCTGGGAAGCGGGGTTTGGAGGCAAATGGGAAGTGACTGCTAAAGGTCACTGAGTTTCTTTCTGGGGTGATAAAATGTTGTAAAACTGATTGTGATGATGGTTGCAGAACTAAATATACTAAAAACTTTTTGAATTTATATACTTTGAATGGACATATTGTATAGTATGTGAATTATATTGATAAAGATACAACTAAAAACTAAAAAGTCACCCACAGTCTCACTACCCAGATATAACAGTGTGAACATTTTGATGAAATATTTTTCCAGCTTTTCTAAAGCCTTTTTTCTTCTCAAAAAAGGCATATGGTATAATTATACTGGTTTTTAATTTGCTTCCCCCCCACTTATTATATTGAGAACATCATATAACATTTTTCTTTTTATTACGAATTTTTTAAGTATAAAAATTGAGTGATAGATTTAACAAAAATTAACACATTGCCATATTCCCTTAATGTTTTGTGTTTTTTTTGTGTTTTTTTGAGACAGGGTCTCACTCTGTTGCCCAGGCTAGAGTGTAGTGATATCTTCATAGCTCACTGCAACCTCAAACTCCTGGGCTCAAGCGATCCTGCTGCCTCGGCCTCCTGAGTAGCTGAGACTACAGGCATGTGCCACCACGCCTGGCTAATTTTTCTATTTTTTCATAGAGATAGGGTCTCGCTCTTGCTCAAGGCTGGTCTCAAACTCCTGGCCTCAAGCAATCCTCCCACCGTGGCCTTCCAAAGTGCTAGGATTACAGGGGTGAGCTACCATGCCCAGACTCATGTTTTTTTGCTTTTGCTGTACTATTTTGGAGCTAATCACAGACATCATGTCATTTCACCTCTATTTCAGTTTCCATCTCTAAAAACTAAGGACGTTTTCTTACATAATCACAATACCATTATCACACTTAAGGAAATTATAAGTTTTAATATTATCTAAAGTCTAATTCATATTAAAATTTCCCCCATTTATCCCAAAATGTCTTTAATGTTGGTTGGTTGCATCTTACAGCAGTTTTAAATATTCTTTTATAACATTTTAATGACTGTATAGTATTTCATAATATAGGTGTGGCCTAGTTTATTTCACCAATTTGCTATCTTTTTGTCTTAAGGTTTTTCTTTACTTTAAAATAACTCTTGAGACCAGGCGTGGTGGCTCACACCTGTATTCCTAGCTCTCTGGGAGGCCAAGGTGGGAGGATTGCTTGACCTCAGGAGTTTGAGACCAGCCTGAACAAGAGTGAGACCCTGTCTCTACTAAAAATAGAAAAATTAGCTGGGTGTGGTGGCACATGCCTGTTGTCCCAGCTGCTGGGGAGGCTGAGGCAAGAGGATCGCTTGAGCCCAGGAGTTTGAGGTTGTAGTGAGCTATGATGATGCCACTGCACTCTACCCAGGGTGACAGAGTGAGACTCTACATTAAAAAAACAAAACAAAAAAAACTCTTGAATAGTTTATATAATATGGGTTTTCCCCTTGGGTTCAATAGTGATGCAGTATAAGGCTTTTAAAATTGCCAAGTGCTTGCACTTTTTACATTAATACTTTTATTATTTATTAGTTTCTAGTTTTATTGTATTGTAGTTAGTGTGACCTGTGTGAGGTATTTATGTGTATGTTGTAATATATGATCAATTTTTGAAATTATTTCATAGATGTTTGAAAATAAAGTGTATTTTCTGTAGGATACAAAGTTCACGTATCTGTTAATTATGTTAAAATTCTCTATGTCTGTATGTAGTTTTTTGCTTACTTGAGTTGTCAGAGTCTGAGAACAATATTTTAAAATCTCTCACTATAGTTGTATTTGTTAATTTCTTAGCCTTATGTTTTTGCCCTTTGTATTTTGCTTTTTAAAATTTGTTATATGAAGTTCATGAATATTGCATCTTTATAAAAATGTATTTTTATCAATATAAAATGATTCTTTTGTCCCGTTTGATGCTTTTTGGCTTGGATTCGACTTAGTCCAGTATGCCACTCTTGCTTTCCTTTTGCATTTACCAAACACTAACATGATCTAGCCTTTTAACTTTTTAGTGTTCTTTTTTTAGGATGTTTCATAGTTGGATTTTGCTTCTTGTCCTAGTCTAAAACTCTATTCTTTGATAAGGGGATTTAATGCATTAATGACAGAGCATATCAGCAAACCTGTTCATAGTACTCAGATGAAGATGACGGTGATTAATAATAGTTCATCTTTATTTTGTCCCTTAAACAGATCTTCCTTTTCAATAAGTCTTTTTTAAAAATAGCATTTGGTGTTATATTTTTAATAGTTATTCAGACTATGTTTAACTGGTTCCATCCCCTCATTTTTGGTTAATTATTCAAATTAATATTTTCATGAAAAGTACTTAATTAGTGTACTTTCATCAGAAAGTGTCTTTATGTTGATTTTAAACTGAATGACAACTTGGCTGTGGAAGAGGGCAGAATTATTAAGTCACCTTATCATCCCTTCCTAATTATTTGCTATTTTGCCATTGTCTTCTGGTCTTGCAAAACAGAAATCTGAGGCCAGCCTGATTTTTGTTCCTGTGTGGATGACCTGGTTTTTTTCTTCCTGGGTGGTTGTAGGACATTTTCTTTATCCCTGAAATCTAAAAGTTTCACCAGAACAAATCTAGTTTTCATTATCTTTTTGGTAATTTTGCCTGGTATTTTGTGAGCTCTTTGAGCTAGAGACGCAGAACATTTTTTGACTGAGGAAAGTTTTCATTTCTGTTTTTTAAAAACTTTGATTATTGTTTCTGTCCTTTTGTTTCAACAATTAGTTGAAGATTATTTCTCTCTTCTCTCCTTATCAGTCCTCTCTTACAGTTTTCTTTACTTTGTCCTTTCCCTCTCCATCCTGGAAGAGTTTCTTAAATTTATCATCCCCACATTTCTAATTAAGTATTCTCCTCTCCTTCCAATAAAGATTTGGATTCTGCTTTGACATATTTGCTTTTCTTATGATTTTTCCTTTTCTTTTCCCCTTCTCTTTTATTTATACCTGCATCTTAACTAGCTCTTTTCATTTCCACCTGTGGACTTTGATCTTTCATTTCAGTGTGTTTTATCAAATTTATTGGGGGTAATGTAGTTGATTTCTAAAATTTAACCTATTGCTCCTTATATTTATATCTTTTCATTTCCTTTTCTCCTTTTTATGTTGCATAATATTTTTTGTCCATCCCTCCAGTTATTCTTCCTTGAATAAGTAGAGTAGGGTATGCAAGTCTAGCATTTGCCAAATTAACAGGGTAGATAGATAGGTTCTCCTCATGGGCTACCTTGTACCTGTATGAATTCTTTCAAATGTTAAGCTAAAGGACTAATTGATGCATAATACATAGCTTCAGAATACTTTCTAGTGTCTAGCAGTCATTTATGTGCCTCGTGCTGGATTAAGGGGAGGAAGTCCCTTCCCATGCCTTGGTAATTGGACTTTGTAAAAGGGAATGTATGTTTTGATAATTTAAAGCCTAGGGTACAACTAACTGTGGTTCCCAGACTGTAATGCTCCCAGGGCTTTTGCTCTCTCAGCCCTTCCTCCATCTGTCTTCAAATCCCAGAATATATGTACTGCTTTGTGTGTCATAGAACCTGAAGTAGAGGGGAAAGACTCTGGGCATGTAATAGCTTGGACCACTTGATAAGGTGGGTCTCTCACAGTAGGGTGATGCTCCCCACAACCACCACTGCTGTCACCAGGAGAAAGCTATTTTGGAGGAGGTAGAACCACATGTTGGGGTTTAGGAATCTGTTGCTTTCCTGCCTGGCTCTATTGTTGTGTGTCAAGCCCCATTCCTGTTTTTTATCAGAAAAGTCTTCTTTGGGTCAGTTCTTTGAGCAGCAGTCCTAGTTTCTAATGCTGTTGTAACTTTGATTCCCAGTGTTTTCTTAAGTATGACAGTGTTTTCTTAAGTATATCAATGAAAGAGTTAATTCCAGCTTGGGGTTGACTTTTTGAAAGGAGGAAGATAAGAGAAGAGTGTGAAGAACTGCCACTAATAGAAGACGGCATTAAAGATCTTATACCAAATGAATTCCAGTTTTTCAGGGAAATATGATGACACTGAAGTCAGATAGCCAAGGTTTAAAATAGCCATAGCATCCTTAGATCTTGAAAGTATGTTACAGCTCCCTCATTTTCTAAATGACAATGTGGAAGCTAAGAAAAGTTTAAGAGACTCCAGTGTCACAGACATAGGAAAAAAACAAGATGGAACTCAGGGTGATGTAGTTCACTTTTTGATTCTGTATAGTTATGTTTTGTTTGATTTTCTCACAAGGAATATGGTCTTATATTACTTATGTTAAAAACAAAATTTTTTTAAAGAAGCAACCAAAATGTATAATAAGCAAAAGAAAAGAAAAAGCTTTTGTTCCTCCTTCAGCACTTTTCTTGGGGCAAATTCTTTAACCATATTCCCCACCTGACTGAGTTACCTCATCTAAAGGAAAAATAAATAATGTGGTTCTAAACTTTGGCTGCATATTATAATCACGTGGGTAGTGTTTAAATGCTCAAAGCTCAGGTTGCAATGCAGACCTGGTGGGACTCAGGCATTATTATTTTTTAAAGCTTTCCAAATAATTATAATGTTTAGCCAAGGGTGAGAGCCACTGAAATTCTTTCAAAGCACACGCTCGTTTGATCTCGGGTATTCTGACTTTAGTCATTTTGGAATAGTTATGGTAGTTCTGATTAGTGGGGGTATTGGTCTGATAGACTGGATCTGCTTGGTTCTGATATTTCTACTGATAGTGTGCTGTGTATGAGTGGGGTAGAGTCACCCTGGTGAGAAGAAAGTTTGGTATATGGGGGGAAAAAGCATTGAACTCAAGGTTGGAAGACCAGGATCTAGTCCTGATCCTGACACAATCAGTCTGTAGCTTCAGTCAAGCCACAAAACCACTGTCTAGGTTCCAGTTTTCCTTTATGAAAGAGAGGGGGAGTTAAGACTAATTATTTTGTAAATTCCCTTCTAGCTCTAAAACTTCAAGTTTGTGAGCCATTGGGGATGGGGGAGAAACAGCTGGTTGACTTTGTGTGCCTGAAGAATAAGTGAACAAAGCGGGGGTGGGGGGTTGGGGGGGGTGCTGACAGGAGCATTGTTGAGGGAGCCAACTGTGGGATGGGAGTGGGGTGGGTGGGACAAGTATGGGAAACTGACCTAAGGGAATATAGAGTTGGAGGTGGCTGTGGCTCAGCACCTGGTAATGATGTGGTCCAGGTTCTTATTCTACTGTCAAATGACTCATAGGTGAGATGTGGCCAAAGGACCCCCCAAAAAAAACAAGGAGATGGAAAGCAGATGATATTTTTGTTTTTGTGTGTTTGAGATGGGGTAAGAATAAAAATATTGCTACTAAAGGTTTAAGAGGGTGGTAGATAGCTAGCTTTTGTTTTCAGTAGATAATACATTCACAGGGTTCAAAAATTAAAACATGATAAAAAAGATGTACAGTGAAAAGTCTTGATCTCACCTCAGCTCCCAGGGACCTTATTTATACCCTTTTTCTCCTGATTTTTTAATATGAAATATTTTAAACATACAGAGAAGCTGAAACAATAATACAATGAACACCATCTAGTTTAAACATTTGTTAACATTCTACCATATTTGCATTATCTATCTTTGCTGATCTTTGCCGAATAATTTGAAAATAAATTGCAGACATTGTGACACTTTCTCCCTAAATGTGTCAGCATGCATCTCTTAAGAACAAGGGCGTTCTCTACCTAATTACAAATAACATTAGCATACCCAAGGAAATTAAAAATAATGCCCTAATATCTTCTGTTACGCAGTTCACATTCAATTTTCAAGATCTTGGCTTTTTGAAGAGACCAGACAAGTCCCATATTCTCTGGTTTTGTTAGATTATGTTTTCGTGTAATTTTTCTTGTTGCTCTATCTCTTGAATTTCCTATAAAAGTGAAATTAGGTTTGAAGACTTGTTTAGAACCAGGTTAGGCGCTTTGGTAATAATACATCATATTTGATGTTTTGTACTTCAGGTTACATCAGGACGCATATGTGAAAATTCTCATTGTAATCATTGCTGAGTTTGATCACTGGGTCAAGCTGGTGACTGTCACATTTCTCTATTGTAATGGTAAAACTGGTTTTGCCCATTGCAATTAGGAAGTAATCTATGGAATGATCCGCTGGCACTGTGGGGATCTTCGACTCCCCAGCAGTTTTCACCAGATGATTTTTAGCATCCTGTGGTCATCCTTGCCTGAATCTTTTTCATTGGAGTTTGCAAAATGGTGATTTTTAAAATTTTTTCTTCTTCTGTGTTTATTAACTGGTAGTCTTCTGTAAAGGAGAGCTTTCCTTCTCTACTGAGGATGAATCCTTCTAAAAGACTTTAAATTCTTTCCTGTAATCATCAATCTTCAGAGTAAGGAGTTGATAGTTATCTCCAATGATGGAAAGAGTCAGTTGGGGATTTTTTGTTGTTTTATTTTTTGCTTTCTTACTCTCTCTTTGAGTTATTACTGGGGATTCATGGATTCTTACTTATTCATGATATAATCAATTTTAGTCATCATTCTTTTTCGATACTCAAATTGTCTCAAATTTACCCAGTGAAAACTCCTTGAAACAGGCTCCTGTGTCCTTGTGACATGCTCCCATTAGTCTGAGTGCTTCCTTGCCTTCTGGTACAACATGATTTTTAAAATTCACCTTGAAGATAACCATTTTTTTAATTTTTTTTTTTTTTTTTTTTTTTGGAGACCAGGTCTCGCTCTGTTGCCCAGGCTGGAGTGCAGTGGCTTGATCATAGCTCACTGCAACTTTGAACTCCAAGGCTCAAACGATCCTCCTGTCTCAGCCTCCCAAGTAGTTAGGACTACAGGTGCGTGCCCCCAAACCCAGCTAATTTTTTTTATTTTTGGCATAGATGGGTCTTGCTGTGTTGCCCAGACTGGTCTGTAACTCTGGCCTCAAGCGATGCTCCCTCCTTGGCTTCCCAAAATGCTGCGATTACAGCTGTGAGCCACCATGCCTGGCTGATAACCATTTTTGTTTGTTTCTTATATTTCTTTCTAGAATACTTTATTTTAATATTAGCATATATAAAATTTTTTTTCTCCCTTATTTCCATAAAAAACATACTGTATTCAGTGGTTTACTCAATGGTTTTTTCTCCCAACAATATGTTAGCAATCTTTCCATATCAGTACACAGACAGCATCTTCATTCTTCCTGTTTCTGTTTTGTTTGTTTGTTTGTTTTGCATTTCTTTTGTATGGATGTGCCATAATTTAGTCAGGCCCTGTTGATGTATTGATGGACATCTGAGTAATTTCCTGTCTTTAGCTATTACAAACAATGCTATAGTGAATAACCCTGTACATATGTCATCATGTATGGTGATAGGTGTATCTATAGGATCAGTATCCAGAAGTGGAATTGCTGGGTTAGTGGTATATGTAATTGTATTTTTTTCTTTTTAAAAGAAACAAAGTCTCTCTGTGTTGCCCAGGCTGGAATGCAGTGACAATTCACAAGCTTGATCATTGCTCACTACAGCCTCGAACTCCTGGCCTCTATAATATGTTGTAATATCTGGTAGGATTCATCCCTTTCACTGATCTTTTCACAGTTTTCTTGGCTATTCTTATTTATTTCCATATGAATTTTAGAGTCAGCTTGTCTATTAAAAAAAAAGAAGTTGATATTTTTATTGGGATTGTTAAATAATAAATTAGGGAGAATTTACATTTATGAATCTTTTTATCCAAGAACTTGGAGTGTCATTTTCTTTGTTCAAGTCTTTTTTGTATTTGTGTCCTTCATAAATATTTTAAAATTTTCTTCTTATAGCTCTACCTTTCTTTTTAGTTCATTTCTAAATATTTTGCCTTTTTTGTCACTATTATAAATGAGATATTTTTTCCACCTACTGGTGATTGCATATGTAATAAAAACTATTGGGATTTTGTATATTAATTTTGTTCCATGTTACTTTGCTGAATTTTCTTATTTTTATTGTTTCTTGGTTGATTTTCTAAGATTTTCAAAAATACAATTGTATCATCTACAGTGATAGTTTTATATCCTTCTTTCCAATTTTTATACCTTTCTTTCTCTTGTTTAATTTCATTGACTATACCTCTAATATAATGTTTGATAATACATCGTTCATATCTATCTTCTTCCAGACTTCAGTTACAAATGCCTCTAGTCTTTCCCCATAAATTTGTCATGTTAAAGAAGCATTTATATGTGTCTACTTATTTAAGTTTTTAAAATTATTATTATCAAGAAACATTGTTGAATTTTGTCAAATGACTTTTTTATTTTATTTTTTAAGAGACAGAGTTTGGCTCTGCTGGAGTACAATGGCACAATCATAGCTTACTATAACCTCCAACTCCTGGGCTCAAGAGATCCTTCCACTTCAGCCTTCTGGGTAGCTAGGACTATAGGTGCCACCATGCCTGGCTGATTTTGAAACATTTTTCTTTGTAGAGATAAGGGTCTTGCTATATTGTCCAGGCTGGTCTCAAACTCCTAGCCTCAAGTGATTTTCCGGCCTTGGCCTCCCAAAATGCTGGGATTACAGGTGTGAGCCACCACACCCGGCATCAAATGACTTTTTAATACCTGTGCAGACGATAATGTAACTTTTTCCCTTAGTTTCTTAATACCAAACCTTCCTTGCATTCTTAGAACAAACCCCACTTGATCATAATGCATTATTATTCTTTTAATGTACTATCAGATTCTATTTAAAATTTCATTTAGAATCTTGCATCAATGTAAAAAACAGCAGTTTAAGAGAGAGATTGGTCTATAGCTTTCTGCTTGTAGTTTGTATCAGATTTTGGTATTCATGTTACATTTGATCACAAAAAGAATTGGTAAGTTTGCTTTCTTTTTGTGTGCTCTGGAACAGTTTCAAACCAACTTATCTGCTCATTAAAGCGTTAATAGTATTTTCCATTAAATTGTGTGTGGTGCTTTTGAGGGTGGTAGCATATTTACGTAGCTGTGAACAAGAGCTTAAGCAAGATAGTCTCAGTGATTTCTTTTAATTTTCTTTGTTTCTGTGGCTGTTTTTTATTTCTTAGTTTATATATTTGGACTTTCTACCTTTTTATGTCATTAGATTAACTAGTTGTTTAACTATGTTATTGATTTTGTCCCAGAGTAACAAATTTTAGATTTATTAGTTCTGCTGTTTTTCTATTTTCTGATTGATTTCTGCTTTTATCTGTATTAATTTTTTTACTTTGCTTTCTTCCAGTTCACTTTATTGGTTTTTTTCCTAACTTTGAGTCAGATGTTTAACTCATTTCTTTTCAATTTTTTTTTTTCTCCTGATATAGGTATTTTATGACTGAATTTTCTTGTTTGGCTGTATTCCTTAGATTCCTTTAGATAGTATTTTCTCCATTATCATTTTCTAGAAATTTTGCAATTTTGATTTGTATTTCTTTATTAACCTGAGTTTAAAGGTTTTGCTATTGTTTTAGTTGGAATGGCCTTTTTAAAAATTTTATTTTAAATTTATAATTTCAGTGCGTTATCATAAAAGTTACTTTTTGGATTTGAGATTTTCTTTATGGCCTTTCTTTATGGCTAATTTTTGCTAATGCTCCATAGAGACTTAAAAAGTACCTTTTCCTTGAATTAAAAAATAATTAAGGGATAGTATTATTTTCTCTAATAATTACTTTTTTAACTACTAGTACATATATCCATCTAAAATTTTGAGATTATAAAATCAGTATTTGGCAATAATGTAAAATCAGAACACCCAAATTAAAGACATGGTAGACTGACACTGTCTTATTAAGTGAGAAGTTTTTTCTGGAGCGTGTCGAAATTATACACTTTCCATGCATAATTTTTTTTTTTGATAGAGACAGGGCTACATGTTGCCCAGGCTGCATTCAAACTTCTGGGCTCAAGGGAACCTCCTGCCTCAGCCTCCCAATTAGCTGAGACTTGAGGTGCACACCACCGTACCCAGCTCCATGAATAATTTTTTCTTTTTTTTCAGACAAGATCTCACTTTGTTGCCCAGGCTGGAGTGCAGTGCTGCGATCACGTAGCTCACTGTAACCTCAAATTCCTGGGCTCAAGCAGTCATCTTGCCTCAGCCTCCTGAGTAGAGGACTATAGGCAAGTGCTACCACGCCTAGCTAATTTTAAAAAATTTCTTTGTAGAGGCAGGCTGTCGCTGTGTTGCTCAGGCTGGTCTGGAACTCCTGGGCTCAAGCAGTCCTCTGCCTCAATCTGCCAATCTGTCAACAATAAAGAATACTTAAACTGAAAATTTAATGAAAGATATAATGTGTAGATATTACAGATAAAAATAGGAAAAAACTTAAAACCTATACTTAGGGAAGTTAAAAACTAAATTTGAACTTCTGTTAAAAGAAGTGAGCTTTATATTTAATGTGTGCTTAATGTATGTACGAAATATTTTGGTTTTGCCTCCAAGTATTTGCAAACTGTGTGGCATGCTGTTAATTCATTTTAACTTGACAGATTTAGGAATGAAGGTATAGGGAGGGCTCTAAGTCTTAGAGTCCCAGTTTCATGATTCTTAAATATAAGTCCCTGAGTTTTGTTTGCATATGCTTTGAATGATTGCTGATAAGTGGTTTAAGATTTCAGAAAAAGATATTCTTTGTTGACTTAATGAAAACCCTATTTTGACATTCTTTAAAGATGCCAACATTGAGTTCGTAACTTGTGATATTGCATTGACTTCTATTGCAAAGATACCACTGTAATTTCTACATAATACTGATATTATACTATAACTTTTTATTTCTCTCTCTCTCACTTTCTTTTTAGAATTTTTATTTGGCTGCTACCTTGAAATCCAAGCCCTAAAAATGCCAGCTTGTTTGGACTTAGAAGATGACTTGGATAAATGATAAAAATTAAGAAAGACATTTTGGTAAGTGAAAACCTATGTGAAAGAGTAGAGAGGACCTAAGTTAATGTTGATACTTTTGGTGTTTCTGATATTGTCTTTCTTTTTGGAGAAGGTATCTAGCATGCGTTTTGTTTATTCTTCTTAGAGACATTGAATAAAATGCAAATGCCACTCTTCTGTTTTTAAATGGGGTTTCTACTACAAACTGTTTTGCTATGTGGTTTTCATCTTTTTCATAAATGATGATCTTAGATTTCACTGTACAGTGACAGTGAAAGACCAGTAAACAATACTTACTTTTCTTTATTTCTTAAATTTTATTTTTTTTTACTAGCAGTCAGCTGTAAAATACTTATTTTTCTATGTTAATTAAAACTATAATAGAAGATTGCACTTCAAGCAAATACCTTTGATTAAAAATAGAAATAAATATATATTAAAAATTGCAAACTCAACACAACTCATGATTTGAGGCTGTGTTTAGTTTTGAGGTAAGCTAAAGCATAAATTAGATTGTTTTTATCTTGAAGTTTATATTTTCCTCCCCTATAGCTTTTGTATAGCACTCTAATAACAGATCCTGATAGTCCAGCCCGGGGGCTGTGTCATAGTGGGTTTAAGCTGGCACAGGGGACTCCAGAATTGCTCCATGAGCCCACATGAGAAAATGTTAGTATTAAAGCATTTATTGCATCACCTCCCTGCCCCTTGCCCTTTTTTTTGAGAATTTCCTTTGTGTATAGTATTAAGAGACTTAGAGCATTAACATAAAATCTGTGCCTTGGTCCCCTAACTTCCTTAGATTTTTATCTCATTTGCTGAAGTAACTACTTTAGCAAGCTGTCATTGTTGACATTAAATGTAATTTAAGAGTTTGTTGCTGCTTTTCCTTAAAGACACTGACATTTACAAGTTACTGAAAAGTAGTTTTTGTATTTAGAAAAAAAATTTTTTTCTTTCATTCTGAAACTTAAGAGCTTTGGTTCCGGCACTCACTTCTGCCAGGGTGAGCAGTACATTGAGGAACTGACAGTCCTTCACTCTCAGATCCTAGGAGGTAAGAAGGAATGCTATTAGGAATTAGAGATAGATGTAGGGAAACAAGCACTGTGGAGCTGTTGGCACCTTTCATCCCATCAAGCAGCTACTGCTATGCAAATCTTTATCTAACGGACAAAGAGTGCTGCTTCCTACTTAGGGAAACTCATGCTGGGTGCTCAATTGATGTTTTAAAGCAGTAAAAGACATAAGAAAAATTATCTAGGGAAAATATTTTTCTAAAAGCATGTTGTGAGAAGAAATTAAATGTGGTGCTTTCTGAGTGGAGAGTGCTGAGTTTTATGGTATGAGTTTTGGGTTTTTTTTTTAATTTATTGAGTAGAAATTCACATGACATAAATTAGCCATTTTAAAGTGAGCAGTTCAGTGGCATTTAGTACATTCACAATGTGCAACCACCACCTCTATGTATTTAATAGTTCCAAACATTTCTGTCACTCCAAAATAAAACCTCATACCCATTAAGAAGTCTTGTGGCCTCCATCCCCCAGACTTCCCCTCTCATAATTACCAATCTGCAGTCTGACTCTATCAATTTACCTATTCTAGATATTTCATATAAATGGAATCATATAATATGTGTCTGCCTTCTGTTATTTAGCATAATGTTTTTGAGTTATCTACATTATAGCATTATCAGTACTTCATTCCTTATTATGCTTGAATAATATTCCACATATGTATATACCACACTTTGTTTATCCATTCATCTGTTAATGGACATTGGGTTGTTTCTACCTTTTGGCTATTGTGAATAATGTTGCTATGAACATCTGTGTAATTTAGAGTTATTCTTAAGTTTTATTTTTACATTTAGTTTTTTTAAATAAATACTCTTCCATTTAAGGCAGAAATAAATACTATAAAGCAGCAGTCCCCAACCTTTTTTGGCACCAGGGACCGGTTTCATGGAAGACAATTTTCCCGAGGTGGGGGGAGGTGATGTGAGCAATGGGGAGGAGAGCTGATGGGCAGGGGAGCCAATGGGGACCAGAGCGGCTGTAAATACAGATGAAGCTTTGCTCGCTTGTAGGCCGCTCAGCTCCTGCTGTGCACACCCCCCTTCCTAAGTTTCATAATTTTTCCAGGGACAAGGGGGAGGGAGGGGGCGGCAGAGCTCTGCTGACTGGTCCCTAACAGGCTGCGGACCGGTACTGGTCTGAGGCCTGGGGTTGGGGACCGCAGCTATAAAGAATATTTTATTGTTATGCTGTGTGTGAATATAACACTTTGACATTTACTGAGTATTTATAATAATTTTTACTTTTACTTTTTGAGGCAACTTCTAAAATTTCCAAATCATAGTCACTTGATTTAAAATAAGCTAACAAGCCGAGTGTAGTGGCATGAAGCTGTAGTCCCAATTACTCGGGAGGCTGAGGCAAGAGGATCGCTTGAGCCCAGGAGTTCAAGGCTGCAGTAAGCTATGATTACAACACTGCACTTCAGCCTGGGCGACAGAGCAAGATGCTGTCTCTAAAAAAATAAATAAAATAAAATAACAATGACAATGGCCATTTTAAGGATATAAAACACTTAGAATTCAAATCCAAGAGGCCTTATATCCTTTAGACAGATTTTTATCTCAGGATGACAGCAGCAGGTCCTTCAAACTAACCTTTTTTTTTAATTGACACATAATTATTGGACATATTTACGGGGTACAAAGTGATATTTTGATATATACAGTGTGCAATGATAAAATCAGGGTAATTAGGACATCCATCGCCTCAAACATTTATCATTCCTTTGTATTGAGAACATTCAAAATCCTCTCTTCTACCTATTTGAAAATATACAATAAATTATTGTTAATTATAGTCACCCTACAGTGCTATAGAACACTAGAACTTATTCCTATCTAGCTGTAATTTTTTATCTGTTAACTAGCTTTTCCCTATCCCCACTACTCCCACTATTCCCAGTCTCTAGTAACCACCATTCTACTGTCTGCTTCTGTGCAATCGATTTTAGCTTCCACATATAGAATGAGAATATATGGTATTTATCTTTCTGTGCCTGGCTTATTTCACTTAACATAATGTCCTCCAGCCTCATCCATGTTGCCACAAATGACAGGATTCTATTCTTTTTTATGGCTGAATAGTATTCCATTGTGTATATATACCACATTTTCTTTATCCATTCATCTCTTGATGGACACTTAGGTTGGTTCCATATCTTGGCTATTGTGAGTAGTGCTGCAATAAACATGGGAGTGCATATGCCTGTTTGACATACTGATTCCTTTTCCTTTGGATGTATACCCAGTAGTGAGATTGCTGGATCATATGGTAGTTCCATTTTTAGCTTTCTGAGGAACCTCTGTACTGTTTTCCATAATGGCTGTATTAATTTACATTCCCGCCAACAGTGTAGAAGAGTTCCCTTTTCTCTGCATATTCAACAGCATTTGTTATTTTTTTATCTTTTTGGTAATAGCCATTCCAACTGGGGTGAGATGGTATCTCATTGTGGTTTTGATTTGCATTTCCCTGATGATTAGTGATGTTGAGCATTTTTTCATATAATTGTTGGCCATTTGTCTGTCTTTTGAGAAATGTCTATTCAAATCAACTGCCCATTTTTAAATCAGAGTATTTGTTTTTTGGCTGTTGAGTTGTTTGAGTTTCTTGTATATTCTGGATATTATTCAGCTTTGGGTGGGCTAGGTGAAAGAAAATAAAAAGAAGAAAAAAACAACAAACAGATGAATAGTTTATAAATATATTCTTCCATTCTGCAGCTAGTCTCTTCACTTGGTTGTTTCCTTTGCTGTGCAGAAGCTTTTTAGTTTGATATAACCTTATTTGTCTATTTTTGCTTTTGTTGCCTGTGCTTTTGACATCTTACCAATAAAATGTTTGCCCAGACCAATGTCCTGAAACTTTTCTCCTGTGTTTTCTTCTAGTAGTTTCATAGTTTGGGGTCTTATATTTAAGTCTTTAATCCATTTTGAGTTGATTTTTGTATATGATGAGAGATAGGGTCACTCTAGTCTTTAAACTATGATCCAAGACCCTGTCTCTACCAAAAATAGAAAAAATTAGCCAGGTGAGGTGGTGTGCACCTGTAGTTCCACCTGCTCCTGCTCAGGAGGCTGAGGCAGGAGGATCGTTTGAGCCTAGGAATTCAAGGTTGCTGTGAGCTATGATGACGCCACTGTACTCTAGCCTGGGAGACAGAGTAAGACCCTGTCTCAAAAAAAATCCACAAAAAAACAAAAAACCTAGGATCCAATCAAGAATCACAGGCTTCTTTTGGTTGTTATGTCTCTGAAGTCTCCTTTAGTCTATAACAGTCTCCCCACTACCACCTATTTTTCTCTATGATATTGACTTATTAAAGAGACCAATCCACTTATTATGAAACATGATATGGTAAGCTGAACATCTCCCATATTTAGGAAAGTTGCTATATCGTAGGCCCTGTGGAACTCTTGGCAAGAGGCATCACAGATAAGTATTTAAGCCATGATGTCTACCTAGGAGAAGTAGCATCCTCCCTAAATGCACCTTTAGTACTTTTGTAGGCTTTTTTTTCCCCCACCAGGAAGGAGCAAGCATATAAATCTATAAAATTGGTTGCTAGCCTGTAGATGTATTCACAAGAGAGTGTGGAGAATTAAGTCATACAGATTCTTATGTAGACTCTCAGGGAACTATAAAATGCACTGGTCTAGTTTTCTTTCTCTTACTTATTAAAAATAATCTTGACCTACAACAAGATTCCTATAGTATCTCTTCACTGATATTAGGCCAGCCAGGCAATGGAATGACTCTACTCAAGTTATACAGCAAGTAAAAAACTCTGTTTCCTTGGCCATCTAGTATTTTGTCAAAGGAGAAGATAGTCTTTCAGCCAGTTATGGGAGAAATCAGCATATTTAATAAAGTCAGAAGCTAAATTTGAGTACCTTCTGTTCTTCTGGGGTTATAAGACCTTAATCTCTTTTTCTTCCTCTCAGGGAATCCACACCTTTCATCATAATACACAGAAGCACATTTTAACACTTAAATGCGTTTTCAATATCTGGTCTCCTCTGGCACTATACAAACTCAGCATAGTTCATTCAGTGCCAAGTGTTACACTAGTCACTCACTCACTTAAATCATACTTAGATTGTCAGACTTAATTAGGAATTGAAAACTGATGCCTTGTGGGCCATATGCAGCTACAGTGTTTCATTTGGCCCAAGAGTATTTTCCAAAAATGTAGATCTATTTTCAAATCTGAATATTTTACTAAAAACGTGGACTTCAGTCTTTTCTTGAAAGTTCAGAATATCGGCTGGGTGTGGTGGTTCACACCTGTAATCCCAGCACTTTGGGAGGCCAAGGCAGGAGGATCTTTTGAGGCCAGGAGTTTGAGACCAGCCTGGGTATCATAGTGAGACCTTTGTCTCTACCAAAAAAAAAAAAAAAAAAAAAAATAGCTGGGTGTGGTGGCGTGTGCCTGTAGTCTCAGCTACTGGGGAGGCTGAGGCAGGAGGATTGCTTGAACCCAGGAGTTGGAGGCTGCAGTGAGCTATGATCATACCACTGCAATACAACCTGGGCAACAGAGCAAGACCCTATCTCTAAAAAAAAAAAAATCCAGAATACTGTTAGTCTTGGGCCTGCACAACTCCTCCCATACCCCCAAAAAAGAAAATAATAAGCTGGACCAAAGTAGCAGCTGCTTAGCCTAGATGGTTGTGCATATTTAATTCCCTATTGCCCAGACCATTCATACAGTGTATGCAAATGCTTATAATACCAGTGTTCTCTTTTATTTTACCTGCTTATTCCCAGTAGGTGTTTGAGTTTGTGATTTTAATGTAGTTAATAATACCTTATCTTTAGTTCAAATGGCAGCCAAGTCACATAGTCTGAGTAGCCTTTGACAGTTTTTTACCCATCATCTGGCTAGTCCTTTCTCTTCAGATTTATACATACACACATTTTTACATAAATTTATTTTTAATCCTACTATAATTTGGAAGCTGTTCAGGAGTAAGCTTCTAAACCTTCCTGATGTCTGGTAGATATGCTGTTGATATGCTCTGTTTTGTTTTTGTTTTTGTTTTTGTTTTTGAGACAGAGTCTTGTTCTGTCGCCCAGGCTAGAGTACAGTGGCGTCATCATAGCTCACTACAACCTCAAACTCCTGGGCTCAGGCAATCTTCCTGCCTCAGGCTCCCAAATAGCTGGGACTATAGGCGTGTGCCACCACACCCAGCTAATTTTTTTTATTTTTGGTAGAGATGGGGGTCTCACTCTTGCTCAGGTTGGTCTCAAACTCCTGACCTCAAACGATCCTTCTGCCTCGGCCTCCCAGAGTGCTAGGATTACAGGCATGAGCCACTGTTCCTAGACCATTTTTCTTTCTTTCTTTTTTTTTTTTACTTTTAATTATGAAAAATCATAAACATATGAAATTATAGTGAAAAGAAAATATAGAATAATGAACACCTATATACTCATCAGTTGTATTTAGCCATTAACATTTTGCCATATTTGCTTAGTGTGGTTTTTTCCCTGAATTATTTTAAAATGAATTACAGAAGTCATAACATTTTACCCCTAAATACTTGAGCATGCATCTCTTAAGAAACAATAAGGACGTTGTATAACCACAATACTATTATTATCACATCTAAAAAAATTAGCAATAATTCCAGTCATTATCCTAAATGTGCTTTACATCTGTTTTTTATAAACCAAGATATAATAAAGGACAATATATTTGCATTTGATTAAGTCTCTTAAATCTCTTTTAATGTAGAACAATTCTTACCCACCTTTTTCTTCCCCCATGACCACTGAGACCAAGCCAGTTGTCCAATAGAAATTCTACACTCTAGATTTATCTAATTATTTCCTCATAGTGTTATTTAAGTTGTTCCTCTATCTCCTGTTAAAGACCTGTTAGATTAAGGTTACACATTTTTAGCAAGAATATTTCATAGGCAATGCTGTGCATTTAGTATTGCTCATAATTTGTGGTTGTTAGTGATGCTAAGGTCAATCATTGCTTTCAGGTGGTGAAAGTAGATCTTTCCATCTTCCCATTATGAAGTTAGTTTTCCCTTTGCCAGCAGCAGATCTCTGAGATGATACTTTGGCATCATGTGAATATCCATTTCTCTTTCAGTTTTTTTGTCTTTCAGTTTTTAACATACTGTTTTATCCTTTTTTTTTTTTTCTTTTAGAGACAGTCTTGTTTTCACTCAGGCTGGAGTGCTGTGGCACAATCATAGCTCACTAAAACCTCGAACTCCTAGGCTCAAGTGATCTTCCCATCTCAGCCTCCCGAGTAGCTAATAGTACAGGCATGCACCACCACACACAGCTAATTAAAAAAATTTTTTTTTCTGGAGACACGGTTTTATTATGTTCCCCAGGTGAACTCCTGGCCTCAAGTGATCTTCCTGCCTCCCAAAGTGCTGGGATTTCAGGCGCGAGCCACCATAGCCAGCTGTCTTATCCTTATTAATGATCCTTGCCTAATTATTTTATTAGGAGTTACAAAATTGTGATTTTTCTGGTTATATCATTCTTTTTCATTTAAGTTGGCATTCTTCTACAAAAGTAATTGATTCCAGTTGACTCCTTCATCAACTGGAGCTATTTGATTACCCTGAAATGATTTCTACTGGAAAGGTAGAATAAATAATATGTCTGTTTTTTAAATTCTCCTGAATATCACATTTATTCTTAGATTCTTTTTTTTTTTTTTTTTTAATTTTTTGATAAAGAGACAGGGTCTCACTCTTGCTCAGGCTGGTCTCGAACTCCTGAGCTCAAGTAATCCTCCTGCCTCGGCCTCCCAGAGTGCTAGGATTACAGGCGTGAGCCACCGCGCCCGGCCTATTCTTAGATTCTTAATAAAAGATGAAAAGAGCCTCAAGAAGTGAAATCATTAGATAATCTGTAAATGATAATTGTTATGTGAGTGAGCAAGATAAAACTGGTGGTTAATCTTAGCAAATCCAGAAAGACAGCACATGCTCTCTTGTGACAGATGACCATAAGTGAGCAAATGAGTTTCTTGAGGTAGTCAGCTACAATCTGTTCCTCTCTATAAGAGCAGTTCAGTAAACTGCAGTTCACTCAAAGATTAGTCAGTTATTTTGATACTAAATCCTTTATTAGGAGCTACATTTTAAGAAGACATTGTCTCAATGAATACGTGATCTGGAAGAAGTTTCTTTAAAAAAATATTTTTTAGAGGGAGAGGCCAGCAATTTTTTTATAGACTGATTTTTAATTTCTTGTTGTTTTAAGCACATATGTAGTGTCCATATCATTGTTAAACTGACAATTCCTGAATCCAGATTAGCTGACTTGATGTGTCTGCCAGTAGAGGATTTTCCAGATCTGGATACACAGCCTTCATGGCATAACCAACAGTCTCTTTAGGGAGACTATCAAAGTCCAGGTTTTTTAGTCTCCTTCTTTCCAGTTAAAGATTCTTTTAAAAAATGCTTCTTAGATTTTAAATTCTTTTCTTGGAGTTGTTCTGACTTTGGAACAGCTGCTAAATAGCTACAGTTTTTTAGGCAGTTTCAGCAATCAGCCTTTTCCTGCCGAGCAGCAGTTTTTAAGCCCTAAAAATCTTTATTAGTGTTGTTTATTTACCTCTAAAGTTCATTAAAATGCTGGTGGCAATTAAATAAGGATGGTGGTATTTATAAGGGATTTTCTGAATGCTGTTGTTTCTCAACCACCCAAATCACACTGTTTTGTCATAACAATCACAGTACTAGAGAAGGATGTAATTGCCAGAATATAAAGTGCTCTGTTCAAGTGTAAAATATTTTTTCCATATTTACTTGTAACAGTGGAATTTTTTTCCCCAAAGATAGCTTAGGTTGGTTTTTGGAAAGCCTTTGTTCTTGAAGTTCAGTCACTATTTTAAAAATAAAAATTAAACAGTTTTTAAAAGTTGATACTTTTTTTCCCATTTATGCAGGTAATATAACCATCTCACAGCACAGTTAGTTTTGTATCTCCTAAAGACTTACAGCATATTTGGAAAATAGGAAAAAAATTTTTTTCAATGATCTACCAACTTCACACAATACTCTTTAGGGGGTTTATTTTCAGTCCTTTTTTAACTCTCTTTTTTTAAAAAAAGTTGTAATTGTAGTTGATGTAAGGAATTTTTAAAAAGTGGGAACTTTGTGTGAAGTTCTTATGTTTCCGTGCCATTTTTGCTTACTACAGATGCTGAAAATTGATGTTCACTTGTTCATTTTTGGGTTAAGTTTGTGATCTTCAATCCCAAAGCTAACGGAGGAAACAGGCACACAGAGTGATCTTTAATATGTGCACTCTTTGGTAGGCAGCATAACTGAAAATAGCAGAAAATGTAACTTCTTTAGATCTAAAAGTTAAAAAGCAATTTATTTCTGTTCAGGACACAGTTCTTTACTTCCATAAACATGTATTAACCACTCATTTTCCTTTCATAAAAGTATCTTTTAAGTGTTTTTTTATTTGTTTCTTTCTGAATCATTATCATCAGCCATACCACTATTAATAATCCTTTAAAAGTTGTTTAAAATGGTCCTCATGAAAGACTTTAGCATTTTAGGTAATCATCCAGATGTTTTTAGTTGGGTCAAGATGTGCTTTGCAGGTTGGAGAAAGCAGAGGGCTTTAGAAACCTTAGCTCCTTTTAAGCCTTTGTCAAGACAGAAGTAAGGGAAGTCTTAAGGAGCCCCTTGCCCTGTGGTGTCAACCAAAGGTTTATATAAATTGATTCTCCCAAAGTACATACTTGTTTTATTTTCTTGTGATCCTTTGTTCCCTTCTCCTGATGTTCTAGGCTTACAAAAAGTTAGCATATAACATAAGAAAAGGAACTTTATTTAAGACTGGTATATTTTTATTTCTGGCACCTTTAAGAACTAATTGTTTTAGAATTTCTTAATTAAAATAGTTTATCTTCTCTGTAATTTCTTAATTTTTATCGTACTTCCTAATTACTTGGCAAATAAATTACAGTTTTCACAGAACTATGGATTATACATTGTTGCATGTATAATTATGCATGGTAATACTCTCTTTTCATCTTCTCTGCTTTTCAAAGGTTTTCTCATTATCCACTTGGCATATGCTTCTGGAATAACATTCACCATGGTTTTGGATGACCTTCCAAACTTAGAAGACATCTATACTTCCTTGTGTTCATCAACAGTGGAAGACTCAGAGATGGATTTTGACTCTGGACTAGAAGATGATGACACAAAAAATGATAGTGTTTTGGAGGATTCCACAATTTTTGTGGCCTTCAAAGGAAATATAGATGATAAAGACTTCAAGTGGAAATTGGATGCAATATTGAAAAATGTGCCCAATTTGCTACACATGGGTAATTTGCTTTAATTATTTTTTTCTTCTTGTTACTGGTTTTGTAGTGTTTGCCCTTACATGGTTATCTTGACTTTTGCCAAGCAGACGTTTGCTAAACTGGGTCAAAAGGCTGATTTTAAGGGCAAAGGTAGAATTTTAGGATTTTTGAAAAGTAGAAATACTGTTGTGTTTCTTTTAAGTACATAGAGGAACTGAATATAATAAAGTACTGATTACTGTAGAAATTCTTAAATAATCTGCTTTAGTGGATAGAAGTAATTCTTAAGTCCCAATTTATTGTTTTTAACTCTGGTCTTCAGTTTCCTTACCTGTAAATTGATGAGGTTAAACTGGGTCTTAAAGGCCCTTTAAAGCTTAGAAAACTGTTATTCCATTAGTCTGCTTATAATGTACTTTAAATTTGTTCCCTTAAATTTTATATCAGAGGTCATTAACAGCCTGCTAGACCCAGTCTGCAGCCATGTGTTGTTTGGCCCATTTTTTAGTGTTTGGGGATTTTTTATTTGTTTGTTTTTTGGTTTTTAATGTTTAAGTTTCATTGCCAGTGCTTTAAAAATTGAGATATTTTACATTAAAATCCAAATTTTTGGATTTGTCTTTAAAAATGGGAAGATCTGATAACATTGAGCTCTCCATTTCCCAGATGTTACTAAGTCATGGCTGCTACTGAGGGCATCCCTGCTTCACCACAGTTTCCATCTGGATTCTTCACATATTTATATTATAGATTACCTGTCTGGGTCTTGTGGGCATTTGTGGTTTTGCACCTTGATTTAGACGTTCTCCATCTTTTCCGGTTAGCACAATTATCTAATCCCTTCAGACATAGTGAAAAGCCTGGATTTTATCCTTCTATCACAAATACTAATTTGATCAAGTGCTAATTAGCTTTTCTTTAGGTTTGGGGTTTTTTTTTTCTTTGAAATTTGATATCTGGAGGGAAGCTGTTTTTTTCCAAGGGCTTTTTACTGTGTTATACAAGATTCTTTATAGTTATGGATTATTTAGCATACATAGTATTAGATAATTTTTCATGTTGAAGTTGCAGTTATCACCATTATTGGAACCATAATCATAGCTGTAATATATGATATTATAAGGGCCTAGCTGCACCTGAAATTGTTCATTGCTGTTCATTAATTACTCACATTTTTTTGTTTATATATTGCTAAACCAATTTATTCATAGCTTTTAAATAAATTACCAAATCTAGATTTATGGTACTATCAGATTATATTCTTGATCCAAAAAATATTCTAGGTCAAATCTTCTCAAACATGATGAAAGTTACAAAAGCTTTTGATAAAATATAACTATGTTATGAATAAGGATTTTTCTGCAACCATATCACAAGTGATAATACCTTAAGCAAATCTGATGTTTGTATAAAACATATGCAAGATTCCACAACTCTTCAGATTGGGAAGAAGCCCTGCAGTGTCTATTTCCGGTGGAACCAGGATGCCAACTACCTGCCATTTGTTGTTTGGATGCATAAGTGTCATGAGTAGGAAATTGCCTGGAGAGTCAGAGCTGGATTTTAATGCCATCTCTGATGCTGCTGGGTAGCCACAGGATTCTGGGCAAATCACTTAGCCATTCTGGGTCTCAATTTCCTTGCCTGTACGATAGGCTTGCACTAAATATTGTCTAATCCTTTCTAAATTCCTATGGTTAGCCAGCTAAGGTGGCTCTCACCTGTAATCCCAGCTACTCAGGAGGCTGAGGCAGGAGGATTGCTTGAGCCCAGGATTTGGAGGCTGCAGTAAGCTGTGATCACATCACTGCACTCCAGCCTAGGTGACAGAGCAAGACCCTGTCTCTTAAAAAAAATTTAAATAATAAATAAATAAATTAATTAATTAATTCCTATGGTTGTGTTGTCTCATTGCTCTTAACAAGTGGTTTCTTTTTTTCAGATTAGAACAAGTGAACTCCATGTCTGGATAAGTTAACATTCAATGTATAGTTTTTGCTGGGTTTTTTTTTTTTTTTTTTTGGTTTTTTTAGAGACAGTGTCTCATTCTTTCACCCGGGGTAGAGTGCAGTGGCATCATCATAGCTCACTGCAATCTCAAACTCCTATAGGCACCCACCACGATGCCCGGCTAATTTTTCTATTTTTAGTAGAGACAGGGTCTCACTCTTGCTCAGGCTGGTCTCAAACTCCTGAGCTCAAGCAGTCCTCCTGCCTCAGTCTCCCACAGTGTTAGGATTACAGGCGTGAGCCGCTGTGCCTGGCCCTCTCTCTTCTTTTTTATGTTTCTTTCTCCATCTTAATTGCTGTTTATTCAGTGCCTATAGTGTGTCAGGTACTGTGTTAAGTTTTCTGCATGTGTTATCTCATTTAGTACTCACAATCTCATGAAGTAGTTTTT
Source organism: Daubentonia madagascariensis (assembly GCA_023783475.1). NCBI lineage: Eukaryota > Metazoa > Chordata > Mammalia > Primates > Daubentoniidae > Daubentonia > Daubentonia madagascariensis. The sequence continues at coordinate 18,635,438 of JAKFHU010002136.1, read as the reverse complement.
TCATAGTTTTAAAGAAGAGAAAGGTAAGTTTCAGAAAGGTTAAATAACTTGTTTATTGTCACCCAGGTGCTAAGTGACAAAGCTGGGATTAGATTTGAATTCTGTCTAACTCCAAAGCCTAAGCTGTCTCAGCTATTCCAAGCTGGTGCTCTGCCTTATTCTTTTACTTTTTTGTTGTTGTTGTTTTGTTTTTTAGTTCCAAATCTTCTGGTGGCCAAAAGATTACTAATACAATTCTCTTTCTTTCATGAACAAGAATCCAGCAAGCTAAAAGTACAGAAGGTAGAGCCCTGGAACAGTGTGCGTGTGACATTCAACATCCCCCGGGAAGCAGCGGAGCGGCTACGGATCCTGGCTCAGAGCAACAACCAGCAGCTTCGGGACCTAGGGATTCTCTCCGTTCAGATTGAAGGTCTTTCACTTTGCCATGTGCCCATCTGGACCAAAATCATTACAACAATAGAATATAGCATGATGTCCTATGCTGCTTTGTTTGTTCCTCTGCTCTTACATTTCAGAATGCCAAGTAACTTACATAACCTGTATTTCACATTGCAGCGCCTTAGGATAAAGAGGGATTGAGGTTATTGCTGGGTCCTGATGGTTTTCAGTATCCATAGCCTTGGACTTCAGTCTTTCAGACTTTTGATTTTATTGACATCCTGACCGGGAATTGATATGAATGTGTGTGTTCATTTTCATGGCTTAGTGGGTTTTTTTCCAGTTTAGCTTAGTTGTTTTGTTTTTTTAAGAGATGGTGTCTTGCTATGTTGCCCCGGCTAAGACTTCAACTCCTAGGCTCAAGTGATCCTCCCACCTCAGCCTCCCAAGTAGCTGGGACTACAGGTGCATGCCACCTTGCCCAGCTTAAAGAATATCTAATTTCAAGGCCATGCTGGGTGACTCATGCCTGTAATCCTAGCACTTTGGGAGGTCAAGACAGGAGGATTGCTTGAGGACAGGAGTTCAAGACCAGCCTGAACAAGAGCGAGACCCCCATCTCTACAAAAAATAGAGAAATTAGCTGGGCATGGTGGTGCACACCTGTAGTCCCACATACTTGGAAGGCTGAGGCAGGAGGATCACTTGAGCCCAGGAGTTTGAGGTTGCAGTGAGCTATGATGAGGCCTCTGTACTCTAGCCCAGGCGACAGAGTGAGACCTTGTCTCCAAAAAAAAAAAAGTATCTAATTTCAATTGCTTCCTTCCACCAAATAAACTTTAGTATTTTCTTGATTCATCTAACAGATTAGGAGGCCCTGAACGGTCCTTGTGTAACAATGTTCATTTTTCAAATATTTTCTTTTTTTTTTTCTTTTTACTTATTATGGGTATGTAATAGTTGTATATATTATAGAATACATGTGATGTTTGGATACAGGTATACAATGTGAATTAATCAAATCAGGGTAATTGGGGTATTCTTCACATCAGGCATTTATCATTTCTTAGTGCTAGGAACATTGCAGTTCCACTCTTTTGGTTATTTTAAAGTATACTCTAACTTACTGTCGATTATAGTTACTTTGTTGTGCTATCAAATATTGTTTATTCTATCTAACTATATTTTTGCACCCATTAACCATCCCTACTTCATCCCCCCTCCCTGCTACTCTTCCCAGCCCCTGGTAACCATGATTCTACTGTCTGTCTCCATGAGATCAATTGTTTTTAATATTTAGCTCCCACATATGAGTGAGAACATGCGAGATTTGTCTTTCTGTGCTTGGCTTATCTCACTTAACATAATGTTCTCCATTTCATCCATGTGGTTTCACATGGCAAGATTTCATTCATTCAGAATGAAGACCAAACTCCTTACCATTCTCTCAGGCCTTGCGTGGTCTGACTTCTACCTTCTTCACCCAGCCTTGTTTTATATACCTCTCCTCCTTTGCTGTCTGTGTTCTAGCCTCTCCAGCTTTCGTTTGATTCCTTCAACACACAATTCTTCCTCCTGCCACAGGTCCTTTGCATTGATGTCTTTTCTTTATGAAATCCTATCCCCTACAATTCCCCCTTCCCCTAGTTAATGCCTACTGAGACTTCAAGTATCAGCTTAAATCTTGAGGATGTATTTTCTGAACTCCCTGGCTAAGTGAGAGTTCTTTGTTATTTGTTCTCACGGAAGTCTGTTTCTTTCCCTCAGATCATTTATCTCACACTTTCTTAGAGCAATTATTTGATTATTATTTTATTCCCCCATAGACTGTAAGCTTTAGCACTTGGGATATGATGATAAATATGGTACTTACCGTTATGAACTCAGAAGAGCTCATGACCTTAGTAAGGAAGACAAACCTGTGAGAGATGTAAGTACCAAGTGTAGGCGAGTATTTTGGGGGCCCAGTGAACTAAAACGCTCTCTTCCCCTTCTGTGTGGGTACATACAAGGTGGCAACCAGTGATTCCAGCCTTCCCTTTCACCATTGGACCAAGCCCTCCTGACCCTATGCTTACTTAGAACCTAAATGCTTCATAAAACCTCAGCAGCCGAGGTCATCATTTTGTATACAGGAGTGAGACACATTTTGTGCAGTCTAGCGTTGTAGGTTGCTGTGCCCCAAAAGGGACAATACCAGCAAACAAAGATTATTTAGAGAGAGTTATATATAGATTGAGAGATGGGATAAACGCCATCGTTTGATAAATGAGGGAATAGTGACTTAAACAATAACCAGTTTATTATGAAAAATGTTGGATTATCTAAAAGGATCCAGACAAGTAAAATTAAATCACAGCAATCTATAGGATGAATTGGGAAGAGTGGAAGTTGAAAAACTATTGAATAAAATAACAATATATAGGCTGTTCATATTTTATGGAACACATAAGTGGTTTCTTAAAAACCCCAAATGTTTTATAGTCTCTGTTACCTATTTGCCTGAGTTAAAGAGTTTGAAACCTTAATTGGTAGTGTTTTTCACTGGAGAAGGAAGTACGAGTTTCATCTCCAAATCAGACCTACTTCCTACAGGTTCTTAAAAGGGTAAAAAGGCCATAATATTATGGCCATAAATTAAAACATAAGTATGAATAAGGAAGCAAATATATAACATATTTTAAGAAATTATGAAATTCACATGTGACAATGATTATCACAATATAGAAAGAGTTCTTTAGCTTTTAGGCTACATATATGTCCCAGATGATTTCCTTTTCTCTCTTTCCGTACTCCTGGAAATTCAGGCAGGTGTGAAAGGGGTGGCAGCAGTTTTTGCTTTTGTGAAACTGGTGATGACTTTTTATGTTGTGAAGAGGAAGTGTTGCCACTGTCATGGTGTCTGCTGCAAGGATTGAGGGATGGGTTTTTCCCCCAATAGTCCATTCTCCATTGAAGAATACTCTCTGTACCCTTCCTTTTTTGAATTTTGGCCAGGGAGCTTGGGAAACTTCTTTCTAAAGGACGTTTTATGATCCCTCTGTAAATTCATGGTGATCTAAAGCAGGAGTCTGCAAAATTTTTCTGTAAAGGGCCAGGAATAAATATTTTTGGCTTTGTGGGCCATAAAATCTCTGTCACAAGTACCCTGCTTTTGTAGGGCAAAAACAGCCATAGGCAATATGTAAATGAGTGAATGTGGCTGGGTTCAAATAACACTTTATTTAAATAAACAGTCAGTGGGCTGGATTTAGCCCAAAGGACTTAGTTAGGACTCCTTATTGGCAAGTTTGGGAGCCAGTGGTGTTCTCTAAATGTGTTTGACACCAATTAGTATATATGCAGTTGGCAAATAGAGGACTGATAGCAGTATAATGTGGAAATTGTGTTTATTCAGGTATGATTTTTTTTCCTAGGCAAGGGTAGCTGGAATAGTGGAAAGAGAATTATAATTATCAACAAGAAAAAAAGCCTTTAGCTCAGCTGTTGCATACGTGGGAGTCCTTTTAGCTCTATTTAAAAAAATTAAGAATGAGAACTTACATTCAGGTGCCTTCCCCAAACATGCACCCCTGAGCCTTGCATGGCTTTTAGCTCATGACAGGTTGCACTTCCTTCTGTGCCCACCTTACTGGCAGCCCCACTAAGTGGCTCAGAGCTCCACTGCATCTGCATTACCTCAGCGCCTTTAACCAGGCACTTCCACTCCGTTGTTTCTGGATATTTTGCCTCCTCCAATTATTGTTTTCATTAGAGCTCTGGTTACAAAGCCTTGCAGATTTTAAGTTTGCCCCAGACTGTTAGAGCAAATGTGAGATTTGATACAATGTAAGGTTTTCCAGCAATGCATTTATCATATAGAAAATGCCTACAATTCTTTATAAGGTTATGATAAGATAACTATCATATATTCAATAAATAACTAATGAGTACATGCCGTGTAACAGGCACTGTTCTGTGTATAAAGGATATAGTTAGGGTGACCATATAATTTATCATCTAAATCAGGACACTTTTGAGAGTGAAACAGGGTACTATTAATAATTATGCTGGGACAAACAGATGTAAAGGAACTAGGGCAGACTTATGATTACCCTTGTATAGAGATGGGGGAGGCAGGTAAGAAAACAAGTGAATGAGTAAGTAATTACATGGGATGTGCTCTGAAGAAATAACAAGATATTCTGATAAAGGTTACCTAACCTTGGGTAAGATGGTTGAAGGCCTTTTTGGGCATGTGACATTTAAGATTACATGAAAAATTGAGAAGCTGGCTATGTGAAGAGTGCAGAGAACTGTTCTAGGCAGACGGAACAACATGTACAAAGGCCTTTAGGTGAAAAGCAGCTTTGTGTGCCTAAGAAACTAAAAAATGACACTGGGGCTGAATCCTTGTTATTGAAGGAGAAAAATATTGTGAGGTGAAGTTAGAGAGGTGGGTAAGGGCTGGATCTTTGAGCTGTCCAGTATGGAAACCACAAGCTGTATGTGGCTGTTGAGCACTGAAAATATGGCTAGTCCAAACTGACATATGCTGTAAGTATAAAATGCATATTGAATTTTGAAGACTTAGCACCCCACAAAGAGAATGTAAAATATCTCATTAATAATTTTTATATTAATTATTAAAACATGTTGAAATAATAATACATTGGATGTATTGGGTTAAATAAAGTATATGTAATTAATTTCACCTGTTTCTTTTTATGTTTTTACTCTTCCAGAAAATTTTAAATTACATGTGTGGCTCATTTTGTATTTTTGTTGAACAGCACTGGGATAGATAGATAATTTGAGGTCTTATATAGCCTGTGAAGTTTGGCTTTTATTTCTAAAATAGTGGGAAGCAATGGAACAGTTTTAAGCAGAGGAGTGACATGATCTGATGTCTGTTTCAAGAACAATGCTCTCAGCTTAGAATGTCTTAGCAAGTCTGGTATATTAATAGTTCCTTCCCTTTGGTGGAAAACCTCAAGACCTGTAGTCTCTTTCACACCTGACTCCTATTGGCAAGCTAGAACATCTTGCAGCCCCCGGTGATTGATCCCTTATTGGTAGGATGTTTGTTCCCTATAACCAGCCAACCTCTCTGGTTAAAATACATACAGAAAGCTGACCTAGATCAGTGACAGGACAGAGAAACTGTTGTGCCTCATTAACTTTCTGCTTTACCACCTGACTGTAAACCAGAACCCTACATTATGGAAGGGCTTGGGTGAGTGCAGCCTTTCAACTCCCCAACCACAGGCTAGCTATATTTTAAATGTCCACAAGGTGATGCTGTCTTTCATAGTAACAATAGTCAAAATTTTGAATTAAGCGCAGGAAGCATTCTGAAACTTGTTTCAGAGACCTTTTTATCATTGAACTAAATAAGATTTAAGTTGCCTCTAAGTTTAGGGTCTATTTAGTTGGAATACTTCTAGTGATATTACCTACCAGGCTATTGTAGAACTCAAATGAGATAAAATTTTGTAAGGATTAAAAACCCTCTACAAATGTTGGTCTTATCATCAGGTGTCTCAGAGGTGAATTAGTAGGAACCTGTCTCTTCATTGCATGATTTCTTTCTGCTGGAAATATGTTTGTAGTGCAGTTATTGAAAGGACATTGGCATTATGTTCACAAGTATTACAGTGTCACCACACCATCGTATGTTCTTTCTCCATTAAACCTACTCATGTCTCTGTCTTCTGGTCATAAATTCCCAAAAGGAAGTCTAGGATTTTGAGTTTCTGAGAATATTTTCTTCCTTCATACACACACATGCATATGTGCATGTGTGCGTGCCCACACACACACACAATTGGTGAGTTGGTTGAAAAATATTCAGAGTTCCAGGCTCTCTTTTGACACTAAGCATCATTAATGATTGCCTTTCTGCCATATTACAAGTAAGAATTAGTTATGATCTCCTTGTGCTTCTTTTAAGTAAACCTGCTCAGATGATTTAAAGAAAGACCCGTGTAATATTGAACTCACCCTTTTTGTGGTGGTAAATTAACCATAATTCTTCAAAAATACAGAAAACAAAGCACTTTGTAGCTGTCATTTACAAAATTTGCATCTTATTCTGATGATTTCCTTTTAATAACTTGACTATCATTTTCAGGGGAAGGTGCTATCAACCTGGCTTTGGCTCAGAACCGAAGCCAAGATGTGAGAATGAATGGACCTATGGGAGCCGGAAGTTCAGTTAGGATGGAGGCGGGATTTCCTATGGCAGGTGGTCCAGGTGAGACCTTTCACTCATTGTATGACATTTTACTAGTTTCATTTTTTTTTTTCCCCTTCCTCTACTCTGGAGGAAACTAGTTTCCTTTTTTGGCTTTGTTTGCTAATATGTGATCCTTTGAGTCCTGCAAGTTAGGTGTGGGCTCATACCATACCCACATCTCTGGTTGCAGGTGGCTCACACCTATAATCGCAGCACTTTGGGAGGCCAAGGCAGGAGGAGCACTTGAGGCCAGGAGTTCAAGACCAACCCGAGCAACATAGTGAAACCCCGTCTCTACAAAAACTTTTTAAAAAAATTAGCCAGGTGTGGTGGCACAGGCCTGTAGTCCCAGCTACTTGAGAGGCTGAAGCAAGAGGATCACTTGATCCTAGGAATTCACGGTTACACTGAGCTACAATTGGGTCACTGCACTCCAGCCTGGGCAACAGAGCTAGACCCTGTCTCTAAAAAAATAAAATAAAAAGTGAGACATGAGTCACTCCCAGAGGCTAGGGTCACAGCATGAAGCATCTTTGCAATCTTCTGGTCTCATACTTAAAGGTTAATGAACACTGAGCCATGCAGCAAACATTTATTGAGTTCATGTTATATCACAGAACAACCGGAAAGTGTTAGAAATAGAAATGAATAAAACATTTTCCATCTTCAGTATGTTTAGAGTGTAGTAGAGAATGTAGCTTTCCAACTCCCACTTTCTCTGAGGCTGAGAATCTATGAATTGAGAGTTCTTGTGTGCTTACGTGGAATCTGTAGATGTATGTGGGAGAATACATGTTTTTATGTATTTAGAATTTGAGAGAGTTATAAATTATTTGCTTCCTTTTCTAGTAGTCCTGAAATTTCTTCATCAGAGATTGAACTCAATGTTCTGTGAAACTCAGAATATTAGAATTGAGTTGGCTCTCATTTAAAGCTGAGGAAGCTGTGGAACTCACAGAAAGAGAGTGATTTGCCCAGGGTCAGGGAGCAGCAGGCTAATATCACAGATCTTCTAACTCTGAGTTCAGTGCTCTTCTCACTATATGAGTGGCTTTTTAAAACTTTTCAGCTGCAGGACCCTTTATTCAAACAAAACAGAAAAGTGTAGCTGTGGTTGAAGCAGAATAAAAGCCTGAGACTGTACCCAGTCATTCCCCCCCACCCCACCCCCCCACCTACCACAGTAGCCTTGAAGAAATGCAGCAAGATAGAGGAACTCAATTTATAAGCTGCTGTTCTGAACTGTAGCTGATGACTTGGCCATAGAATGGAAACTAGGTTTTTATTCTGGCATTGCCATTTACTGCTTCCCTCAAACGAGTTACTGTACCTCCCTGAGCAACAGTTCCTTCACCTATAAAATGAGATAATAGGCCAGGTGCAGCTGCTCACGCCCATAATCCTAGCACTTTGGGAGGCCAAGGCAGAGGGATTGCTTGAGGCCGGGAATTTGAAGTTGCTGTGAGGTATGATGATACCACTGCACTCTAGTCTGGGAGACAGAGCAAGCCCCTGTCTCAAAGAAAACAAAGAGAGACAATAATGCCTACAGTCTTTTGAGCTCATGCTTAAAGGTGAATGAGCCCTGAGCAGTGTAGCAAACATTTCCTGAGTTCCTGTTATATATACATCGGGACCTCTGCTATTGGGCTATTGTGGAATACCATGTAGTAGATGTAAAATACTCAACGTGGTACCTTTAGCTCCCCACAGAAGTCTGAGCATTTGGTGTTAAGGCAGCTTGATGGGAGATTGATTATAGGTGACACTGTTGCCACTACTGGAAGGACCAGGGCCAGGGGCCAGCAGCAGAGTGAGAAGAGCCTAGCCAGGTTACATACAGTTAATGAAAGAATGAGTGGACCTGAGATGAGCATCAGGAAATCTGGGTTCTAGTCTCCACTCCTGGCCAAAGGACTTATTTACTGGCCTTAGTTGCCGGGAAACATCTTTAATCATGTCCTGGAAACAATGCTAGAGATCCCTTCCAGGTTTAAAATTTTAAGACTCCATTAAACCAATATCAACACCCTAATCACCAGCTCTCTTAGGCTAGTGTCTGGCAAACAGCAAGCATATTTACTAAGCATCTCTAGGAAGTAAGTATAAATTATAGTTCTGTAGTTAATTACCAATATAGGAAACTTAGAAGCTTTAGGTTGAAATCAGGTTAGGCTGGTATTTAATGAAGGACACTGGTTGTGATAATATATACAGTATAAAGTTTCAGGAAGAATCAGTAATGATCTATAGTCACAGTACTATTTTAACCCCCAGGTATCTTTCTTTACTGCCAAGTGTATTTTAGGATTATTTTTCTCTGTTGTCTATTGGGACTTAAAGGATGCAAACAAAATTTAATATTAGGTTAAACTAAACAGGTAAATTTTTCTAGGGAAAGATACCTTAAATCCCTTCTAAAACAGTAATAAATGACTTCGGAATAATGTATCTAGATATCTTGGTTTGTTAATTATTCTTAGCACGACTTTGTTCTCTTAGCATTGGCAACAGAAAGTTAGCTAATCAAAAAGTCTTTTGCAACTAAAACTAAATCTATAGCCTATTTTTTTCATAGCTTTATAGAATCCCAAGATTTTGGGGGATACCATAGTAGTCATTTAATTAGGATTTCTCAACCTCAACGCTGTTGATGTTTTGGGCTGATGATTCTTTGCTGTGTGGGGTTGTCTTGTGCATTGTGGGATGTTTAGTAGCATCCTTGGCCTCTACCCACCAGATGCCAGTAGCACTACTACCCCTTCCCTGCAGTTGTGTCAACTGAAAACGTCTCCAGACATTTCCAGGTGTCACCTAGGGGGCAAAATTGACCTTAGGTGAGAACCACAGATCTAGTCCAAATCTCCACCTAGTACTAGAATGCATGTTGTAGTGTTACTACTGAGCATGTAGTCAACATATACTTGAAAATTTCTGGGAATAGGAAACTCACTGTGGACCAAGAAAACCAGTTTCTTATCTCATGAGAACTTTCTTACTATCTAACTACCATCTTTGAAAAATTGAGTGGGATTCCTCAGAAACAAATCCAATTTCAACAGATAAACATTTACCTAATGTCCTCTCCAACTACAAAACACCAAAAAATACTAGACAAAATATCACATTTAGAGTCAGGCTTGATGACTCACACCTATAGTCGCAGCTACTCCAGAGGCTGAGGTGGGAGGTGAGACTAGTGAGACCCCATCTCTAAAAATAAATAAATAAATAACATATAATACATAGCTGAGCCCATAAGAAAGTGGAGGGGTAGGGGGATGACAAAGAAAGCAAAGGAACCCCTCAGGGTAAAAAAGAAGTCAAGGAAAAAAATTTAAACAGCAGTAAGTAAATGAGATTCCACGGGGGGCCAAGAGATTTGGGTTTTAATAGCCAGGAAGGGATAAAAGGACCCTTATCTTGGGTCCACATGAAGAAGGAAGTTAGAATTCAGAATTCCTCATGAAGCCAGAATTTTCAGTGAAAGGTAGATTAGGAAAATGTCACTCTTTAGCATAGGGAAACTAATGGGAAATTTGTCTGTCTTTGCATGGGCTCTAGTTGGGGGGTAGAAGAAAGGCAATTGTGGGATTGTCTTCTCTACCCTCTTGCATGTTGGACATTTACTATGTTAGTAAAGCAACCCAGGAACAGCCAGCCTAAATCATTAACATTAATGGTTCTAGACTGGTGATTACTGTTAAAGCTATGGAGGGGCACATTCTCAACCCAAGCCATTGCAGACTTCTCATAGTTAAAGCCTACTATCAGTAAGCTTATACTCCAAATGTATAAAATTTAGGATTAAACTCCCCCCCTCCTGAATTTTAGGTAATAGGAATATCAGGGTATTAAAATCTTGAAAATTGGCTGGTCCGAGTGCAGTGGTGTTTACAACTAATTGATCACACTCAGCTACAGATTCCTTTGTTCCTTCTCCACTCCCACTGCTTAACTTGACTACCCTAAAAAAAAAAAAAAGAAAATTATGAAAATCAGAGCTGGGCACGGTGGCTAACGCCTGTAATCCTAGCACTTTGAGAGGCTGAGGCGGGAGGATTTCTTGCTAGGAAATTCAAAACCGGCCTGAGCAATACCCCTGTCTCTACAAAAAATAGAAAAATTAGCCAGGCATGGTGGCACAGACCTGTAGTCCCAGCTACTTGCAAGGCAGAGGCAAGAGGATCTCTTGAGCCCAGGAGTCTGAAGTTGTGGTGAGCTATGGTGAGGCCACTGCACTCTAGCCCAGGTGACAGAGTAAGACCCTGTCTCAAAAAAAAAAAAAAATTATGAAAATCATAAGAAAACAAGACACTATCAAAACATAAAGAAAGCTTGCAGGGAGGGGGATGGAACTTATAGAAATTTTAAAATCTTCAAAGGAATAACTTATTCAGAAAATTAGAAGGAGCTGGATTGAAAGGTGAATTTGAAGACCACCCAGAATGCAGCAGAAAGAAATAAATCAAGACATGGAAATATGAAAGAGGTCAAGAGACATGAAGGATAAAATGAGAAGGTTTAATGTATGTTTGAAAAGAGTTCCAGAAGAAGATAAAGAAATTGGTGAGGGATGGAGAGAGAATGGCTAAAACTGTTCCGGAACTGATAAAAGACCTAAGTCCTCAGATTCAGAAGCACAGTAATCCTGAGCACTACAAATAAAAACAAACCCACATCTAGACACAATATTGTAAAACTACAGAACATTTAAAACAGAATGTTAAAAGCAACCCAAAAGAAAAGACCAATTATTTACAAAGGAAAGCTACCAAACCTACAGCTGATTTCATAACAGCAGCATTGGAATCTAGAATACATTGGAATAATATTTTCAAAGTGCTGAGAAAATTATTGACAGCCTAGAATTTTAAACCGAGCTATATTATCAAGAGTGTATGAGGCCGGGTATGGTGGCTCACGCCTGTGATCGTAGTTCTCTGGGAGGCTGAGGAGGGAGGATAGCTTGAGCTCAGGAGTTGAGACCAGCCTGAGCAAGAAGAGCAAGACCCTGCCTCTACTAAAAATGGAAAAATTAGCCAGGTGCAGTGGTGTGCGCCTATAGTCCCAGCTACTTGGGAGGGTGAGGCAGGAGGATTGCTTGAGCCCAGGAGTTTTAGGTTGCAGTGAGCTATAATTACGCCACTACGCTCTGGCCCGGGAGACAGAGGGAGACTCTGTCTCAAAAAAAAAAAAAAAAAAAAGACTAGTATGAAATAAAGACCTTTTCAAAGAGACTAAGAAAATTTACCATTAACAGACCCTTGCTAATTGAACTGCTCAAGGATGTACTTCAGGAAGAAGAAAATTGAACCTAAGATGGAAGAAATAAGATCTAAGAAGGAATGGTGAGCTAAATAATTGGTAAACATGGGGTAAATCTAAATAAGTGTTGACTTATTTAGTAATAATGATGATCATATATTGTCTTGACATTTTAAGTCATGTATGTCTGTTGACATTTTAAAGATATCAGTAAAATAATAGAAATAGAATGTACAACTTCTACACTAGTAATGAAGGAGTAGAGAAAAAGGGCATGATGAAATAAATCAATCCAGTAAAATTCAGGAAAAACAGGAAAACAGCATAGAAAAAGGAGGGTGAATAGAAATAATAAAATGACAGAATAAATCAAAATATACCATTAGTTAACAATAAAGGTAAATGGATTATGAACACTGATAAAAAGGAAATGATTAGACCAGGCATGGTGGCTCATTGGCTGTAATCTCAGCACTTTGGGAGGCCAAGGGCAGGAGGATTGCTTGAGGCCAGAGTTTGAGACCAGCCTGGGAAACGTAGTGAGACCCTGTCTCTACAAAAAAGTTTTTAAAATTAGCTGGGTGTGGTTGTGCACACCTGTAGTCAGAAGGATTGCTTGAGCCCAGGAGTTCAAGGTTACAGTGAGCTATGATTATGCCACTATACTCCAGCCTGAGTGACAGAGCAAGACCCTGTCTCTAAGAAAAAAAAAAAAAAGGAAATGATTAATCAATCTTAGGTTTAGTATATACTCTTACAGGAAACACATAAAATATAAAGACTCAGAAGTCTTAAAGTTAGGATAGAAAAAAAGATAAATAAGGTGAGTATTAACCAAGAAAAAGAGGTATATTTTTATCAGATAAAACAGACATTAAGATAAAAAGCATTACTGAGGATAAATCAGGCCACTGTATGATATAAAAGGAACAGTTCACCAGGAAGATAGCTAAACTTTTACATTATTAATAACCTACCCTCAAAATATGTAAGAATTGCATGGAGATAGCAAATCTTAGGGGAGATTTTAACACACTTCTGTTAGTAATTAATGGATCAAGCTTATAAAAAATTAGTAAGGATAAAGCTTGAATAATAATTTAAACAGTTTTATATAATGGACATATATAGAAACCATGCAGTAATAATTCAAGAATTCTTAATCTTTCCAAGCAAAAATGGAAAATTTATACAAATTGACCATGGATTCCAAGAGCAAGTTTCAGTAAATACCAAATATTGATATAACATGGATCCTGTTCTTTGATCACAGTGCAATTAAATCAAGTCAGTAGCGCAAAAAAAAAAAAAATCCCATGTTTTTGGAAATTTAGAGATGCATTCTAAATACCTAAAGATTTTTTAAAAAGCAATCATGGTGGAAATTAGACAATATTTAGAATGGAGTAATGAGAATAGTACATATCAAAATTTGTGCGATGTAGCCAATACAGTGCTTAGAAGAAATTTTAACCCTCAGAAATTTATATTAGTGAAGAATATCAGCTGAAAATTAACAAGCTAAGTGTCTGACTTAAGAATGGAGAAAAAGAACAACAAAGTAATAAGCTAGGAAGGAAATAATGAAGATAAGAGCAGAGATAAGTATGGATCAGAAAAACAGAGCAGAGCAGCAAACCCAAACGATGTTTCTTTGAAAGGACAACTAAAATTGATAAACTGGGTGAGACTACTAAAGAAAAAAAGACAGGCACAAGCAATGAAAAGAATGAAAAAAAGTATACACTTTTAAAGGGTGAATTTTACAGTATATGAGTTATATCTCAGTTTTTTAAAAAGAATAGAAAAAAGGATATTCTATGAATAACTTTATGCTAACAAATTTTTAAGTGTTGGCAAAATTATAATTTAATCAAAATTGACTTAGTAGGACATAATAAACTTGCAAAATCTGTAAACAATTAAGAAATGGGAATAATTAAATATCTGTTTCCCTATGAATTAGTTAGTATATCCTATAGGCCCAGGTGGTTTTACAGGTGAGTTTTACTAAACATTTAAAGGACAGATGTACATACTCTTCCAGAGTATATAAAAAGAGGAAAGATTCTTTCCAACTTATTTTAAGGTTATTTTAATCTTGATGCCAAAAGTCAAAGGAGGACAGAAAAAAAGGGTGACTATAAGCTATTCTCATTTAGGAACATAGATGATAAATCCTAAAAAATATAACAGTATCAGAAATGAGAAAGATGTGGAGGAAGAGGAGTTCTCAAACTGCTAGTGGGAGTATAAATTGTTATAACCACTTTCAAGAGCAGTTTACTAATATGTAGTAAAATTAAAGATGCTTAGACTTTAAAGCCTAGCAATTCTAAGTGTATAGTCTAAAGACACTCTTACCTGTCCACAGGAATTCATGACAAATACATGGCACTACAAAATTGTAAGAATAAAAATGAAAAATAAAACCTTAGTATTCATCAGCAGAAAGATGGGTGTATGTTTCTGTACCATTGAGCACTTGTAGCAGTCAAGAGGGTTGAATCTCAAAAAATAATATTAAATGAAAAAGGAAACAAAAAAAATGCATATAGTATGGTACCACTTATGCAGAGATTTAAAAGCATACACGGCCAGGCACAGTGGCTCACTCCTGTAATCCTAGCACTCTGGGAGGCCGAGGTGGGAGGATACCTTCAGTTCAGGGGTTCAAGAGCAAAAGCAAGACCCTATCTCCACAATAAATAGAAAAATTAGCCAGGCATGGTTGTGTGCACCTGTAATCCCAGCTACTCAGGAGGCTGAGGCAGGAGGATCGCTTGAGCCCAGGAGTTTGAGGTTGCAGTGAGCTGTGATGACACCACTGTACTCTAGCCAGGGTGACAGAACAAGACCCTGTCTCAGAAAAAAAAAAAATACAAAAATGCTGTGCAGTTCACCTACATATACAGAAAAGGTAAATAAGCATGTGTAGAACTGTTAGCCCCAATTATAATAAAAGGAAGGAAATGGAATCAGATTGGGAAGGAGTAGGAGGCTTCTGCTGTATCTACATGTATATCTGGTGTAAATAGGACAAATTTTTTAGGTTTAAAAAAGGTAGATGATGGGTATAGAAATTTTCATACCTTTTCATATTCTTGAAATATTTCCTTAGAAACAAAAATTGTGCCAATTCCAATACTCTATTGTAGGGATTTTTTTTTTCTAGGATTAATAAGGATGACCAGTCCTGCCACTGTTGTGATACCCCAGGGTGGAAATGTGTCATCGTCCATGATGGCACCAGGCCCTAATCCAGAGCTCCAGCCCAGGACTCCTCGCCCTGCTTCTCAGTCAGGTAATGACCTCCAGTCTTTGAGAATTGAAGAGGCTGAAACTTCGTGCACAGATCAGCTATCTCTGATGCCGAATTTCTAACTGCGTAACTCAAAATGCCACCTTCTTTATAAAATCTGCCCTGAGTTCTTCAAGCTAAATGTCATCATTTTCTTCTTAGAATTTCTCATTATTTTCTTATCATTTATACCCCAGCATTCCTCAAAATTCGTGCCTTGGCATACTTAGTCCTGCAAAATACTCCATGACAGAGAATTCTGTAGTCAAGTAAATTTGGTAAATGCATCATTCTTTGTCCTCCCTCCTTGAGATTCAAAATTAACATATTAGAGCCACTGAAAGCCCTACAGTGAAGAACATGTCTAAGGTTGTTAGCTTCAGTGTTTCCCAAACCTAATTGACTGTTTTGTTTTCTTTTTTTTATAACACTAATTAATATAGTTCCCCAGAATATGATTTGGAAAATATTGCTCTCTACATTTCATGTTTGGCTCTTATGTCCACTGTTGAACCATAAGCTCTTTTTAAGGTAGGATTCATATTTCTGTCATCTTGGTATCCTGCTTTGCACATAGAAGGTATTCATAAGTATTTATTTTGTTGAATAGTGCCAGCAGATTTTACTCTATATTTGCAGAATTGCCAAGGCCACTGCTCTAGGATCTAGGTTGCAGTAGCTTAATTATTGTTTTGTTGACTATCTCTAAACAGATGCAATGGATCCACTCCTCTCTGGGCTTCATATACAGCAGCAAAGTCATCCCTCAGGATCTTTAGCTCCCCCACACCACCCGATGCAGCCTGTCCCTGTGAACAGACAAATGAACCCAGCTAATTTTCCCCAGCTGCAGCAGCAGCAACAACAGCAACAGCAACAGCAACAGCAGCAACAGTTGCAGGCAAGACCCCCACAGCAACATCAGCAGCAGCAGCCACAGGGAATTCGACCCCAGTTTACTGCCCCAACTCAGGTGCCTGTTCCTCCAGGCTGGAACCAGCTGCCTTCTGGAGCCCTTCAACCTCCTCCAGCCCAGGGTTCTCTGGGCACAATGACTGCAAACCAAGGGTGGAAGAAGGCTCCCTTGCCTGGCCCAATGCAACAGCAACTCCAGGCAAGACCATCCTTAGCCACGGTACAGACACCTTCCCACCCTCCCCCTCCATATCCCTTTGGCAGCCAGCAAGCCTCACAAGCCCATACAAACTTTCCTCAGATGAGCAACCCAGGCCAGTTCACAGCTCCTCAGATGAAGAGCTTGCAGGGAGGGCCCTCCAGGGTCCCAACCCCCCTGCAGCAGCCCCACCTCACCAACAAGTCTCCTGCCTCCTCACCCTCCTCCTTCCAGCAGGGATCCCCTGCATCCTCCCCAACGGTTAACCAAACTCAGCAGCAGATGGGACCAAGGCCACCTCAAAATAACCCACTTCCCCAGGGATTTCAGCAGCCTGTCAGCTCTCCAGGTCGGAATCCTATGGTTCAACAGGGAAATGTACCACCTAACTTCATGGTGATGCAGCAGCAACCACCAAACCAGGGGCCACAGAGTTTACATCCTGGCCTAGGAGGTGAGGAACACTGAAGCTATTTGTGATGGTAAATTTGCTGGAGATAGATCTTAGTAGAACTTCAGTTTTTAGAGTTAATGAAGGGAGTGAAATAAGGATGTAATTACTTGGTTTTGTTGGTATGGTGGTGACACTTGATATAACTTAGTTAACTTGATACATTATGTAGCATCCTACTGGTTAATTTTAAGCTAGCTCTCTGGATAAAAATGGAGGTAAAATTCAATATAGAGATGTTTTGTTTTTCAAATTCTTTTTGCTTGATCTTGTACTAGTAAATTAAAATGTCCAGAAGAAACATGCATTTTATTAACACTTAAACTTCTCGGCTGTTGAAAAAATTAAGATTATGCAGTAGAGCAAAAATGAAAAGATAAGGACAAGGGTCTTATTGGGGAAAAGGCCCTTATAATTATCAATTTTGATATTCCTAGTTAGTAAAATAGTAAGCATGGTATTTGTTAAGTTTGATTGAAGTATTAAAGGGGAATAAGTTCGGAAATCATTGACTTTTATAGTTTTATAATGCCAATGCCTGCTCCTTAGAGAGGGAATTCCACCAGTTATACCTAAAGGAGATTTATTTATTTATTTTGTAAGGTGCCTCTTGTATGAAGAAAAAGCAATGGAGCTTAATGTGTGAGAGGTAAAACGATTACAGTAAAACTTATCCATCTCCATGTTTATTATTTATTCTTATTAATCATTGATCTAGTGCACATGAATGTGCTTGGAGCTTTTCAGTAAGGTATAGAGAGTATCAGTAATACTGTCATCTGATAAGCATACCCCCCACCAAAAGACACCCATTGCCAACCCAGAAAAAACCCTTGCATCTTTAGTGCAACATAGCAAAGGCATGTTCCCATGGTTTCTGGTGAAATTAAGTTGCTCATCAGTCTTTTCACTCTCTTGTAATTAATTTTGCTGACATGCAGGCTCTAATATTTGAATCCTAAGAAGTTCTTAGAAAATGCAAGAATGTTTCAGTTCCAAACTTCACTGTTCTGGGCATCTAGCCCTGGATCAGTGGAAGCTGGGTAGTCCCTCCTGCAAACGTGATTACTGATTTAATTACAATGGAAGCATGCAAATGGGACTTATCACTGCTAAAGAAAGGACAAATGCATATTTGTCTACCAAGAGTTTTTCAGGGCATTGAAAATTTGGCCCTTAAAAAAATAAAGGAACTAATACAAGAAATTTTTAAGTGAGCTTTTAGGTCTTGATGCTTTCATAGAGCAGATGATATGCTCACCTAGGTGATCTGGCCACATCAAGGCCTGCGTTATAAATGATGAGTGGGTTCTGAGATTCTTCTTACTATAAATTTGTTTTCTGAAATTAGGCCTTCCTAAAAGGAACTAATACTTGAGTAAGATTCCACTAGAGCATGGTTTTTGGTACCACAGCTGTTAGAATCACAGGAAACTATGAGGGGAAGGCATGATGATAAATTTAATGTAGCCTCACTTTGAAGCTCCTGTGAACTGTTTCTGATCGCTTGTCTCTTCCAAAGAGACAAGCACAATATTGAGGGGAAATTTTCTGCAAAGGAGATTGTCATCCATTTCCCTCAAAGGAAAAAAAAATCACCTATCTATCTTTAATACCAGGACCCAGCTCTTTGTTTTATAGTATTTCATATCAATTTGTTTAAATATGAGAGAATTTAGCATATTCCTTTGGTGCCTGTGTTAAAGTATGTAAAGTTTTGGGATCTGTTGTATAAAAAAAAGTGAGCCCTCAAACCTTGCTGTGGCATGGCCTCAGATCACATTTAGGGAGCAGATTGCCATCTTTTCCTTGGCATGTTCTAAGTGTAAATTTTTTAGTATTTCTTTTTCATTTTGACAATGCTCATATAAGAAATTGTGTTGATTTTTTTAACCATCTTTCCCAACCTTGTTTATTAAAGATCCTACCAGAGTGACAGAGAGAGCTAAGCCAGTGGAGACTTCATGCAGCTCATCCTTCCTTATTCATTCCATATCTAAGCAAGAGTATAAATTTGCTAGGTAACTGCCTTACTCATTGTTTTCTATTAAGGAATGCCTAAACGCCTCCCACCTGGCTTCTCAGCAGGACAGGCCAATCCGAACTTTATGCAAGGTCAGGTGCCTTCGACCACAGCAGCCACCCCTGGGAATTCAGGAGCCCCTCAGCTGCAAGCAAATCAAAATGTCCAGCATGCAGGTTTGTTTTCTGTGATTTATTCAGCCAGCATTTATTGAGTATTTTGTGGTAGACTTGATAGGCAACAGGGATATACAAATAAGTAAGTCCTGGTCTCTCCACTTAATTTTATATCCACAAATAATTATTCTTTCAGAGCAATAACTAGTAAGTAGAAAGTAGGTAAAATGTCTCAGGGACCTGTAAACACCTAAGAAAAGGAGATGAAACAAGTTAGAACAGGGGTCAGCAATTTTTTTTCTATAAAGGGCCAGTTAGTAAATATTCTAGGTTTTGCAGGTTATATGTTCTCTGTTACAACTACTCAACTCTGCTATTGTAGCACAAAAAGTAGCCATAGACCATATGTAAACAAATGAGCAAGGCAGTATTCTACATACTTGTTTATTTACAAATCAGCAGTGGGCCTGATTTGGCCCATGGGCCATAGTTTGCTGACCCCTGAGTTAGAGCTTACTCAGGTAGTAAAAGGACAAAAGGCATTTCTGGCAAATGAAACTATAGATACAAAGGTATGGAGGCATATGGCATGTTTGGACACCTGCAACTTTTTAAATCTCTATGTAGTACTTGTTAGCTTTGTTTATGCTGAGTATCTGAATTCTGGTTTACAATGTGGTATTTTTCAAACTTAATCGGTTCAAATTTAATACCAACAGTGTATTGTATATAAGAAGAAATTTTGGAAGGGAAATAAGATACAATGGAATGGCTCAAAAGTATGTGTAAAGCAGTATTGTATAAGCTCAAACTTCATGTTTCTGGTTGGTTAGGGACCATATGACTAATCCTCTTACCCTTTCTCATTCAAGCAGTTTGGACTGAGATAGCTCAAATACTTTCTGAACTCGAATCCCTACTTGGAGCTAGTTTAGTTATGTGGTTCCAACTTTAATTGTAAATCACTAAGGAATGAGAAAAATCCTGACTTAATAAAAAAACAAAGTTCAAACTATCTCTTGAATGGTAGGAGAAGGGTAGGGCAAACTACCTGACTTCCCCTATCTGCTAATGCACAACTGCATTCATGAGTTATGTGAATTTATGTTTTTTATAGGAAGTTTTAAAACAATGATAAAATCATTTATAGTTCCTCCACCCTAGAAACAGCTATTTTGTGCTTTTATATGGAACCTTCCACATTCACATATTGTTTTGATTTTCCCATTTATCCTATCTAAAGTAGTTCTACTCTTGTCTGTCATTTTCTGTTCTCTTACCCTACTTTATTTCTCTTGTTAACTTTTACTGCTTCCTGAAAAAGTACTCATCTGTTTGTTTATTCTCTTTTACCAACTAGACTGTGGGCTCCATGAGGGTAGGGATTTGGTCTATCTTGTTTATTGATACTACCTCAGCACCAAAAGTGCCTTGTACATATTAGGTACTCAATAAATAATTGTTGATTGAATGAATATACACTGGTATATTCTGTGTATATAAGCATATACAGTAGTCATGGAGTTCAAGTTTGAGTTTATAAGGCTGGTTTAGAAAAATCTTCCTTGGAGTTCAGGAAAAGTCTAGATAGTGTAAACATGGGACAGTTTGTTTCCTGCCTCCCCGGCTGGATCATGGACTGGCTTCATAATTTCATTATGGCTGCCACTTTCTAATCCTCATTTAAAAGTGAGAAATAAAAGGGATAAAATAAGGTAGAAAATTATTCATTTTTAAAAGGGGGAAGATAATATAAGTAGCTATAAGAAAATCCAAAAGATCCAACAATAAGTAAACACAGCAAGCTAGGCAGCGCTTTTGTCTAAATTAGAAATATAGCTGAGAAGAATAGAACATGTCCCATGTAGTCCACCAGGGACTGCCACAGGGGAGGGTCACTGAAGTTTTAGCATCCATCTGCTTGTAGCTTCCAGATGAGTCATCTAGTCACCAGAGGCTCAGTTTCTAGATCAAGATTAAATAATTTTTACCACATAGAGCAGAGGAGACCTATCCTTAGGAAATACTAGATGTTCTTTAAAGTGCAGCATCCAGATATCACACACATAGCCTTTGAGTGTCATTATTACTTTTCCAAGAAGCATTTTTAAATGTCTTCTCAGCATTGTTGCAGTTTTCCTAAGAGGACACTTCACATTCTTTGTTTCCCTGGCTCATTTATAGCACAGCTTATTTCACTAGCTTGCAGTGCTTTTTGTTAATTTTCTTCACCTTAAGGTAGCTACAAGTCATTTTAAAACAATGAGATGGTGCCTTTCTATTTAATCTGAAAGAAAGTAAACTTTATTGATCTTCAAAATGTTATCTGTAATTTACCACATAGGAGTAAAGAAACTGTTTCTTCTTCTCTCTTTTATGGTCATTGAGAATGTAAACAGTTATCCCACAGTCACATCTGCATAGTAGAAAACTCATCTGCATAGTAGAAAGTATGTCAACCACAGCACATATATGTCGGTCAGTGAATATATGGGTAATGGGTGTCTTTCTAAGTAAGGTAATTTGAGTATCTTAATAACAATAAGATAATATTATTTGTTTCTGAAACTGTGCCTTTTTTTTTTTTAAAGGTGGTCAAGGAGCTGGTCCTCCTCAAAACCAGATGCAGGTGTCCCACGGGCCACCAAATATGATGCAGCCCAGCCTCATGGGAATTCATGGCAACATGAACAGTCAGCAGGCCGGTAGTTCTGGGGTTCCTCAGGTGAACCTGGGCAACATGCAAGGCCAGCCCCAGCAGGGCCCACCATCTCAGCTGATGGGCATGCACCAGCAGATTGTGCCCTCCCAGAGCCAGATGGTCCAGCAACAAGGAACCTTGAACCCTCAGAACCCTATGATCCTTTCAAGGGCCCAGCTTATGCCACAGGGCCAAATGATGGTGAACCCTCAGAGCCAAAATCTTGGGCCCTCGCCCCAAAGGATGACCCCACCCAAGCAGATGCTTTCCCAGCAGGGCCCACAAATTATGGCACCACATAACCCGATGATGGGGCCTCAGGGGCAGGTTTTGCTCCAACAGAACCCAATGATAGAGCAGATCATGACCAATCAGATGCAGGGGAATAAACAGCAGTTTAACACTCAGAACCAATCCAATGTCATGCCGGGACCAGCACAGATAATGAGGGGACCAACTCCGAACATGCAAGGAAACATGGTGCAATTTACGGGACAGATGTCAGGACAGATGCTGCCCCAGCAAGGGCCCGTGAACAACAGTCCATCTCAGGTTATGGGGATTCAGGGTCAGGTCCTGCGGCCACCAGGGCCCAGCCCACACATGGCCCAGCAGCATGGTGATCCTGCTACTACAGCAAATAATGATGTCAGCTTGTCTCAGATGATGCCTGATGTTAGCATGCAACAAACCAACATGGTTCCCCCCCATGTGCAGGCCATGCAGGGAAACAGTGCCTCGGGAAACCACTTCTCAGGCCATGGGATGCCTTTCAATGCACCTTTCAGTGGAGCACCCAATGGAAATCAGATGTCCTGTGGTCAGAATCCAGGCTTCCCGGTCAATAAGGATGTCACGCTAACAAGCCCATTGTTGGTCAACTTATTGCAGAGTGACATCTCTGCAGGCCATTTTGGGGTAAACAATAAGCAAAGTAATACCAACGCAAATAAACCGAAGAAGAAGAAACCCCCTCGGAAGAAGAAAAATAGTCAGCAAGATCTAAAGTAGGTTGTGATAATTTTGCCTCAAATTGTATTCATTTGTTTCTATGTGGACAGCTTTTTTTGGTGGAAAATTTTAGACGTATATAAAATTAGAATAGTATAATGAAATCTCCCTACTTAAACAATTATCATCTTGCCTTCGTCTATACTCTCTCTCATTACCCTCTTAATTATTTTAAAACAAATTCACTTGGTGAATATTTCAGTGTATTCTTTAAGAGTGTGTAATTCTAAAAGATAGGAATAGTTTTTTTATATGACCATACAATGTCATTAGCACATCTAGAAAACTATTAGTAATACTTCCTTTTTTTAAAAAAATTATTTGCTCGGCTGCCACGGTCACCACTGCTGCCACCACCATGGCAGCCGCCACAGCCTGCCTAATAATACTTCCTTAATATTCTCACATATCCAAACAGTGTTCACATTTCCCTGATTATCTCCAATTTTTTTTCTTACAGTTTGTTCAAATAAGGATCCAAACAAGGTTTATACATTGCAATTGGCTGATATATATCTTAATTCTGCAGTCTTGGGGGGGTGGGGGGTTGTGGCACTCAGAACCTGAAAAATAACCAGTGCTATCACACTACAACTCCACAAGGCACTGGCTTCAGGCCTATAATGGCTGTTGGGGAACCAGAGAAGCCAAATGTGTTTTGGAGATGAAAACTACAGCTGTCTCTAAAATAGAAAATAGTGTTTTGCACAGGTGCCTTTCCTTTAAAGGCTCTTTATCATTCCTAGGAGCTTAAAACCCTCATGCTAAGATGAATGGACTTTTTAAATCAGTTACCTTTTCAGTAAAGAACTTACTCCAGGTACGTTCTTTTGCAAGATCACAGCAGGAAGGGCAATTAATAATTTATATTTCATTTCCTGAAGTGAAGTATTAATTTAAGTCATCTTTCTGGCTTTGATAAAATGTTTCCAGAAGGAATATTGATTGAGCTGTATAACAGTTTAATCCAAATAAATTTCTAAAACTGTAGAAAAGAATAGGGGAGTTTATTTAAACAAGCTTAAATTTTAAAAATAAAACCAACTACTTTTATCCCAGCCTTCCCACAACATTCTTTGGTCATACTCTGTTATATCATATGCACTTGCTACTTCTTGAATCTTATACATTAAAAGCCAGTTGTTGTATATTAACAACCTATATTTTCCTGAATTCAGATGTAATCACTTTATCTAATTATTCTGATAGTTCTTTCTCAGTTCTTTACTGCTCTCAGCCTGTGGGAATAACATTTTTATGGGGATAATTATTTTATTCCTCCCAGTTATCTGGGAATAAAATTGCAAGGTTATTCTGTTGCCATTAGTATGCATTCTTCCTGTCTTCACCAAATTTGAGGGAAATTGCTTACTTGTTGGGTCTACAAATTGTGAAAAGGACCTTATATAGCATCAAGGCTGCCAGGAAAGGGAGATAGTAGGTTTAATAGGAAGAGCACCTGCTTCCAGCTCTACCACTAGCTCACTGTGGAACCTTGGGCCTATCTCTTATACCTCTCTGGGCCTTTGTTTTCTCATCCATAACATGAGGGGCCTGAACCAGATATCTGAGATTTTTTAGCTGTATAATTCTTGAAAAGTAAAGGTTGCCACAGAATCCTTGCCTACAATTTGAAGTGAGAGAGAAGTTGTAAGGAGCAAATTGGTATAGAGATCTGAATGTGCTGAGGACCTGCTTCATGTTCTAAATTCCCATGTGCTGGGTCTTCTGTTTTTAATTTCAAAATACTATGGGGGTACAAATGTTTTTGGTTACATGGATTGCTTTTGTAATGCTTGAATCAGGACTATGAGTGTGCCCATCACCCAGATTGTACCTGTTAGGTAGGTTTTTGCCCATCCCCTCCTCTCCACTCCCCCTGTGCTGGGACTTTTAAAATGGATTTTGGTGGCTTATGAAACTAGACTCATTGTATAATTAGACAAAACACTACATTAAAGTAGGTGAATAAAATCAGGGCAAAAGGAAACTAAAGGTAGGAAAGAAAGATGCAATTAGAACTGAGATTACAAATGAAATGAGGGATGTGAGCACTCTGCTTCTTTGGGAATGTATGTGTTAGTAGATATGTTTTCTTCATTTTTTCTTCCCTGCTAAAAATTCTAAGCTACACCCAGGTAAAAATGAAGGCATCCGACAGCCAATGGGATGTCTGCAAATATTCATTCTGCAGCGAAATTAACTTTGTTGTAGTGTTCTCTTTCTTTGTTCTCTGAATACCATTTCCATCAACCAACCTACAGCCTTTTGCAAGGTGTTATGAATTATTGGAGCCACCACTGTCATATCCACAAAAAAAGAAACAATCATACTCCCTGGTTGAATTCGATAGCTGCACTGAAGATAGTGTGGTTTCACAGGAAGCATACTGTATAAAATTGATAGCCCTATAATCAGGTCTTAAAACATCTAAGGCAGTGGTCCCCAACCTTTTTGGCACCAGGGACCGGTCTCATGGAAGACAATTTTTCCACGGATTGGGGTTGGAGGGGTGGGGTGTTGTGGGTGGGGGGAGGGTGGTGTGGAGCTCAGTTGGTGATGCACAGCCCATTTCCTAACAGGCCACAGACTGGTACCGGGCTGTGGCCTGGGGGTTGGGGACTACAGATCTAAGGGATGGGTGATTACATGAAAATCATTATATCAGGAATTTGTGGAAAGCACTTTGAATAAATAAATGCTATTAGATTAAGTGGATTTTAACATTTAATGAAATTGCCAGATTATTTTTATGCCAATATTGAATTATTTTATAGACTAGAGAGATGTAAATAATGATAAAGATGATAATGAAACAGATTTTAGTTCATTAGAAATAGGAGAGGGGTTGTGCTGGTTTTGTGTATTTTCTATATAACTTACTCTCAAATGTGTTACTTATTTTTTAGCACCCCAGATACTCGCCCAGCTGGTCTGGAGGAGGCTGATCAGCCACCATTGCCGGGAGAACAAGGAATTAACCTGGACAACTCAGGCCCTAAACTGCCAGAATTTTCAAACCGGCCACCAGGTGATAAATGTTAGCTAAAGATTATATACTTATCATCACATGTGCAGCTTTACAAGGCTTTCTTCTCTTCAAGGATACAATAGTATTTTATTTTGCTAGTTAGTCTACTTTAGCGATTTAATGTATTTAGTATTTGGAAGCTTTGCTTTGATACTAAGTAAAAATTTCAAATGTAACTTCTGAAGACTTATTTTATACACACACACACACGTACACATTCTGCTCAAATTTGTCTTTGTTATTTTTAAGTCCTCATAAAATCAGCCTGAAAAGTGAAGTGCCTCTTTATTCTTGTCAATGTCAAGGTTCTAGTTGGCATCAGAATGGAATAAGATTAAATGGAGAGATGTCGTCACTCTAATCCTGCTTGCCTGCCTTTCCTGCAGCCTTTCTTCCTGAGGCTTTCTCAAAGTAGAGAACTAACAGGGTTTAAAACAAGATGATCTTTTTTATAGAAGATTTATTATAAATCTATAAAACATAAAGAAGACATAAATAATAATAACAGAGACACCCATGTGCCTACCAACCAGCTTAAATTTATAACAAATAGTACCAATATTGTTGAAACCCCCTGTGTTCTACCCCTGTCTGATTGTAAAATAATATTATCCTTTAAATATTGAAAAGGGAAGAGCTCTGAAAATTCATTCATTCCAGTATAGGTATTATAGGACCAAGGCCATCTGCCACAATATCTCTATACCTGGTTATTCTTGGCCTGAGCAGTGACTTGTAACTCTATTCTCCTGTGACACAGTTAAAGATGCACAGGCCACTCTCCTCTTTGTGTACAAAGGGTTATGTTTTGTTTCTTCCTCACGAGTTATTCTACCTCCTTTTTGGCATATAAATGAGAGTGACATTATTTTAGGAATAAGCTTTAATCTGCTCTTAATTTATGTATTTTTAAAGTGAATCCAAAAAAAAGATAAATCCATTATGATATCAACACTTTGTGTTATTTATTACAAATTGTTGGGGCATACCACACTTCCCACCAGTGAGTCACAGCAGCACAGTTGGGGCTGGGAGGTCATCAGTCTTTGGGGGGAGTATGTCCAGAAGGCATTGTGAGCAGGAAGGCACCTTCTTCCTTCAGACACATCTGAACTCTTCTTGTTTGAATCCCAGGGGTCCTCACACACATTTATTACCTTCTTTCTGCAAACTGGGGGCCTGCAGGCTGAATTTGGCATATAATGGGTTTGAAGTGCCATGCAGTGTCTTAAATGAAAACCTGAATTTAAATGCCTTTAGAAAGGGCATCCTCTCTGAAGTTTGGCACTGTTCACAGGACTCCTGCTGTCTTATACCAGCCCACTTCTCTTCTTTACTACCTGCATGGCCCCTAAAGGCACATGAGTTTGTATCCCTTGACTGATAAATTGGTTTTTGACTGTGTTATGGGCACTGTGTGTGTCCTCTGCTTTCCCTCTCCACCATTCTATCATGTCCACTCCAATCTGTCCTATCACTAGTGCCCTTTGGACTGCTGCCTCCAGCTTCTGGACTCTATAGCAGCCAGGCCTTTAACTATTACTTTTGAGAGGCTGCTATGTTGTCTATGCTGCCCTCTTTGGTATTTACTATGCTGTCTGGTGGGTTGAAAGATAAAAAGCATCCGTGTCATAGCCCTGACATCAATGGGCTTTTGCAGAAATTACAGTTTTCTTAATGCGGGAACCCCAGACTAGATGTGAAAAATTAAAACCCACTGTGTTGGATTATGTAGCTAAAATGACAGTTAAACTGTAGAAATGCCATATATTGACATTTATAAATGTCAAGAAGTTACTTGGGCCTAAAACAAAAAAAGAATTTAAAAAAAAAAACTTCAAAACTGGATTCTGCACATTGTACTCATTGGTACCATGGAAATCATTGGCCAGAAGACATTAATTAGCTATTGAGCACAGAGTCTGACCCACAGCATTTGGTAGCTTTGTGAAAATCTTGAGTCACCATTTCTTCCAACTTCCAGAGCCAGTGGTTCTTATTTTCTCTCACCTTCTTAAAACCTTCCCAGTGTATTTTTCATGCGATAATGGAATAAATCTAGTTTGTGGAAGTGTATCCCAGCTATATGCCCACTTTTTCCCACTGAACCACTTTTCTTCTTGGTTTCAGTATATGCTTATCCTTTCTGATTGTGTAAGGTTTTGGTTCTAAAATGCCAAGTAAAATCTTCACAAAAGAGAGAATCATTTGAGATGTTGCTTTCTGCATATCTGGAAGACATTGTCCCTCAGACAATGTCCTTTTCCCAAAATTATTTTTTATTCCTGAGGGCTGTGCTTCTGCTTTACTTATTCCCTAATTGTGGATTCATAGAAAATATTTCTCCAAATAGAGGTTTGCGTGTAAGAGAGTAAATGCAAATTAATATCCATAAAAACCTTAGTGCCCTCATTTTATTTTCAATGTGTATATCAGCTTCTGTTAGCTCCTATTGTTTGTTACACTGACTTACGTCTGAGGGGCAGTTTAATTCATTCCCCCAAAGGATTAAGCTTAAAGGATGCAGCATAGTGTATGGAGCCAATGGATTGGAGTAATTTTACATCCCTCTTTCTTAAGGAACTGAATCCTATAATTTTATATTTTACTTCTGTTGAAAGAATAAAAAGGCTATCATCAATGCTGGCATTTTCAACAAAACCACATCTTAAAAAAGTTAATCCTGTGCTAACAGAAAAAGTGAATCCTAAGTGCTTTACTACATTTACAAATACAGTGAAATATGTCTACAAGAGACCTGAATGCTGGGTGGCCAGCTCCTTGCTGTTGATGGAGTTTTTCTCATTTCATCTAAATGTTTGGCTGGTATAGACTCAGCCATTTTCAGTGCATAGCACAGAGTATCTATCAGACTGTTAGTACGATAATGCCTCATTCAGACCCTGCACACTGAGGAGCTCCAGGTTCTTGATGCTTTGCTTTTTGCTTCCTTAAACTCCTTTGCTTATGTCAAATAATGAGGAGCTGCCTCCTGCCCCAGGAGTGGGCATGCCTGAGCTGTTTGTGCATAGTCTGCCACCTAGATGAATATTGCTTGGCTATACTCTAAAGGAAGCAAAGTATTCTTGCTGAAAAAACTAACTTCCCTGATTTGGGGGGCTTGTTTTAGGTTATCCTTCTCAACCAGTTGAACAGAGGCCACTACAGCAGATGCCTCCTCAACTCATGCAGCATGTGGCACCCCCACCACAGCCACCACAGCCACCACAGCAGCAGCCACAGCCACAACTGCCTCAGCAGCAGCAGCAGCAGCAGCAGCAACCACCTCCCAGTCAGCCACAGTCGCAGCAGCAGCAGCAGCAGCAAATGATGATGATGCTTATGATGCAGCAGGATCCCAAATCAGTTAGGCTTCCAGTCTCCCAAAATGTCCACCCCCCAAGGGGCCCCCTGAACCCAGACTCCCAGAGAACACCCCTGCAACAGAGTGGCAGTGTGCCTATCATGGTCAGTTTACAAGGACCTGCCTCTGTGCCACCATCACCTGATAAACAAAGAATGCCAATGCCTGTGAATACTCCTTTGGGAAGCAATTCAAGGAAAATGGTATACCAGGAGAACCCACAGAATCCTTCTAGCTCGCCATTGGGAGAGGTGTCCTCACTCCCTGAAGCAAGTGGCAGTGAAGTACCATCTGTCTCAGGAGGCCCAAATAACATGCCTTCACATTTAGTAGTCTCCCAGAATCAGTTAATGATGACAGGGCCAAAACCTGGACCATCGCCCCTTTCAGCAACTCAAGGTGCAACTCCCCAGCAACCCCCTGTAAATTCCCTGCCCAGCTCTCATGGCCACCACTTTCCGAATGTGGCTGCTCCAACCCAAACATCTAGGCCTAAAACACCAAACAGAGCCAGCCCCAGACCCTATTACCCTCAGACACCCAACAACCGACCTCCCAGCACAGAACCTTCAGAAATCAGTCTGTCACCAGAAAGACTCAATGCCTCCATAGCAGGACTCTTCCCTCCACAGATTAATATTCCTTTACCTCCTAGGCCAAATTTAAACAGGGGCTTTGATCAACAGGGCCTAAATCCAACAACTTTGAAGGCCATTGGGCAAGCACCTTCAAATCTTACCATGAATCCTTCCAATTTTGTTGCCCCACAGACTCACAAATTAGATTCTGTGGTGGTGAATTCTGGAAAGCAGTCTAATTCTGGAGCAACAAAACGGGCAAGTCCAAGCAACAGTCGCAGGTCTAGTCCTGGGTCCAGTAGGAAAACCACTCCAAGTCCTGGGAGGCAAAATTCAAAAGCCCCTAAACTTACTCTGGCCTCTCAAACAAATGCAACTCTGTTGCAGAACGTGGAATTGCCAAGAAATGTATTGGTCAGTCCCACTCCTTTGGCCAATCCCCCTATACCTGGGAGCTTTCCTAACAACAGTGGGCTGAACCCTCAGAATCCCACCGTGTCTGTGGCTGCAGTAGGCAGTGTTCTTGAGGAT
Organism: Daubentonia madagascariensis; assembly: GCA_023783475.1. Classification (NCBI taxonomy): domain Eukaryota; kingdom Metazoa; phylum Chordata; class Mammalia; order Primates; family Daubentoniidae; genus Daubentonia; species Daubentonia madagascariensis. The sequence goes on along the minus strand of JAKFHU010002136.1, from coordinate 18,605,351 downwards.
AACAAGGAAAGTTTGAATGTGCCTCAGGACAGTGATTGCCAGAATTCCCAGGGTAGGAAGGAGCAGGTAAACATTGAGCTAAAAGCAATCCCTACCCAAGAAGTTAAAATGGTTGTCCCTGAAGATCAGTCCAAAAAGGATGGGCAACCTTCGGATCCTAATAAGCTTCCCAGTGTTGAAGAAAACAAAAATTTGGTGTCTCCTGCTATGAGGGAAGCACCAACATCGTTAAGTCAACTTCTTGACAACTCTGGAGCTCCTAACGTGACCATTAAACCGCCTGGGCTAACAGATCCGGAAGTAACACCTCCAGTAGTTGCTGGGGAGGATCTCAAAAAAGCATCTGTCATTCCCACACTGCAGGATCCATCTTCTTCTAAAGAACCTTCTAATTCCCTAAACTTACCTCACAGTAACGAGCCATGTTCAACCCTTGTGCATCCAGAATTGAGTGAGGTCAGTTCTAATGTTGCGCCGAGCATCCCTCCAGTAATGTCGAGACCTGTCAGCTCTTCTTCCATTTCCACTCCCTTGCCTCCAAATCAAATAACTGTATTTGTCACTTCCAATCCCATCACAACTTCAGCTAACACATCAGCAGCTCTGCCAACTCACTTGCAGTCTGCACTGATGTCAACAGTCGTCACAATGCCCAATGTGGGTAGCAAGGTTATGGTTTCTGAGGGACAGTCAGCTGCTCAGTCTAATGCCCGGCCTCAGTTCATTACCCCTGTCTTTATCAATTCATCCTCAATAATTCAGGTTATGAAAGGATCACAGCCAAGCACAATTCCTGCAGCCCCACTGACAACCAACTCTGGCCTGATGCCTCCCTCCGTCACAGTCGTTGGCCCTTTACACATACCTCAGAACATAAAATTTTCTTCTACTCCTGTACCGCCTAATGCTCCCTCCAGTAGTCCTGCTCCAAACATACAGACAGGTCGACCTTTGGTCCTTAACTCAAGAGCCACCCCTGTTCAGCTTCCTTCCCCACCTTGTACATCTTCTCCAGTTGTCCCTCCTCATCCCCCCATCCAGCAAGTGAAAGAATTGAATCCAGATGAGGCTAGTCCTCAGGTGAGCACCTCAGCAGATCAGAGCACTCTGCCCTCTTCACAGTCAACCACAGTGGTTTCTTCCCTTTTGACCAATAGTAGTCCAGGTTCGTCTGTCAACCGGCGAAGCCCAGTCTCATCTAGTAAGGGCAAAGGAAAAGTGGACAAAATTGGCCAGATTTTGCTGACCAAGGCATGTAAGAAAGTTACAGGCACTCTTGAGAAAGGAGAAGAGCAATATGGTACAGATGGAGAGACTGAAGGCCAAGGGCTAGAGACCACAGCTCCGGGGCACATGGGAACAGAGCAGTTATCCACAGAGATGGACAGTAAAACCCCAACACCCCCAACACCTGCTCTGCTAAAAATGACCTCTAGCCCAGGCTCCGTCTCAGCAGGTGCTCTGCCCACCAGTGTACGCTCAATAGTAACCACTCTGGTACCCTCTGAGCTCATCTCCGCGGCGCCGACCACAAAAAGCAATCATGGTGGCATAGCATCTGAGCCACTTGCAGGTGGCCTAGTGGAGGAGAAGGTGGGATCCCATCCAGAGCTTCTACCCAGCATAGGTATGTACTTGGGGCTTCAACATCTCCTTGTGTCAGTTTTTTGATGACCTGTCCCACAAGAGAAAGCATGACTCCTTTCTACTTGGAGGAAGAAGAATGGGCTAAATGGCAATAGTGGTAGTTTTATTTATTGAAAATACATTGGAAAATATGCTTTTAAATCCCATGTTAAGTTTACATTCATTAACATGGTTCTCTTTCAGCTCCTGAAATAACCTTTCATTTATATAACAGTTTTTCAATTTATAAGGAAGCATTTTTACATATATTATCTCACATCATCTTTACACCAACCATGTCAGGTATTCTTAACCCCATCCTGTGGGTGAGAAGATTGAAGCTCAGAGAAGTTCAATATTTGTTCACAGTCTATACTGTGAACCTCCATTTTGACACTGTGCCTTAAGTGTGAACAGCAGGTTCTGCAGATTCTCCTTGCCCTGATGAAGACTTGCTTGTCACTGTTTTGAGCAGGGTTCTCATAGCCCCATCTCATTGTACTCTATCTCAGGGACCATTCCCTTTTTGTCTGGGCTACTCCAGAGGAGAGCTTTCCAGAAAACTAGGTTTCATGATAATAGACAGGAGGAACAAAGTGGTTAAGAGTCAGATAGGCTTGAGTTAGTATCACAGCACCGACATTTACTAGCTGTTTGAGCTTTGTCAAGTTACTTGACCACTCCAAACTTCAGTTTCCTCCTTTGTGATATGGGAACAATAGTAGCTGTAAGAATTCAATAAGATAATGCATATAACATGCTTAGCACAGGGCCTGGAATATAGTAATTGTTCAATAAATCATAAAAAAATTGTTATTACCAGTTTCTCATTGATGTAATCTCTTTGTAAATTGGTCTATTCCATTCATGTATATCTAATTCATGCTATTTCCTATGTACTGTTACGGTGGGCTAATGATGGAAGTGCAGGTGTCCTTGTACCTCCTCTCGTTTCCTTCCCCTCTCCCACATGTTCCTCCTCCTGTGAGGCATAAGTGGTGCAGAAGCTCTATTTCCCCAGAGTGGAATCAGTCACACACTGCTAAAGCTGGGAAGGACCTTTGTGATATCCTAGGCCAGCTAATAAGTGCCTATCATATTTATGCAGCTAAAATGCTTCAAGTGCCTACCACTGAATGGTAAGCACCCAGGAGGAGGGGCAGAAAGAACGCAAGCTTCAGGGTAAGATCAGAGTTCAAATTTTAGCTCCACTGGTCACCAATTGCAGTTGGATAAGTTCCTTAATCTTCTGCTAAAGCCATGTACTTCACCTGTAAAATGGAGATTGTAATTCCTACCTCCCAGAATTTGTACAAGGATTCAATGAGAGGACTTAACGTCAAGCGGCCAGCACACTGCCTCACACAGAGCTCTGGAAAGGTTAATTCCCCTTCTCTCTGACTCTTCACCTCAGTGTTAGAGATGGAGGGAGGGGTACTGGTCTTCAAGGAGTTTGCTGCCCCTACAGGAGATAAACATTTCACAAAGCTAGTAGTTCTGTGTTTCCGGTTCTAGTTCTGTTAATGTAGGTGAACCCTAAGAATTAAAAAGAAACCTAGTGTGAATTAAATATATTGTTCACTATTAAATATTTTCATTTCTACTTCCTTTCAGCAAACTTTTCCCTCTGGTGCCAAGAGAAAAATGATGAAGTGATTAGAAGTTATCTTTATCTGGATCATAAACTAGAGAATTATGTGAGCCTTGGGAGATGAACCAGCAGCTGGGAAAAGTTCCCAATTTTAGTTAAGGCCACCTATTTTGCTTATAGCGATTGTTTCTATTCTTTTTTAAGAGGCTTCTGTGCTTTTACCTTGAAAATGTGAGAAACCAATTCTGAAGTTAAAAGTAGAAGTAAAGATATAGTTTTATCAAATAAGCATCCAAAATAAATTCCTAAACACAAATGCATTATTGACTGCTTTACTAAGCAGGAATAGAAATCTATAAAATTCATAGTTTCCACAAAAGGATAAAACTTATTGTTGCAGAGTTTATCTAGGATTTTAGACTGAAGTGTCAAGATGGGAGGATGTACCCTTAAGTGACTGTATCTTATCTGTGCCTTAATCTTAACTATATCATCGAGGAAGGTTCTGTTCTAGAGTACATTGTATATTCTTTTCCATTCCTCAAGGGCCTAAATTTCTGTGTCCTTCGAAGCCTAATTCTGATGTTTCTCCTTTTAACGTACCTTCAGATTTCTCAACCTAGAATTGATCTCCCTTGCTTTGGACTTTGGTAGCACTTTATACTGTGTGTCTCCTTCATGTGACACCACAGTGCACTCCAGTGTACCACATGTGTATATCTTATCTTTAATACTAACCTGAGTTCCTGATGTGCAAGAAGGATATAATTTGGTTTCTAAGGGTACCTGGCATAGTGCCTTGCCCCTCCTAAGTCTTTGTAACTATTTATTAGATAAGTAAATAACGTATCAAATTGATTTATTTATTAAGTATGAATTGAATATTTGCTTTATGCCCATCACTCTTGCTAGGTGCTATAGAAAAGTACAAAATTTGGGAGGCTGAGATAGGAAAATCGTTGAAGCCAGGAGTTCAACACCAGCATGGGAAACATAGTGAGACCCTGTCTCTACAAAAAATTTAAAAAGTAGCTGGGTGTGGTAGTGAGTGCCCATAGTCCTAACTATTGGGGAGGCTGAAGTGAGAGGATCGCTTGAGCCAGGATATCAAGGCTGTAGTGAGCGATGATTGTGCTATTGCACTCCAGCCTGGGTGACAGAATGTGATCCTATCTCTAAAAAAAATTTTTTTTAAAGAAAAGTATAAAACGATACGATTATTTCAGCTGTCAAGGAGTGTAGTCTTTAGAGGGTAAGACAGGATTTTTAAAATGCTAAGGTGAATAGTATAATCGTCCCTCTAAAAGTAGTTTGGGTTGCCTACTAAGATAGATGGGTTTTTAAGAGTAGTGTTAGAACCTGACCCCAAGAAGCAAAAAATATGGGTGCTACTATTTTTATGGCCATCTCCTTCCCTGATCTTTATACATACAAAAAACACATACTCCTAAGTGGTAGTCTTTGTTACTGAGTGTTATGGCAGTTAATTTTTTAAGTAAGTTTTAAAATGTCATTCTAATTGCAAGGCCAACTTTAAGTACTGCCCTCTAGGAATGTGTTGTTTCAGCAGTTACTTAGCCCTTGATTCAGTTAATGCTTTCTGTTTTGTTTAGAAAACAAAGTAAAAGGCCTGTAATTTTTTTTCTTGCCTTAGCTCCTTCACAGAATTTAGTCCCAAAGGAAACTCCAGCCACAGCACTGCAGGGGTCTGTTGCCAGACCAGGTAAGGCGCACTTTGGAAAAACATCTTGGAGTGGGTTGGGTTCTGTGCAAAGAAATTACTGCTGTCCTCAGCATCACGTTCTCGTGCCAGGAAGTGGCTGTAACTATCTTACCTATTTGTTTCAGAGCAGACTCAGTTGAGTGGGCAAAGCTTGCACAGCACTGCTTGAAGTTACTTCCCCTGACCAGCATGCGCTCCTTCTTACGCGCTCATTGCGTCGCCCAGGGAACTCAGGAAGGGCATTGCCATGCCCCTTGTCTGTCTGCCACTCAGCGTGGGTTTCTATTGCAGAGTTTGCTGTGTTCCATGACCCTGGCACCCATAGTTGGCAGCTGACTAGCTGGCATATGGTGACTTACTGCGGTGGCCAGCATTGATGCACTAAGATAGTAATAGCATTATCATGACAGGAGTGGAGTCTTGTTCAGAGAACCTCTGCCACAGTGAGGTAGCCATTCCTCTAGGGAAGCAGAATCATTTCAGTCATCTCTGGATGGCATTAAGTTTCGCTCCACGACCAGCATTGTAAATAGCACTAGGCATGGTGTTTCTGGAAGTAGGAGTCCGGGTAATCTGACAAATAACTGCTGTAGGATGCAGGGTCATCTCTGAATGCATGAGGATCTTGATGGCAGTAACAACAAGATCCTCATTGTTCTACCATCATAGATTAGACTGCCAAGGCAGATAAATATCATAGATACGTTACAATTTAGTCTTGTCTGGCTCTTTGTCACTGTAGGTCATTGAGGGGTACAAAAAAAAGAAGTATGACTGGTTCCCACAAGGAGGTGAGAATCTCATTGAAAGTACAATTCACACACTTGATGAAATTACTAAGAAAAAACAATAATACAACTGTGTTTAATTTTGGGAGTCTAAGCCAGTAAAAGTAAGGTATAACTTGTGATTATTTTACAACCTGATTTCAGGGGGCTACATCCTATATGATGGATAGGACTTTCTACTGTACAATCTTTGTATAAAATCAGACTTCTGAAGAGAATGTATGAGAAAAAACCATTTCAGCTACCCAGATTCCTTCCTTGCTACCAACTGCCCACTTGATACCAGACATTGTGCTGGACATTTGGGAAGGGTTGGAATGGAGCAGATTATTCAGAGAAGGGGTCAGATAGTAAAACTCATTTTTGATGAGAAAAGGAGCACCTAGAAAGGGAAAGAGAAGGTCATTTCCTGCCTCAACTCTTTGCTCCAGAAAATGGGCTTTACCATGTCATATTTTCTTCCTTCTCAGAGTAATTGGCTGAAGAATACTTTTCCTTTTAAAAGTTTGGCTTTAGAAAGTCTCCTTAAAATATCCCCAGAGCCACTGATTGCCTTCATCAGACCCCTTTGATCTCCATTTGTATGCATTAGCAGTGATAGTGTTAAAATTCTCAAAAGCATCAAATTTTGTCTTTTTTCAAAAGCGCAAACTAATCAAAGTTAGGACCTCTTTTAACTTGAGCCATTTTCGAGCACCTATTATCTGAGTTTGTATGCTCCAGCCAAGCCAACAAGATAGCAGAGACTCAGTAATTTGGTGTCTGTTTCTTGTGGAGGAGTTTCCAGGTTTTGTGGGTTAGATACAGGGAGCTAACCAATAAATGAGAAGCAAGGATTCCCTTCTGCCATCATCTTGCATTGAAGGTAGAGTAGTCTAGCCTCCTCACTTGGAAGGCTGCATCAATATGATCATCATAGCAATAATAATAATAGCTAATATTGAGTTATTACTAAGTGCCAGATGCTACAGTAAAATTTTTATATGTATTATTCCATTTAATCTTCTTAACTTTGAAGTGGGTAAAGTGGTTATTCCCATTTTTTCAGATAAGGCATTGAGCACAGAACAGGCAAATAATTTGCCCAAGGTCACATGGCTAATAAGCAATGAGGTTAAAATTTTGATGCAGGCCCTCTGACTTCATTACCTTCAGGGTTACCATGTAATCAGTAGGGTAGGTTAGACATGTATACTGAGTATGAGATGCTGAATTCCCTAAATGGGGGAACAGGTGCAGGGCTATGGGAGGTCAGGGGCAGGAGAGATCACTGCTATCTGGCTTATCAGGGAAAGGCTTTTGGAAAAGATGGACCTACCTAAAGGCATATAATTGTGGAAACAGATGTTTTGCTGCTGGTGCTGGGAAAGAAATGCCTGGTAAATCCAGAGGGTACTAATTGATGCAAAACCCTGGTAGGAAAATTACAGAGAATTTCCTTTCTTGGAGGGCATTGCTGGAAGATTGAGAAAGCGAGGAACATAATGGGGTCTGAAGGCAATATCTGAAAGCAAAGTATTATGCCCTCTGAAACTCAGGAAGTCCTTTCCAGGAGAATGCACCCGTCATAGATGTTCAAGACATATTTGAAGATTGCTGTCTTTTTTTAAAAAAGTGCCAAGAGGGTGGAGATATTTTAAGAATGAAAACAATCTATTCTATATGAGAGGAAGAGGCTTATTTTACTAACCTAGTTGTAGCTGCGTGAAATACGAACCAGGCAGTGTGAATTTAGTTCTATTGATCCAAACAGGATTATTTTCCCAGTGTGGAGCAGAAATAAAAATAGACCAAGTAAGTGTCTTATGTCCCAGACAAACCAAGTTGTGTCTGTGCCAGCTTTGTCTCCATACCATGTAGGGTGAGAATCCTGCTGGGCAAAGAGACATGTTAGCCTAAACAGGGCATTCAGAATTCTTGTGGACACCTAGTTTCTCCCTGTGGCAGTTTCCACATCTCATTTCTGTCCTTTGTATTTTTTGTAGAACTCGAGGCAAATGCTGCCATAGTCTCTGGACAAAGGTAAGAGGATCATTTCTGCAGAGTTAGCATGAACACAGCATAAGCCTCTTTGAAGAGTGTCAGCTTTCTCAGTCTTGTCCTTTTCCTCCACTCTTGCACCATTCTGTTCTTACTGCTAACGTAGAGAGCTATCGTGAGTCCTAATCCTTCAGAAGTAACACTTCTCTTAATAAAACTTGGTGGCTAAGTTTCTACCTTTTATGGTTGTTTTGAAAACTGAATGAGATAACATGCTCAGCACTTGGCATAGAGAGGAAATAGTAAATATTCAGTATTTGGGAGCTGTTGTTTATCATTGACATTAATAATAGTCCTTGCAACTTCCTTCTAAACTATAACTGTTGGATCCTCAAGACGAAAGAGAGAGAAAGCCATACTTTTTTCTGTTATACTGTGCTGTCCCACATAACCTAACAAAATTAAATACATGTGTGGCTTCATCATCATTAGCCCCATGGAGAGGAGTATTAGCATTTTCCAAATGTCATCCTGTTTTTAGTGTAGGAATGCACTATATAACATTTAAAGAATTTCTCACATTTGTACAGCAACTTAGTTTGTAAAACACCTGCACAATATTTTTCTCATTTAATCTTCATATCAGTCCTGTGAGGAGGTAACAATAGCCAACATTTATTTGAATGCTATTGCATGCCATGCATTGGGCTACAAGCTCCCTGGATGTATTATCTCGTTTAATTTTCACAGTATCTGAGCTGGGCCCATTGGTGCATGCCTGTAGTCCCAGGTACTTGGGAGACTGAGGCGAAAGGATTGCTTGAGCCCAGGAGTTCAAGGCTGTAGTGCTCTATGATCACACCTAGGAATAGCCACTGCACTCCAGCCTGGGCAACATAGCAAGACCCATCTAAAAAAAGGTTAATTTCCACAGTGTCTATTTGGAAAGTAAGTTCTGTCTTACAGATGAGGAATCTAAAGCTCAGAGAGGTTAACTAAATTGCCCAAAGTCACAGATTTAGTAAATGGTGAAGCTGAGATTCAAACCCAGGCCTTCTGACTCCAGAGCCCTCATGTTTAACCTATGTATTACAGCAGACAAGATGGGGATTTATAGATCAGGAGTCTGGAGCATAGAGAGAGCTAAATATCATGGCCAATAAATGCATAGCAAAAACTTGATTTTTGTTCATCTGATTCCACATTCGTTGCTACTCATACCACTCTGCCAGTCTTTTTTTTATTTGGATCAAGCAAATATTTGAATTCATTTCCATTTCTCAAGCATATGCCAACTATTTGTCTAGAGAAATAAGCTGATCAGACCAAAAAATGCCTTGTGGTTATTTGTTTCCAGAGCTGCCTGAGCACTGACCATAAAAACACCAGGACAGTATTGCTGTGGCCTTTGTTTTGCCAGGAGAAAGAGGCACCTCCATTAGGAATCTTTCCTTCCTCAGAATCTGTGACCATTTTCTGGGCTCCCAGCCAGAAAGCCACCTCTAAAGGGAGGTGTAAATCCCCCTGTCTTGTAATTCCACCCTGGCTCCAGCCTCACCTCTCCTTGACTTGCTTTGGCTTGTGGTTGGGTGTGGAGCAGCAGCACTGTTAAACCTAAAGCTAATGTAGACTAATCAGTCAACACTTATATGCACATATGGAAATAACATTCATCAGAAATCAAGCAGGTGGGAAGAGGGAGGAGGGGATGGGTAAATTTACCCTAACGGATACAATGCACACTATCTGGGTGATGGACACACTTATAACTTTGACCCAAACGGTATAAAAGCAATTTATGTAACTAAAACGTTTATACCCCCATAATATTCTGAAATTTAAAAAAAAAGAATAAACAGGAAATTTCCTATGATGTCAAAAAAAAAAAAAAAGCTAAGGTAGTGAACAGTGTAGCCCAGTTCCAAGCCATAGTGCTACTAGCAAAGGGTCCTTGTGGCAGGAGTGAACAGTGGAAGGGCATGGGTAGTTGATAATCAGGCCATGGTTCGTGTCCTTAAGGAGCTCACAATCCAGTGGAAGGCATAAGACATTAAAATAGAACATGCCATACAGTCCAATGGGTGCTCTAGAATGCCAGATACAGACTGTGAACCCAAGAGACAGAAGAGACAGCTCTACTTGGGGAGTGAGGTCATGGAAGACTTCCAGAAGAGGTAGCCCTTTGACCAGTTTTGTTTTGTCACATTATTTTTATTTTGGTTCCATGCCCTGCAAGCAAATTTAATTTTCTAATTTCTAAATTTAAATTTTCTAAAAAAATTTTTTTAATGATTTTTGACATGTATTTTTTGAACCATGAAAGTAGTAAAATGTTTATTAAAGAAAACTTGAAATTCAGATCATAGAATAACAAAGAAGAAAATAACTTACCAGTAAACCAGTATTCCTACAACTCAACAATATTCACTGTTGATATTTTAGTTCATCTTTTTCTAGTCCTCTTAACAGAGTATGCGTACAGATAGAGAAGTTATGTCAGATTTATGTGTATCTATGTCACACCTATTCATTCATATGTAGTTACATACATACTCAATATATATTATAATGAAAATGGGATTATACTGTTTATAATGTTGGTAGTTTTTTCTCACTTAATGGATCATGAATAATTTTGTCATTAAATAGTCTTTCACAACATGATTTTTTTATGACTCCATATGGATGCACCATGATTTAGTCAACTAATCTACTATTGTTAGGCACTTAGGTCTTCTATTTTCACTAGTATAAATAAAATGTTTTACCATCTTTATGTGTGATTTGAGCTCTGTAAAAAGATTTGTTTCCTTATGCACCTAGAAATGGAATTGCTGAGTCAGAGGCTTAGAACAGGGTTTCTCAACCTCAACATTATTGACATTTTGGACCAGATAACTCTTTGTTATATGGGGCTATCTTATGCATTATAGGATGTTTAGCAGCATCCCTGGCCTGTACCCAAAAGATGCCAATAGAACATTTCTCCTCCCAAGTCATGACAATCAAAAATGTTTCCGGATATTGCTAAATGTTCCCTAAGAGGCAACAAAATTTACCCCTTTTGAGAACCATTGGGTTACACAATTTATACTCCATCAGGAATGTATGAAAATGGTTTTTGTCCCTGTTTCCTCAATAATACTGAATAGTACAGTATGAATATTTGCATACTAAAGGGAGTTGGGATGGGAGCAATCAATAGACCAAGCAGTGTATTGTGAATATATTCCCCTAATGTGACTTGTGATATGCCATTATCTGACTGCACCAGGCTCGTAGTAAATGCCAATATATATTAGTAATTTCCTAGGTTTAGATGATATTTTGAGTTAGTAGCAATTTTCAAACACCTTATATTATTAAAGACCTTTTTCATGACTCTAAAAAATTACAAAATCCAGAATCTTTTAATTTTTGAAGGGGAGTATCTTTTAATTTTTTTCTTTTTTATAAACATCTCACTGGTAGACAACCTTTTAATTTTTGAAGGGGAATGTTATAGGAAAATGAGTGAGGAGGTTGGGGGAGGGGTTTCTTCTAAGTTCTTTATGTCTTTTACCTGTTTTTCAACAATTTCACCAGAATTGTGCTTTAGTATTTTATTTTTACTAATGTAACAAGCTAGATTCACTTTTAAATTCTCAGTAATATAGAAGGTGGGGGTGCTCATTGTCCCAGGGTAGACTATTTTCTCTCCAGAATGACTATGTAGTTCTTAAAATCCTACCTTATGAATGAAACTATCTGAAGAGCCCCTTTTCGTGTGACTTGATTCCTTCACATCCTTGGAAACTTTCTGCTTCCCTTTGTCAGCAGTGAGCCCAAAGAGATAGTTGAAAAGTCCAAAACCCCAAGCCGAAGAAACTCCCGAACTGAAGAGCCAACTGTGGCTTCTGAAAGTGTGGAAAATGGACATCGTAAACGATCCTCTCGACCTGCTTCAGCCTCCAGCTCTACTAAAGGTTAGCAGTGGGGTGTGGGTGCTATTTGTGGGTCAAATAGAGGAAAATAGTCCTTATCACAGCAGCAGAGGACTTTGTCTTTCATCTTTCCCTCTGTTCCTTAAATTTGTCAAGTGTCTTTGACTTCTGCTACTTGTTTGGTCCTTCCTTTATTTGTTAGTTCATTTAATTATATGTTTTCTGTGTGTGTACACAAGAGCAACAAGCACTGCTGGAAAAAAGAACATACCAAGGCAGATTGATTCCGCTTTAAATTCATGATCACCCACTTCAGATAGGTCCTGAATATGGCCCAGCCATGTTTCTGTGTATCTGTGGTCAGTTCTCATTCCTATTCTGTACTCTTTTTAAACCTCTGACCCCCACTTTTTTCCCTCTCTCTCGGTAGAGATCCTCCCCTCTTCACAAAGAAAATAGAACTCCCTCAAGTTCCCATTACCAAGACTTAAATCCACCAGTACCAAGACTTAAATCTTCCCAGTACCAAGACTTAAATCTGTCCTCCTTTGCTCCTACTATAATAGGGCAGCTGTCCCTCTTCAAGTCGAAGGCCAGTTCCTCCACCTGTGCCTTTGATCCCATCTTCTCTGATCTTCCGAAGAAACTTACACTATCAGTTTTCTCTTCTCTGTTGACTACTATCCCCTTTTTGAATGAACTCTTCCCTTGGCTTCTGTGACCCAGAACTCTGAGTTGTTTGCTACTACTTCTCTGGCTCCTCCTTCTCCATCTCCATTCCCAGCCATTAGATGGTGACCTTCCTCAAGCTTTGATCCTGAGTCACCTTTTCTCTTCAGCTTTTATTTTCTCCCTAATTGATCTCATTCATGCCCCCCTTCTTTAGCTACAACCTTTCACAGATGACTCATAAATTTGTATTTCTAGTACAGACCCCTAGAGATCTTAGACAACTACATGCATATCCTTAATGGGACCACAGACTCAGCATGTCTAAAACCAAACTTGTGATTTTCACCCCAATAGTGCCATTGTTCCTCATCTCAATGAATGGCACCACCATCTCTCCATTAGGCAAGCCTCCTTGACACCTCTCTCCCTCACATCAAATGCATCTCAAAAAACTGCCAATTTTATCTCAGGTGGCCCATTTCCATTGTCACGTTTACCCATTAGCTTAAAACCCTTCAGTGATGTACCATTAAAGTCTAAAAGCTTCAACATAGCCCACAAGGTTCTGTGTGGTCTGGCCCCTGTCATCTTCCAGCCTCATCTCACCTCCTGCAGCAACTCGGACATGCTGTTCTCATTCTTCTCATCACAAGGCCTGTGCGTATGTCACAGCTATCGCAGGGAGTGCTCTTCCCTCTTCCCACCTCACTTCTCCTCCTTAACTTCCCATTCATCCTACTTATCTTAGCTCAATTGTCACTGCTATGAAGAATCATAGCAGCAGGTTCTTCTTCATAACACCACAGCTGTAACTTTATGCCTATTTGTGGGATAGGTAATTAATATGTATACTTTATTAGGGCAGGAGATCATGTCTGGTTTTGCTCACCACTGTATCCCTGGTACCTAGTATGGTGCCTAATACAGAGAGGTATCAAACAGTAATTATTAAATGAATAACCAGCTATCAAATATGTGTTAGGTACTTACTGCATGCCAGGCCCTGAGGATATAATTGTGAAAAGGCAGAGTCTCTATCTTTACCACATTGAAAGACAAACTCACCTAGGTAAAGGGGCTCATGCCTGTAATCCTAGAACTTTAGGAGGCTGAGGGGGAAGGATCTCTTGAGGCCAGGAGTTCGACACCAGCCTGGGCAACACAGCAAGACCCCATCTCTACAGAAAATTAGCTGGGTGGTGGTGCATTAGCCTATAGTCCCAGTTACTTGGGAGGCTGAGGCAGGAGGATCGCTTGAGCCCAGGAGTTCGAGGCTGCAGTGAGCTATGATTGCACCACTGCACTCCAGCATACAGAGTGAGACCCTGTCTGTAAAGGGTGGGGGGAGAGAGAGGGAGGGAGGAAGGGAGGGACACAAACTCTAATACAGTGTGTTAAATGTTAAATGCTATGATAACAAAATTACATGGTACTTTATACCATATATGCCTTGATCCTCTGCCAGGTCAAAGAAGGATTTCTGGAAAAAAATGATATTTAAGCTGAGACCTGAAGAATGAGGAGACATTAACCAGGCAATAGGGGTTGGCTGAAGTATTTTGGGCAAACGGTACAGCACATGCAAAGGCCTGGATCGGAGAGAGGACATGATACCTCATCCTCTCAGGAAATGTGCTGAGCTTGGGTAGCTCAGTTTGGGCAAGAGCTGGGATCCTGGCTGAGTACCCAATATCAACAGGACTGCTGAGAAATGGTCAAGTGTCATTGGGATCTCAGCTTGAAGACCAGGGAAGATTCTGGTGCACCAACATCAGACATCAGACACTGACCTGAGGACTTGACTGTTGTTGGCAGGTCATGTTTCTAGGCAGGAATGTCATGGATGCCTCACAAGAGTAGGCCACAGGTCTACAGGTCATATACAGGTAAAAGAGAGAGGTGTAGAAAGTACTGCTCCCTTACCTCAGCCTGCCAGAGAGTGAGGGGAGAAGTTGGGGCGGGGTGGGGGCAGCCTTCTTTCCTTTCTAGGCGTACTGTGTATACCACACGTAGGGTCCTCTTAGGTATCCTTACTTAGGGTGCAGAAATGAAGCCAACAACTTCCTTCCTCCTCCCTGGGAATCATCTCCTAAGCAGAAACTTTTTGGGAAGGAAGCACGCCTTTCATTATAATGAAGTACTAAACTTAGAGCATAAAAGGGAAGACGCCGGGAGTTCTGTGGAAAAATCTGCTCCCCCTCAGTTCTGCATGTTCTTGGTAGCCCCTCACTGTCCCAAATAATCATGGTCTTCTGGGCTATAAAATATGATGTATAATTACCTTTAAAGCAGGAAAAAGGTATTAGCCTTTAGAGATGTCACACACCAGATTTTTGGAACCTTGACCTGAGCCCAGAGACTTGAGGTACTAAAGGCATCATTTATGGGGCACCAGAATGAATCACAGTGGAGCCACTCTGTAGATAACTGCCAGCCAAGAAAGATGGAAAGCGAAAACCTGTTTTAGAGGGAGTTTTGGGGTAGGGAATAGGCCTGTACACTTAAACTGGACATTATCCCAAGGTGGTAGTGGTCATGCTGGAGTGCCTGTCACGTCCATGCTTTGAGGCTTAGCAGCTGGCTTAGAAGAGGCCATAATGACTCTCAGGCTTTGTGATCTTGCACGGAGCGGTGCCTAGAGGATGGTATAGCTCTGGCCAGCCCCTGGAATCACAATCATGTATAGATCTCTACATCAGCCTCAAGATCTCACCCTTTTTTAACTGTCCTAGGATAAGTTACTATGTATGAGTAGAAAAACAGACTCAGTTTCTCCTACTGTACTCCTACAACATGCTTCTGACACCAGACATGTGGTGGTTTTTACCCACACATCAGGCAAGCAATTAGTTAGCAAACACCAGCTGGGTATTCTCCAATTCAATTCTGACACTATTTACCTGGAGATAGCTTTAGATCCCACAGGTTGTGGGCTTAGTCCCACAAGACTGCCCCCCTACTTCCAATGCCAATCTCAAGCCCCAGGTTGTTTTATGTGTGCTTCTGACCAACTGGCTAAAAATCGGGGTTTCCATGACCCCCTCCTTGGGTTTGATTAATTTGCTAGAGTGGCTCACAGAACTCAGGGAAACACGTTTACCAGTTTATTATAAAGGATATTTTAAAGGATACAAATGAACAGCCAAATGAAGAGATACACAGGGCAAAGTCTGCAAGGGTTCCAAGCGCAGGAGCTTCCTGTGGTGGAGTTGGGCTGCACCACTCTCCCAGCATGTGGATAAATTCTTGTTCACCTTCCTGGAAGACCCCTGAACTCAGTCCTTTTGGATTTTTATGGAGGCTTCATTGATAAAATCATTGGCTATTGGTGATCAACTCAACCTCAGAACTATTTCAGGAACCAAGGACAAATGACCAAATATTTTAAGAAAAGATTGCTCTAGTTGCTTAGGAAATTACATGGGTTATAGGAGCTGTGAGCCAGAAACCCTGGAAGAAAACCAAAAAATATGTATCATAGTATAACAGTTACCTTTTAAATCAGAAATGAGTCTGGTGCAGTAGCTCGCGCCTATAATCCTAGCACTCTGGGAGGCTGAGGTGGGAGGATTGCTTGAGGTCAGGAGTTTGAGACCAGCCTGAGCAAGAGTGAAACCCTGTCTCTACTAAAAATAGCAAAAATTAGCCGGGCACAGTGGTGCATGCCTGTAGTCCCAGCTACTCAGGAGGCTGAGGCAGAGGATTGCTTGAGCCCAGGAGTTGGAGGTTGCAGTGAGCTAGATTGTGCCACTGCACCCTAGCCAGGGCAACAGAGAGAGACTCTGTCTCAAAGAGAAGAAGAAATGAGTACTATAGCTCTTTTGGTTTTTAGGTGTTAAATCTCTTGGATCCAAATTATAGAATAAATATGCGTATTATTTGGCCTGCCATGTTGTATCCAAAAATGTGAACCAAGTCAAAATAATTTACTGTGATTATATTTGAACCCATACATAGAAAGTGATCACAAAATATCAAGCTGGTTTCTAAAATTTATGAATCACAAATTTGGAGACATATATAGTGCTAGGTGCCTGAAACATGAAGTGTCTTCCTGCAAAATCAGTACTTTTTAAGGTTTTGAGGAGAAAAAAAGGCCTTTTCATTTTTGCACCTGAAAGATTTGGGCCATATATGTGCAAACAAAATCAAAAACATTTTTTATGAAAATCTTGAAAGCTGAGAAATATTATGAGCAGTTTATAATGAGAAGTGTTGGTACTTTTGTATTGTCCAGGAACCAGTGACATTAATCATCCTCCTGCTATGAGAGCAGAGCTTCCTTACGTCATGCTGGCCAGGGCCTGCTAGACTGCCAGATTGGAGCAGGTTGGGTGGATGATTTCTGTGCAAGTCCAGGAAGACCCACATGGTGGTTTGGTCACTCTCTAATCTATTGTTTTTTGTTTTGGGTTGATTGGGTTTTCTCCCCCACTTTTAATTACAAACACAAAAATTGGCTACCACAAATCAGTGAACAACTTTTTAAAATTGCACTTGATCAGGGGTGTTGTTTACAAACATGCTAATGAGTAGTTCTTCCTGACATGGTGAATTCACCATTAACACAGAAATGATTTTTCTAGTTTCCTTTGTCATTCTTTATTTACTCTTCTATTTATAATAGATTTTATATTATATTTTCAACCAGGAAAAAACATCAGTAGTTAAAAACATGAAGTTCAAAGCATAAGTTTGAAACCAGGGAAAATATATTAATATGAAGGAAGTTCAGAGTAACCTGTAATCATCAGCAGGTGTCGGTGTCCCTGGGGCACCGTAGGGTGCCTTGGACAGCAAAGTAGGTGATAGCCCTACCCTACCCACAGTCAGTGACTTGAAAAGCAAAAATCAAAAAAACACAGGGTATACAGATATACTTAATTAAAACAGAAGTGTTACTGTAGAAATGCAAATGAGCATAAATTGATACATCTTGTGGGAGAAAACCCTGAACATTAACTACCTGAAATTGCACTCTTGTAGCATCAATTAGAAACCAACCATGCAAATTTTGAAGGAAAGTTTCCAGAATTTTTTATAATTAATTAGAAGTCTTGGCTAGAAATAGTATAGTGAAAAGCAGAATGAAGTGAGCAAGGTCAAAGTCAATTTCTAAAACTCCTTGAACCGTGGAGCTCACATACTAGAGGATTGAATAGAACCTTGTACCTGTAGATTTGGCCAACTTTGCTGAAGCTCAAAACGAGGCGACCGGGCTGAAAAAATATCCCCTCCTCTAATTACAATTTAAATGTTCCCCAGTGACATATATGGACAATCACCTAAAAGCCTGTTACTGACCCAGTGCTTTATCATCTACTTGGTTCTAAAACATGGATATAAATTATCTGCCTGCACTACTAGACCTTGAAATATTTGTATGTCTGTGAGGAGACACTAAATTTGTAAAATCCTTGACGGTTAAAAAACTGAAGAAATTTTCAACAATATGTGTGTTTTGTTTTTGTTTTTGCAGTATGGTATTGATTGTGGGGGACTGCCAGTCAGATAGGCCAGGGCCAGTCAGTTTTTAGGAGCAGTGTGCTGATCAAGCCCAGCACACACCCTGACTGTATCATTAGCCACTACATCACTTCCATAGAATTCCTTACCTTGAAGTTGGCCTCTAGATTCTCTTATTGTATTCAATGGAGTGGAAAAAGTGGTAACATTTTGGAGGGAGTATAAAACTGACCACAAAAACAAAGAAACTCATCTTTTCAGACATTTATAAAGACATGGAAAGTGACCTTGCTCTATGACTAGATTTATCCAGGGAAGGTGATAAAGACTTGGAGCTCAGTTTAAAACAGTTTTTTCCCTCATGAAGTGTAAAAATACACCCTTTACCACCACACCTCCCTTCTTCCTAGTCTCCAAAAGATGACTTTTTTTTTTTTTTTGCAGCTTTTAGCATAAATCGCTTGTTTACTCATGGCCCCAGTCATTGATTCGTCTTCAGAGGCAGCTTGCCAGTTTATTGGGTTCTTTAGAGCAGTGACAGATGGAAACAAGCAAGAAAGGAGATGGAGCCGGAGGTTCCTTACCTCTACTGCCCACCTCTTTTCCCAGCCATACATGTGTTTCTCAGATATACCACTTGATCCTTCAAATCACAACAAAGGAGAAGCTTCCAAAGTTGACCTAATTAATGGATAATTTTCTAAGGATGAACACTACCAAGACAAAACCCTGCATATTTTTACTGCCAATGACAAGTTTGCTGCAGTGAAAATGAAGCTTGAGACTTGGGTATAGAGAATTATTAATTATGGGAAGTTGTGTGGCTGTGCGAGACTCTTAGTTCATTTACATGAATTAAAATAAAGAACACCATAATCAACATCCCATCAGATTAACTGTCTTAGCTGTCCTCTGATTAGTAAAAGACAGTTAAGTAAATCAGAGAGACTGATTTTACCACATGGCACAAGCCTCATGACCTCCCGCTAAGAAGATATACATATTGAAATTTCCACCAACAGAAGCCTGAAAATATTCTACAGGTCACCTCTTGGAAAGCCTCACTTCTTAGCAATTACCCTAGCTAACGGAACAGTAAAATTTTTGCTTTTTGCATCTATATAAGAGTCTGGGTTCTTAAAATATTATGAAACAAAAGACAAGAAAAATTGCTTAGAACACTCAGCCTAACATACAGCATCAGAAAACTCAGCCTAGTTTCCAGAAATGGATAAATCTGATTCATCTTTTGTATTAATGTATTAGATAGAAACATTTTTTCTCTTTGATGAGAAGTAATTTGAAAACATTATTTTCATATTAAAACCAAAATATCTATCATGGAGCAGCACAAAATAAGGGTGGCCTTTTAAAGTGTATATGAAAAACCTAACAGATACAATGAACAATATTCGGTTGATGGGCACACTTTTAGCCCTGACTCAAGCATTACAAAAGGTATTCATGTAACAAAAACATTTGTACCCCCTTAATATTTTGAAATAAAAAAAATTTAATGAAAAAATATAAATAAAGTGAATATGAGATTTTAGGCAGTGGCTGTGCAGTCTGAAACATTTGGAGAGCTTAAAACTATTCACTGTACTCTGCCATAGAAGAACTTTGTGTGGAAAAGTTTTTGAGAAATATGGTTTAAATCTAGAATAAGATTAAGTTGCTTGATTTAAGACACTGATAGTACAAGAGAAATTAAAAGAATTAAAACACAGTCATTCCCCATTATGCCACTGTTATCCTGTATATAAATCACTCCCACCTTGTCCATGAAGCCCTCAGGCTCACCTGGGCTCAGAGCAGGCTGTTTCTTGTTCTGAATTGCTTCCATGTTTGTATGTATCCACAGCCTTGATATAACTGGCTGGGCCACAGTAGACATTTGTTGACCAAGGTCCATGGTCAAAGAATTCCTTACAGCAAAACAATGGCTTGGCTCCAAAGGGGATCCAAAGACTGGTATTTTGCATTCTGGCACAATTTACTCACTTGCTTGTGGCATCACTCATTGATTTCTCACCAAAAGCAATGTCTATCCACACTTCATTGGGTGATGGGAACTGGTGAGGGAGATTGTGGGGTTAATTGCCCAGCTAAAAAAGCTCTCCCTACCCTGCCACTTGCTCTAGCCAAGTGTGTATGCTTATCTCCCACCACCTGTATCACATTTTCCCAATTGCCAGGCCCTAGTATGCAGGGCCCCACCCTCTTCCCATCAAGCAAAACCAGTGACAGTGACTCTCTCCACTCAAGTGTCCCTGACTGATTCAGAGTCTAGTAGGGCTCCACTCAAGTCAGCCCTGGTTGTTGTGGACTGCCTAAAGAGCCCTGATGTAAAGAGTTGCCTCAGCTGAACATGTCCTTCCTTTCCCCCCCACAGACATAACCAGTGCGGTGCAATCCAAGCGAAGAAAATCCAAGTAAACAAGCTGGACGGCGACTTGATACTTGTAAATGTGTGTGAATTTTACAAAGAGCAATTTTGAGCTGTGACTTTTTTAAATCCATTTGTGTACAGTTAGTCATTTTAATAATGTGGCCCTTTTCCTAGTCCCTGCAACCTGTTTCATAAAGTACAATGGGGAAAGCAAGGTTGTTGAGCCCTTTGGTGTTGCAAGATGAAGTTCAAGGTTTCTAAAGTGTTGTCATGTATTGAGAGGAGCTAATGCCATTATAAATGTTACTAGTTTTTGCATTTCCTAAGCAGCCTAGAGTACAGGGTGAACATTTTTAGACCTATTAATGTATTGTGCTGTGGAAGTACTGTGTGTGAATAGCAGTAGTGGGGGCAAAAGCAATCTTCTCATTTGGAAATGTTGTAAATAATTTTATTATATAGTGTTTTGGATGTATTTGTTGTAGAAATGGACCAGTGAATAAAGAGAATCTAAGAGTTTGTACAATGTGAAATACTGAATGTGTTAAATAAATGTCATTGTCATAGAACATAAAGGTATGTTATTGGTAAGGGATTATTGAGTAAGCAAGCTCTTTCTTTGGACCGTAAATGGTAGACCCAGCCTTCTTTGTAAATTAGACTCCCGTCTTGTCCTCTACACCTGAGATGCCCACCTGGCAAGTTGAAGGAAATGCATATACTTGCACACTCAACTCATTCTTGGCTTTGAAGAAACTAGCCCTGTTCAGCACTGTAACAGGTACTTTAACCTATATTGGTCAAATTTCTTTTGGTTGCAAATAACAGAACCAACTGAAAGAAGAACCAAAAGCCACCCAGGATTTTCTAGGGACAGGAAGCTATTGGCAACTCAGATGGCACTTTTTCATCAACATGCCCAGGTTTTTTCCTTTCCTGGCTCAATTCTTACTTCAATATTTGCATAGTCTCCAAAACCAACTGCTTCTGTCCCTACTGCGCCCCCATCCTTCAGGAGACTCCAATGCTTGGGGTCCTGTCCTTGTCTCATCCTGGGTCTAGCCTTCTGCTGTCTCTTCTAGGTGTCCCTTTCCCTCCTTGCCCTTGCCATAACCCAACACCTGAGACCAAAAGGATGAGTTGTCATGCTGTTAATTCTCATCTCTATTTCAACTGTCTTCATATATGTGTCTTGTATAATGATCATCTAAAAGTAGTTGAGTCAGACCCCATGTTGTCTGGCTCTATTCCTAGCAATCTTATCTACCCTCTTCCTCTCCCATATGACGCACACACCAGAACCAAAAACAGCTTAATAATAATACCCTGATGCCACCTCTGTGCTTGAGATTACAAAGTGCTTCTCATATTTTAGCTCAACTCAGGCAGAAAGCATAATGTGCTTTAAATAGATTTTTATTTGTTTTTCTGTATATTAATTTTTTTCTCTCTTAGAGAAATAGCATTACAATCTAACAATCAGAATCCTGTTACACACATACACAGGCATGTCACATGACCAGGTTGAGGTGGTGGTTTTCTTGAGTCTGTTGACATAGCACAACATGGTCAACCAAAGTCTCCTTATTTCACCCAGTCTCAACACAAAACACCCAACAGGGATGCACTCAACTTGTTGGTTCCATTTGAACCTAGGTGGTAGGGTAAGAGGGAAAGTATTTGAAGTGAGCTATGGTGTGTCTGCATTCAGTCCCCTCACGTAAAGCCACGCGGATCTGGGGAGGCATCCAAGAGCTCTGGTGGGGTCCCTGTTGCACCTAAGACATTATGGGTCAGAGGAAGTTGATCAAAGGGTTCTAGGTAGGGGACTGGGGAGCAGGCATACTCCAAAACAGCACCAAACTGCATTCATACACAAATAGTGCCCTGCTGGGGCTAGACTGCAAAGGTTAGAAAGTGACACCCAACTTGAAGGAACCACTCAGACTTACTAGGGAATAACTGGAAGTCACTCTTTGATGTAACTGAGACTCACTCTGGAAACAGGTCCCTCAGACATACTTAGTTTTGGCAAAGTGCTGGTAATGTTGACATTAATACTCACAAACTGGTACAAACTTCTCCAGGGTCTCTGAAAACATCAGCTAAGACAGACTCTCTAACCCCCTCCTGTCTAAGGTTGCATAGGACTTTGTGAATTCTGGTTCCCTCATGTATTCAAGTTCTGTAGTTTTTAAAAAAAAGTCCTGAAGCATGCTCAAGGTGAAAGGCACATACACAGTCAATACAGTATGACAAGGTCTGATGCTTCAGGAGTCAGACTAGAAGGAGACTGAGTAGTGTTGGTTCTTAGAAATCTATACAAAATTAAAATATTGCCACACTCAAATGCTACAGAATCTAGGAAAGTAGAAAAAAAGTATATATGAGCCTTGCAACCAGCCAGGTGAGAGGTTGAAGGGTTCTAGAACTATAGGAGCCTCCATAAATATAGGTAAGGGCAGGGCCTTTTGAAATTTGAGCCAAATGCCCTGTACTGTAACTTAAACTCTTCCCTCACCAGAAGGATCATGGGCACTGCCTAGGACTGAGCCTTGGCCCCAGCTGGCAGTGAGGAGTAGGCAAGAAAGGTTGGAGGGAATTTCAGCTCTTGCAGGTGCCAAAGACCCTAGGCTGGCTGTGAAGTGCCCAGTGGGTAGCTGGAAGAATAAAAGTGACTCGGTTTTAACAAGAATTATAACAAGAATTTAGGGAGTGAAGCAAGGTTGTCAACTACTGGGGCCCTAGTGGACTGGCATGGGGACTTTGATCTCTTTTTTAGTATCAATTTAGCTTATTTCCTGGGATAGGAGAACCCAACAAGACGTCTCTGACCTCATCCCAGCATCCATGGGGATATCCCATCCCTTCCCCACATATCCCACATGAAGCCTGGGGCTATAAGGTCAGGGAGGGCAGCTGCCTTTGCCCTCATGGAATGCAGAGTTTTCTCCAAACCCCAGTTTAGCTGTGAGGCCTGGAAACATAGAATTGGGGTGAGGGGTAAGACCTATGTTAGTATGTAACAGGAAATCTTAAAAGTTTCAAGGAAGAGAGAGCACACACTAGATAAGGACAGCTAGAAAGAGAAAATGGGAAGCAACTTGGGGCATCCCAAGAGGCTGTTGCTGGTGTCTGAGCCCAAAATTCAATCCCACCAGAAGGGAAAAGCTGACTGCCCCTGTCCCCTCTGTCTCACCCAGGGATTCAGGTTCCCTCCTCTATATACTTAATGGAGGAGAAGGCGAAGGGGACCATAGGGCATCCATTTCTCCCCAGCAGCCTAAAGAAAGAGAGCCCTTTGGGAGAAAATGAGAAGAGGCCCCCAGAAGGCCCTGAACCTGGATAGGGACAACTTGGGGATTGAGACAGTGGGGCTCCTGGCCTCCTGCTCAGGAATGTTTATTAACCATACTGAGCAGGGTGTGAAATACAAGGCCAGAGGCAAGATGAAGGCTGAGCTGTCAGTCTTGGGATGGCTTCACCCCACAGTTTGTCCTCTCCCAGAATCATTCTGCATTCTTACCTGGGGTGTGTGCCCTTTCCACATAGAAGCCCTCTGGCCTGCATTTCTCCTAAGCTAGTTCTAGCACCTTGGACATGTGAACATCTAGCCAGGATGGCAGGGCCTTGCCTAGCTTCTACTCTGGGGTGGCATGTCAAGGGTAGAGTGGCAAGGTACTAACTAAGCCCTTCAGACTCAGGGGTCTGCGCAAGGGTGGATTTCAGGAAGAGATTTGGGAAGTGGATTACAGGAAAGGGAAGTAGGGGCAGACTCCAGGCTTCAGCCTGAGAGCAGGGCTTGGCCTCTCTGAGCAAGCACAATGCAGGCTCCCCTGGTGCCCTGCTCCCTACATCTTCTCGACCTGTCTGTCCTGTCTGCATCTCCAGTAGGCTGCCTCTTTCTCTCAGTTCCCTCCATCTTCTCCCTCTAACTCACATCTCACTGTCCTCTCCCACATACATTACCTTTCCAGGCCTAAGCAGCTCCCAGGAGCCCAGCCCCCAGGGCAGAGGGAAGAGGGAAACTAAAAGCAAAACCCTGAGCCTGAGCCCTTACTGGAAGGCAAGGACAGCAGCCCAGGCCTCACAGGTTGTACCTGGTCAGAGCTGGGCTCAGGGTCCCCTCCACTTGGGAGGGGATTACTGGGAATGAATAATAAGGGAACAGGAGTGAGTGTAATGCCAAACATGGGGTAGGGTGAGTCATGTAAAGTGAGAGTTGAAAGGGGAATGAGCCAGATCAGGGATGACTGGAAGAGGCTCTCAGAAATAGGGGTGGGCCAGAGTAGAGGACTATAGGGTTAAGGGGACAGACAGGAATGGGGGACCAGAGAAAAAAGGATGGAGGGGCAGGAGTAGGGAGGATGGAGGATTAGATGCTGGGCATGGGGACCAGAGGAGGGAGGGTGAAGGGGGCTGTAGGGGGTCCAGAGGCAGATTAGAGGATCAGAGATTGGGTGATCGAGGGAATCCAGGAAGGAAGGGCTATCACCCAACCTCACACACTTTAAGGAGGGAGGTTGTGGTGTCCAGCCCAAAGCGGGCCGCGGCCGCCCCTCGAACAGCACACTGGCTACCGCGGAGGGGCCCGACGCGGATCCAGAGCCGGCGAGGGGTTCCTGGCGCGGCCGACGGAGCTCAGTAGTTGAACTGGCGCTGGCACGGCTGGTAGACAAAGCTGCCCTGGTGCTTGGGCCGGCGCGGACGGCTCTCGCGGGCTCGGTTGTGCCGTTGCACCACCTTGGCGCTCAGCGCGTGGCGCTCGGCCCGCTGCCGTGCGCGCTGCAGCCGCCGCACCTGGCCCGCCTTCTCCAGCAGCACCGCCCGCGCCGGCAGAGGAGCAGCGGCATGGCGCAGGGCCCGGGGCTCGCGGCGGGCGGGCGCCAACTCTCTGCAGGGACAGAGCGGGGCTCGGTCAGGGCCGGACAAGCCGGGCAGGGGTAGGGGATGCTGGCATCTCCCCGACCCCCGGCTGTTGTCCGCTCCCTTGCCTTAGCGCAGTGCTCAGGGTGGGCCGCCCTTCTTGTGGGTGCCAACCCTCACCCAAGCCAACCCGGAGACGCCTCCTCGGTGCTAGCCCCCGTGACAAGTAAACTGGCCCAAGGAAGGCTCGGCCCCAACCCCTAATTCCACCCTTGCCTTCTGTACGAGCCAGTAGAAACCCCACTCCCTTGGCGCCCTGGCCTCGCCCCTCAAGCCTCCAAACCCGACCCAAGCCCCTCAGCCACATCCCTCCCAAGCCCCGCCGGCCCGGCCACGGAGCCACGCCTCTCCCCATCCGAGAGCCCTGCCCCTTCGCGCTCCTGCCCGCCCCAAGCCCCGCCCCCGGCCCACAGGCCCCGCCCTTTGCCCCAAAGCCACGCCTCTCGAGGCCGCGACCCCGCTAAGTGCTGGGCGGGGTCCCGGCCTCGCTCCCCCAGCCTCCTGGCCTGGACCCTGGTCTCCAGGACTCGTCTCGCTCGGCCTCCAGGCCCCGCCCCCGGCCCGCTCACCCGTCGCTAAGGTCGCCGTCGGGCGGGGCAGCGTCCGGGTGCGGGGACGGGGGCCCAGGCTCCAGCACTATGGTGCTGCCGGTGACGTAAACGGACATGCTGGGGTGCTCGATGAGGAGGTCCTCCAGGGGGCTGCTCTGGAGGCGGGTGGGCCCGAGTCCAGGCCCCTCTGCAGTAAAACAGGCGGGAGGGGTAACAAACCAGCTCTCGTCCATCAAGGAGGGCGCGGGCGGAGGGCGGCCGGCGGGGGCTGGGGCGGCCCCGGGGCTGGGTGGAGCCGCGTAGCTGTCTACGGGGCGCGGGAAGGGGGAGCCATGCAGAGGAGGGGGAGCAGCGGGGAGGGACACACACACACCGGACACAGGGGGGCGGGGAGAGAAAGGGCATCGTTAGTCAGACCCGCAGCCCCGCCCGCAGCGCCCACGGGGCACCCACGGGCCACGAGTCTCGACTTGCTGCCCTAAGGGGCCTGAGGTGTGGCTCCCAACACTGCGCTGCCAGAGGGCGGCCCAGGCTTTCATGGGGAAGGGCCCTGTTCCTACCTCCAGTGTCACTGCCTCAGCCCCAGGTTGCCCAGAAGGCTTGGGGGAACTCCACAATCCCCTAGCTGCTCCCTTCCCCTCCGCTGCTCCGCCATCTGCCCTTAGGACGACTCCACCGACCCAGGAGTCAGAATCCTGACCCCCGACTCAGGCCTCACCGGGCAGGTCAATGATGAGCCAGCCATCCACTTCATCCTCCTCCGAGACGAAGGCGCGGGGGCAGTCAGGGTCTTCGGGGGGCGGAGGGGTGCTGAAGAAGAGGCTGGTGAGGCGCTGGAACATGGTGGGGGGGTGAAGCGGCCTCACGGGGGCGCCTTATGGCAGTGAAAAAGCCTAGGAATCATAGGAAGGAGTCAGAGCCACCACTGACTGCAGTCCACCCCCACTCCTAGCCAGAGGACAGAGGATATCACCCCTTGTCCCCTGAGCAGTGATAAGAGTTCAACAGGGATGTGTGGGGAAGCTTTTGGGGTGTGTGCTTTTTGCATTCAAATCCACGCTTTCCTATCTTCTGTATAATTTAAGGAAGTTATTTAACTATCTGTGCCTTAGTTTTCTCATTTGTCAAGAGACGATGATAATAGTACCCCCTACTCTGGGCCCTTATAAAAATTAAATGAGCTAATAATAGTATCCTCTTCCGGGCTGTAGTAAGAATTAAATGAGCTAAACACTTGAAAAGTGCTTAGAATAGTGCCTGGGCACATGGTAAACACTAATAAATTAATAAACTACTTACTACAGGATACTTTAGGGACATGGAATGAGTGATATATATGACCAGGCTCTGTCAGGGAAGGTATCCAGAGAATTGGATATTGAAGCTGGACCTTGAAGAGTAAATAGGATTTCTCCAGGCAGGGAACAAATTGTCTCTATTGTGACTGTTTATAAATAATAATATAGCTAACATTCATGTGCCAGGCACTATACTAAGCAGCTTTACCTACATGACCTCATGTAATCCTCACAACAACCATAGGAGGTGGATATAATCCTCTTTTACAGGTGAAGAAACTGAGGCTCAGAGAAGTAAAGTATCTTGCCTAAAGTCTCATAGCTGGTAAGAGACAGAAGTGGGATTTGAACCCACGCAGTCAGATTTCAGAGGCAGCACTCAGAATCACTATACTCCATTGCCTTTGCTGGGTGTCTGTCTGGACTAGGCATTTTTAACTCGGTGGCCAGGGGCCCTGGTCCATCTGTATTTTTGGGGGATGAAGGACCCTGGTTTTCACCATGATTTCTTAAACATCAGTCCTTGACCCCAGAGATTAAGAACCACTACTGGAGCCTGTGTGGTTTGAAAAGCACTGGCTAGCAGAAATCCCACAGAACTGCTACAGTCTCACCATGTGATTGGGCAAGGCTCAGTTGTGTCTATCAGATGAGGTGTGAAGATCCTATGTAGGCAGGCCCTCCCCGCTGTGGCCCGCTTTTCCCAGGCTCCTGCTCAAGGGCAGCATCCAAGGCTGGGAGAAAGAAGATCAGGTTCCCTGGCCCCAGGCAGACAGCAGGTCAGTGGGAGGTGATGATGGAGGGAGAGAGCTGTCAGATCCCAGGAGCCCGTAAGGATGAGCAGTGAGAGTTGGACCAGGACCCAAGCAAGCCCTCATCTAGTCCTTCCCCTGGGTGAAGATGAGGAAGAAGGCCCCCTGCTCCAGGAATGGAGACACCCATTAGTGGCTATAGCTCTGCCCCTCTCCCCACCCCAGCCTACCTGAGGTCTAGACCTTGGCTGAGGCCTGCTGGCCAGGCCCCCAGGCTGTACCTAAAGCCTTACCCTCCACACCTGTCCCCTAAAGATCATCAATAGTTTTGCTGCTGAGCCACTTGTCATCATTCTCTAGGGCTGTTTCCATACTTCCTGGGGAATGTCCATACTTCCACTCCCTGGAAGCATTTCTACTCTTACTGGTAACACACCTGGGATACTTCCATACTTGTTGCTACCTCTCCCATTTCCTGGAAATGTTTTCACACTTGCCACAGAATCACCTAATCTCCATTCTCTGAGAATATTTCCATATTTGTAGACCCACAGTGGGCTCAAGAAAGAAGTGCTCCCTGGGTGCTGGCTTCCCTGGTGGGATGCCAGGGATTATGAAGGTTGGGCCCCCAACTAGTGTCTGCCCAGCATAATCCACATATCCCAACCCATCTGTAGCCACAAGGAGTTAGTGACTCAGTTATCAAAAATCCATAAAGTTTGGCCCCTCCTGAAGGAAGGGAACACTAGGACCTTGATGAGGTACACCCTCCTTCCAAGAACCTTCTACTTCATTGAGAAGGTGAAAGGGACATTTAGAGCTGTTTCAGGGACTATCATATTCACCAAGCCCATTTTATAATCTGATGATCAGAGAGAGGACATAAGTCTATCCAAAGATACAGGGCTAGATAGTGGCAGGACAGGCCTAGCCCCAGATCACTGAGCATACAGTCTAGAGTGTACCTAGTCAGGAAAGCCTCAGCAAATAATTCCCAAGAACATAATGATGCAGGCGGTATAGGGAGGTCAAACAGAAGCTTCAATCTAGTCACTGCCCCTCTGCCCAGCTACAAAAGGGTCTGGGGTTCCCGGCACCAAGATTCAGCATGCATTACCAGAGCACACACTCTATACCAGAGCCTGAACTGGGCCTCCTCAAATTACAGACAGATTTAGGTAAGAGAAGCTCCCTGCCTGAGGTCACACAGCAAGTCAGTGATGGCCAGGAGTGACAGCAGCACCAGCCAGCCAGTGCCTGCCCCCTTTCCTGACCACTGGGGGAACCTCCCAGATTTCCTCTCCCAGCCTTGCCAGCTTCCTGGTTCTCACATTCCCAGCTCTGCTCCAGGGAGAACATTCCCTTTAATAACTACAGCAGCTGTGCCCAGAATAGCATTTGAGCCCTAAGCCACCTCTACTCCCAGCTCATGCTTGAGCAAAACCTGCGATGGGATGGGTCTCCTGGTCCAGCCTCTAGGCCCATTCACTTAGAAAGTTAGAAGCTCTTCTTCTCCTACCCCTTCTCCCACACTCTCTGTGAACAGAGAGGGGGGCAGCAGAACCCTTGCAATCACCAGCAGTAGGCCAGGTCTGAGCCCCCCTAGCTGACAACCCTGGGAGTTGGGGAAGTGATGAAGGGCCAACAGAGGGAACCCTCATCCCACCCTCCACCCCACCATCAGCCCTGGAGACACCCTGAGGCAGCCAATGACTCACCTTTCTGTGGTCAAAACAGCTGGGAGACAGCGATTTTATTGGACTCCGGGGGCTCCAAGGTACAGAGTGAGGGCAGAGTGGGTCAGGGCCCCAAAAGAGGACACAATCCCCAGAGATCCCCTGGAAAAAGGTCCAGGAATGAGGAGACCGAGGAGCCCTATCAAATCGTGCTGACACTAACTCCTCCCTAGGGGAAGGAAGATGTGTATCTTGCTATTTGTATTGAGCTCCTACTATATATATGCCCATGGTAATGCATCTGTACTCACTCAGTGAGCCTGACTCTAATTGGCAGTGTGACCTCTAGTAAGCTACTTCTTCTCTTTGGGCCTCAGTTTCCCCGTCCATGAAATGGGGTCTAAGACCCCTCATTTTGGTGCTGGGAGTGACGTCAGCTTAAACGCTGCACACAAGTCAGGGATTAGGAGGATGTTATTATGTTAGTCCCTGGAGGGGCGGAGCCTAGAGACGGAGGGAGGGGATTCCACCACCATCTGGCGCTGCCCCAACGACCTGGAGTCCGAGGCCGCCTTGAACTCGACGACCCCCTCAACCTAGACCCAGCAGCGCCGTCTGACTCCTTCTCAGATCGCAAGGAGAAAGTAGGGGATCAGAGGCCTGACCCTAGACCCTGGATTAGCCCAGAAAATCACCGAACCCCCTCCTGCCCGCCTTGGATTTCAGCGTCTCTCACCCATAGCCCAGCCTCGACACAGCGGCCACCGGGGTCACAGGAGGACAAGCGACCCGAGGCGGGGGGCGGTGCCGGCCTTGGTGACGTCTCAATGTCATATGCAAATAGAGCAACGTCATGGTCTACCGGGCGTGCGGCAACCAATCGGGAGCCGGGAGCGCAGCCCAGGCGGCCGCCGGCGGAGACAGACAAAGGCCCGGCAGCGGGGGGCGCAGGGCGTGTCCCGGGGCGCGGGGAGCCCCCCAGGCCAGAGCTGGTCGGGACTCACCTGGGGGCGGGGGCGGCGCTGAGGTAGTTGTGCGGCGGAGCGTCCCAGGGCCGCCGGCTGCTCACAGGCCGGGCCGCATCGCGGGGACCGAGCCGGGGAGGCGGCAGGGCTAGCGGCCGGACGCTCGGGGCTGCTGCGCTCGCCCGCGGGGCTTTGAGTCTATGCGCCGCTGCGGCGGCGCTCACGGCACAAATTGGAAGGTTCAAACAGCTGATTGTGATGTCACAAAGGGGCCCGCCCGCCTCGCGTCACCGGCCGGCGGAGCGACAGCCAATCCCAGGCCGCGGATCCCCCCGCCCCGCCCCCTCCACGGTTTGCTGCCTTGTGGTTCCTGCCCGGGAGCCGCGCTCGGAGCCTCGGGGGGCCGCCGGGAGAGGCGACTGCTGGGAGGTTGGACCCCTGCCCCACGGCGACAGCTACACTTCTGCTCCTACGGAGGATCTCCGCTCCTTCCTACGGCATCCTCATTTTCCTGACTCCCTCCGCATGGCGCAGCGCCCTCACCTCTTTCACTGCTCCCCAAATCCTTTCATCTGCTTCGTGTATCCAAGTCCCCCGATATGTACCCTGGTCTCAACTCCACACCACGTCGTGCACCTCCGTTCCCCTCACTACCCTTCTCTCTGCCCTCCCTCCCTTTTCTGCCTCACCTCCTCGTCCCTGCACGCTTTCTGCTTTCCCACCCCATTTTTCGTCAGCTCGGCAGGCTTGAGAAACATCCCCTTTCCCCGGTTCCGGGGGAGCACCTGGGAGCGTAGAGGAGTCACTGAAGCTGACGGGGAAATCTGCAAACAGGAGGACTTGGAAAGGAGTTGCTCTGGACTGAGTAAACACTGACCTGGAGACTGCTCTGCGTTGGAACGTTTACGCGGCTTATTTGATCCACGTCGCTATCGGGGCTGTACAGAAGAGTGACAGGACAAGGGTTTATTATGAGTCTTGATTTTCACGTGGAGAAACTGAGACAAAAAATAAATCTCATTGTTAGTATGTGAACTCATGTTCAATAATCTATTCAACATTTATTGGGCATTTACTATTCCCACTACCAGACCACTAGCTGACATTTATTGAACACTGACTGCGTGCCAGGCACTGTGCTATGGTGCTTTTTATGCGGTTTTTAAATATATATATTCACAACAGCTCAAAAGATGGGTATTATTGCCATGTTACAGTTGAGGAAACAGACTCAGAGAGCCCAAGTGACTTCCCAAGACCACAAAGCCACAGTCAGTGGCAGAGCCAAGATTTGAACCCATAGCTCCTAGCCCTGACCCTCTCCACTCTCTACATACACCAGATAGTCTAAACCCTAGGGTGCTTCAGCCTCCCCAGGGAGACCTGGGTTCCAGTCTTGCTGTGCCCCAAACTTGCTGTGTGACCTCAAGTCTTGTTACCTCTCTGGGTCTTAGTTTCTTTATCTGTCAAACCTAACAGATCCAGGCTTCCTCCTAGAGCTGACATTGTAAGATTCTTCCAAACTCTCCACCCTGAGGATTCTGCCAACCCTGCGCTCTAGGCCTCAGCTCTCACAGTGGCCTGGGAGATACCTGGGGAGGAATCACAAACACACATCCTCAGAATTTTCAGGGCCAGGACCTCAGTTCTGGGTCCTCTCTCAGTAGAGCAGGGCTGGTTGGGGAAGATCTCAGAGCTGCCCATCTGGCCCAAGGTTAGGCCAAAGGTTCATGCTTTAGTGATAAAACCCTGTGCCAACCTAGACTGAAGCCCCTTAGGGAATCCTCAGCCCTGGCAACAGGAGAAGGATCCAGGAAATAATACCCGGAGGCTTCCAGGGGAGGCGAAGTGGTGTTGTGGCCCTTGGAGTGTTGTCCCCAAAGTGTCCTAATTGCGTGCAACCCTGAGCCTCTAACCATCACAGCCGTTTCCTGCCAACCTCATACCGTCTCTTGACCTCCCTGCTGACTTAAACTAAATAATCCCTAACACACCTCTCCTGTCACACCACTTGTTTGTTCTAAAACTTTATGTGGCTCGCAAAGCCCCGTACTCCTAACACAGCATTCATGGCCCTCAGTGATCCAGCCCCCTTTCTGCCCAGCTTCATTTCCCTCTCTCCTACACGCACCTTGTGCGAAAGTCAGACTCCTCACTGGCTCTCCAGCACTCTCCCACCTCCATCTACACTTTTGCTCAAGCTGTTCCCCCTACCTGGAATGCCTTCTTCAGAACTTTCTGAAACCCAGATCTTTCCTATCTTCAAGATTCTACTCACCCCTTCTTCCTATAGGCAGCCTGCCTTGTCCTTACCCACGTGTCAATGGCTACCTTGATGGACAGTCATTTATTTGTTCAATAAACAGTAAGTGATGATGACTAATTGTGTGTGTATGTATCTTTTCAAGTGGATGGTTGGCATCCCAAGGACATGGTCTTTGTCCATATGTTCCCCCCACCCAGCCTGTGGTAGGTCTGGCATAGACTAGACTTTCATCAAAGGTTCAGTAGTTACAGCCTGAAGCTCAAGAAAGGTGGCTGGTATAGAAGTCTACCCCTGGACCTTCTATCCTGGTATAGGCAACATTCTGTTGGGCACAGTGTTCTGGTACCCCAAGCCCAGAGAAGAGGACTCTTGGCGTACACTCTGGTACCCTAAATGACCTGGATTCTGTTCCCAGCATTAGCTGAACCCTATGGCTAGGCTGCTAGGTCAGATCCCAGTCTTCCATTTCTCTGTAAAGTCAGAGATACCTATGGAAGTGGGGGGCTGGAGCCCAGTGGAGTCCCCTCCTGAAACCCCTGGGACACATCCCTCCTCTTCACTACAGAGGTTTATTATCAAGGCTGGAGGAGACCTCAGACCTCAACTCATCCAAACCCTCATCTTATAGGTGAGGAAATGGAGGTGCACTGAGGCACAGAAAGGTCAAGATATTGCTTAGAATCACACAGCAGCGGAACCACCTACTAACCCTAGCCCTGGGGAATGAGGTTAGTATTCTGAGGCCCTGACCGGGGCCTAGGGGCTGTAAAAAGAGCCAGTGGGCATCATGCTGGGGGTAATGCTGGAGTCTCCTTTCCAGTCAGACGTGGGGTGCTATTCGTGTGTGCACGCATAGACATCCATAGGCATCTATGCATACACACGAAGGCATCCATGCACAAACATACACACACATGCACATGAGCTCATCCCTTCAGGGTTAACAGATACCCACACCCATCTAACCCAGGTGTAAGTACCTGCCCAATTTTATGGGCTCCAGGATTAGAGGTCAAGAGGTCACCCTTCTATTCCTGACTAGGCCCTGGGCTTGCCCTTACCCAGCCCTGGGGGCTCCTCACTGGCTTGCCACCCCCCACCAACTTCAAAGGGCAGAGATGTGTCAGCCTGGGTGTGTCCCTCACGGGACTTTGCGTGTACTTGCAGGTATGAACCAGTCTGTGTGCATGACTGGGTAACTGGTTCAGTGCTCCCCTCCCCAACCCCTCCCCTCCTTAAGATAGACGGTGAGGCTGAGAGGAAGCCCTCTGATGTAGATAATAAATTCTCCCCATTTTACTGGTGAAGAAACTGAGACAGAGTGGGGAAAAAGTTTAATTGGTAAAGCCAGCTAGGGAACCCCCAAATTCCTCCAACAGATGGGTCTATATCTTAAGCAGGGGCCATATCTCCAAGAACTTCTACTCAAAAAGCTTTGTTGTTTAACTCAGAGATGTCTGAATTTGAGGGTAACTGTGGGGGTGTGTGTGTGTGTGTGTGTGTGTGTGTGTATACACCATGAAAAAGACCATAGCCTGATTGTCAGTAAATCCACATTTCAATCCTTGTCTGACCTGGACTCACTGCCTAACCCTGGGCAAATCATTTTCTTTCTCTAAGCCTCAGTTTCCCCATCTGCAAAATGGCTGGCTCCATGCTCCCTTAACGTACCTCCCAATCTCAACCTCCAGGCATCGGGTTGGTTTGTGTGAACTGTGCTTAACATCCCTGTCAATGTGAGGAGGTGATGGTCAGTACAGAACTCACTTCAGAGATGAGAGGCAGGTGGCAGGAAGGCAAAAGCCTGGCTTCGTGTTAGTCCATCTGCCCATGGTGTGAGGGTGGGGCAGTGTCTTTGGGGTCCCAGGGGCATGTTCGTGAGTGTGGGCAAGGATCCAAGTGAGCTGCTCTAGTGTGAGTGCCCTGCATGAATTCCCATATTTAGAACTTTGAAAGAGAAATGGTTGTATCCCTCCCTGGCCATAGGTGGTTAGAAGAGACAGCTTTGGGGCCATACAGGAGCAGAAGGAAAGAAAGTGGCATCTGGGATTGCACCCTTTCTGTCTCACCCAGGCAGGGCCAGATTCTGCACCTCCCTCCTGGGACTTGGCTTGGGAACTAGATCCCCAGTAGGCCTTGAGGCTGGGGAGGAGAGGGTTGGCAGGGGGCGTTCCCTCCTGCTGAACCAACCACTCTTCTAGGAGCAAATAAACTCCCTGAAGCTCAGGCCACTTCCCTTTCCTGCTCACAGTTCTTCCTGGCTCCCTACCATCTCCAGGCTGATATTCACACCACCAGCCACACACCCTCTCCTGGTGCCTGGTACAGAGTAAGCATCCAGTGAATAATGACTGAAGGGGTGAGCGAAGCTGTCCTCACCCACTCTTTTAGCCTTCTCTGTGTACACACACACACACACCCTATGAAAATGAACACACTCCAAATCACCACCAGCTTTTCTGCTTCCCAGACTTTGCTCTTGTAGTTTCCTCTACCTAGGGAGCCCTGCCCCTTTCCCATCTAATTTCCCTGTGTCTAAGCCCTGTCTATTCTTTAGAACTAATTTAATCAGCAGCTCATATTTACTGAGCATTTACTATGTGCCTGTAACTTTCCAAGATGGGCATCGTTATTATCCCTATTTAACAGAGGAAGAAATTGAGGCTCAGGCTGCTGAGGAAACTTTGCAAGACCACGGAACTAATGAGTCGGTGCATGTTTCTGTGTACTCGACCATGTCCATAAATAGTGTATGTGCATATGTGTACAATGATAACAAAACAAAAATTATAAAACCTATGTGTAAAAAATGTACAGTATTTTTACCTAACATAAAATCATTTTTTCAACCAGCTGACACTCCCATGAAGGAGCAAACTACCATGTTGTGGAGAGAGCCACATGGCAAGGACCCAAGAAGGGCCTCTAGAAGCTGAGAGTGGTTCCTTGCTAAGAGATAGTGAGAAAACAGGGACCTCAGTAATATGGACACAAGCAGATGAATGCTGCCAACAACCTGAGGGAACTTGGAAGTCCATCTTTCCCCAGTTGAGCCCCCAGATGAAGACACAGCTGGCCAACACCTTGACTTCAGCAGCCTTGTGGGATCCCAAGCACAGAACCCGGGTGAGCAGTGCCCGGACTTCTGACTTATAAAACCGTGAGCTAATAAATGGGTGTTGTCTTGAGGCACTAGGTTTGTGGAGGCTTGTTACACAACAATAGAAAATCAATACACCTGTGTTGAAAAAGTGGGGTTTTTTTGGCATGACAATCAAGAGGCAGCTTGAGTTACTAATCTTACTCCACTACATTTTGTTTTAGTGTAAATGTTTTTGTGAAATGTCATAAATAATGTTACAACTGGGAGGAAATCATTTTTTCCTTTTTCTTTTGCAAAAGTCACATAGTTGAAATTGAGTAATTTGAACATGTGGGATGCAACTGCAAGGTATATATATCAGTCAAATGGAACTTCCTACAGGAAGTTCTCCAAGATCTCTTTGGAAGGAAGTAACCTCTCCCTCCTCAGAGCCCCAAAACACATTGTTTGCCTGTCTCTCAGAGCACTGAACACTTTCAGTTCACCACACACCCAGGAATGCCTAGTTACTTTCAGGGAGACATACCTTTTCTATATTTGAGAATCTCATTCAATGTAAACAGAAACATAATCAGAGACATTATAATACAGGGAGATAAGGACTGGAACAGTGAGTAGGAGCAAGGTGCTAGGGGAATCCAAATTGAAAGGCTTCCTTGGAAAAGAGAACATCTGTGCTAGGCTTTGAAGGATGAGTAGGAGCTTGCCACTTGCCTTGGAGCAAATGGATTAAAAGGCCTGGAACAGGATTTCAAATGAGGAGCTCTGCTTCTGACTTGCTGCGTGACCTTGGGTG
Source organism: Daubentonia madagascariensis (assembly GCA_023783475.1). NCBI lineage: Eukaryota > Metazoa > Chordata > Mammalia > Primates > Daubentoniidae > Daubentonia > Daubentonia madagascariensis. The sequence goes on along the minus strand of JAKFHU010002136.1, from coordinate 18,568,857 downwards.
ACTCTCTGTCCCTCTGTGGGCCTCTGCTTCTCTGTCTGCACAATGGAAGCCCGATGAGGATTCCTTTGTTTGCCCATTTCTATGACTTTTTGAGGAGAGATCTGTCTTGTCTGCCTGCCTTCTAGGCTTTCCAGGTACAGAACTGAGATAACAGGGTGACAGAGACAGGATGGAGAGAGGAAAGGAAAGAAAGAAGGAAAGAAAAAATGCAAGGCCTGTGGGAAAGGGCCTGGGGGTCAGTTTTTTTGTTTTGTTTTGTTTTTGTTTCTTTATTTCAGAATATTATGGGGGTACAACCCTTTGGCTATATACATTGCCCATGCACTGCCTGTGTCAGAGCTACAATCGTGGTCATCCCCCAAACTGTGCTCCCCACATCCATTCAGTGAGAGTTTTCCCATCCCCTCCACCCTCCTCCCGCCTGCCGCCCCCTGATGAATATTATTGCCCTGTGTGATGTAGGTGTTGATCAATTAGTACCAATTTGATGGTGAGTACCAGTGGTGCTTGTTTTTCCATTCCTGAGACACTTCACTTCGAAGAATGGGTTCCAGCTCCAACCAGGATAATACCAGATGTGTTAATTCACTATTGGTTTTTATTGCTGAGTAATACTCCATGGTATACATATTGATGGAGAGTAACAGGTTGGGTGAGGGAGGGGTGCTGAGAGGCCATGGTGGGGTACGAGAGATTGATGAGGACAAGGGGACTGTGAGGAGTGTTGGCATGGATCGGAGGTCCTTTGATGTTTTTTGAGAGTTACAAATAAATATTAGAATCTTTTAAAAATTATTTTGGAGAATTGGACTATTGTTCTTGGATTTAATAATTTTTTATTCATTTTTGAATAGGTTAAAATTTACATAATTCAAAATCCCAAAGAACAAAGAGATATAGGTTTTCTTTCCACTTTAAAAAAAATTTTTTTGAGACAGAGTCTCACTCTGTTGCCCCAGCTAGAGTGCAGTGGTGTCATCATAGCTCACTGCAACCTCAAACTCCTGGGCTCAAGCGATCAGCCTCCCAAGTAGCTGGGACTACAGGCGTGCGTCACCATGCCTGGCTAATTTGTCTATTTTTAGTAGAGACAGGGTCTGGCTCTTGCTCAGGCTGGTCTCAAACTCCTGAGCTCAAGCAATCCTTTGGCGTTGGCCTCCCGGAGGGCTAGGATTACTGGCGTGAGCCACTGTACCCCGGGATCTTCCCACTTCTGTACCCAACACCCTCTAATCAACTCCTACTCCCCAGGGGAGACTGCTGATAACAGTTTCTTGTATGAACTGTCAGAAATATTCCTGCATATACAAGTATGTATATGTACATATGATCCCCCCTTTTTGAACACAAATGATAGCATACTATGTATGCACACTGTTCTGAAATTTCCTCTTATTTACCAATACAACTTCAAGATCAGTCCTTAATCAGTGATGCCTCATTCTTTGTTAACAGCTACATAGTACTTAATTGTATCATAGTAGGAATGGATTGAAGTTTTCAATCAGCCCCCTGTAGCTAAAAATTTAGTTTGTTTTCAACAATTTGCTCTTTATACTGCAGTTCTTGAATGAGACACTGAAGGTACTAAGCCTGAGCCATGTGGGGCCCTGGGATTTATTTGGGTTATGGGGAGGTGTTTGGACTCAATGGAATCTTTGTGAGATACTGATCCATTTTCTGGGTTAAGCTCTTCCCCTACCCGCTTCCCTCGTTTCTACCCACCTTACCCTCTGGGCTTAGTGTGGTAGTCTTAGCCCTTCACCATGCCCTGTTTTCTCAGAACCACTCCTACTCCATAAAATCCTCCTGGCCTGACTCCCTTGATTCCAGTCAAGAGTATCCCGCCAGAGCTTTTGGCAGAAAAGCCAGGGATAGAGGCTCTGAATAATGGGTAAATATTTATTGATCACTTCCTGGACCTACCTAGGGCCTCCCTGCTTATTATCCATCTGCTTGTCTGGTTCTCTGTGGATTTTGCTGTCCCTTCCTGCCAGAGAAATTCACTGGATCTACTCTAAGCCCCTGGGGGAAGGGTCTTACCTGCGAGCCTTAAAAAATGTGCCTTCTTGTAGGAGTAGAAACCCTTCCACCAGAAATTGTATGGCAAGGTTATTTAGGAATCATCTAGTCTCCTAAATTTACACATGGGGAAAGAGAAGCTTGGATGAGGGGAAATGGGTTGCCCAGAGTCACAGAATAAGTGAATAAAAGAGACAGGACAGGAACTTGGGGCTTCTACCTCCAGTTCTTACCTCTTTACCACCTCTTCCTAGAGTTCAAACTCAGTCAACCTTCATTCTTTCAAAATCTAGTATATAAAGCAAACAGAATTGTGGCATATTCATACAATAGACTACTACTCAGCAATAAAAAAGGAAGGAACTTCTAATACTTGCAACAAATATGGACGAATCTCAAAAACATTTTGCTGAGCAGAAGCAGCCAGGCACAAAAGATTACATACAATATGACTTCATTTATATGAAATTCTAGAACAGGCAAAAGTAATATATACTGAAAGAAAGCAAATCAATAGTTGACTGGGGATAGGTAGAAGGACCAAGTACAAAGGGGAGCAAGGGGACTTTCTGGAATGATAGAAGTATTCCATATTTTCGCTGTAGAGTTGGTTACATGGGTGCATGTATTTATCAAAACTCATATACTTCAACAAAGTTGATTTAAGATGGAAAAAAGGTAACATTGAAATATACTTACTCAATTTAGAAACATGTGAATTAAGAAAATACAACGTGACCACTGACCTATGCAAACAAGACCAACATTGACTAGCGAACTCATTTGAGAAGGGACAAGTTCAGTAGTTCATAACTTCTAGGTCAGATATTTTCCATCTATCAAATTAAGTTGTCACAGATTTTGGTGAGAACATCATTTTACTTAGACTTTTGTTCAAGAACTTCCTTTCTCATGACAACTGTTCCTGACTTGGGTTGGATTAGAAAACCAATGACTACTAACTCTTTACTCTGTATCCAGATGATTTATTCACTTGTCAGATTTAATTTTTGTCCTACAGTGGCCTTCAAAGGGTTTTTAGATCTTTCCTTAAAAAAAAAAAAGTAACTGTACAAGTAACAATAACCGTGGCTAACATTTATTGATTGCTTTCTATGTTCCAGGAGCCAGGTTTCTAAAGGCTTTTCTTTTCTTTTTCTTTGTTTGTTTCTTTCTTTTTTTAAATTAGAGAAAGGGTCTCTCTATGTTGCCCAGGCTGGTTTTGAACTCTTGGGCTCAAGAAATCCTCCTGCCTCAGCCTCCTGAGCAGCTGGAGCTATAGGCTTTTCATATAATATCTCACTGTAGCCTCACAACAATCCTATGAGGGAACTACTCTTGTTATCCCCATCCTGCAGATTTGGAAACTGAGTTACAGAGAGTTTGACTTATTTGTCTAAGGTCCAACAGCTGCCGAGTGACAGACTGGGGTATGAATCCTGTCAGCCTGGCTCATTCTTAAGCACTATGTGGCATTGCCTATCAACATGACTTGAGAGTGATAGTGAAGCCTTTTTTTTTTTTTTTTTTGAGACAGAGCCTTGTTCTGTCACCCATCCCAGAGTGCAGTGGTGCGATCATAGCTCAATGTAGCCTCCTACTCCTGGACTCAAGACATCCTCCCACCTCAGACTCCTGAGTAGCTAGGACTACAGGCATGTGCCACCACACCCAGCTAATTTTTTGTAAAGATGGGGTCTTGCTATGTTGCCCAGGCTGAGTAAAGCTTTTTTGCTTCAGGGTCTCTTCTTCACTGGCACCAGAAATTTCACCATTATTGTGTCTTGCCACATTGAGTTAAGCAGTGCCCTGTTTAGATGCCTCCTAAAATACAACTAGTTGAGAGAGGGGAACACGAAATCCCTACCCATCTAGTTGAATGCATTTCTCAGATGCCTTCTCTCCACTGAATGGACTGAGAGAGAAATACAGATTGGGGGTGGGGAGGAAGGGATGGTGGGGTATCAAAGGGAAAGAACAAAGAGGTAAACGGTCAGAGGCAGATGTCCCATTTTTTCTGGGTTGGCTCTGCCCAACCTTATATTGATGGGGCCCTCTGGAAATACAATCCTATAGTTGATTTGTGCTGATTCTCAGCCCAGAATACTGGTGACAGGGAGCCAAGTGGGTGAGAGGTGGCAGGAGAGGCTCTTTGGAATGATGCCAGGAGTAGTCCAGGTGCCTCCCTCTGAGCCCGGCTGTCCTTGGGGAAGGCAAGTGGGACAAAGGGCATGATGTGAATCCTTTCCTCAGAAGGAGGAGAGTCAGCCTCACTCCTTTGCCTGGGAGTGGTTGTAGTTTATTCACCTGTCACCCAGGCTCTGTCACCTTATCGATATGGAGAGCAGCCTCATTTTATTTCAAACATGTATAGTATCCCATCATATGGATGCACTATATTTGTCCAGTTCTCCTATGAAAAAAAAAGGTTGTTTCCAATATTCTGTTATTACAAACAATGCTGCAATTAATTTTTTTTTTGAGACAGCGTCTTACTCTGTCACCCAGGCTGGAGTGCAGTAGTGTGATCATAGCTCACTGCAGCCTTGAACTCCTGGGCTCAAGTGATCCTCCTGCCTCAGCCTCTGGAGTGGCTAGGACTACAGGCACATACCACTACACTCAGCTAATTTAAAAAAAATTTTTGTATAGACAGGTCTTGCTATGTAATTAATATCTTTGCTCATTATTTTGCATATTTATTTGTAAGATAAATATCTATTAGTGGGCATTGGTCAATTGAGAATTGAGGTTTTTTGAGTTTTTTCTTTTGGAGACAGGGGTCTCGCTCTGTCAGGCCAGGCTGGAGTGGAGTGCAGTGGCATGATTGTAGCTCACTGTAACCTCAAACTCCTGGGCTCAAGGGATCCACCATCAAATCCAGCTAATTTTTCTTTTTCTTTTTTTGTATAGATGGGGTTTCTCTATGTTGCCCAGGCTGGTCTCAAACTCCTGGCTTCAAGCAATCCTCCTGCCTCAGCCTCCCAAAGTGCTGGGATTACAGGCATGAGCCACCATGCCCAGCCAATTGAGGTTATTTAAAAAGTTTAAATAGCATTTTAAAAGTTGACCAAATAGCCTCCGTGATATACCAATTTATACTGTTTTTACATAAATATATGTATAATACTCTGTCCTGCAGACTCACAGCAATATGTCTTGGAATTCGACCTATCTCAATACACATGGGTCTACTTTATTAAAAAAATAAATAAAGAAAAATAAAAACAAAAAAACTGCCTCACAGTTTTCCATTGTATGGCTGTAGAGAGTTTATTTATTTAGTCACTTATTGATGGACACTTGGGTGGTTTTCAATTTTTTGCTGCCACAAACAATGCTACAGTGACTATCCTTGTATGTATAGATGGATTCAGAGAAGTGAATTGCAAGATTAGTATGTATACATATTTCTAATCTAATAGATACTGTAAAAATCACTCTCCCAAAATGTAGCACTTTAGACTTCCACCAATGGTGCATGAGAGCCCTAGGTTTACATCTAGAACTGGCCCATGTGCTCCCTTCTGAGTCAAAGCTCAAAGTCTCAGTTATTGCTAGGATGTCTAACCCCTTAGCCCCTCCTGCAGAATCTGGGTGGGCAAGCTGAGTGTTGGGAAGGATGCACATAGATGATGGGCAGGCTGTCCCGCATTAGCTAGGTGGCCACTCAGGTAACACATACCTTTTCTAAAGGAAAAAGGCCACCTTGGGAGAAAGTGAGCTCCCCATCACTAGAAGTATCCAAGTGGAGGTTCAGTATCAACAAATGCACTGAGCATTTACTTTGTGCCAGGTCTTGGTCTTGGGCCTGGTGTTTCATCCCAGAGATGAGTCAGCCTCAGTTTCTGCCCTCCCAGAGCTTGATACTCATGGAGAAAATAGACAAGTAAATAGACAGTGACAACTGAGTCAACTAAGTATTGAGTTGAACTTCCTTTTCTGACAATACCTGGAACTTCCTGCTACATAACACATAGAGATGCTGGAAATAAAAACAACAAATATCCTTTTAAATGCACAACTGAACCTGCAACAAGTTTAGTTTTAGCAGACATTTAGGGAGATGAAGTCTTTGGCTTACATGAATTTAGGGGTTGGAACTGAGACCCTGAATAAATCTAGAACCCTTGAAGGGCTGCACGCACAGTGAAAGAGTAAACTAGGAGGAAAACAAACACACACATAATTACTAACAAAGGGAGACAAAGAGGATATGTGTCCATCTTGACCTGCTCTTTGGGTAGGGGGAAACAAACTATCTCCTGGGAATTTGAAACCACATACCTGCCCTCCATGAGTATGGGGTTCACATTTACATCATAGACCCAATGAACAGAAAAATGAGACTCCCAAGAAATTCAGATAACTGAACTATCAGATAGTGATCATTAAGTGCAGGTAGAGGCAGCTACTAAGTGCTTTGCGAGTGTAGCAAAAGAACTGATTACCTGATGAAATAAATGTCTTTACAAAGAAGGAAACTTTAAGAATAGGTTTTAAAGGATAAGTAGGACTTTGCTGGATGAGGACAAGTGCTGTTAGGGGTGGGAGCTGGGGGGCTAAAAAGTAGAATGTACCAAGGCAGTGAATATTGATAGTTTATTTTCTCAGGTGCAAATGGGGCAGAAAAGTGGAGGATGAGGCGAGAGAGAGGCAGGCCAGATCATGATTGGCCTTGCAGGCCATCTTGAGGATTTTGGTGCTTAGACTAAGAGCAATGGAAAGCCAGTGATGTGTTTTAAGTGAGGGACTAGTGATATTCATTCATTCATTTGTGCATTGATTTGTTCATTCATTCATTCAACAATCTTCATGAGTTTCTAATGGGTGTAAGGCATGTAGAATGAAAGGGGCAGCAGAAGACCTGCCAGGAGGATAGAGCAGACACCCAGGTGAGAAATGCTGCTGGCTAGACCAGGGTGGTGGCAGTGAAGATGGAGAGAACTAGATGGATTTCAGTGATATGTAGGTTGAAGTTTGAAGATGATTTGTATACAAGAGATGAGGAAATGCAAGGTATCAAGGCTGGTGCTCAGGTTTTTGGCTGAGCAACTGAAAGGTTGGAGGTGCCACTCACTGACGTAAGTAATTGAGGAGGAAGTTGTTCGAAGGAAGATAATAAGCTCAGTTGTAGCTATTTAGAGTTTGAAATGACTTTGGGATATCTAGGTAGAGATGTCCAGGAGATAGTTTGAAACACGTCTGAATCTCAACAGAGAAGTCCGGAAATAAAGATCTAAGAGTCATCAACATGGCAATTGAAGTCAAGGAAGTGTATGAGAGTCCTTTAGGAGGCTGAGTTTCATTTCCTGTTACGTTGTTTAAGAGCTTTTTGTTCTAAGTAACTAAAGACTCAACTCAAACTAGATTAAACCAAAATTTGGTTGTAGTGTTCAGCAATTACTGCCTTTAGGCAAGGCTTGATCCAGTGACTCAAATAATGGAACTAAGATCCAGTCTTTTCCAGTTTCTCCAAAATACTTCCTAAGAGTTGGCTTAATTCTTGACATGCTCTCTCTTTGCGACCACATGGTAGTGTAAGGAAATGGCTTTGCCATGGTACCCCATGGACCTTGCATGTATTTATATAGGCCACATAGGCAAAGACTCAGAAAGCTTATCTGAATCTTAGTGGAAAGCCTTGTGATCCTCTCAGAGCATAACAGAAGAGGAGGCTTATAAAGCACTGAGGTCATCTCCCACCTGCCTCCCTACCTCCCCTGGGAGGTGGTCATAAGAGTTTTACAGATTCCCGGGTTCTGATGAGGTATGGGACTTTCTGCTCCACTCCATTCAAAATGCAGCTGCAGAATATAAAACTTCTTAACTGCAGTCTAGAATTGGCTCCTCAGCAACAGAGTACCTGACAACTCACGTTGTAATTATTTCACCTTTTTTGTTTTGGTGTCATCCTTTTTGGTGTGTGGGACAAAAATCCCAGGGATCTGGCCCGTTCTTGCTGTCTATGCAAGTAACAAATTGTTTAAATCTAAAGGTGGCTCATTGTATCTTCACAGTAAAATCAGTCAGGCCTTGCCCTTGCCTTGTCTTGTATGTATAAGCTCCACAAAGGGCTGCCAGTTGCTCCTAGGTCTGGACACTTCTAATCTCAAACCCAGCAGAAGAGAAAAAGCCCATTCCCCCAAATGGCTCAATCCAAAATCCCGGCATTGAGCCTTATTGACTCTGATTGGCCTGATTTGGGCCATATGCTCATCCCTGAACCAGTGACTATGGCTAGGGGTTTGGCACAGATTGGTTAGTTTAAGTCATTTAAAGCCCATTCCTGGAATTAGGTTGAGGTCAATCCCACTCAAATCACATGGCTTATAAAGCTTGTCTTGTTAGGAGAGAGTAAAAGGGGAAGCAACAAGCAAAGCCCAATCACTATACCTGTCTCCTTTCCCAGAGCAGGGAAGTATGTGTATATTTGGGGGAAGGGCATGAGTGGCCTGGATGCATAATTGTGGGGATTGTGGCTCCTGGGGAAGGAGAGGGGTTCAGAGAAAGAAAGTTGGGGGTGGGGGAGCCAATCTACAGCTGTCCAGTTTTAGGACTAGTTTACATCTTGGTCTTGTTTTCCTAACAGGATAGCTTTTGCAACTGTGGGCATTTATGGGTAGGGGACAGGAAGGAAATTGGTAGGGTTGGGGGCAGGTTCCCAGGAACCTGTCCTCAGGGCATTATGTAAGTCCAGATCCTTGGTTCCTTTTGGACCCTTACAACACTTGGGTGGAGGCTTGAGGAGGGAGCTGGTGTGGGTCTCCCAGTGTGCCTCACCAGAGACCCCAGCCCAGGACGAGGAGGCTGCTACTACAGGAGACCGATAGTGAGAACCCTGGTTTCTGGGCCCAGTGCCACCACTGACTTGCTCTGTGGTCCTGGGCCTGGTGCTGCTCCTCTCTGGGCCTTAGTTTCCCAATATGTACAATGAACCAGATCAGGCCCTTTCTATCTTTTCAATCTCAAGGGTGCCTTTAATTATCTTTTCCTACGTGCTACTGCCTTCCAAACATACCCACTTGGTTATTGTTTGTTTTTAAGTTTTTATATAGTGAAAAATCTGCATAGTCACCACAGATCAAGCCATTGCTGTGTCTTTAATCCTCCTTTTTGCCTTTATAGCAACCCCGACTTTTTTCACTCTGTTCTTGTGTTTCTTTTGCTGATTTTCTTGAGTTCTTTCCTTCTCATCCAAGCCAAATCTTGCAAGTCTATGTTTGTGTTGATTTCTTTTTGCATAATCCAAGGAATTGTGAATTTTATCAAAGCCTGTTTTGCCACCACCGAAGTGGGTTCAAATCTGAAGACAAAGATAATACCTGGTGTGTTCTTGTACATTTTGCTTAGCCTTTCTCAAATTTCTGGCTAGGTACTGTTGCCTTCCAAGGGTAAAGGACATCTATGGCCATTTGTTTCTGCTGAAACAGTTGGGATGTCATGAACTCCTTTGCCTGGCTAGTTACCTGTGGCATTCATAATGATGGTTGGTCATTAGGCAGCCAGGGGGGGAAAAGTCCCCACTTGTGTTTTAAAATTTTGTATATTCATCACTCTGAGATTGTTGCTCTAACTTACTGTCTCTCGAATTTTCATTAATGAAAGTCTCAGAGAACAGTCTGTCATACCTTTACAGGAGCCAGGATCTGGAAGACAGCGACAAGATATAGAGGGATTTGGGACACAATTTATCAGTGCTACCTCCAAAATCACTCTTGAATCCACCACTTCTCTCCTTCCTTGCCACTGCCCTAGTCCAAGCCACCAGCTTCTTTTACCTGGTTGGCTGTAGCTGCCACCTCACTGGTCTCCCTGCTGCCACCCTTGCTCCCTCCAATCCATTCTTCACTCAGTAGCCAGAGGGATGTTTTAAAAATCTAAATGGCAATCATGTTCCCACTCTACTTGAAACCCTTCAGTGCACTTAACATTGCTCTTAGAATAAAAATCCAACTTAGCAGCATGGTCCACAAAGACCACATGGCCCTTGCCTACTTCTCCATTCTTACCTCTTGCTCATATCACTCCGACTATATTGGCCTCCCTTATTGCAAGCTCATTGTAACCTCAATCCCCTCCGCCCCATACACACCATCGCCAACTCTTTATATCAATGGCTCCTTCTCATCCTTTAGGTCTCAGCTGAAATATCATCTCCTCAGACAGGCTTTCCTTGACCATCCAATCTATAGTAGGGCCTCTATTATTCATTATCATCATTCCTGGTCTGTTGCCCTCATAGGTCTAATAGCAACTCCTAATTATTTTGTCTGCTTATGTCTATTTTGTATGACTTCCTGATAGACTATAAACTATAGTATAGGAGGACTGTCTATTTTTCTTACCACCATGTTTTTTTTTAAGAGACAGGGTCTTGCTCTGATGCCCAGGCTGGAGTACAGTGGTGAAATCATAGCTCATTGCAGCCTCCAACTCCTGGACTCAAGAAATCCTCCCACCTCGGCCTCCTGAGTAGCGAGGACTACAGGCATGTGCCACCACACCCAGTTAATTTTTTGTAGAGAGGGATATTGCCATGCTGCCCAGGCTGGTCTTGAACTCCTGGCTTCAAGAGATTCTCCTGCCTCGCCCTCCAAAAGTGCTGGGACTGCAGGCATGAGCCACCGTGCCCAGCCTACCACCATTATTATTAGTGGGTACACAACCTAGATGGTATAGCCTACTACAAACCTAGGCTATATGGTATAGCCTATTGCTCCTAAGCTACAAACCTATACAGCATGTTACTATACTGAATACTGTAGGCAACTGTAACACAATGGTAAGTATTTGTGAATTTAAACATATCTAAACACAGAAAAGGTAATGCATTATGCCACAACGTTACAATGGCTATGACCTCACTAGGCAATAGGAATTTTTCAGCTCCATTATAGTCTAATGGAACCACTGTTGTATTTGCAGTCCATCTTTGACCAAAATGTCTTTATGTGGCTCATGACTATACCCTTTTGTCTTCATTGAGCTAACTTCACCCAGTTGTCTTTAGGGTATGTTGTCCTAAGGCCAGCATGGTGAATGCATCATCTGACTTCCCACATCATCTGACTTCTCTCTTGCTGCCCTATACATAGCCAAGAGGCAGGTACAGGACCTAATCTCAATCAATCTCATGCTCTTTCCAAGAACACTGACTCTTGAATGGCATAGTGCAATGTCATTAAAAACTGGTTGAAGTCCAGGCCCTGTGTTGTTGCCCACCTGGGTCCTAACTATTCCAAGCCTGGTTACCCAGGCCTCTCTTTGACTCTGTAAGCTCCCAATGGCCTTCTAGTTAATTTCCTTTATGTTAGAGATGGCCAGAATCTGTTTGCTATTTGAAATCAAACAAATGTACTGGATGGATTGTATCTCCACAATCTAGCACAGGATCTGGCAATGGTAGGTGCTCAATAAATGTTAATGGAAAAACTACCCAGGTGTGTGCTTAAGGCTGGTTACTAAATATCAGAGCCTCCATTTCTTCCTTTCTAGGTAACCCACATATCATCTGGGATCTCTGGTTTCTCAGCAGAGAAATCACCTTGCTTACTCCTTTATCATCTCCCTCCTTTCTATTCTCTATCCTTCCTCCTCAGCTCTAACAACAAAACAACCCAACCCACGCAACCCAACCCAACCCAAATTCCTCTCATTTTCTCAGGCACAGCAGCTTAACCACAGTATCTGGAGCTAACATACAGATACGGGTTCTGCTACTTACTAGCTGTGTGACCTTAGACAAACTACTAAACCTTTTTATGCCTCAGTTCCTCCATATGCATGTGGTGACAGAGAAATAACAGTACCTGGAATAGTACATGTATTAAATGAGATAATACATGTAAGGCACTTGAAATAGTACTTAGTGCACAGTAGGTGCTCAACACTTGCTGGCTATCATTGCTATTCTCATTTTTTTGTTGCATAAGCTACTGGATACCTATACCTTCAGGGTTATGTTTTTCAAGGTGTGGCTTCTTAATTAGCAACATCAGAATTACCTGGAGAGACCAAGTATGCAGGTTCCTGGGCTCCACCCCAGGCCTAGTGAATCATAGTCTCTAGGGCAGAACTAGGAAATTAGCATTTTAAAAATACATCTCCCAAGTGATGCTGATGCTTACCAATTTTTTAAGATATTGAGATATAAGCTGGGTGCAGTGGCATGCACTTATAGTCCCAGCTACTCTGGAGGCTGAGGTGGGAGGATTCCTTGAGCCCAGGAGTTCGAGGCTATAGTGTGCTATGATTGCCCTGTGAATAGGCACTGCATTCCAGCCTGGGCAATATAGCGAGACTCCATCTCTAAAAAAATATATTGAAATATATACCATAAAATTCACCATTTTAAAGGGTATAGTTCAGTGGTTTTTAGTATATTCACAGAATAGTACAGTCATCACCACAATCTAATTTTAGAACATTTTCATCTTCCCAAAAGAAACTCTGTACCCCTTAGCAGTCATTTACTATTCCCTACTCCCCCAAACACCCCCAGCCTAAGCAACCACTAATTCACTTTCTGCCTCTACGGATTTGCCCATTCTGGACATTTCATATAAATGGAATTATATAATATGCAGTCTTTTGTGACTGGCTTATTTCACTTGGCATAATGTTTTCAAGATTTATCCATTATTTTTTATTGCCCAGTTATATTCTGCTATATATTTACACATTTTACTTATCCATTCATGGGCAAACAAAATGCACATTTGGGTTGTTTCCATTTTTTGCCTTTATGAATGAGCTCTGAACATTTGTGTACAAGTTTTTGTGTGGACATATGTTTTCACTTCTCTCAGATACATAGCAAGGTGTTGAATTGCTGGGTCATAAGGCAACTCTATGTTTAACATTCTGAAGAATTGCCAAACTGTTGTCCAAAGTGGCTACAGCATCGTTTCTACCTGCAATGTATAAAGGTTCTAATCTCTTCATTTCCTTGCCAACACTTGCTATTGTCTGTCTTTTATTATAGCTATCCTAGTGAGTTTGAAGTGACATCCCATTGTGGTTTTGATTTGCATTTCCCTAATAACTAATGATGTTGATCATCTTCTTACATGCTTATTGGCCATTTGCGTATTTTCCTTGGTGAGGTCTATTCAAATCCTTTGCTCATTTGCATATTTGTCTTTTATTACTGTCTTTTTCTTTTTTTACTTTTTTCTTTAAATTTTTTTTTTCCCCCAGAGACAGGATCTCTCTGTCTGTTGCCCAGGTGGGAGTGCACGATCATAGCTTACTGCAGCCTCTAACTCCTGGCCTCAGGCGATCCTCCTGCCTCAGCCTCCAGAGTAGCTGGGACTACAAGTGCCTGCCATGAGGCCCAGCTAATCTTTTTTTTTTTATTATTTGTAGAGATGAGGTCTCACTATGTTGCCCAGGCTGGTCTTGAACTCCTGGCCTCAAGTGATCCACCTGCCTTGGCCTCCCAAAGTGTTGGGATTACAGGCTTGAGCCACCATACCTGACCTACTTATGTTATTCTTAAAACTATCGTATCTCTTTAATTACTCTCCAAGTTCCACAAAGGCAGAGGGTACAATTTTGTCACTGCAGCATTCCCTAACACCCAATATAGGGCTTGGGGACATAGGGATCTTTTAAAAACATACACCTGACCACATCACTTTCTGGTTTAAAATTCTCCAATGGCACACGGATTGCACTTTGAATAAAGCCCAAATTCCCAACCATGGCCATTAGGTTGCTCTCTGATTGCCCCTGTCTCTTCATCCACAACTTCTGCTTTCTCCACTTGAGCCACACTTGTTTCCTTTCTGATCCTCAAACACACCCTGCTGTTTCCTAACTCAGAGTCTGTTCCCTCTGCCAGGAAGCTCTGATTAATTTCTCATCCTTTAGGTCTCAGCTCAAATGTCTCCTCTTTCCAGAGCCTTGCCTGCTCACCTTGTCCAGTGTTACCACCATTCTTTCACCAACAGTCATTCTCAATCATGCACTGTTTCATTTTTTTTCACAGATCTGAAATTTCCTTGTACATTTATTTAATATTATTATAGCTAATATTTAAGACACTTACCATAAACACTTTTCATACATTAACTAATGAAGTGGTGTGCTGATTGATGCTTATCAATGGGCTCTCCAAACCCCAAACCCCTGATTTGTAGTGTTTACTGATTTCTGTGGTGTAAACACACCCACCGGGAGGGATTTCAAGCTACCAACCTGAGGTAACCGAACACCATTCCGGAAGAGAAGGACAGGAGCAAATCATCATACATTATATAGTATTTTCCACACTGATAACCTCAAGAGCACAGCTTTTTAAAAAGTAATAAAATAATTAAGAAGTGATGAGTTTTGAGTATTTAGTCCCTTGGTTCTAAGATAGTTTATTTAATTGTAAGTTTATATAATTTAATTTTCAATAATGGCTGTGTTTAAAAGCGACTGGCACAATTTCTAATCATTCCTCAATTGTCTCTAGAGAGCCTACTACCAGTTCATTTTTCAGATGAGGGACCTGAGGCACAGAAAGGTTAAGCAACTTGTTGAAGGTCGCAGAGCTAATAAGTTTCTCTACAACTCCAAAATGTATCCAAAGAACCCAATATAGTGTCCGGCAGAGAGTTGGCGTTCAATAAACTGTAGAGTAAATAAAAGAATAGTATTTAACCCTCTACCCGACCCAGGCGACTACTCCCGCCTCTACTTTCAGCCGCGCTTCAGCGGCGCGCTCAGCAAGCCCGGCTCGCCGCAAGGCTTCCTGGGAAGGGTAGTTCCCACGCCCGGCCGCGCCGGCGGCGGCAGCGGCGCGCGCCCGCCCGCGGGACTACAGAGGGTGGCGCGCAGGTCGCCGGGCTCTTCCGCCTCGTCTTCCCTTCCCGCCTGCGCGCCCGCCCCAGTTATCATGGCGGCTCCCTTGGCCCTTGTGCTGTTGGTGGCAGTGACCGTGCGGGCGGCCTTGTTCCGCTCCAGTCTGGCCGAGTTCATTTCTGAGCGGGTGGAGGTGGTGTCCCCACTGAGCTCTTGGAAGAGAGGTGAGACCACCGGCTCGAGTACGCGGTCAGGCCCCGCGGGCGCTGCCCTGGCCTCTGTGAATGGGAGGCGGGGGCCGTGACCGCGAGCGCGCGGTTCTCAAGAGAACTGAGCAACTCGTAGGGTTCTGGGAGAGGGCGGGAGGGCGGGACGTGAGGGCGGGGCTGTTGCGGGGAGGGGGCCTGGGGGCGGTGTCGTGAGGTTTGGGCCCTGGGGGCCGGACCACCTGAGGGGTGGGAATCGGAGGGGGCGTGTCCCATTCGCCGTCCAGAGCGAGGGGTGTGGTCCGCGGAAGGGTTGGGATAAGAGCAGGGCGTGATGTGGCTGGGTTTGTGTAGGGGACTGGGATTCCGCGCGGGATCGCGAGCGTTGGTCCTTGGGGTAGGGGATGGAGTGTGAGAGGGGACAGGATGAGGGGACCAATCTTGTTTAAGCGAGGAGGGTCTCCGAATGTGCTTAGACGCCTCTTCTCAGTCTGGGACTCGCAGTGAAGTTTTTCCTACTGTTCCTTACTCTTTTTTTAAGTTCATCAAACATTGTTTTATACTAGTGCCTACAGGGAGACACAGAACTTGGGCTGAAGGAGCCACAGGCTAGTGAGAGAATCAAACAAAGAGTTATAATAATTTATAAAAAGTGTACTTCCTCTGTCCACCCAGTTCCTTCCTTAGTGTTCTGACCCTGAATAAACTGTCCTCTCCTTTTCCAGTTTCGTAAGGATGTGGGATTTGAGCTGACTCTTGAAGGACGTAGGGGTTGGAAAGGGAGATTAGAGAAAAGGGGAGTTCCAGGTAGCAGAAGGTAAATAGCATCAAGAAATGTTCAAGGATGTGAAATGTCCAAAGTAGGGGAGTAATGGGGTGGAGGTTAGTTTGGAGCCAGAGTTTGATGACTTTTTTTTTTTAACTGAAGTACAGTATACATACAGTGCACATAAAATAAGTGTAGAGCTCAATGAATTTTTATGAACTGTATACACTCAGGAGGACAGCACCCAGATCAAAAAACAACATTACCATCACTCCAGAAGTCCCCTTCGTGTCCTTTAAATGCTAGAGTTTTGATGTTATCTCGTAGACATTTTGGAATAGGGAATGGCATAATGAATGCCATTTATGAATAATTAGAGTTAAGGTTTCTAAAAATACTGTCTATCAAAGACTGTAGTAAAACTTTCATATAGCTTCTTTCATTTAGTCCTCACAGTAATTCTGTGTGATAGATGGTGTTTTTTTCCCCCTTTTACAGAAAAGGAAACAGATTTAGAGAAGTTAAATAATTTGCCCAGGTTTCCCAGTTGGTGAATGGTAATAAAGATAGTAGTAATTCATGTGTGAGATGGTAAGAGCTTGGATTTGATATCTTTGCATATTATGATTTGTTGAACTGAATTAAAGCCACTTGGTTCCTGCTTTCTTCTGGATATCAGAAGACACAAGGTATTATAAGGCCCTCCTTCCTCTGTTCTCAGCACTTTATATGTACTTCTATTAAGAACATTTCTCACCTTGTATCATACTTACTTGTTTATATCTGGTTTTTCCACTGTACTATGAGCTCCTTGAAGGACTCTGTTTTATTCATTTCTGAATTGTTGTGCCTGCCATAGAGTAGGTGTGTAGTTGCTGTTGAATAAATATGGAAGAAAAGATCAAGCATAAGATCTGGTTACTTAGAGGATGGACAGGATGATCTAGATAAGGCAATGTCGTGTGTTGATTAAGAGCACAGGGTCTGGAATCTCTTTGTCTGGCTCTGCCACTTACGAGTTATGTGACCTCTAACATCAATTTTCTCATCTGTAAAATAGGGAGTTATACTGTGTATCCTGTTAAATGAGATAATCTGTGTTAAAGCTCAGCACAATAATGAAAGGCAAAAAGGCTAATTCTAAGGTTTTGAGTTTAATTACTAGGAAAAACAGCGGTGATGTTGGCTGAAATAGGTGACTCAGAAAGGATAGAGGATTGTTTCATGTGTGTATAATATAGTGTGATATTCAAAGGTTTAGTTCTGGAGCTTGAGGCCAATGTCAGCTAGAGAGAGATTTGTGAATCACCTATCATCTGGCTCTGATTAAGTCAGGATGATTATTTGCCCCATTTTTGGGGAGAGGGTACAACATCTATGAGTGTCACTGGTCTTCAGAGTATACCTTAAATGGGATATTTTTTTAAAGCAGCTGATTGAAGATGGGTGTCGTGGCACACACCTGTAGTCCTAGCTACTTGTGAGCCTGAGGTGGGAGGATCACTTGAGCCCAGGAGTTTGAGAGACCCTCATTCCCACTCCTCCACTAAAAAAACAGATGATTGTATTAAACCCCAAAAGGCAGGCGTTTAAAAATACTAAAGTAGGAGCCCTTCTGGTTTCACCTGACTGTTTTTTTGTTTTTTTTTTTTTGAGACAGGGTCTTGCCCTGTTACCTGGGCTGGAGTGCAGTGGCATCTTCATAGCTCACTGCAACCTCAAACTCCTGGGCTCAAGTGATCCTCCTCCCTCAGCCTCTCAAGTGGCTGGGATTACAGGGGCATGCCCCCATGCCTAGCTCATTGTTCTGTTTTTTGGAGAGAAGGGTCTCAGTCTTGATCAGGCTGGTCTCAAATTCCTGGCCTCAAGCAATTCTCCTGCTTTGGCCTCCCAGAGTGCTAGGATTACAGGCGTGAGCCACCTGGCTACCCAACATTTTGAGTTTTTCGAGTGATCAGTTCTTTGGGTGAAGGGCCCTGGATCCAAATAGATTTTGATTGGCTGTAGTATGGACTGATGTTTTTAATGGGAATAAGTTGTGAACTTGGAGGGTATGATTGTTATCTTCAAATATCTTAGGAGTTTTAAGTCAATGTGTTGTCAGTTGTTTCATATGCAGATGACAGAAGCCCAACACAGACCGGCCAGTGTATAATTAAAAGTGAATTTATTGGCCTTCATAACTGAACAGTCCAAGGATAGATCCTGACTTCAGGCCTAGCTGGAGCCAGTGACTCAATGATCTTATCAGGACTAATTCTTTCTCCATCTTGGCATTGGCTGCATTCAGGCAGGCTCTTCCCAGGTGTTGGCAGGAGTGGCCACTAGTAGCTTCTGACTTTTATACTTTCACAGTGTCAAGTCCAGTGGAAAGTGGGTGACTTTTTTTGATGAGCACAACAAAAGCCCCAGAGTTGAGTCACATTGAACTGATTTGGGTCATGTACCAATTCTTCAGCCAGTTACTATGGTCAGCCCGGGTCATGTATCTATCTCTTTGGAGAGGAGGTAGCCTCACCCAAAATGTAGAACAGGAGGGTGTCCCATAGGAAAGACTAGGGTGCTGTTACCAGAAGAAGGGGAAATTGATGCTGGCCAAGCAAAAACAACATGTCCATTACAATAGGAGAGAGATCTTTTCTGTGTCACCTATTTCTACAAATCCATCTCTCTATTTGATATTCTAACTAAAATATATATGAATTTCCTGCTTGGTGAGAGCAAGCATGGACTTCCCAGTCTGATAAAAATAATAAGAATTAACACTGAGGTAATGCTTTCTACATGCCAGGTACTGTTCTAAGCACTTTAGGTATGTTAATAAACTAATTTGATCTCCATAATGGTCTTTCGATGTAAATACTGTCATTAACCCCACTTTATAAATGAGAAAATTGAGGCATGGAGAGATTAAGTCACTTGCCCGAGGTCACATAGCTAATAATGTTTTGTATGAAGGGCTAACAATCTTTAGGCATGGCTGTTTAGAGTTCACACTATACCATCTTGTTTAGAAACCTGTCAGGAATAGTATTAGAGCCTTTTTGCCATATTTTGGTCTTTCCTCAGCCTTTTTCCATAAAGATTAGGAATTAGTATGGGTTTAGCTTCTTGAGTTCAGGGTAGAGCCCAAGCTATTAGTACTTATGTAGAAACCTACCTCTAATGCACCTATGAGAGTCAGAGTGAGGAGGAACACTTTTGATATCACTACTTTAAAAAAATCCTTTATTGTTAAGTAAAACACAGAATTAGTAAACCACACATAACAATGTATCGCACAGTGAATTATTATAAGGCGAACCCTTTTGTAACTATCATCCAAGTCAAGAATTGGAACTTTGTCGCTTACTCCAGAAGCCCTTTTTATATGCCCGCCTCAATCACAGCCCCGCACTCCTCTCATAAGTAACCATTATCCTGACTTTTATAGTAATACAATCTTTGCATTTTTTAAAGTGTTTTTATTCAAATGAACATCCCTAGACACTATAGCTTAGTCTTGCCCTTAAAAGAAGTTTTTGTATGTCTTTATTTATTTAAAAAAATTTTTTTAGAGACAGGGTCTCACTCTGTCACCTAGGCTGGAGTGCAGTGGCCCGATCATAGCTCACTGTAACCTTGAATCCCTGGGCTCAAGCAATCCTCCCACCTCAGCCTCCCCAGTAGCTGCACCACCTGTACCACCATGCTTGGCTAAGTTTTAAAAAAAATTATTTTTAGAAACAGGGTCTTGCTATGTTGCCTAAGCTGGTCGTGAACTCCTGGCCTCAAGTGATCCTCCTACTTGGGCTTCCCAAAGTCCTAGGATTACAGGCATGAGCCACTGCACCCAGCCTGAAATAATTTTAGACTTAATATTTGCAGAGATAGTACAGAAAGATCTGTATACCCTTCACCCAGCTTCCCTCAATGTTAACATCCTATGTAATCATGGTACAATGATCAAAACTAAGAGAATAGCATTGATACAATACTATTGACTAAACCATAGTTGTTATTCAGATTTTATCACTTTTTTCACTGTTTTTTTTTTTTTTTCTTTTCTAGGATCTGATTCAAGATTCCATATTGCATTTAGTTGTTGTGTCTCCTTAGTCTTCTGTCTGTAACAGTGCCTCAGTTTTTCATTGTCTTTTATGGCCTTGACACTTGAACAGTACTGGTCAGGTATTTAGTAGAATGTGCCTCAAATTTGGGTTTGTCTGATATTTTCTCATGGGTTGATTGAGGTAATGGATTTTGGGGAAGGATAACACTGAGGTGATATGACCCTCTCAGTGATTGGATCAGGGGGTACAGATTGAAATGCTTTTGCCAGGCGCAGTGGCTCACGCCTGTAATCCCAGCACTTTGGGAGGCGTAGGTGGGAGGATCACTTGAGGCCAGGAGTTTGAGACCAGCCTGGGCAACACAGTGAGACGTCATCTCTATAAAAAATAAAAATAAAAACATTAGCCAGGAGTGGTGGCACGTGCTTGTAGTCCTAGCTACTCCAGAGGCTGAGGAGGGAGTATCGCTTGAACTTAGAAGTTCAAGGTTGCAGTGAGCTATGATCACACCACTGCACTCCAGCTTGGGCAACAGAGCAAGACTCTGTCTCCAAAAAAAAGAAGAAAAAAAGAAATGCCTTAATGCTAGTTATGTTAACCTTAATCTCTTGGTTGAGGTAGTATCTGCCAGATATCTCCACTGTGAAGTTACTATTTTCCCTTTGTAATTAATAAACATTTTAGCGGATATTCTTTGGGGCTATCCTGTTTCTCTTTAAATTTTTGCCACTAATTTTTGCATTTATAGGTTAGTCTTGCCTGCAGCAAGCATTACTAAGGTGTTCTAATGATGATTTTTTTCTATTTCCCTCATTCCTTCTTCATTTAATAATTGAAATTCTTCTGTAAGGAAGAGTTGTCCTTTCTTTCCATTTACTTATTTATTCAGTCATTTACATCAGTATAGATTTATGGATATTTATTTTATTCTCTGGATTATATTCCATACTATATTCCTTTTCTTGCTCAGATTATTCCAGTTTGGGCCATTGGGACCCCTTTTAGGTTGACCCCTTTGTCCTTTTGGCATACCTCTGTCCCCTTTTTTTTTTTTTTTTCTAAAGCACTTTATTACTTTCTAGAACCACAGGAATGTTATTTAGAAACCAAGATCTGGATGCTGGTTGTGTTCATTGCTACTGGGGTGACACTGCTTCTTAGGCCCTCTCAGCTAGAGGGTGAGGATATAAGGATACCCCTGCTTTTGAATAAGCTGAATGTATGTCCTTCTTGATGTGGGAAACTCAAAGACCCCCAAATATGCATTTTCAAACTGACTCTGTTTTTTTATTTTTTGTTTTATTTTTAATTTTTTTTAGAGAAGGGGTCTCTGTCACCCAGGCTGGAGTCCGATGGCAATCATAGTTCACTGCAGCCTCGAACTCCTGGGCTCAAGCGATCTTCCTGCCTCAGCCTCCCAAGTAGCTGGGACTACAGGCCTGTGCCACTACGCTGGGCTAATGTATTTATTTATTTATTTTTAAATAAATAATGTTGCCCAGGCTGGTCTTAAACTCCTGGCCTCGAGCGATCCTCCCACCTCAGCATCCTGAGTAGCTGGGATGATTGGTGTAAGCGACCTTGGTTGGCACCAAACTGACTTTAAAATGTTTTCAGTATAATATTATTAGAACCTTGTTATATATTTAGAATCTAGCAGCCTTGATTATTCTTTTCTACAAAGAGTAGGTTCACTATTGCATTCTAAAGAGAATTTTTTGGTACTCTTACAGCTCAGATGTTCCCAAATGCACTACACACCAGGTCAAAGTTGTTTTTTTCAAAAAAATTTTTTATACAGACAGGGTCTTGCTCTGTTGCCGAGGCTGGAGTTCAGTGATAGGATCATAGCTCACTCACTGCAGCTTCGAACTCCTGGGCTCAAGCAATCTTTCTGCTTTAGCCTCCCGGGTAGCCAGAACTACAGGCACATACCATGACACCTGGCTAATTTTTCTTACTTTTTGTAGAGATGGGGTCTCACTCTGTTGCCCAGGCTGGTCTTGAGCTCTTGAACTCAATTGATCCTCCCACCTCCGCCTCCCAAAGTGCTGGGATTAAGGACATGAGCCACCACGCCCGGCTCAAAGTTTTTAATCACGCGCACAAAAATAAGAAAAATAAGGACAGTGTAAGAAGTTTATCATAAAGCTAAATGTATTCAATTTAAAATATTCTGAGTTTATTCTCTTCCTATACTTTTTAATATTAAATGGTAGGTTTTTTTAAAAAACTGTTTTTACATAAGGTTAACCCTTCCCCCCATCAATTATCAATTATATCATCAATTAAGTATATGATGTCATATTTAATCATCAAAATAGCAGAGCCACATTCCAGGCACTTGCCAGAGAATACATCAACAAATTCACTAATGTACAATATCTAGCAAAAGCATATCTGAGAGGAATTACATTTTAGATAACTGCCCCAAAGGTGTGCAGTCTGTCCTCTAGCTACATACTTGAAAATATCCCTCTGGACTAAACCAGACAAGTAGAGAGTGACGTTCCTGGACAGCCTTGTAGTGGTCCCCTGTAGAGTTGCTTTTACTGCTCTGTGGTAGGATGCCATCAGCTTAGGTTGAAAGATGCCTGTGAAGTAGCCTGATGATCATCTCCTAGGGTCTTCAGTAAAGCTGTTAGTAAAGTTTTTGGGGTTTTTTTTGACCCCTTTGAGACAGGATCTTGCTCTGTTACCCAGGCTGGAGTGCAATGGCCTCATTATAGCTCACTGCAACTTCAAACTCCTGGGCTCAAGCTATCCTCCTGTCTCAGCCTCCCGAGTAGCTGGGACTACAGGCACGAGACACCAGCTGGGCTAATTTTTCTATTTTTTGTAGAGATGAGGTCTCATTCTTGCTCAGGCTGGTCTCAAACTCCTGGCCTGAAGCAATCCTCCCACCTCAGCCTCCCAAAGTGTTAGGATTACAGGCATGAGCCACCTCGCCCAGCCTTAGTGAAGGGTTTAATAGCTGTGTTACATAGCAACCTCTTTATGGGACTCCTTGAGGGAGATTTCTTTCTGGTCCAGTTACAATGGTCTTGAGCAACAGGCTTTGTTTTATTTTATGGCCACCATGAATTGTGTAATTGATTCAGTTTTCTTTTTCTTTTTTTTTTTTCTTTTTTTATTTTTTAGAGAGAGAGTGTCACTCTGTAGCCCAGGCTGGAATGGAGTGGCATGATCACATTTCATTATAACTTTGAACTCCTGGGCTGAAGCAATCCTCCTGTTTCAGCCTCCCCAGTGGCTAGAGCTATAGGCATGTGCCACCATGCCCAGCTAATTTTTAAAATTTTTTGCAGCAATAGGATCTTGCTGTGTTGCCCAGGCTGGTCTTGAGCTCCTGGCCTCAAGTAATCCTCCTGCTTCAGCCTCCCAAAGCACTGGGGTTACAGGCATGAGCCACGGGGCCAGGCAAGTTTCCTTAATTTGGGTGGGTCTATAAAGTTTGAAGTCATAATTATGGCCCACTCATTACAAATATATAGTTTTTTAAAAATAGACTTTGTAACTTTGATTTTATTTTTCATTTATTTATTTTTGAATAGGTAATTCAATCACATGGTTCAAAAATCAAAGATGCAAAAGGCTGTATGATTCAAAGGCACCCTTCTACCACTTTCCTATAGCCACTCAGTTCCATTCCCTGAAGGTAACCATTGTTACTGGTTTCTTAATGTATCCTTCTGAGCTATTTTTTGCATTTATAATCATATATATTTTATAGGTTTTTGTAGCTCAATTTTGTTGTTTCTTACCCATTGTCACTTAAAACTTAAAAGTTTTTTTCCTGTTTCTTTTTAATAATTATAAAATATATTAATACATGCTCATTGCTAAAGATTCAGAAAATGAAGAAAAGATCAAAGAAACCAAACATCCTCTGTAATCTTATCACCCAGATGGTCACTGTTAACATTTTAATATTTATTTTTACAGGTATTTCTCATTGAATACCTATTCATTTTTTTCTCTCTCAATTAAATGAATGAAGCTTATACAATTTAAAATAGAGTGTAAAATAGAAAACAATAGAAATAGAAAACTAATGTCTGTTTTCTGGTCCAATATCCAATCTGTGATTCCACTTTGCATTTAGTTGTTTTGTCTCCTTAGTCTGTTCTAATCTGGGACACTTCCTCAGACTTAACATTTTTAAGAATTCTGGCCAGTTATTTTGTCACTCAGTTTGGGTTTGCCCTATGTTTTCTCACAGTTAGATTGAGGTTATGCTTTTTTTTGGCAAGGATATCACATTTTTGGTACAAGGACTACAGAAATGTTTTTATCTCCGTCTTAGTGTATCATATTAGGAGGTAGGTGATGTTGATATGTTAACTTTGGTCACATGGTTAAAATAGTGCCAGGTTTATCCATGTAAAATTATTGTTATTCCCCTTGCAAATATTCTGTTTCTCATCATATTTTTGCCCACTAATTTTAGCATCCATCGATGAACTTGCCTTTCACAATTACTAGTGTGGGGTCTGATGGTGATTTTCTATTCCATTGTTCCTTCTACATTTGATCTTTAGAATTCTCTATAAGGAAGAACTCTCCTTTCTCTTCCACTTATTTATTTATTCAATTATTTATAATGTAGAATAATTTTTAATTATGAAATATTCCATTATATGTAGATATATAGATATATATTATATCATAACTCATTTAAACAAATCTCCATTAATGAACATTGGGGTTATTTCTAATTATTCAGTAATCTGAGCACTATAATGAACATACCTCTTTGGGTACTTGTCCAATTATTTCCCTAGGATAAACTGCCCTAAAAACTATCATCTGTGGGTCAAAAGGCACATACTTAAAAAGTACATATTGCACTATAGAAAAGTTAATATAAGTGTCAGACAAACAAGCAGCATAATGGGAGTGAGTGTGCATTTCCCTACACTATGACAACATTTCTTACCATCTTGTAATTTGTTATTTTATTGTGTTTTGGAATGGGGCAGGTTATACATGAATGAAACAATTTTTAGAGTGAATGGAAATTATAAGGAAATAGAAGGAAGCTTATAGTTTAACAAAAAACTTTCTTATAATGAGTGCTGCTCCACAATGGAAAAGGATGCTCCGTATAGAAGAGAGTTCCCCATCATTGGAAATGTTCAAATCAAGACTTAAAGCCACTTGCTGGGGGTGAGGTAAAGAGGGTTTGATAAACTCTGAGGCTTTTCTTGGTCCTGAGGGTATGTAGCACTTTGGTTTATAGTTGCTTACTTACGTCTCTGAAGTCTGAGTGAATTTGGATGTCTTATTTTTCAGTTGTTGAAGGCCTTTCACTGTTGGACTTGGGAGTATCTCCATATTCTGGAGCCGTATTTCATGAAGTAAGTGTTCTTGTTTTCTTTTCTGGGTACTAAGAGTAGTTTACAGTCACAGATACCAAAGCCTAACCTCTGTTTTGTACAAACATTTAAGAAGATCTATTTTTGAATATCATATTTAGAAACGGCCCTTTTTTAGATGTCCTCTGCATAAGAAAGGTTTTGCAATTGCAGTGGAAACGATCCAGATTAAGATTGTAATTTGGAAAGCAGATGAGGTTTCTGTAAAAGTTACAGTTTTTAATGGCAAGTAAACTTATTTAGTTGTAAACAGTCCCCAGTCCACGAATAGGTTGTATGCTAATTAGCGTGTAATTTATTTTTTGGAACATGCTTTCCCATGAAAACTGTGACAGCAATGTTGTTTTCTTAGAAAACCCACAAATGCCTATTTAACCCATAAAATTAGGTCTTAAGAACAGTAAAAATGCTCTTAATTGGGTCAGCATCATCTCTTCTTTGGGTTACCACAACAGCTTCGTGACAAGTCTTTTTGCATTCGGTCTTGCTTGTTTACTCTTTATTCTGCAGTCAGGGTCATCTTTCTAAAATGTGAATCTGATTTTGTCACTGTCTTGTTCAGCACTTTTAAATGTTCACCATTGACCTCAGAATAAAACCCAGACACCTTGGAAGGGCATACAAAGTCCTGCAGACCCTCCTCACCACATCAACCACATTTTTTTCCACTCTCCTTCTCATTCTTATTGACGATATCATTTTAAAGTAGAAGTCTTCTAATATGATAATTTATCCCTTAATTTTTATAGTTATCTCCCTTATATGTACTTGGAGAATAGGTTTTTTTTTTTTCTTTTGGCTCTTCTATCAGTCTTTCAAAAGCATTCAACTTTGTCCTTGTAGAAATAACAGCTGTCTTTTGCATTCATACTTTATTATCTCTGGATTAATATCTGATGAATCACAATAATAAGAACTACTGGCAGAAACAGAAACAATTTAAGAGACTCTTAATAAGCACACAACTCAGTTTTCTGGGAACAGATATATGTGGACATGCCAAAGAGTAGCCCACTAGCCACAAGGGCTCAGTGTGCTGTAGGCCCTGGGCACTATGTTTTCTAGACTCCCCTGGAAGATTTCTGACATACTTTCATTATGCTACAGCACCATATTCTCTATTATGTCTTTGCTCATGCTGTTGTTTCTTTATGGAGGGCCATTCTTCCCTCTTTTTGTGGTTGTCTCTACTGTTCAGCTATTAGCTTAGGTTTTACCTCCTTCAGAAAGCTGTCTCTGGTCACCTTAGACTAGGTTAGATATTACTCCTCCTATATCCTCCCAAGAATCTTATGCTTATCCTTTCCATGGCTCCTATCACATTCTTGAAATTGCTTCTGTATTTGTTTTACTCATTATGATATCTCTTCAAAACAGGTGCTGGCACCTTGTCATCACTCATGCCTAGTGCCTACCTCTATCTGCATATGTATTACAACAATTCCTTCCTCTCTTCTCTCCTTCCTTTAGTAAAGATTTGTTAAGTACCTACCAAATGCCAGCTACTCTGCTGGATCCTAGGGATACAAAACAAGACGTAGTTTCTGGCTTCATGGTGCTTATATTTCTGAAAGAAACAGACATTAAGTTAGTAAAAAAGAAACAGATTTCAGAGCAAAGAATATCACCAGGGATAAAGAAGTTCATTTCATAATGATAAAGGGGTCAATTCATCAAGAGGTCATAATAATCCTAAATGTGTATGTACTATTAGGTACTGAGCTTTGAAATATATGAAGTAAAGACTGATAGAAATACAAGAAGAAATAGACAAATACACAATTATAGTCAGAGATTTCAATATCCTTTTCTCAATGATTGATAGAACAAGCAAACAAAATCAGCAAGGAAATAGAAGACTTGAATAACACTATCAACCAACTTGACCTAATTGACATTTATAGAACATCCAACAGTAGCAAAAAACATATTCTTTTCAAATGTACATGTAACATTTGCTAAATAGACCATATTTTGGCCCATAAAACAAGACTCAATAAATTGAAAAAGATTCAAGTCATACAAAGTATATTCTCTGACCACAGTGGAATTAAATAAAAAATTAATAACAGAAAGATACCTGGAGAATCCCCAAATATTTAGAAACTAAGTAACATATTCCTAAATAACTCATGGATCAAAGAGGAAATCAGAAAGGAAAGGAGAAAGTATTTTGAAATGAATGAAAATGAAAATGCAACCTATCAAAATATGTGGGATGTCACTAAAGCAGTACTTAGGGAAAAATTTATAGTACTAAATGCCTATATTGGAAAAGAAGAAAGGTCTCAAATCAATGACTATAGCTTCTGCCTTAAGAAACAAAAAAAATCAGCCTGAGCAAGAGTGAGACCCTGTGTCTACAAAAAATACAACAATTAGCCAGGCGTGGCTGACATGCGCCTGTAGTCCCAGCTAGTTGGGAGGCTGAGGCAGGAGGATCGCTTGAGCCCAGGAGTTTGAGGTTGCAGTGAGCTATGATGACGCCACAGCACTCTAGCTGGAGCGACAGAGCGAGAGACCGTGTTTCCAAGAAAAAAAAAAGAAAGAAAAAGATAAACTCAAAGTAAGCAGAATAAAAGAATAAAGATCTGAGCAGAAACAAGTGATAGAAAACAGAAAAATAATAGTGAAAATCACTGAAACAAAGCTGGTTCTTTGGGATGAACAGTAAAATTGATGAACTTGGGAATGGTGGATATGTTCACTATCTTCATTGCGATGGTTTCATGGGTATGTACGTAGGTCAAAACTTGTCAAATTGGCTGTTTTAAATATGTGCAGTTTGTTTTATGCCAATTATACCTCCCTAAAGCTAAAGTTAAAAAATACTCTGATTTTAGTTAATGGCAAGTACATTTAGAAAAATAAAGCTGGATAAAGGGATAAAAAGTGATGGTTATTTGTGTGGCTTTTTTAGATAGAGTGTTCAGGGAAGGTATCCAGAGGAAGTGAAGTTTGAGTAAGAGATCTAAATGAAGCGAGAGGGCCAGATGAGGACCCTGATTTGGGAATGAGCTTGGCATTGTAAGTTGCAGAAAGATGGCTGGTGTGGCTAAGGCAAAATGAGCAAAGGGGAGTATAATAGAGACGAGTTGTGAGAAGAAATTAGGATCCAGATATGTAGGACTTTTAATAGACATTAGGAGTTTGGATTTTATTTGTAGTGTGATACGAAGACACTGGAGACTTTTAAATCAGGGGAGAAATGGTCATATTTATATTTTATGTTTAATAAATATTGCTTTGGATACTGTGAGGGAAGTTGACTCTAGGGCAAGAGCTGAAGCAGGGAAAATTGTTAGGATGCCTTTGCAATAGTCTAAGCAGGATGATGGTGGCTTGGAACTAGGGTAGTAACTGTGAACATGGTGAACAATGATTAGATTCTTTAAAAAAAGTCATTATATTCTAGTTATATTTTTAGAGGTAGACTTGTTAATAGATTTGATGTGAAACACGAAAGCAAGAGAGGATTCAGGGAAATAATTAAAAAATAACAGGTTTTTAGCCTGAGCAACTGAGTAAATGGTGGTGTTTTTAATGAGATGAGGCATACTGAGGGAGGAGCAGGTTTTAGTGGGCTGGGAAATCAAGAGCTCAGATTTCACCATGTTAAGTTTGAAGTGCTTATTCAGTATCCAAATGGCAATTGGCTTAATATCAAGAGGAGAGGTCCAGCCTGGAGGTATAAAATTGGAGCTATCAGCCTGTAGATGGTATATAAGCCATGAGACTGGATGTGATCACCTGGTGTGCTAGACAGCCTCCAAGATGGCCCCAAAGATTTCCACGTCCTCGTATTCACACTCGTGTAGTCTCCTCGCACATTGTATCATAGGTGGTCTGTGTGACCAATAGAATATGGCAGAAGTGATGGTATGTCACTTTCTAGATTAGGTTATAAAAGACACTGTGGCTTCCATCTTGAACTCTTTCTCTCGGATCACTTGCTCTGGGGAAGCCATGTCATGAACAGCCTTATGGGGAGGCCTTTGTGATGAGGAACTGAATCTTCCCACCAACAGCCAAGTGAGTGAGCTTGGAAGCAAATATCAAGCCCCTTCAGACTGCAACTCCAGCTGACAGCTTCACTGCAACCTCATGAAAGATCCTGAGCCAGAAGCACCCAGTGAAGCCACTCCTGGATTCCTGATTCTCAGACACTGTGAGATGATTGAGATGATAAATTTTGTTTTTCTTGTTTTTTTTTTTTAGAGACAGGGTCTCACTGTGTTGCCCAGGTTGGAGTGCAGTGGCACAACCATAGCTCACTGCAACCTTGAACTCCTGGGCTCAAGCGATCCTCCTGCCTCAGCATCCCAAGTAGCTAGGACTACAGCCACATACCACCATGCCTGGCTAATTTATAAAAAATTTTTTGTAGAGATGGGGTCTTGCTGTGTTGCCCGGGCTGCTCTGGCCTGAAGCAATCCTCCCACCTTGGCCTCCCAAAGTGCTGGGATTACAGGCTTGAACCACAGTGCTTGGCCAATGTTTGTTGTTTTAAGCTGTTGAGTTTTGGGGTAATGAGTAACACAGAAATAGATAGCTAATCCACCTAGAGAGTGAAGTTAGATAAAGAAGAGTACAGTACTAAGACCTGGGGCACTCCAATACATAGAGGTTGGAAAGGGGAAGAGGAGCTAGCAAATAAAGCAGAGAAGGAGGAAAATCAAGAGGCTGTAGTGTATGGAAGCCAAGTGAAGAAAGTGCTTCAAGGAGAGAATAAAAACTACGTCAGATGCTATTGCAAGGTTGGGAAAATTGGACTGAAGTTTGATGAATGGTTTGCCAAATTGAGATCTTGGAGACTTTGGCAACAGTAATTTCAGTGGGGTATGGGGCTAAGAGACTGACTGAAGTGCACTGAGGAGAGCAGGTGGAAAGGCAAGCTTTTTAAGGAGTTTTGCTCTAAAGGAGGGTAGAGAAATTGCATGGTAGCTGGAGGGAGATGTCTAGTGGAGATTTTTAAAATATGAGGATCTGCATATGTGGTTGCTGATGGAAATAATCCTGTATCCAGATAGGGAATGTGATTATGTAAAATAGAGAAGATACTTGAATGCGTAGCGTCCTTGAGGAGGCAGAAAGGAATGGGGTCCCGTTTACAGGAGGAGGGTTTGGCTTTAGATAGGAAGAAAGGAAACTCACCCATTGTTAGTAAGAGAAAGGTAGAAAATATGGGTATGGATACGGGAAGTTGGTTGACTTGGTAGTGGGAAAATAAGGTGGTTCTCATTTAATTGCTTCTCTTTTCTCAGTGAAATAAGAAATGAGGCTGTCTGCCGACAGTGAGACGTGGGGAGGGAAGTTTTGAAGAGAGGGGAAGATGTGAAGTAATCCTCTCAGAAAGACTCTGCTGAATGAATAAGTGGAAGAGCTATGTCTAGCCACTTAACCATCATTTCAGATTTTGTTTCTCTGGGTAAATGTGTTCTTAGATACAATGAAGGAACCTAGAATGTATTCTTTCTCCTCATCAGGGGGGCGTGTGTGTAAAGGGGAATGAAGGCATGCGGTAGTAATTTCCAGCTACCAAAAGCACGTTAATTTTATCTGCGTGACATAACCTCCTTAAGACTCTTAACCTTTAAGAACTCTGAATGAAGGGGCAAGAATAGTTGCTTCCCCCAAACACAGTGGGGACAACTTCAAACTCAGAGTCCCGTGCTCCCCATTACTGAATATGGGTTAATTTGCTTATAGGCTGGGTGCTCATAAATCAAGAGCTACCTATATTTTAATATAGTTTCTCTAAGTAATAAAAGATAAAGAAATATCACTCTCTGAGAAGGGAGGGGGAAAAAAAAAGAAAAGATAAAGAAAGAAAATGAAGTCACGCCAAATGAAAAGAACACTTTGGAAGAGAAAGTTTACCGTGGCTTTGCATTATTGTTTCTTTCTTAACCTTCAGCAGATTTTATTATCTCATTCTTAGGGGAAGGTTAGAATATGTGAAAGTGGAGAAGAAAAATCACAGGAGAGAAGAAAGGAATTTAGCAACCACAGATTAGATTTTGATTGCCTTCCACAGACATTTCTCTTTTCTGTGTTTAGCCAAGTACTGATGGTAAAATTGTGAGTTTATCTACTCACACCCTACTACAGCTTGGAATGGTCACTCAAATGGATGCAGTCTAAAGGCAAATTATATTAGCATATACTTCTCTATGATAATATGGTGTACAATTAAACTAACTACCATGTACATGTTAGTTCGTTATGGAAACCAACCTATTTGCAGATAGGCTTATGAAGAACTATTTGTTACATTATTTCTGAGACCTGTTTAGAGCCATTCTAAACTATCTGAAGCATGAAAATACTTTGAAAGGAGGCTATTGGTAATATAAATATCATGTTACTACTTACCAACAAGGATATGTGAAAAAAAGAATTCATTAGTAGATAGTTGTAATCCTTTTAGAACTTTGAAAGGCAAAGTTGAAGCCTCTGTGGAGGTTAAAAAGTTGATATCAGGTAGCTAACATATTGAGGTTTACTGTACGCTAGGCACTGTGCTAAGTCCTTTGTACACATTACCTCACCTAATCTTTCCAAGACATTTGTGAAATAGGTTCCTATTCCCATTTTACAGCTGTGGAAACTAAGGCGCAGAAGGGAAAACAACTTGCCCAAAGCTACACAGGTGGAAGCTGGTTTTAAACCTGAGGCAGATTCCAAACGCTTTGTTCTTTCTACCATGCTAACTTGTTCTCACTAAAAAGCCTGTCAGTGACCTTTATTATAGGACACATTGTGCATGTGGTTGGGGGTTGGGAAGAGGTGCTCCTGAGTCACCAGTGTGGGCTCCCTAAAACCAAGTTATGCACTTCCCTTCTGGTTCTGGTGGATCGGTGAACTGGCTTGTAGCAGCAGACCGACCTTCCTGCCAAGAACAACTGGAAAAGCAGGATGAATTAAAAAAAAAAAATCTGCTGGAAGGCATTGAAAAGTACCAAGATAGCCAGGACTCGAGGGACCAAGTTCCCAGAGAGGAAAGTGAGACCAACAGTCTGAGCTGCTTTCTCCTTGAAGCACTTATCAATTTGTAAGTGGCACAGGTTGAGAGGCAGAGAAACAGAACAGAAATTGGCCGGTCAGAGGCTAAGGAGCTAAGCAGAGCTATTGGCAGTCTCAGGGTGTTGGGGAAATAAAAATTTGAGTGCAGGACCAACCAAGGTGGTAAACAACTTGGCTTTCAATTGGGACCTCTAAAGGACTACGCTCTAGGAGTAAGGGAAGACCGGATATAGGCCAGTCTTACAAAGACTGAATCCAGCTTCTAATTAGCTCAATACCTAATTAAAATGATACAGGTATATTCTAATTGCTTGTTAGAAGCTTAAAGAAATCTTTTCTGGAAGAAAATAGCCACATCCAGAGCCTTTATAATTTTTCATACACAATGTCCATCATTCAGTCAAAAATGACCAGGCATAATAAGATAGAAAAAAGCAATAAACAGATTCACAGGTGATTTATATATTGGAGTTATCAAACTTGGACTTAAAATAACTGTGATCAATGATCAATATGTTACCCAGCGAGGTGTGGTGGCACGTGCCTGTAATTCCAGCTATTTGGGAAGCCAAGGCAGGAAGATCACTTGAGGCCAGGAGTTTGAGACCAGCCTGGGCAACATATTGAAACCCTGCCTCTTAAAAAAATTTTAAAAAATTCATTTGAGTAGCCTAAAAAAG
Organism: Daubentonia madagascariensis; assembly: GCA_023783475.1. Lineage (NCBI taxonomy): Eukaryota > Metazoa > Chordata > Mammalia > Primates > Daubentoniidae > Daubentonia > Daubentonia madagascariensis. The sequence continues at coordinate 18,535,932 of JAKFHU010002136.1, read as the reverse complement.
AAGGCTAAAAAAATAGGTGAAAAGATAGAGAATTTTACCAGAGAACTAGAGTATATAAAAATGAATCAAATGGAAATTCTAGAACTGGAAAACATAATAAATTAAGAATGCAGGTGAATTCAGCAGATTACACAAAGCTAAAGAGAAGATAAGGTTTATAGAAAATACCTAGACTGAAGCTTAGAGAGAAAAGGATAGAAAACACAGAAAAAACCATAAGAGATCTCTAAGGCTTGGTAAGAAGGTCTGACATATATACTAGTGGAGTTTCAGAATGGGAGAAAAGACAGAATGAGGCAGAACCAGTATTTTGAAGAGATTAGTGGTTGAAAATTTCTTCAAAATTTACTAAGATTTTAATTTCAAGAAGCTCTGTAAACCCAAGCAGGATAAATTCAAAGAAAGATACATAATTTTGAATATAAATTCAAAATAAAACTGCTCAAAACCAAAGAAAAAGATTAAAAACAGCCAAAGGGGAGTAATTATCTTTAAAGAACAGTAAGATGGAAACTAATTTCTCAACAGAAATGGTGGAATCCAGAAGACAGTTGAAAAGTATCTTTATAGTACTGAAAGAAAACATCTGCCAACATAGACTTCTATACTAAGGGAAAATATCTTTTGGAAAGGAAGGCATGACCACAAAGAAGGTCTACAGAGAAAAAATACAAAAGAGAGAGAGAAAGAAAAAACAGAAATGAAGGCAACGCTGGGCATGGTGGCTCATGCCTGTAATCCTAGCTGCTCCCGAGGCTGAGGTGTGAGCTTGCTTGAGCCCAGGAGTTTGAGATCAGCCTGGGCAACATAGTGAGTCCTCATCTCAAAAAAAAAAAAAAAGAAATGAAGGCAAAATAAAAACATTTCCAAGCAAATAAAAATTGATAGAATGTGTTGCCAGCACATTATAAAAAAATACAAAAAGGCCAAACAATTATTATCCTCAATAGCATCATGGAATATATAGGAAGGAACAAATAACAGTGAAAAAAGGAAATACGTAGGTAAATCCACATGAGTATTGATTGTGTAAAATAATAGTAATAATGTCTTGTAGATTTCGAATATATGTAGAATCGAAATTTTAACAATAATAGAAAAGTCTGGGGCAAGTTATATGGAGTTAAAGTGTTCAAAGATTTTTGTTTTTGGAGACAGAGTCTCGCTCTGTTGCCCCAGGTAGAGTGCAGCAGCATCATTATATCCATAGCTCACTGCAGCCTCAAACTCCTGGGCTTAAGCGATCCTCCTGCCTCAGCCTCCTGAGTAGCTGGGACTACAGGCGTGCGCCACCATGCCTGGCTAATTTTTCTATTTTTTTTAGTGGAGATGGGGTCTCGCTCTTGCTCAGGCTGGTCTCAAACTCCTGAGCTCAAGCAGTCCTCCCGCTTCGGCCTCCCAGAGTGCTATAAACATCGCACGTTTTTAAAGTAGTCTCAGTTAAAGAAGAAATGTCAGTGGAAATGAGAATATATTTTCAATTGAATGATATTGAAAAAACAACGTATCAAAACTTGGGTGATGCAGATAAAGCCATACTCAGGAAAATTTATTGCCTTAAATAAAAAATAAAGTATTATGAACAACTTTACGTCAAAAAGCTTGAAAATTTAAATGAAATGGACAGAGTCCTAGAAAAATACAACTTGTCTAAAGTGATAAAACAGCAAATCTGAATAATGTTTTATCTATGAAAGAAATTGAATCTGTAATTTAAAATCTCTCAAAGAAAACCTAGGCCAAGATGGCTTCATAGCAAATGAATTTTCCCAAATCTTTGAGGAGGATATAAACTTATCAGAAGAAGGGAAAACATTTCCCAGTTCATTTTATGGGTTCAGCAGTCTTGGGCCACTATGGAATTCCTCTTGGCTATTATATATGTCTTAGAACTAAAATTCACCTCATACCTTTAGTGTGTTAACGGTTCTTCAACAAATATATAACATGTGTCAGATTTTATTTATTCCCTTTACTCAATTCAACAGATCCTAGTGGCACAAAGCAATCCAGTGATACTAAATTATTCTCCCTCATATACATACTGGCCAACTAGCACAGAACAGTTTTCTGGGAAAGAAAGAGATTTTTGCTGGCAGAATAGTTTTCCCCTACCCCCTACTCTGGAAACTAATAATAGTAAGATTTAACTTAATTTTTTTTATGTGTTTGTTTTTCTTCTACAGACTCCATTAATAATATACCTCTTTCATTTCCTAATTGACTATGCTGAATTGGTATTTATGGTAAGTAACCTTCCACATAAAATCAATATGTATGTATTTTTAAATTTTAGTTTGTTGTCTTCCTTTTTTTTTTTTTTTTTGAGATGGGGTCTCCATGTTGCCCAAGCTGATTTTGAATCCCGGACTCAAGCAATCCTCCTGCCTCAGCCTCCCAAGTAGCTGAGACTACAGGCACACACCACCGTCCTGACTTCTTGTCTTCTTGTTTTTAAGAAAAAAATCTGTCTTAGCAACTCAGGAATTTTTCAGAAAATAAAAGTAAAAACTTATATCTTTAATTTGAATTCATGGAACTGTGGCAGTATTATGGAAGTATGAGGAATAGTTTCCAAAGCATTCTGCCAAGAGATCTGTGAGTCATTATGGAAGAGGACACAGGACTGATGAGACTTTCAGGGGGCAAGAACCTTCAAAATTGAAATGACAGGCCTATTTTTTTTTTTTTTTTTTTGAGAAGGGAAGAGGAGTTTATTAATTTGCTGACAAAATCCAGGCCTATGTTTTGAGAGCATAGCAATTTGAAACACTTGTCTAGGGTTGAAAATTCGGGTCAAGAAATTCCTAGGAAGTCCACTGAGGTCTTCCTTAGTAATTGTAATGGCTGCTATTTATTGAGGACTTACTATGTGCTAAGCACTTGGCATTCATCAGGACTGCAAAGCTTTGGGTATTATTCTCATTTTACAGGAAACTTAAGTAGCTTGTGATTCTAGAGCAGATGTGGGACACCAAACTGAAATGAGCCTACATGGGGTTCTGATCCTCAGGGTTTTCCGGTCAGACTCCCTGGATGGGCCTTATCTTTGGGAGTTGAAGTGAGGGTTGGACTTCTGCCTGACTGTGAGAGTTCAGTTCTGGGTAGTTCACCACCATCTCAAAACTCCAGGCCCTGGCAGCATTCCATTACTCTTACACTAATTGGGTTCTACTTCCTATTATTTCTCTTTCTCTTGACAGATAACTGATGCACTCACTGCTATTGCCCTGTATTTTGCAATCCAGGACTTCAATAAAGTTGTGGTAAGTACTTAGTGTATGGGACAAAGCTGGTGGAATTTGGTAACCTCCTGGTGTTTGTTATTACAAAAAATCAAAGGTCTTGTACTCAAAGGTCCAACTGCTTTAAAATGCTCAGAAGTGAGGGTGAAACTTCTGGCCTTTTCAGCCAGCCCTGGAATGACCAAACCCAAACTCACAAGACAGTTTGCTAGTAGATACAGAAAGGTCAGCTTACTCTGTGTAGCTTATTAATAACTATTAATATCCACACACCTGTGCAAGTTCAGACTTTCTGGAGTAGAGTTAAACAACAGTTATAATAAGGAGGACCCTTAAAAATCTTCCATTCCTTTCACCAGTTTTTCTTTTCAGAGAAAAATGAAGAAAGCTTTTAACTCACTGTGTTGGGTCTATCTGAGGTAAAATTAGATTCCCAGTGCCATTTCTCTTTCCCTGCAGAAAGTAATCTTAATTGGAAAATTTGGCATGTATTAAATGCCTGATGTAAACTTTAGTCTTAATCCATATGTCATAGCCAAGGGGGATTGCGTAGTGGGACCATCCTCCTTTTCCAGGGTTCTGAGACAATTAACAGATTAACCGTGTATACTTATTCATGTAGTTGTAAAAAAAAAAAAAAATTGGCTAAAGTCCTCCTTGATTGACTGGGAGCCACTGAGAGGATTTAGGCTGGGGTGAGATGAGGCTGCATCTCATTGGCATCTGTTTGTGGTTCATTTTCACTTTTGTTACCAAGTAATAGAACCAGAAATAGCAGTCTGCCTTTCTGTGTCACTGGTTGTCGGTAACAAATGAAGCTAGTGAATTCTAGAATTTTAGACCTCAGATTTTTGAAATGTCTAGACTGAAGGTTCTTAACCTGGGATCCATTTATAGGCTTAATGGGTCTATAAAACCCTTGAAATGGTATGAAAATTGAATGTGTATGTGCATATGTCATTTTTTCCAAGATTTCATAGCTGTTACTGGTACTCAGAGTCTTTGACTCCTACCCTACAGGATTAAGAACTACATTTTAGAGACTTAGTATCACTAAGACCAGGGTATGTACATGTTAAACTAATGGAGTATAACTTGAAAATTTTAGGGACCAAAGTGAAATAACTTAACAGGATTCTCTTGAGGGCTACAGATGAAATAACTGGGCGTGAGATTCATAAACTCTGGCATTCGGAGATAAATTAGCAGTGGCTATTTTCTTCTCTAAGATAGGTTGTGTATGTAGATAGTCTTTGTTTGAAGTTATATTAATATATCCTAAAATATTTAGGGATGAAGTGTCATGATATCTGCAGCTTACTTTCAAGTGGTTTGGGAAAAAAAATTTGTGTGTGCGTGTGTGTAGAGATAAAGCAGATGTGGCAAAATGTTAACAATTGGTGGGTCTAGGCGTTTATTGAATTATTCTTTCAACTTTTCTGTGGTTGCAAATTTTTCAGTATAAAACGCTGGGGAAAAAAATAAGTCCATGTGTGTGTGTGTGTGTGTGTGTGTGTGTGTGTGTGTGTGTGCATATACATGAGGTAGATAATGTGATATATATGATATAGACATGAATGTCTAAGGGCGGATTGGTAGCTTTCATTTACGAACATAATCACCCAGATCTTTCCAACCAAAATGTAAAACTGAAAAAAAAAACCAAAAAACAAAATGTAAAAGTGAAATGTGTTTTAATAAAAGTGGATTAGAGATACTAATGTCACATGTATTCCTTTTTTTTTTTCTGTTCAACTGTCATAAAAACAGTTGAAACAGTTTTTAATCTGGGGGGACAGCTTATGGAGAAGCAATGAAACTAGGTTTCAGTTAGTTTCCTAACAAAGTAAGACTTCAGTGTCAATAGGAGAGATGCCTTTAATTTAGAGCACCAATAATTTTAATTCATTTGTTATTTCTAAGTTTATGTGGAAACATACATAGGTTTTTTTTCTTTGTGTGATTTAAAGAGGGAGAGAGAGAACCAAATGAGTTGTTGTTAATACCCTATTTTTTAGCTCACCAAGACATTGTTGTCACCAAGACTGAATCAAAATTTGGAATATTTTTGTTTCTCCATTTTCAGAGTTCAGACTATTAGAGCATTAGATTTCTTGGTCAGAAAAAGTTTTATTTATGCTATGTTGAAAATTAACTCGTTCTAAATAGCAGATTTTGATGATACTAACATACTACTGTTGATTTAGATAGAATACCAGCATGTGTTCCTCTAAATCTTCTCCATTCTGTCAGAAGGGTCTATATCATATAGTCTAGAAGTATTTTAATCTTGCTGGGATTTGAGACTTTTTATCCCTGGTAATGAAACTATGTCTACACCCAAACGTATCATGGAAAACTATGGTGTAGAGAGGGACCCCACTTCCACCCCATCTCCAGCTGTTAGCTTGTGGAATATGAATGCTGATTGAATGTGACCACTTGGTTATCACGACATTTTACATCTACCTCACTTGACAAAAGCAATGTTAGTCTAATCTGTCCTTTGCTGAGATGGTGCTTCCTATTTGGAACTCAGAGTTCATGTTAAGAGAGCTGCAGGTGGTTTGATAGTGATAAAAACCTGTATTCTCTTATTGTGATTAGAGGGTTGTAAATTTGGAGGCTAGGCTCCTGAATTTGGAACATGCTGAGGCTAACACTTGGAGAAGGGTGGGGGGTGGAGTGTTTCCTCTACCACCACCATTGTTTTTGGGGATGCAAAAGGGTATAGACACAGCTTCAATGATTAGGAAAAGCCCTTTGTATGAAGCAGAGGAATTTTGTTTTTGCAAAACCAAATCTTCCAAGGGACAAGGAAAGGGCTGTATAGGGGAGTGGGAAGAAGGAAAGGAAGACTCCATCCTGGAAATTTTTTTTCCATTCAGAAATTTCTATTGAAATATAACATACATATGGAAAAGCATATCATCTTGTCTAAAAGCTGATTAATGATCACAAAGGTAAGACACCTAGATTACCACCCTTCAGGTCATTTTTAACCTCTCCTGTGATTGCTTTAAATCTCGTCATTGTCAAGACTACTGAATATATCTAGAGATATTTATTTTTGGATTTTAAATTGTATTCCCTAATCTCATTTATTTTTAATACTTCTAATATTTTCTTGAAGGGGTATGCATGTGTTTGCACATGTGTGTGTAATTAAAAAAAATTTCCTTAGATTTTTAGCCACTTTTCTGTCTCTTGCTGGGTGCAATAGAAGTTTTTAAAAGGGATTTTGTCTACGCTTAGAGGAGCTGATACTGGGTCTATGAGACAAGCCATAATGGTGGCTGTGCTGGTGAGATTGAGGGAGACAAAAAGAGGCAGCAGAGAATGTGGGGGCTGCTGACCTGACTGCCCTTCTTTCCCTCCTGGAGACTCCTTTCAGAAGGTCTTTCTGTTTTAAAGTATTTGAGATTGTGGTAACAAGGAAGTGCTTATCTTCTGTTGCTGGCACAGTGTCACCTTTGCCCAGGATCTAGTAGTTGCCTCCCTCTCTCAGTGCAGCCCTGCTGGCTGGCTTTCCCTCTGGGGAGTGGGTCTACATTCCCACCTGTCTCTCTGGCTGCCCCTGGATGAACTCCCTGTTTCCTGCTAATAGCCTTTTTTGTGGCTATCACTCCCTCCAGGCTGCGGCCTTTTTGCTGTAGAACTCCAGAACTCTTAGCTAGTGGGGCCTCCTTCCTGCTACCACTGCTGCAGCTGTCCTCTCTAAGCGCTTTGATGGCTGAGCCATTCCCCTTCTCTCTGATAAAAGCACCTTTGTTTATATTTTGTTCTTTTAATTCAACAATCCCAGCTGTGAATGGCACCGTAAATCTTACTGATAATTCTCACCACTTAACTTGGACTTTGCCAACTGCAAGAAGAACAAAGATAATCAAAGGGAGGTTTTTGAAGTTTGTTTCAGGTTTTCAGATTAAGTCTTAAACCTATGCAAGAAATCTGGTGTTACTTGTATTCCTGTGATGACCTCTTGATTTTCTTTTGAACTGAAAGATATTCTTCTAAAATTTTTTTAATTAAAAAATTTTTTAAATTCTGGAATACCTAAGACGTGCAAAAAATAAAGAATAACACATGTTTGTGAGCCTATTTTCAGCTTTAAAAAAATTATACATAGCAGTTGTTTCTTATACTTTCATCTCCCTATTCCCCCTCCTACCATTAACCACTGTTCTGAATTTAGTGGTTATCATTCCCACACACATGGCCTTTACTACATTTGTAAATATCCCTAAATAACATATTATTTCCCATGGTGTTAACTTTATGTAAATGGTACAACGCAGCATACATTCTATTGTGATCTGCTTTTTTATCATTAAGTCTTTAATCGTGCACAGATAATTAAGCATTCGCTGCTTTGGGTCCTCTGAAGCATTCTTTTCTAATAGGTTGCAGCGTTGATTTTTATACTGTCCAAATAAGATTCTCTGATCATTAAATCAGCAGCTACCAATTTTGGGTTCAGAGGCTTTTCCATCTGTATTCTGATCCATGTTTGCTTATAAGGTTGACTACCTCTTTTTCATTCTGGAACACACCCATAAACACGTTGGGACACACCCGGGGAAGGCAAGAGCTTCCCACCCCGATCCCACTCCCTCTTATTTATTACATTTTTTTTTTTTTTTATAGAGACGGGGGTCTCGCTCTTGCTCAGGCTGGTCTTGAACTCTTGAGCTTAAGCGATCCTCCCTCCTCGGCCTCCCAGAGTGCTAGGATTACAGGCGTGAGCCGCCGCGCCCGCCCCGATCCCACTCCCTCTTAACTGTCAGCTGCCCAGCCACACTCAACTCTCCTTTTCTTCAACATGGCCGTTCTACACCTCTTCTATGGAAGTAAAACTTGAAACGAGAGTGAGGAAGAAAACCCAAGATACTTGACATTTGAGATTGTTCCACCTTGCTTGAAAAATACTTCACTTTGCTGATGGAACTTTGGAGTGCTTAGGCCACTGACCATAACTCTTCAAAATGGCTAAGAACTTTGCTTTGCGTCATTCATGTAGGCATTCAACAGATATTTATTGTTTGCCCACTGTGCCAGGTGTTAGCCATGCATGGTAAACAAATAAACATGGTCCCTGCCCTTATGGAACTTGTAGTCTAGTGAGGGAGACAGACATTAGTCACTCACGTAAATAAGCGAAAAAGTTACAACTGTGAACAGTGTTATGAAAGAATGTATATAATAGGGGGATTTTACGGGGTGGGTGGATGATGAGGGAGAATGTGACTTTCTGAGGAAGTGATAATTTAACTGAGATCTAAAGAGCGTGTGGGAGTTAACTAGGGAAAGAGAGAAGAAGAAATTGTTCCAGGTCAATTGCAAAGGCCTGGGAGGAGAAGGGGTGTGGCCTGTTCATGGTGCTGGAACTCAGAAAGGGGAGGTGCGGGGAGTGAGTGTGAGACGAGCCCGGAGAGGTAGGGCCAGACCAGATAGGGCCGTCTGGGCCATGGAAAGGACTTTTGTCTTTATCCTAAAAGTGAAAAGAAATAATTTATTTCATGTGCTTTGTCTCACCCCCCCGCCCCCCAGTTTAAAAAGCAGAAACTCCTCCTAGAACTGGACCAGTATGCCCCAGATGTGGCTGAACTCATCCGTACCCCTATGGAAATGCGTTACATCCCTCTGAAAGTGGCCCTGTTGTAAGTATTCCCTGACAAAACAGGGCTCAGTGCCAACAAATGCAAGGAAAATCTGATGAGACTTTCCCATGTTTTTTGTTGTATTTTTGGAGATTTGCAGTCTTAGTCATCAAGTATTTGCTGTAGTTCTGTTGCACAACTGGGTTCTGTTGTTCCGGCCAGCAAAAGAGACAGAGCCATTCTGTCTGTGTTGGGACAAAGACTCACACAGGGATGTGCACAATCAAACCCTTCACAAATGCTTTTTGACTTGATGTTGATCTGGGCTCCAGCCTACTTGTAACCAGTGTTTCTAAAGAAAAAGTTCTTTAGTTGTGATATATGGATTGAATAAAAGTCTGGTCTTTATGTGGCTGTTGTGTTGAGCAGCTCTATGTTTCATGTACAATGTAGTCCCCTATTTGTTGTTCAAAAAACTAAAGTAAAGTGGGAAACAGACCCATTCCAACTGGGTGACCAGTGTGGAAGAGTGGAACTTATTGAGGCTTTATGAGGCTTAATGCTGCCATTAAGTTTAACTCTTTCAGGTTATTTCCATTTGTATCTCTGAGACAGGCAAATGTGAATAATTATTTAATCAGCTAATAGTCATTGAATGTTAATAATATACTAGTTTCTAGGGATACACAATAAACAAGACAGACAAGATACAGAATAAACAGTTTTCCTTATAGAAAAACATGCCCTTAGAACTTCACAATTAGAAGGGGCTTTATGAGACTGGTTTATTCAACCTGCTACTTTGTGTGCGAATTTTCTATTCAGTGTTTTACATAGGTGTCTGTGCAGCTGTTTCTTGAACGTCAACTGCTATTTAGAAATGGCTTTTTTTCTTTCCACCATACAATTCTGGGGTATCAGTTCACATCTATGTATTTCAGAAATATTAGTGGGAACTACCTTAATAGAACCAGGGGTTTAGCAACATTATGAATCCCTTATGGACTCATTTGTGTCCTGGTGGGTAGTTTTGGGATAGCAGCAGCTATTTCTTTAAAGATTGTATAATAGGCCTATCTGTACTTGCTGAAAAAAACACCAGCAATTTCTAGGCCTTTGGCTTTAGAACTACTAATCTTACAGACCTGGGAGGTATTGGATTTAAGGTCTTTATTTGTGAATAACAATTATAATCTCTTCCTGAGACACTGGTATGTTTCTTTCTATCTGATAATCAGAATTATGTAACTAGTCTACCTTTTCACCTTGTCTGCCAGGAAACTCAGAGCCAGATTTGAAGCTGATTATTGCAATGCTATAGAAGACCCATTTGGTCTTCTTTCCCTTGCCTTTACTTTCTCTTTTTGTTTATGTTTTCTCTGGTCTTGATTCTTTATTTCTATTTTTACTTTGCTATTATTTTTATTATCTGTTCTTATTTTAGCTGCTTCAAATCCTTTGTGGAAGCAGGAAAGAAATAAAAATAATTCATTATGACTATTTAAGGTTTCCCTACTCATAATCATTTCAAGTTCGTTTTCTCAGTTCATTCCTTTCTGCTTCTGGAAAAGACTCTGTGTTTCAGTTTAACTCCTCCCCAATGGAAGGCCAATATGTCTTTGAAGTTCTATGGCAATTGGCTTGTTGATTTCAGTAGATACTTATTTTGACCTTGGGGTCTGGTTTAGTGGATACCGTTTGACTACCAAGAGGGCTAAATCTAAGCTGCTCTAACCTGTTGGATTGGTGTGGCCCATGTCAGAGTTTAGGAACCTGATTGAGGAAAATGTACTTTCCTGGTTTTCAGAGACAAATGTAGCCATTCCTATGATATCTGGCTCTGTGGGAAGTGGTTAGAATTTTACCATTTTTGAAGTCTAAAGTAGTAGAACATTGGCTTTAGAGCCGGAAAGACCTGATTTTGAATGTATTTATTAGCTTGTGAAATTTTGGGCAAGTTACTTAACCACTGAGTCTGTTTCCTCATCTACAAATCTGGAATAGTGTTATGGCTAGTTTACAGGGTCTCTGCAATGATTGAATACGATGGTTTTCCATATACCACATAGCCCAGAATAGGCAGCAAAGGTTCAGGACCTTTTACTCATTGGCCTCAACCCCTACTCCATTCTCTTTTACGTGGGAGAACTCATTTCTAAAAAGTTGCCTGCCTTTGAGTATGCTTTTAGTAAATCTCTTCAGTGTGTTGGCTGTGGTGGCCAGGACTCCCTGGTCCATTGATCAGGATTACTAATGCCAAATATGTGTGTTCTTCCCCAGCTATCTCTTAAATCCCTACACGGTTTTGTCTTGCGTTGCCAAGTCTACGTGCGCCATCAACAACACCCTCATTGCTTTCTTCATTTTGACTACGATAAAAGGTAAGGCCCTGAAGGAGAGTATAAAGCCTAGTCCCTGATTTATGCAAAATTTTGTAACACTTAAGTTGTGTTTTTTAAAAAAAAATAATGCAACACTTAAAAACATTTTTTAATTACACGAGTAATACAAGGTGATTATAGAAAATTTAGATTAGCCAAGAGAAGAAAATTAATTAAAACATCCTGAAAACCTACTACTCAGAGAGTTACTGTTAACATAGTTTTTAAAAAAAGTTCTGCTGGGCCTGGTGGTGTGCACCTGTAGTCCCAGCTACTTGGGAGGCTGAGGCAGGAGGATCACTTGAGCCCAGGAGTTTGAGACCAGCCTGGGCAACATAGTACGACCTCATCTCTTAAAAAAAGTTCTAAAAGGCTTATAATGAGAATAGCAGTCTTCATCGTCTTTCTTCCCACCCCTAGTCCAACTTCTTTGAAGTAACTTCTTTTTGGCTTTTGCTGGTATTTATTTCTGTATTTCTAAATAAGACCTTATTGCTCCTTCATGAATTTTAAATTTAAGCCATCATTTATTGCATTCTCATTATGGGAGGTAAAGATTTAGCTCTTTTGTACCAATGTCCCCACTTCCCCCTTGCCTGATTTTCCTACAGCAGTTATATAACACTTTTGATTAAATCAGTAGTCAGTACCTATATTTTATAACACGATATGTATTGTTCCTTTGTTGGGCAAATTAGAACTATGATTACTTTTTCTTTTTTGTACAACCTTTTATTCTTCCTGAGGTTAATAATTGTCTTTTATTGTTTGTTTGGTTTTTTGCTTAGTTCTTTTGTACTCATCACTGTTGTATTCCCTAGTTGCTCCACTTGATCTGTCAAGTACCTAACAATGGGTTTTTTTGTTTGTTTGTTTGTTTGTTTGTTTTTTAAGAGACAGGGTCTCACTCTCTTACCAGGCTGGAGTGCAGTGGTGTGATTTTAGCTCACTGAAGCCTCAAATTCCTGGGCTCAGGTGATCCTCCCACTTCATCCTCCTGAGTAGCTGGGATTATGGGCGTGAGCCACTGTGCCTGGCCCTAACAATGGTTTTTTTTAAGAACACTTAAATACATTGAATGGTCTGTCGGTTCCATTATTTTTCTGGAGACTTCTCTCACCCATCCTCCATCCTGCCCCAGTCTGTCCTGGTTGTTCTCTGGGCCTGGTGCAAGGCTGTCATACTGGAACTTCCCTCCGTAATTCTTCTGTGCTATATCCCTTCTTTCCTGGATTCCTTCTCTCCTTTATTGATTTTTTTCCCTCTTTTTCTGAAGTACTTCCTCTGGTAGTTTTCTCAGAAGGGGTAGATCAGATATATATTTTGAATCATTCCATGTCTGAAAAATATCTTTCTTCCAGTTTAGTACCAAATTAATAGTTGGGTGGGATAGAGAATTCTGGACTGGACAATTTTCCCTTCAGAATTTTGAAGGCATTGCTTCACTGTCTTCTAGCATCTTGATTGCTATTGAGCAGTTTGGCCTTATATGTAACCCAGTTTTTCTTCTGAAAGATTTAATATCTTCTTTTTATCCTCAGTGGGTTTCTTTTGTTTTGTTTTGTTTTTTGAGACAGGGTCTGACTCTGTCACTCAGGCTAGAGTGCAGTGGCGTCATCATAGCTCACTGCAACCTCAGACTCCTGGGCTCAACCTCAACCTGCCTCAGCCTCCCAAGTGGCTGGTACTACAGGGGTGCACCACCATGCCCGGCTAATTTTTCTATTTTTTGTAGAGACGGTGTCTTGTTATGTTGCCCAGGCTGGTCTCCTGGCCTCAAGTGGTCCTCCAGCGTTGGCCTCCCAAAGTGCTAGAATTATAGGCGTGAGCCACCCTGCCTGGCCTATCCTGTGTTTTGAAATTTCATGATGCTATGTTTTGACAGGGGTCTTTTTTTTATTCATTATGCTGAACACTTGGTAGGTCCTTTCAATGTGGAAACTAGTATCCTTTAGTTCTAGAAGGTGTTCCTATATTATTTTTCAAATTCTCTCTGTTTTCTCAGTCCTGTTTTTTTGGATGTCTATTGGATGTTGGACTTTTTTGATTGATCAAATATACACATTTTGTTTTCTATTGTTTTTTCCATCTTTTTTACTTCTTTTTTTGGGACATTTCCTTGTTTTTATCTTTCAACTCTTCTATTCAATTTTTAATTTTATGTATTACATTTTTAAGTTCTTAGTTTCCAGTTGTTTCTTTGAAGCATCCTATTTTTGCTTTATCATCACAGTATTCTGTGTTATCTCTCTGAGTATATTTTCTTTCAGTTTCTATCTGTTCCAGACATAGTCTCTTTGTTTTCCTGGTCCTTCCTCCCCTCACCCCCATTTGTTTTGGGCTCGTTCTTTCATATGGAGGGATTTGCTTTTATGTATGGTGATCTTGCCTCTCTTTCTATTTAAGAGTGAGGAACTAACATACTGACTGGAGACTCTATGTAGGCAGGGCTTGCTGATGGGTCATTCTCATTGTAGGGAGATCAGGTAGTGAGCTGGCCTTTTTTGTTGGAGGCATCCCTAAATGTCATTGTCTGTAGATTTTATTTTCTTCTGAAACTATTCAGTTTTCCAAAGAGGAATCTTCTAATTTCCTGCCTGGAGTAGCAGAGTTGGGGTTGGTTTGGGGTGGAGGGTGCATGAGACTGGCTGCTAGTGTTGGGAGAGCAGGAACAGGGAAGGTGACTGACTTCAGACAACAGATTTCCATGCAGTCTTGTTACTTTTCAGCCCACACCTTCCTTAGCCTGTTACTGTGCCTCTTTCTCCAGAACTGTGGTCTCCTGCGGGTAGAATAGAAAGTTAGAGGGATGGGGTATGTGGGAGTGGGCATTTGGTTGCACCTATTTGGGATGAGACCTGTGGTTCTGTCTGGTCTGTATATAAACTTCCAGCTTGATTTTCATCTCTGTACCTTACTCCTACCTTCCATAGTACCTGATGCCCTCAGGTGCTGAATTTCTCAGAAGTTCTGTGGGATCAGTTGGCCTGATTTTTATTAGTATTCCTCTCCATAGGCCATTGAGCTATAATTTCTTCCCCATTGCCAAGTCATTTATCCCTCTTTTACCTGCTTTATATTTTCCACTGCTGTGTTCAAATTTATTTTGCTATAATCCTGTGTTCTTTGTGGTTTAATATAGTTTTATTCCCTTATTGTCATTTCAGTGAGGTTTTTGGAGGGAGGGATGATAAACACGTGTGATCAATCTTCAATTTTTTTCATTAGAAGTCCCTCCATTAGCATTTGGGGTATATATTTCCAGATTTTTCCCCCTGTTTTTCTTCTAGACTTTAAAAAATTGTATCAATTAGCCACTACCACAAAAATGTTATTTAATAAACCACTTCAAAACTCAGTGGCTTAGAAATACAAGTATTTACTTAACTCATACATCTGTAAGTTAGCTAGGGATCAGCTGATCTAGGTTGGACATGGCTAGTCAGTTGGCTGGTTTCATCAGATTACATTTATGCATCAGTGGCTGGCAAGAGTTGGCTAATCTGGGCTGGGCTCTGTTGCACATGTCTGTCATCGTCCTGGATCAGGGGACTAACTTAGGCCTGTTCTTGTCATAGCGATGGCAGAGGCACAATAGTGAGTAAGCCCAATCAGGCATGTGATTTTTAAGCTTCTGGTTGCATCACATGTGCTAATATCCCATTAATCAAAACATAACACATGGCTGAGCCCAGGGGTGGAGATTTCCATCCTGTTCACAATGGGAAGGCACTGTAAAAGTACATGGGAAAGTGCGTGGACATAGAGAGGGGTAGAAAATTGGGGCACCAATAATACAATCTACCACATAAACCAATCAACATTTAGTCTGTCATTTTTAATGGCTTCTATTCCATTGTATGGATGAATATATAGAAATTCTTTAACCAACATATACCATTAAATATTTAGGTGATTTTTCCAGTTTTCAGCTATATAAATACTACAGTTAACTTTGTAATGTACAGTAATTTTTGTCCCCATGTCCAGTTATTTTCTTACAATGAAGTTGTAGAAATAGAAATATTTGCTACTAGGTGTGTACCTTTAGGATTTCTGAAATTTATTGCTAAATTATATTCCCATAAGATGCATATAAAAGTCCTTATGTCTGTGCGTTGTTGCTAAGTAGTTTGCATGCTTAGGAAATGAAGAGTAAAATGTTGTACATAGAACCTTTTATTTACTCACAGTTTACTTACCTTTTCTAGGGTGCTACATGAGTATGACTTAGGTCTTCATAAGAGATTGTTTCTCTTGAAGTGCTTATGAGTGGTCTTTCTGTAGGCCTATTAGTTTAACTTATTATTGAATTGCTTAAAATGACTAGATATTGCATAGCCTGAATTGTCCTGTTCTGAAGATTGTGGTCATTTTGTCAGAAACAACTCTGAGATAGAGAAGACTTCTCTGTGAATACTCCCTGCCTCAGTCCCTGTTTCAAGACTGTCGGGCTCAAATAGACTGTCATTTGTCAAGGTGCCTGGTGTCCATTAAAATAAGGAATATACGATGTAGCCTGGCAAAAGGGACCAAGTATTGGCCTTTGGAAATGTCACCTTTAAAATAGCTGAGTGCAAAGTTAGAGAAACTGAAGACGTGCCCTCTGAAGTTGCATGTTTTTTTGTTTTCCTAGGAGTCTCACACAAAAATGTAAAGTATGCTATTAAAAAAAATTATTTCATGACCTTTAAAATAAAGGGGGGGGAAAGCATGTAAATAAGTTGTATGTATCTCTTTTGTAGCCACATTGTTTTCAGTTCCATGGAGCAAAATTTTTTGTATTATGTCCAGATTTTTGTTGAATGAATTCATAGACATATTTATGATGTTATACACACACTTTTGTTTTACTTTTATCACTTATTTCATATGAATCATGTCTGACATTGATCACACATTTATCTTCTTTAAATTTATTTTCATTTTGGACGTAGTTCAAGGACTTGGTGAGAATAAAAGAAATCCAAACATAAATTGAAAAGTACGTCTTTCATCACCCTGCCCCACCTCCACTTCCATTCCTCGTGCATATTCGTCATAGGGTTCCAGCCCTTCCCTTTTGTTGGACATTTAACTTGTTTTCCATTATTTGCTACTATAAATAGAGACCATCACAAACAACATTTCTACTCTGTTGAAATATTTGTAGAGTTCTATTTTAGCTAGGTATCTGAACCACTGTAGCTCTTAGAGTATATTAGTAATCCCTATAACAGTCTGTACAATAAAATTAGTTCAGTTATAAATTCTGCAAGTCGTATTTCTACGTTTCACATTTGTACCACATAATATTAATAAAATTAGATATTTAATAAAATTAAGGAAGGAGTAATTAATTTTTTATTTTAAAAAAGAAAAAAGTTGGGAAAACTCACAAGAGAAGGAATATAAATGACTAAAATATATAAAAAAAATTCAGTTCCGTAGATATTTAATAAAGAAAACAAACTGAAGTAACAAAGAAGTGCTTTTTTTTTTTTTTTTTTTTCCCAAGTTGGTAAAGATTTTAGAAGATAATTCTCAGTGCTGGCAAAGGTTCTGTCAAATAGGCATTCTCCCACATGGCAAGTTGACTTATAAATTTGTGTAACCCTCTTGGGAAGCAGTTTGGTAGTAGTCTTAAAATGTTTGTAGTTTTGATTTATTAATTTTTTTTTTTTTTTTTTTTTGAGACAGAGTCTTGTTTTGTCCCAGGCTAGAGTGCAGTGTCGTCATGATAGCTCACTGCAACCTCAAACTCCTGGGCTCAAACAATCCTCCTGCCTCTGCCTCCCAGAGTGCTAGGATTACAGGTGTGAGCTACTGCAGCCAGCCCTTATTAATTCTACTTTTACTATCCTAAAGTAATGTAAAAGTATAGACAAAGCTTTATGGTACAAAGTTATTAATTATAGAATTATTTATAATGGTTGGAAAAATTAGAAAATACTTTAAAATAGAGAAGAATGGTTAAGTAAAATGTGGTTTATCCATGTAGTGGAATATTGTGTACATGATATTTTAAAATAATTGTAAATTATGTGAGGAAACATTTTTTAAAGCAGAACATAAAATTATATATTTTAATTAATCTCAATTATGTTAAAACAATATCAAAAATAGGTAGAGAATAGATCCCAAAAGGGTAATACTTGTCTCTGTTCATGGGTGATTTTAATTTCCTTTTCATATCTGTTTTTTCCCAAAGTTTCTTCGTTGAGCACATAATTAAAATGAATTAAATTAACTTGATTGATAAGAAGATAGGGACAGTGGAAGTTAACTTGGCAATGCTCCCCAGATTTCCATGGAGTGAGTGCCCCACAGAAGGGAATGGCCTTGTTTACTCTGTCCCCTTGCCTCCTTCTACTTGCTCTTCCTTGGCTTCCTTTGTGGCAGCTCAGTGTTGCCTGGGACACACTGAGAGATGCATGCTGGGACAAGGCCCAGGCCGTTGTATTGTGATGTCCTTATTGGGGTGTTGGACAGGAAACGCAGGTCTTTGGGCAGGGTTGATGTTAGTTTAGTAGAGCAGCTTGAGTTTCACTTTGAAGGCTGTTGCTTTGGTCAAAGGGTACTCTGCCTTTCAGTTGACCTAATTAAAATACTTCATCCCTGTGAAGTTGTCTTCATTAGGCTTTAAAAAAGGAAAACAAACAGATGTTAATAGATGCTCCTGCTTGTTCACTGTTGGTGTTTATTAACACTGAGATATTCCTGACTAGAAATTCTCCTTGAAGTTTGCCACCTAAGGATTCTTCCAACTTTCCTTATTCTACCAATAGAGGCAGGGCTTGCTTGCCAAGGAAAAAGAAGGATTAGTACTATCAGATGGTAATCAAGAGTGATTAAGAGCTCAGGCTGCTGTCATGTTAGACAGATCTGCTGGCTAATCCCAGCTCCACGGTTTCCTGGCTGCATCACCTTGGGCAAGTCACTTTAACAATTCTCAGCCTCAGTTTCCTTAACTATAGCGTAGGGATTGAAACCGTCTCTACCCCACAGAATGAATGCAAAGAATGAATGAGACACTGAATGGTAGGGCGGCATGTACTAGGTGCTCAGTAAATGGTGGTGCTGGTTGTTACTCTTAATAATACCCTCTTTTTTTTAAAGATCCCTCAGGATTGATAGGGTCTCCCTGAGCCTTCTTGGGAGGTCTGGGAAGTTGGAATGAGAGGTTCTCTTCCTGGAGCCCGGCCTTGGATGAACAATAGAAGAGTGACGACCCTGAGGCCTGAGGTTTCTGTAGGGGAAAGCCCTGCCAGCGGAGGGAGTCATAGAGGACTCAGAGACCCACGGGAGAAGCAGCCTAGGATAGAGTTAGTCAGGTCAACCCAGCTTCAAAGCCTGCTTATTCTAATTACCAGCTCTGTAGCCTTGGGCAAATCATGCAGCCTCAAGAGCCTGATTTTAATCGCAGAACGTGTGCCTCGTAGAGTTAGTAGAGGAATAAGTAAGAAATATTAATATAAAGTGCTTAGCATGCTTCCTTAGCAGAATTCACTCAACAACTAGTTGCTGTGCGTATTGTGATTTTTATGGTGCAGCCACAGATTGAGATCAAGAGGGTGGCGCAGTGATACGGTTATAGAGTGTGGGGTCTGGAGTAAGACTCTCTGGGTTTAAATCCTGTTGCTACCATTCACTAGCTTTGTGACCCTGGGCAAATAACTTCTCCATCCTTTAGTTTCCTCATCTGTAGAATGGGGATAATAATCATATCTATTTCATGGAATTATTGAAGGGACTAAATGACTTAATACATGTAAAGTGCTTACAGTCGTGGTGAGAACAGAGTAGGTGCTCAACAAGTTGTCATCATTAACGTTGATGTGGATGGATTGCTCTGAGAGTGCCTGCCCTGTTAAAAGAGCACACTTGGCAAGGAATGTAATACATCGGCCCTGCCTCCACTGTCACCTTCTCCTCGTGGGCGGTCTCACTTGTTGCCTCAGACCCTGGTGCAACTTCCTCTTCTGATAGTCCTGTGGGACCTCAGCCCTTTTAACCACATTCCAGTCTGTCCCACTGCCTGTCCTGTCTATGACCCAGTGTCTGACTCTCTGCTTATTCCATTTGAAGTTCATATCCTGAATCAGTCCCTACATCCCCATCTCATTATATTTCTGCTCTATCCTGTAGGTCTGCCACCCACCCAGGCCCAGATCACTTCAAGGTGCGGTCCCTGGAGGCAAAGTGTTACCCCAGGTCTTGCTGAGGCTTGTTTGGCCCCCACCCTGACACAAACAGAGAGTTGGAAAACATATTCAAAGCTAGATTGGGTAGATAGTACAATTCCCTGGTACTCTTATGGCCAGTGTACATACACATTTGACTGATTTACTCTAATATTCCTATGATAAGGCCAAAGACCAAGGCTTGTACAGAAAACCTAGTGTCTGAGCATCTGGGCTGCAGTAGCAGACAAGTGGTAGATTTTATCGTTTTTTGATAAAACTCAATGTCCTCTTGGCATAGTTCCTTCTGGTTAGGCCTGTGGCCTTCTGGATCCTTGAGTGCGGCCTTTTGACTGAATCCAAATTCTACAGAACAAATCCTTGTTTTGTGAAGTTTGGATTCAGTTGAGGGGCCACACTTGGGGACCTGGAGGGCCACATGTGGCCTTGAGGCTGCAGGTTCCCCACCCCTGCCCTAGCTCTTGCCCGCATGAGGCTGCCATTTCAGGCATTATTTCAGATGTCCTGTCTGTGCCTGTAGATAGATGTTTTTGGCTGGTTGTACAAGCTAAACTCTCCATAATCTGACCCCTACCTGCTTGCTGAGACTTTTTAGATTATAACTTTTTATTGAAGTATAACATATATACAGAAAAATTTACAAACCACTAGTGTACAGGTAAATGAATTTTCACAAAATGTCAAGTAACCAGCACCCAGATTAAGAAACAGAATGGCACCAGCATCCACAGAACTCCTTTCATGTTCTCTTCCAGTCACTCCTCCCAGCTCGTGCCCTGTTTTTGCCATGCTAATCATAGTGCCCACCCCCACAGCCTCAGCACACCATTCTCTCTTGCCCTCCTGCCTGTGCATGTTCTGTTTCCTTGGACTGCCAGGCCTCACCTACTCAGTTGTTCAAAACTCAGGTATCAGCTTCCCCTGATGGGCTAGGTCTACTTCCTTTATACTTTTCTCCGGTATTTTGTAATTGTTTACTGGGAGCTCCCTGAGGACAGAGACTGTCTGAGTCACCAGTCTCCCTGGCACCCAGCACCTGCTTGGCATAGAGCAAACTTCAGAAATGATTGCTTACTAATAGCACAGTTTGTCTAAAATATTTGAAGTCACCTTTCACTTTTATCTTTCACTTTATCTTCTCTGACCCTGTCCCAAACACATATCATTCCTCCTCTGCCTTCCTAACCCATACTTCTTGCCCCTTCTAGCTTTTTTCAAAATGTATTAGCCTTTTCTGAGTCTCTTGTGTGCTTCTGTACTCCCCCTCACTTTTGCTTAGGCTGTGCATGCATGCCATCCACACCTGTCCCACGTCCCACACCCAGACTCCCCACACGCCAGCCTACTGAGTGTTGTGGCACCATGTTTCTGCCCCCAGACTTCAGGCCGCAGCCATCCAATGGATACTGCACAGAAAGCATTCTCTGTGCCCAGGCCCCTGCCACAAGCCCTCAACTGCTATTCTGCAGGCTCTGTTTTATTCAAGAGTCAGATTTATTTTGTCCTTTGCCTATGTTTCATTACTCTATGTTCTATACTTCATGAGTTTTTCTTCCTCAATAACATTGGTTTGTTTTTTTTTTATTTTTGGAGACAAGGTCTTGCTCTGTTACCCAGGCTGGAGTGCAGTGGTGCCATCATTGCTCACTGCAGCCTCGAACTCCCAGGCTCAAGTTACCCTCCCACCTCAGCCTCTTGAATAGCTGGGACTACAGGTGCAGGCCACCATGCCTGGCTATTTTATTTTATTTTTTCAGAGACAGGGGCCTCACTGTGTTGCTCAGGGTGGTCTCAAGAACTGGCCTCAAGCGATTCTCCTGCCTCAACCTCCCAAAGCGCTGGGATTACAGGCATGAGCCACCACGCCTGGCAATATGCTTGCATTTTTAAAAAGGATTTCATATATATCACTGAATGATACTCATCAGTATCCATCCGTCCGTCACACGGGCCAGACACTGTGCTAGGTGCTACAGAGTCAAAGTTAAGAGAAGTTTATTGCTCTTGAGAAACTCACAAACAAATGGGGGGGAGGGGAGAGAGAGAGAGAGAGATAAACATCAGCAAATTATTATGAGATAGTATCAGCATTGAATGAGATAAGGCTTATTAATACAGGGATTAAGAGAATGGGCACTGGAGTCAGCTATGTGGTTTTGGTTACATTACTTAAGCTTTCTGTTTCTGTGCCTTGCTGTCTTCAACTGTAAAATGGGTAGAATGTGTGATTTTTTCCTCAGTAAACTGTTAGAAGAAAATAAACAGAAAAATAGAGCTTTTACGAGATTGTTGTGATGTTTCTTGAGGGCCTTTTTGAGTCAGGCTCTGTTTTTTTTTTTTGTTTTTTTTTTTTTTTGGAGACAGGGTCTTGCTCTTGCTCAGGCTGGTCTTGAACTCCTGAGCTCAAGCAGTCCTCCTGCCTTGGCCTTCCAGAGTGCTGGGATTACAGGCATGAGCCACCATGCCCGGCCCAGGTTCTGTTCTTGATGCAGAGGATATAGTATAGTGCCTGGCACCTAGAAAGTGATCGATAAATGTTAGCTATGATCACTGTTGTCATCAGCTCTGCTTGGGCTCATAGAGAAAGTGACCTTTCAACTGGCCATTGAAGGAGGGAAGGGAAGGATGCCGTAGGCAGAGGGAAGAGCCTGAGAACAGACACAGAGGACCAAAAGGGCATGATGCTTTCAGAAATTGGGAGTGGTCCAGTGTAGCTGGAGGATGGTGTGTGAGTGGAAGGGTGGTGAGAGGCAAAGCTGGAGAAGCAAGACCCAGATGGTGAAGGGTCTTGTTTGCTGTTGGAGTTTGTACTTAGCCCAGTAGATGAAATGGGACTGTTAGCAGTCTTTAAAGATGGGCTTGTCACAGTCTCCACTGTGTTTTAGGAGGATCCTTTGGTGCTTCTGTGGAGGATGGACCAGATGGGAAGGGATTGAGGAGACTCTTAAGGAGAAGAAAGAGGCTGCTAAAAACCCTTGGTGAGAGATGATGAGAGCAAGAACTGGAGTGATGAATGTTCCAGAGGTGGATCAGCAGGGCTTGGGGGAAGGGATGAACATGGGAGCCAGAGGGGTGAAGAACAGCCAGGGGACCCAGCTGGATGTTGATGCCACTTACTGACAGAATAGCAGGAGGAATAGATATTTCCCTTCTAAAGGTTTCATCCAAAGAAGGAAGACTACTTCTTCTTGATACTAGGAACACGTATTCTAAAACTCACAAGTCTGTTCTACTCGGCTAGGAGCCTCTTCTCTCTTGGGTCTTATAAACAGTCAGCTGTTTCAGACAAGTAATTACTGATCTCAGGCAATTAGGGCAGGAGATAGCTGTGTTTATCCCTGGTGTCTCCTGGGGGAGAGAGAAGTGAAAGTCATGTGTTTGTTTTCACATTTGTAAGAATGGATGGAGTTGGAGCATTAGCCTCCCTCCTTTCTCCCACCCCCAAATCTGTAGAGAACCATGTTAAATTAAAAAGTTCTTTTCAAGCCAGGCATGGTGGTGTACACCTGTAGTCCCAGATACTTGGGGGACTGAGGTAGGAGGATTGCTTGAGCCCAACAGTTTGAGGCTGCAGTGAGCTATGATCACAGTCACTGTACTCCAGCCTGGGTGATAGAGTGAGACCCTGTCTCTAAAAAGAAAACTTTTTAAAAAAATTCTTTTCAGTTCTTTCCCTGTTTTAGCCTGTTTCCCACGAAATGTCTTTCAGATTTTTAGCTAAGTCAAGGAATCCATCCTGAGCCTACCCTAGCTGTTGGGCTCCAGAATAGTGCCTTTCCCACTACTGCCATCTCCCTATCTCGGAGTGGCCTGGTTCTGGTTCTAGCATCTCTGGCCCAACAGGTGTGTACGGGCCTCTGCTGGTGTCACAGCTTAGCTGGGGTTGATTCTGTCCCTGCTCAGTCATATGTATGAGTACCCTGGATACAGGACTTCATGCCTGGCACTACATGTTGAGATACATCCACCCCATAGAATTCTGTCCTTTGTCTTTTACTTCCAGCTTCCTCCTTTCTCTGCCTTCCTTCCACTTTGTATCAGCCAGGATTATTCTAGCTGGTGAGTTTCCTTGGTTTGAAGGACGCAGCACGCAAAGTTCTTCTTTCTCCATTCCCTCTTCTATGAAGTCGTCCCATTCCTAACCCTCCCTCTTCTTGCAAGGTGGCTCTTAGATATTTCAAGTATGTGGACCATGTTGATGGGCAAAAGATCCTATGGGTCATTTCATCCAGTTTGCTTGGGAGCTGGGTTGGGAGAAGAGTAAAATTCCTCAATCTGAATGGAGTGACTAGTTCCTGCTTTTATGAAACACCATTGAGAGAAAGGATGTCTGTTATTTTCAGTAAACAGTTGACCCCACACTAATGAGAGTGACCATAGGTATTGGCATTTTATGAAACATTATCATTATAAGACTCCTGTGGAGCTTTATATAATACACTGGACCATCAATTGTACCCTACTGATTTCTGGGCCACTTAGAAATCCCTGTTTTAGACTAGGGCTCTCTAGCCTTAGTTTTAGGGCACTGTGTTGTCTTAAGCCATCTGAAAGGGAATAGCTTTTTTTTTTTTTTTTTTAAGAAATCATTTTTTTTTCCTAATGACAAAAGAAGTGTGTTCATTTTAGAAAGTTTAGAGAATATAGGGAAACAAAAATGAAAAGTCATGCATAATCCCACTACCCAGAGATCACCCCTGTGAACTTTGTGGCCTAGGCTTTTAGTCTTTTTTAAAATGTTTGTACATGTTTTTTAAAAAAAAGAGATTATAATATATATCTCTTTTATAACCTTCACTTAGTAGATTATTATAAACATCTTTCCATGTCATTGCAAATTCTTTTATAGCATCATGTTTAATGATTCCATAGTAGTCCATTTTATGAGGGAAATTGGGACATTATTAGTAAAATTAATATACTTTAGTTTGAAAAAAATAATAAACACATGACCTGAAGATTACACATAAGGAAGGAGTGTTGTAAAGAGTGACGAGTGTTGTAACATTCAAAGGGATAGGTTTCACAGCTCTGAATATCATAAGCAATAATTGTAGGCTTAATAAATTGGTACAGTAAATAGGACATGGATGTTAATAGACTTACTTGATCCTTTTATACTGGAGGGATCAAGTCTATTAACATCCCTGGGCTGGAGTTTTGTAAAATCTTTCTGGGTCTGAAAATTTTACAAGAGATATGCCTGTAGTGTCTCAGGTTGCTAAAGGTAGGTGGTTTTTGACTTTCTTGGTTTCCTTTCATCAGAAATCAAGCCAAGAAGCTCTCACTCTGTGTGAATTTGCACAGTACCTTGTGTACCGGGAGGCACTTGGTAGGTGATTATTTGAGCAGTTATGGAAAACTTTGTGTTGATAGAGACTCACTGAATCTAATCCTGATTGATGAGGCTGGATTATTCCATACATTTATTTCTTTTTACAGGCAGTGCTTTCCTCAGTGCTATTTTTCTTGCCTTAGCAACATACCAGTCTCTGTACCCTCTCACCTTGTTTGTTCCAGGACTCCTCTATCTCCTCCAGGTAAGCCCTTGCTGGTCAGAAACCAGCACCCAAATGACATTTATTACATGGCCTGATCCCTGCTGGGGGGAGGGAAGGGCATGGGTCAATAAAGACAATGGGACTATTTGCTTCTACGTGAAAACACAAACACAAAGAAACTTGACTAACTTAAAACAAAGTGGACCTAATGATCATTAAGTTCTAACTACAGTAGTGCCCCACCCCATATCCACAGGGGTTATGTTGTAAGACCCCTAGATGCCTGAAACTTTATAGAGTACAAGACCCTATGTATACTATGTTTTTTCCATATGATAACTGAGACAACTACTAAGTGACTAGCAGGTGGGGATATGCTGGATAAAGAGGTGATTCGCATCCCAGGTAGGACAGAGTGGGACAGAATGAGATATCATCACATTACTCACAATGGCATGCATTTAAAACTTATGAATTGTTTATTTTTGGAATTTTCCATTTAATATTTCAGGCCATGGTTGACAGTGGGTAACTGAAACAGTGGAAAGCAATACCTCAGATAGGGGGGGACTATCTTATGATTTACATGTCATTGCAAATGTATAAGTGCATTTTACTTTATATATTTGTATTTAGGATCTACGAGCCATCTAGCATTTTTCTTTTTTCATCTAATGTATACAGACCCCTCTAAGCTCATTTCTCTAATTTTTCTGTATAATAACACTCACCTTGTAAGATTCTTATAGGACTTAAATGTAGTGGGTGTACCTGATGAAATGCTTGGAACATGGTGATCAATAAATATTAATTAAAAAATACAAATTACTGACATTTACTGAGAACATACTACATGTCAAGCACTATGCTAAGCACTCTATAGGCATCATCTCATTTCAACCTCATAAGAACTTTCTGGTGTGGAGTAGGTCATATTATTAGCTATATATTAGTCTAGTATTAGCCATATTAGACACATGAATTGAAACTGGAATGTTTGGAGGTTAAGTCACTTACTTAAGGTCAAATGACCAGCAAGTGACAGTGCTGAGATATAACTCAGGCAGTCTATATGTTCACAATGTCAGGTTCATTAAAAACAAACAAATAAAAAACAAAGCAAAACAAAAAAACTGAGGCAGTCTGATGCCAGAGCCTGCTCTCTAACCTTCTCTTTTCTTCTCAAATAAGAATAGTACACGTTTCCTCAATAGCAAGGAACTGCTTGCAGGCCCCACATGGTCCAAATCCATTCTTAGAAGAGTAGTGTTTCTTGAAAGTGTCTAATAGCAAAGGGAAAAATATATCTTTACAAAGGAGTGTTTTGGTAGTTACCACCTTAACTAAGTAATCCAACTCACATTACTTATAGTGGAACCACCTGACATGATGTGCTTCTTGGTGTGATGCAGTACAAAGTACACAGTATCAATTCAGAAGTATTCTTACCCAAAAAGTTAGCCTTAATTAAGCCTTTAGATCTGACTTCTGGTTTTTAGGAAATAAAAGGACAGAGGAACAGGTTAAACGACACCACAAGGAAACAAGACAAACCAGAATGTATGACCCTCTGTAAGACAGCTGGTTTGGTTCTCTTCGAAATGCCAATGCCATGAGAAAGAAGAAGGAAGAGAACTGTTTTGGACTAAAGAGACACAATAACGGAATAATGGGAGAGTCTTGATTGGATTCTGGTTTGGAAAAAACAGCTGTAAAAGATGTTTTGGGGGACAACTAGAAAATTTTGAAAATAGATTAGATATTAGATGGTGATAGGGAATGTTAATTACTTGGCTGTGATAATAGTATTGTGGTATGTAGGAGAAGGTCCTTATTTTGTGGAGCTATATGCAGAAGTGTTTTGGGGAGAAGTCGTGATGTGCTCAACTTCTAAATAGTTCAGCAAAAATAAATTTATGCACATAGATAAAAATAGGGTGGGGTGTTAATATTTAATCTAGTGTTTTTTTTTCATGTTTGAAAAAATTTATAATGAAAAAGAGGGAAATAGAATATAGGCTCTGATGTTTTGGTTTGGATACTTATTAGCTCTGTAACCCTGGGCAAGTGACTATTTAACTTCTCTCTGGCTCAGTTTCCTCATTTATAAATGGGGATAATATAATAGTACCTATTGCAAAGTGATAGTACATGTCAAATATTTAGAATAGTCTGTTAAGAGCTCAATAGATATTAGCCGTGGTTGTTACCATCCAAATGTTCATAGAAAGGACATGGTCAGCAGTCTGTAAGTATGTGGGGAGGTGTGGGAAAAAGAAAATAATTCATTTTTTGGAGTCAAAGGAACTGTAAGTTAGTTTGTACTTCCTCCTTTGACACTATAAACCTGCCTCCCTTGTGCCAGTGGAATTTCCAGAGAGTGCTAGTGTCTCATCAGTGCCAGAGGCAAAGCTATTTTTCTCCCCCCTTCATGAGAGACAGGATCAAAGGCAGGGGATGCTACATCTGGCTCCCTGGTGAGTCACTTGTGAGAATAGTAGTTTGAGCCCATCTGGTTCCCTCCCCCAACTCTACTCTTCTTCTGACCTTGGCTTAGAGCCTAGTTTCCAAGTTAGAGAGATGCTTAAAATGTTATGATCTGAGAGCACACAGAATAAATTGGAGAGCCCTAACATGCACAGGATCAAGAGGCTGCAGTGAAGGACAGCCAAGTGCATAGCACCAAGAAGCTGAGGCTGTGAGACTTAGGGAGTCTTGCTGAAAAGCTCGTGGTACAGTCTGGGAAGTTTCTAGTTCCCCCTTCCTTTTGCTTGGGATTCCTAAAGTCTTGGACCCCTTTGGATGGTTTGAGGTCCTTATTTTCTTTCAAAGACAGTAACAGACAATGGGGGAAAATACCTTTTGGTTTTGCTTTAATCCTATCTGACCTTCTCCTGTCTTTGAAGTGAAAAGGTTAATCCTGTGATTTCTATACTTTCTGAGGCTTGGGTCAGGTCACATGATACTAGCTCGCACCAAAGGAGCCAAACTCAATCAGGTCTTTCTTGGTAACTGGGTCCTTCCCCAGTTACCCAGTCCTTCCCCAGGCCTTCTCTGGGGCCTTATTTAGAGTTTTCGTACCTTACTCTTTTTTTCCCCAGCAGTTTTCTTTTATCCCTGCTGCTTCCAGGTGGTTGCCAGAGCAGAGGTGGCAGTGCTGTTAGCTTTGTTTCTTTTTGGAACAGGTAAAAATGAGGGTAAGAGCTTGATCAAGTATTTTCAATAAACTTTTCCACCAGTTTTGTTGACTCTAATATACCTGTCAGGCAAAATAATATCTCCAGGGTCTCTTCTTGAGATTCTAAGAGCTTAGATGTAAAAACTTTGTTAGGTTCCAACTCCCTTTAAGAATTTATTCTGATAACTGACTTTTTCCCTTTCACACCATGTCCTAAAAAGAAAATGGTTTCTGTATTGATAATGCTTTTCTCCCTAACGTTTTAGAGAGTTAGGGAAAGGGAGACAATTGTAAATTTCTCCTCTTTCTTATTATAGTTTGGCTTTTTCTGAAGCAGTGCAATAATTATTTTACTTCCCTAAATATTTTTATACATTTAGCAACAATGTGACTTCTGGGATATTATAACTGCCAGTTAAATTTTTCAGGTTGAGGGTGCACATAACCCATGGACCAAATCTGGCCCACAGATGTTTTATTTGACCCTGGTGTTTAAGTTTTTAAAAAATTAGTTGTCAACATTTTAAAAATTCATATGAAAAATTTGTATTTCTGGCTGCTTTTGAAGAATTGGAAAATCTGTCATGACCAACCATGTATGAATGAACATTCTTAGTGCCCAAATTGTGATCTTGAAATACCATATACCCGTTTAAAGAAATTGGGGTTTCCTAGAGAAATGGCTAATTCCAAGTTTTAGGGCAGAAAATATACAGGGTGATCCTGCAATGTTGTGATACCAAATAACAAGGAAGATATCAAAGGCTACTGGAGTCATTTCAAAAGGACGCAGGATCCAACCTGAAGAGTTGGGTGGATAATTTGACCTTCAATAGGATAAGAATTGCAATAGATTGAAACCCATAAATACATTTATATCCAGGCATTCAGAATGATACTAAAAAGGAAATCTAATTGGTTAAATTAGGAGAATTTATAGGAAACGAATTCCTTATCTTGAAAACTGGATAAATAAAAGAAAAAATTATATTTGTCTTGCTTTTCCTGTACTACTAGGTAACCATATAGTACCCAGATTATGGGATGTTCTATAGGTTAAATATCCTGGATTCTTCAACTTATGAATTATAAAAGAAAAAAGACATGGGCAGGAGTAGGGTGCAGTGGAGGAGCTGTAAATTAAAAGTATTAAAAAATTGTTCTAAAATTTTTTTAAAAATTTAAAAATTTTAGTTATTATGGGTACCTAATAGTTGTATACCTTTATAGGGTACATGTGATGTTTTGATACAGGCATACAATGTGAATTAATCAAATCAAGGCAATTGGGGTATCCATCACCTCAGACATTTATCATTTCTTTGTGTTAGAAACACTCCAATTCTGCTCTTTTAGTTATTTTAAAGTATACCCTAACTTATTGTTGATTATAGTCATTTTGTTGTGCTATCACATATTGTTCATTCTATCTAATTATCTAACTATATTTTTGTACCCATTAACCATCCCCACTTTATCCCCCACTCCCTGCTACCCTTTCCAGACTGTGGTAACCATCATTCTACTCTCTGTCTCCATGAGATCAATTGTTTTTAATAGTTAGCTCTGACATATTAGTGAGAACATGTGAGATTTGTCTTTCTGTACTTGGCTTATTTCACTTAACATAATGTTCTATATTTCCACCCATGTTGTTGCAAATGGCAGGATTTCATCTTTTTTGTGGCTGTATAATCTATTGTGTATATGTGCCATAATTTCTTTATCCATTCGTCCATTGATGGACACTTAGGTTGATTCCAAATCTTGGCCATTGTGAATAGTGCTGCAATAAACATGGGAGTGCAGATATCTTTTCAATATACTGAATTCCTCTCCTTTGGATATATACCCAGCAGTGGGATTGCTGGGTTGTACGGTAGTTCTATTTTTAGTTTTTTGAGAAACCTCCATACTGTTCTCCATAGCGGTTCACTGATTTACACTCCCACCAACAGTGTACAAGGGCTCCCCTTTCTCCATATCCTCTCCAGCATTCGTTATTGCCTGTCTTTTTGATAAAAGCCATTTTAACTGGGGTGAGATGATGTCTCATTGTGGTTTTGATTTGCATTTCTCTGACTAATGATGTTGAGCATTTTTTCACATACCTGTTGGCCATTTGAATGTCTTCTTTTGAGAAATGTCTATTCGGATCCTTTAATTGTATTATTTGGTCTCTTCCTGTTGAGTTGTTGCAGCTCCTTATGTATTCTAATAATTCTAATAATATATGTTATTAGTCCCTTGTCATATGGGTAGTTTGCAAATATTATCTCCCATTCTATGGGTTGTCTCTTCCCTTTGTTGATTGTTTCCCTTGCTGTGCAGAGATTTTATAGCTTGATGTGATCCCATTTGTCCAATTTTGCTTTGGTTGCCTGTGCTTTGGCAGTATTACTCAAGAAGTCCTTGCCCAGACCAGTGTCCCGAAGCATTTCCCCGATGTTTTCTTTTGGTAGTTTCATAGTTTCAGGTCTTAGATTTAAGTCTTTAATCCATTTTGATTTGATTTTTGTATATGCCGAGAGATAAGGGTCTAGTTTCATTCTTCTGCATGTGGATATCCAGTTTTCCCAGGAGCATTTATTGAAGAGACTGTCCTTTCCTCACTGTATATTCTTGACACATTTGTCAAAGATAAGTTTACTATAGATGTGTGGATTTATTTCTGGGATCTATTCTTTTCCATTGGTCTATGTGTCTGTTTTTATGGCAGTACTGTGCTCTTTTGGTTACTACAGCTCTGTAGTATAATTTGAAGTCAGTTAATGTGATACCTCCAGTTTTGTTCTTTTTGCTCAGGATGGCTTTGGTTATTCTGGATTAAAAATTGTATCAAATTTTTAAGAGACAGGCAAGGCTGTAGAATAAAGGGATGTACATATAAGTGAAAACCATAAAGAAATGCAAGGAAGTGATTACTATAAAAGCCAGGGTAGTGATTATTTGGAAGGAGTAGGGGATTGTGGTTGGGTCAGAGCACATGGAGGAACTTGGAGAGTGGCTAGAAAGTTCTTTCTCTTGACCTTGGTAGTGGTTATAAGGATGTTCACCTTACAATCATTCACTATGCTTTATATTTGTTTTGTGTGGTTTTCTGTATTTTGTGTTTTATGTTACAATAAAATGTTTTAAAAATTGATCAGAATTTTCAGGGCATCAGTCTTTCAACCCTTCTACTTACATACATATACATATATATATTTTACATACTTACATTTTAAGTCAGCATTTGCTATAGAGCAAAAGAGGTGAGTAAGATGAACGCTCACTTGTTCACTGGGAAATTTTCAGTGTGAACCTTGTTGAAGTCAAATAAAATACAAAGATGAATCTCTAAATTTAAAACATTTTATTTGGTTAGCAAGAATTGCAATTCAGGGCATATACACAGACCTGGTGGTCTTCCACATGTCAGAAGAACAAAGAGAAGGTTGGGAGTTTTATTAGAGAGAGAAATGTTAAGTATTGTTTTGAAACACAGCTCATTGGCACTAGAGAAGCTTTTGTGAGCTGGCAAGCTCTGATTGGTGGGTGATTGGTAGGTAAAACTAGTGTTAGAGTCACAGCAGGTTGTTTCAGCAGGCTGTTTCAGCAGCTGGGCTTGTGGAAAATTTAATTCTTAGAGCAGGTGCTACATACCCCAAGTTCTTTTTCCCTCCGGCCGCTCAACTCTGATTTAGTTGGGTATGATAAAAATGACTCAATTTGTATAATCAACTTTCATAACCTCTGGATAAAGTTTGGCCCTTAGTGTTTATAAGCAACAAGCCTACAAAGGCTTCTGGAATTTCTTTTTTAAGAATTTTAGGTGTGCCTCACTATGTAACAGGAGTAGTCCTAAAAGATTAAGTGCAAGTTCAGTTTTTATAAATAGACTCAGTACATACTCCACATTACTTTATCATTTCAGGCCTCTGTTCCCCAAAGCAAACCTGATTGTAAGACCATGTCTTAAAAACAAAATTATACCTAAAATTTAGTGCACATTTTATAATCACAAGTTTGCCAAGAAAAAAATCATTTTCTACTCAAACATTGATAGTAACACTTTAGGTTGGATAAAGCACTGAGAACATAGTAGCAAACTGAAATTCGGGGGCTGCTAATAGGATTTGCAGAGTGAAACCTCATCTCCTGGCTATGTGTTTAGGACTTTCCCAAGAGAGCTGCTTTTAACAGTCTGCTTGACTCACTTCTTCATGGCCATCTTTTTTCACTTCCTGGCATATTTCTTTTAAAATATGATTACTAGGAAGGAATGGAAAGACAAAACAAAATATTTGCTTTTGTTCTCAGGGAGTTGGTACAAAAAAAACAAAACAAAACAAAACAAAAATATTTGCTTTTGAGGGTTTTTTCCCCTTTCCTGGGGTGTGGTTTTCTTCCTCCCTTCCTTTCTTCCTTCTTTGCTAAATGGTGGTATTTTTCAGGAGGAAGAGAAGATCACGATGATCAAAGGAACTCAGAACCTAAGTGCCTTCTTTGAATTTATCTATGGATACCTTCTCTTTGGATTATTTTCCATCCCCAGAAAGATAACATGCTCTTGAAACTTTATTTTTTAGATCAGTACTGTCCAATAGAACTTTTGTGATGATGGGAATGTTCCGTATCTGCATTGTCAATACAGAAGTCACAAGCCACATGTGGCTATTGAGCATTTGAAATGTGCTAGTGAGACTGAGGAACTAAATTTTTAATTTTAATTAATTTTTCACTAATTTAAATTTAAATAGCCACATGTAGCTAGGGGACAGAAAGGTTTTAAAGAGATATAAATGTACAGTGTGTGTACAAGCTTAGAGAGGGAGCCATAGGGTTGATCAGCTTCCTCTCACCTAATATCTGTTAACAATAATGCTGTCTCCAGCTCAAAACTCTTTACTCACTTCCCATTATCCATAAAGTCTTTACCATGGAGTTATGATGTCTGAAATTTATTTTACTTCTTCTTGACCATATGATATTATATATGTGCCAGTTTCAGCCTCAACTTCAGGGGCAGTGAGTTACCTTAATGAAGCATCCAAATTCCATATGGTCATCTAGCTTTATATCTGCAAGGCCACACTCTACAGGGGCTGCCATCAGTTCTTTGGCTCTCTAGAGCTTGATCAACACCTTTTCTAATTAGCATAGTGACTGTCAGAGCAGACTGGATTTTTATTGGTGATATTAGTGTCTTACTAATTAACAAAATGAATATTAGAAGTAGGCACTCATTGGTGAAATTAAAGTATTCAAAAGAAGTGGTATTGGCTAAAATAGTTTAGAGATACTTCCTATACTTGCACAAAGGAGGAATAAAAACCCAGCAAGGCCTGTAACTTCTTCCCTTGGAGGCTTAATTCTTAACTGATCCTTTGTCTTGCCTTTGGTTGGAAAGATTCCTGGTTGGTTGCCTGGTGTGACTCTAAAGGCAGCAGAACCCTGCCTCTGGGATGTTGTCAGTTCTGCCTTGAGTGAGCCTTTCTTGCAATGATGATAGAAACAACTAGAAGGAGAAAGAGGTGGGACTTACTCGAGCTTCTAGAATAGTTTGCGTGAACTGCTTTGTGCCTGCTTACTGATGAATATTTGTTTAATAAATTTCTAAGTGTGCCAGAATTTGCTCTGGAACTTGCTTTCTTTGCTGCAAGACTGTAGAAGAGGAGCTAACCCTCACCCACCTCAAACTCTTTTCAAGACAACTGTTAAAGAACCTATGAGTTGTAGGTGACCAGAATGGCTGGATGCCATGTGATTTGGCTGTTCTCTGCCTCTCGAGGCTGATCTTGTACCACTTCCCCCTCACTCCTTATACCTCAAACCACACTGACCTCTGTTCTTCCGGTGTGGCAAGTTCCTTCCCACCTAGGACCCATACTCATGATGTTCATCTGCCTTGAATGCTCTTCTTCATTTTAAAAAATTTTTTCTGCCTTATAATAGTATTTGTGTAGTTTAAAGGATAATCAAATAAACACCTCTGTTCCCTCTGCCTTGCTTAAGTAATGTGACTGTTCTAGATTTTTAGAAACCCCTTTGGTCCCCCTTCCACATTGTACTCCTTCCCTCTAGTCCAGAGGTTATGACTATCCTGAATTTTTTGGTAATCTTTCTCTTACTTTCCTCAAGAGTTTTCCTGTATATGTATGGATTGCTAAACAATATATTAAATTTTACATTTTCCCACCAACATTTTATAATGAAAAATTTCAAAGGAAGAGCAAATGTGACCACTCATATACCTACCACCTACATTCAACTATTAATATTTAACCATACTTGCTTTATCACATATCCATCAATCTATCAGTTAATCTTATTTTTTATGCATTTCAAAGTAAATTGCAGATGTCATACATGTCCCCCTAAATAATTCAACATAAGCATCAACTTGAGTTCATTATTTGTTTACAATCTTTTTCATTTGAGGTAAAATTTACGTACCATGAAGTGGGCAAATCTTAGTGTATTTATCTGTGTAACCCAAACTCCTATCAAGATACAGAAAGTTTCCTCAGGCCCCTTTCCCATCAGTTCCCACTCCCTCAGGGACAACTGTTCTGAATTTTTTTTTAACCATAGATTAGTTTTGCTTATTCTAGAACATCATATAAATGGAATAAAATAATACAATTTTTTTGTGTAAGGTTTCTTTCACTCACCTTGTTTTTGAGATTTATTCATGTTGTTGCATAAAGTCCTTTTTATTGCTGGATAATTTTTTTGTGTGTGGATATACAACATTTTGTTTATCCATTCTCCTATTGATGGGAACTTGGCCTACTTTCCATTTTTGTCTGTTATAAATAGAGCTACTACAAACATTCTTGTACAAATCTTTTTGTGGACTTAACGTTTTTGTTTCTCTTGGGTAATACCTAGGAGTAGAATTGCTGGGACATAGGGCAAGTGTATATTTACTCTTGCTAGAAACTGTTAGACATTTTTTCAAAGTGTGTGTACCATTTTACACCCCCACCAACCACAAAGGAGAGTCTAGTTGCAACACATCTCCACCGACATTTGGTGGTATCAGTCTTTTTATTATTAGCCATTCTGGTGGATGTGTAGTGGTATTGTGAAGTTCTGCTTGTTTTTTGTTTGTTTGTTTTGCTTTGTTTTTGAGAATTCAGACTTGTAAATGACTAATAAGATATCTTTAAAATACAGAAAACAAAAATGACAAATTGACCATCATAATTAGAGCTTTAACAAATCTTTTGAAGTAAGATTAGGCAGCTAAAACGCTTAATAATTACATAGATTATTTGAACATCACAATTAACAAGCTTGATTTAATGAAGGTTAGAGGTAAAGGGCTGCTGTTTTTCATACTAAGTCCTGTAGAACGCTCTACTTCTTAAAATTGTATGTTTATATTTTTTTAACCAACCTTGTAACAGATGGTTTCATCTCCATTTTTAAAAACTTTTCATTTTGAATTATGTTTAGACTTAGAGAAAAGTGGCAAAAACAGCAGTTTCCTTGCATCCCTCACCCTACTTCCTCTAATATTAACATTTTACCTAACCATAGTATAATTATCAAGAATAAAACAATTAATATTTATGCAATATTATTAACTAAACTACAGACCTTACTAGAATTTTGTGTTTTTCTACTAAGGCAATTGTTTTGTTCCAGGATACCCTGTTCAGGCCCCACATTGCATTTATTTGTTGTGTCTCCTTAGTCTCCTCTAGTCTGAGACACTTGCTCAGTCTTCTCTTGTCATTCATGACTTTTGAAGTTATTTTTGTCAAATACACCTCAATTTAGATTGTCATATGTTTTCTCATGATTGGGCTGAAGTTATACTTTTTTGGCAATATGCATATTGTGTCCTCAGGGCACCATATTGAGGGGTTTGTGATGTCGCTACATCTTACCAATGGTGATATTTACCTTGATCACTAGGTTAAGTTGCTGTCTGCCGTGTTTCTCCACTGTAAAGTTTTTATCTTTTCTTTTGTAGTTAGTAAGTATCTTGGGGAAGATACTTCAAGATTATGCAAATTTGTTTCTCCTCAAATTTTTACCACTAATTTTAGCATCCATCAGTGGATCTTGTCTGCAACAATTACCCAATGGTGATTCTCTATTTCCCACCTTATTTCTACATTTATTAATTGGAATTCTAATGTGAGGAAGAGCAGTCGTTCCTTCTCCCTAGTTTATTTATTTATTCAGTTATTTATTTTCATTAGTATGGTTTCATAAATATGAATTTTATTCAATGGGTTAAAACCCAATACTATGGCCAATTGCTTTTTGACAAGGGTGCCAAGACTGTTTAAGGAGGAAAGAATAGTCTATCCAACAAATGGTTCTGGGACAACTGGATAACCACATGCAAAAGAAGAAGTTGGATTTCTACCTCATTCCACATACAAAAATTAGTGCAAAATGGATCAACAACCCAAACATAAGAGCTAAAGCTATTAAAGGAAAACACAGGGGTAAATCTTCATAACCTCAGTTTGGCAGTGCATTCTTAGATTTGACACCGATAGTGTGAGCAACAAAAGAGAAAAATAGGTAAATTGGACTGAAAATTAAAAACTTTTGTACTTCAAAGGATGTCGGCAAGAAAATGAAAAGATAACCCACAGAATGGGAGAAAATATTGGCAAATCATATGTTTGATAAGGGATAATATCCAGAATATATAAAGAACTTTTAAAACTCAACACCAAAAAGATAATACATCCAATTTAAAAATTGTCAGGTTGGTCACAGTGGCTCATGTCTGTAATCCTTGCACTTTGGGAGGCCGAGGCGGAAGGACTGCTTGAGGCCAGGAGTTTGAGATCAGCCTGAGCAACATAGCAAGACCCTGTCTCTACAAAAAGTAGAAAAATTAGCCGGATGTGGTGGTGCACACTTGTAGTCCCAGCTACTCTGGAGGCTGAGGCAGGAGGATTGCTTGAACGCAGGAGTTAGAGGTTACAGTTGGCTATGATGATACCACTGTACACTAGCCTGGACAACAGAGTGAGACTTTGTCTCAAAAAAGAAAAAAAGTTGTCAAAGGACTTGAAAAGAAGATATATATATGGTCAGTAAGCACATGAAAAGGTGGTGAATTGTATGCTTTAATATGGTTAAATATATGTTATGTGAATTTCACCTAAAAAAATATGTATCTGATACGATCATTACTTTGTTGTTCAAATTTTTCTGTCTTTGACCATTAGGAACTCATTTAGGTTGGCTCCTGTGTTCTTTTGACAAGGCTCATCTGTTTTTGAGCATTTCCTTTCTTTCTGGTACTCCAAGATGTTCTAGGCTCATCTTGGATTTTCCATGCCCCAGCTCTGAAATCAACTACTTCTCCAAAGACACCTGGTTTATTTTATTGCAGAATGTTGTTTCAGAACTGAGATCTGGGTGTCGGGTATACTTATTGTTACTAGAGAATCATTGCTTCTAGGCCCCCTTAGCAGATAGAGCTGTGAAATACATGTATGCATACTACCTACACATTAATACACATCTGTATTTCTTTATCTTCCTATCTATTTATACTGATACCTCTGATCTTAGTACCTTCTATCTGTTTATACTGATGCCTTTAATCTTAATACCTTTTATTGTTTATGCTGTTACCTCTGATTCCAGTCCAACACTACAGGGTTCCCTTTAGTCTCTCCCTTTTTCTTTTTTCCTTTTTTTTTGAGACAGAGTCTCCCTCTGTCACTTGGGCTAGAGTGCTGTGGCATAAACCTAGCTCACAGCAACCTCAAACTCCTGGGCTCAAGTCAACCTTCTGCCTCAGCCTCCTGAGTAGCTGGGACTACAGGTGTGCGCCACCATGCCTGGTAATTTTTTCTGTTTGTAGTAGAGACTGGGTCTCACTCTTGCTCAGGCTGGTCTCCGACTCCTGAGCTCAAGTGATCCTCCCGCCTCGGTCTCCCAGAGTGCTAGGATTATAGGCAGGAGCCACCGCGCTCAGCCTCTTCCTTTTTCTTATTTATAACTTACTTCTCTAACACTGAGAAACCCAGCTTTCATTGTCTGCAGTACATTTGCTTGTTTGTTCAATTCTAGTATGCACATAAAATAGTTTCAGAGTTGCTGTGAGAAATATCCCTGTAGGAAATACATTTACTTCTGTGTTCTTTGTAAGATTTTTAGCAAAGAAAATTTAAAAAAAGAAATACAATTACTGACTTGATTATAGCATTTATATGTAGTTCTTTTTGTCTTTAGCCTTACAGTATTCTGTCAAGTTATTGTTTTTCATAGTTACTTAGGTTAGTTCTTCTCTCATGTGGCCTTTCAGTGTGGTTATGTTATTAATTTGTAATATGGTTAGGTTCATTTGTTAGTGTTTGTATTCATTTTGGATTCTCCTCAGATCTTCATTGACTTTAATTGTTTATTTTGGGGTGTATGCGAAGGGCATATGAAATATTACTGTGTTTCTAAGAGTCAGCTATACAAAAAGGCATATTCAGAGAAGTATTACTCTGTCCTCATTCCTGCTCTCCTGTTCTCTTCTTTCTAGTCCTTTCCTTCTTACCCTAGGTAATTACAGTCATCCCTCAGTATCCATGGGGCTTTGGTTCCAGGACCTCCCACAGATACTAAAATCCAAGGATGTTCAAATTCCTGATATAAAATGGTGCAGTATTTGCATATAACCTGTGTACATCCTCCTATGTACTTGAAATTATCTCTAGATTACTTATAATACCTAATATAATGTAAATGCTATGGAAATAATTGTTATACTGTATTGTTCAAGGAATAACGACAAGGAAAAAGTCTGTATATGTTCAGTGCAGACACAACTTTTTTTCCGAATATTTTCCATCCATGGTTGATTGAATCCATGGATGTGGAACCTGTGGATACGGAGGCCAACTGTATTCTCGTTTCTGGTTTATCCTTCCTGTATTCCTTTTGTGCCAATGAACAGATATGTGTACACTTTCTTATATCTCCTTCTTTCTTATATGAGTGGTAGCACACTATAGGTACTCTGTTGTGCTTTGCTTTTTTTGACTTAACATTATTTCCTGAAAATTACTTTATCTGTACATAGAGAGCCTCCTCATTCTTTATTACAGCTGCAATGCTTCTTTGCGTGTACATGCCATGGTTTATTCAACCTTTCTCCTATGTATGGGAATATAGATTGTTTTCCAATATTTTGCAATAACAAATAGTGCTTCAATGAGTAACTTTGTATATAAGTATTTCCATATTGTTGGAGGTATATCTTCCAGATAGATTTCTAGAAGTGGAATTAACTGGATCCAAAAGTAATTGTTGTGTAGTTTTGTTAGGTCTTGTCAAATTTCCCTCTAGAAGGATTATACGAATTTTCTATTCCTAATGGTAATGTATGAGGGTGCCTGTTTTCCCACAACCTTGCTAGCAATGTTTTGTCACATTTTCAGTTTTTTGCCAGTCTGATCATGAGAAATGTATCTCAGTGTTGTTTTAATTTGCATTTCTCTGAATATGAGTGAGTTTGAACGTTTCTTCATGTTTGTGAATTTTCTGTTCATTTTTTCCCATTCTTTTGGGTTTTTTTCCTTTTGCCTTCAATTTTTAAGAATCCTTTAAATACTAGGAGTCTTACCATTTGCCTGCAAATATTTCCTTCAGTTTTTCAGTTGTCTTTTGATTTTGTTTATGGTGTTTTTCCTTTTTTTTTCTTTTTGAGACAGGGTGTTGCTCTGTCACCCAGGCTGGAGTGCAGTGGCGTCATCATAGCTCCCTGCAGCCTCAAACTCAAACTTCTT
This sequence comes from Daubentonia madagascariensis, assembly GCA_023783475.1. NCBI lineage: Eukaryota > Metazoa > Chordata > Mammalia > Primates > Daubentoniidae > Daubentonia > Daubentonia madagascariensis. The sequence continues at coordinate 18,496,094 of JAKFHU010002136.1, read as the reverse complement.
TTTTTTTTTTCTTTTCACTTTTTTGTAGAGATGAGGTCTCGCTATTGCCCAGGCTGGTGTTCATGGTGTTTTTGTTAACAGTTTTTGTTTTTCATCAAGATATAATTTACATACCGTACAACTTACCTATTTAAGGTGAACAATTCAGGACGGGTTCAGTATCTTACACCTGTAATCCTAGCACTCTGGGAGGCCAAGGCGGGAGGATCACTTGAAGTCAGGAGTTCAAGGCCAGCCTGAGCACTGTGAGACCCTGTCTCTACTCAAAATAGAAAAATTAGCTGGGCATGGTAGCACCTGTATCCCAGCTACTCAGGAGGCTGAGGCAGGAGGATCACTTGAGCCCAGGAGTTTGAGGTTGCACTGAGCTATGATGACACCACTGCACTCTACCCTGGGTGACGGAGTCAAAAAGAAAAAAATAAAAATAAATAAACAAGCAAATAAGGTGAACAATTCATTGATTTTTAGGATTATTCACAGATTGTACAGCGATCACTACAATCAATTCTAGAACATTTTTATTACCCAAAAAGAAACGTTGTACCCGTTTGCAATCACTCTCCATTTTCCCCCAACTCTCCCCTTCCCCTCAGCCCTAGTTAACCAGTAATCTACTTTTTGTCTTTATAGATTTTCTTTTTCTGGACACTTCGTATCAATGGAATCATACAATATGTGGTCTTTTGTGACTGGCTTCTGTCACTTAGCATGATGTTTTCAAGGTTCATCCCTGTTGTAGCATGTATTAGTGTTTCCTTTTTATTGCTGAATACTATTTCCTTGTATGGATGGATATACCATATTTTATTTATCTGTTTACCAGTTGGTAGGCGTTTGGGTTGTTTCTACTTTTTGGCTATTACGATTAATACTGCTATGAACATTTGCTTACAAGTTTTTGTGTGGATGTATATTCTCATTTTGTTTATGGTGTTTTTGTTATGTGAGATTTTTTATTTTTATGTAATCAAAGCTAATCAGTCTATTTTCTTGTTGTCTCTGGATTTTTAGCTTCTTTCTATAATTCATCAAAGTTAAAGACAAATTCACCATGTTTTTCTCTAGTACAGTACTTTATGGTTTCATTTTTAAAAATATTTAGGTCCCTAATCATTCTTACAAATAGTGTGAGATATAAGACTAATTTTATCTTTTCCAAATGGTTAGTTAGATGTACTGGCACCATTGATTTAAAAGTCCATCTTTATCATAGTGATATGCCACCTTTGTCACATACTAAATTGTCATATGTATTTTGGTCTAATGCTGGACTTCCCGTTTTATTCTAGGCTATCAATGTGCCAATATTGCATTGTTTTAATTATAGAGGTTTTATAGTATATTTTAATGTCTGATAGGGCTAGTCCCCCCTTCATGATCGTTCCTTATCAGTGTTTTCTTAGCTCTTCTTGCATGTTTGTTTTTCCATATGAACTTTAATATCTTGTGAAACTCCATAAAATGGCTTGTTGGCATTTTTATTGGGATTGCACTGTTGCATTGAATTTATAAATGATGTCTTTATAATGTTGAATCATCCTAAATAAGAACAGGGGATACCTTTCCATTTGTTCAAGTCTACTTTAATGTCTTTCAGGAGTGTCTTAAAGTTTTCCTTGTATAGGTTTTGCACATTTCTTGTTAAATTTAATTCTAAGTTTTAATTTTCCTTCTATTATTTTATATGTGGTTTTCTCAAGCATTGTATCCTCTAATTGTTTAATATTTGTATATATGAAGACTATTTTTATGTTAATTTTATATCCTACTTCACTGAATTCTTTTACTGTTTGAATTATTTTTATTATGAGTAGTTATTAAATTTCTTTACTTTTATGCATATATCAAGATACTAATATGATTTCTTTAAGCTGTTTGTGATTCATATATCAATAACTTTTCTTTTGTTGACTTGACCTTGAATTGTTGGAATAAACCCAACCTGCTTATAACTCAACTTTATCATGATCTTTTTTGGGTGTTGCTGAATTATATTAGATAAATTTTATGTAGCATTTTTGCATTCATGTTGGTAAGTGGCTTTGCTATCAAGCTTATAGTATCTGCTATGAAAGTTAATGTAAGATTAGAATCATTTGCTTCTTGAATGTTGGTAGAACTTGCCTGTAAAAATGGCTGGGCCTGTTCTTTTCTTTGTGGGAAAAATTCTCATTACTAATTTAATTTCTTTAATGGTTATAGGACCATTCAAATTTTCTATTTCCTCTTTCATAAGTTTTTTCCTTAATTTTTTATTTCATGCTTTCAGAAAAGTTGAATGAGTATTATAATAAATACCCTTTTAAAGATTTTCCAGCCATCATTTTGCCACATTGTGTGTGTAGATATACAGATTTTTTTTGGTCCTGAATCACTTGCAGGGAAGTTACAGACAACAGACATATCAACCCCAATTCAGCAGTAACTCTTAAAAACTAGGGCATTTTCTGTATAACCACAATAGTATTATCACACTCTAGAAGTTTAACCTTGATAGAATAATATTATGTAATGTATATACTCCAAATTCAAACTCTCCAATTGATATGTGACCTTTATAGGATTTTGGGGGAGGGATGGGATTCAGGATCTAATCAAGGATCATGTAGGTACATTTCACTGTCATCTTCTTTGACCTTTACATTTCTTTTTAGTGACAGTAGCATTTTTAATTAAATTATTTATATTTGTCATAGAATGCTTCCATTTCACCTCAATTTTTGTTTTTTCTTTTTCTTTTTCTTTCTTTCTTTCTTTTTTTTCTTTTTGAGACACAGTCTTGCTCTTTTGCCCAGGCTAGAGTGCAGTGGTGTCATCATAGCTCACTGCAACCTCAAACTCGCTAGGCTTAAGTGATCCTTCATCCTGCCTTAGCCTTCCGAGTAGCTAGGATTACAGGTGCCCACCACCACAGCTGGCTAATTTTTCAACTTTTTATAAAGACAGAGTCTCATTATGTTGCTCAGGCAGGTCTCAAACTCCTGGCCTCAAGTGATCCTCCCACCTCGGCCTCCCAAAGTGTTAGGATTATAGACCTGAGCTACTGCATCGGGCCCCTCACCTCAGTTTTTAAACACATTGGCATAAGTTTTTTATATTTGATTTCTTATCACTGATACACCTATAGTTATGTCCCCTTTTATATTCCTAATATTGTTTATTCTTCTCTCTTCTTGACCAGTCTTATCAGAGACTCATCAATCACATTAGTCATTTCTAAGAACTGGCTTTTGGTTTTGTTGATTCCTTTTTAAAAAATCTTTTTTTCAGAGACAAGGTCTTACTCTGTTGCCCAGGCTGGAATGCAGTGGCATGATCATAGCTCACTGTAACCTTCAACTCCTGGGTTCGAGCAATCCTCTCACCTCAGCCTTCCCAGTAGCTAGGACCACAGGTACATGCCACCACACCTGGCTAATTTTTAATTTGTTTTTAGAGAGATGGATCTTGCTGTTTGGCCCAGGCAGGTCTCAAATTCCTGACCTCAAGTGATCCTCCCGCCTCGGCCTCCCAATGTGCTGGGATGACAGGTGTGAGCTACTGTGACTGGCCTGTTGATTTCTTTTGTTATAACTTTGTTTTCTATTTCAACAAATTCTGCTCTTACCTTTATTATTTCCTTCCTTCTTTGGGAGTTTATTCTGTTGTTCTAATATCTTAAAATGGATGTTTAGCTTATTTATTTTCAACCTTTATTCTAATGTGAATTTCTAAGGCTGTACTTTTTCTTCAGAGTACTGTTGTATATATCAAACAAAGTGTGATATAAGATATTTTCATAACTTTATTTTTAACATCAAAATTTTCTGTTATCATTTCTTCTTTGACACTGGGTTATTTGGGAAAGTGTTTAAGAGATCTATCATACAACATGGTGACTATAGTAAATGTATTGTATACTTGAAAATTACTAAGAAAATAGACTTTAAGTGTTCTCACCACAAATAAGTGGTAAGTATGTGAGGCCGACAACATTTTTTTAAAATGTATTTTAGGTTATCTTTTTATTAATAATTTCTATTGATTGCATTATGGTCAGAGAATGGGGTCTGTATGATACATATTCCTTGAAGTTGATATTACTTTATGGCCTGATTTAGGTATGTGGTATTTTTATAAATGCCACCAAAATGCTTAAAATGAATGTGAATTATTCAGTTATTAGATATACTGTTCTATATGTTTATTATGTTTTATAAAATCTTATGAGATTAAACTTAAGTGTGCTGTTCATTTTTCCTACTTGATTGCTGATTTTTGCCTGCTTGACCTATCATTTATGCAGTGATGATAGACTTGTCTGTTTTTCCTTTGTAGCTCCATTGTTGTTTTATATAATTTGAGACTATATTATTAGGTACATATAAGTTTAGAGCTGCTATATCTTTCTGATGAATTGTACCTTTTATCATTGCAGATCATCTTTATCTCTGCAGTACTATTTTATATAAAGATCTATTTTATCTGGTAATGGTATAACCACACTAGTTTTTTTTGCTTAGTGTTTCCCTGGCATATCTTTTTTAATCTTTTTATTTTCATCTTTTCCAGTCTTGTGTTTTAAGGTATATCTCTTGTAAATAGCATATAGCTGTATAACTGATTTTTTCTTCCTGACAATATGATTTTTAGTTACAGAGTTTGATCCATTTGAGTTGATTGTGATATGTTTGAATTCATTTGTTTTCTTACATACTGCTTTTTTTTCTTTTTTGTTATCTCTTATTTTCCTTTTTCTTAGAACAAATTGTAAGTTGTTTCTTTTCCTCCAGCATCTTATTTTTGTGTGTGTGGAAAACATTTTTAATGGAGGAAAAATACAGAAAATAGTATAACAACAACCATATATGCCTACTACCCAAAGTAAACAAATACTGATTGTTGCCATATTGTTTCATATTTGCTTTTGTTATATTTAATAAAATATTATTGATAAAGTTGAAGTTTCTTAGGTTCCAATCATATTTCCCTCTCTTTTTCCCAGGAGGCTAATGCTATCACGACTTTAGTATATGTTCTTCTAATCTATGCTTTATAAAACTTTTATAGATATATACATACATATCTATAAATAATACATAGTATTGTTTGTTAAAGTCTCAAAATATATAAATATTTTCATATTATATGGGTTATTTGGCAATTTTCTGATAATAGCTAACTTCATATTTTTGAAATCTAGCCATATTGACAATATAGCTACAGCTTATTCATTTAACCTGATAAATAGGATGCCAGTATGCCATAATTTATTTATTTTTTCCTCTATTTAAGGATTTTTTCTTGATTTTCCAAATAATGGTGCAATGAATATCCCTCCGTTTGTATTTTGTGTAACGTATCTCTAGAATACATACCTAGAAATGGTGTTACTAGATCTGAGGTCAGAGGATGCACACTTAACACCTTTTTTTTTTTTTTTAACTTATATCCTTCTTACTTAATTACATACCAAAGCAAAATTATAAATCTGTGCATCATGGCGTGGTTTTGCAGGAGGGATCTTTAAATTTAAGCTAATAACTGCTCTCTGTTGTTGATATCCCTAAATGTACCATTTTGCCTTCCTCCTAGCGGCAGTACATACCCGTGAAAATGAAGAGCAAAGCCTTCTGGGTCTTCTCTTGGGAATATGCCATGATGTATGTGGGAAGCCTAGTGGTAATCGTTTGCCTCTCCTTCTTCCTTCTCAGCTCCTGGGATTTCATCCCTGCAGTCTATGGCTTCATGTAAGTAATGACCTCATTTGAAAACTCTAGAAGCTGTGGAGAAAAGGGAACCCTTGTATATTGGTGGTGGTAACATAAGTTAGTACAGCCATTATGGAAAACTGTATGAAGGTTCCTCAAAAAAACTAAAAATAGAATGACCGTATGATCCAGCAATCCCATTTCTGTATGTCTACACAAAAGATTTGAAATAAGTTTGTTGAAGATTTGTCTGCATTCCCATGTTCATTGGAGCACTATTTACAATAGCCAAGTTATGGAATCAACTTAAGTGTCCATCAACAGATGAATGAATAAAGAATGTATGGAACATATACACATTGGAATACTGTTCAACCATAAAAAAGGAAATCATGTCATTTGTGACAACATGGATAGAATTGGAGAACATTACGCTAAGTGGAAGAAGCCAGGCACAGAAAGACAAATAAATACCACATGGGTTCTCACTTATATGTGGAATCTACAACAATGGCACTCATAGAAGCAGAGAGTGGAAGGGTAGTTAGGGATGCTAGGGGCAGGGGGAATGGGGAGATGATGATCAAGGGGCACGAAATCTCAGTACAACAGGAGGAATATGTTTTCTTTTTGAGTTCTATTGCACAGCATGGTGCATATAGTTAATAATAGAGTATTGTATGTTTTAAAATTGCTAAAACAGTAAATCTCAAATGTTTCCACCTCAAACAATGTTAAGTATTTGAGGTGATGGAAATGTTAACTAACTTGATTTAATTATTCCACATTGTGTTCATAAATCATAACATCATTTTGTATGCCACAAATTTATACAATTATAAATTGTCACTTAAAAAAAAAAAACCTACAAACCCTGGAAGCTAATTTGGTTTTCACAGCTCCAGTTGGAATCAGAGGGCGAGTGACCACAGGAAGTATCCAGAGTGGTGCATCAGTCACTTGCAAGGCTTGTTCAGACCCAGCTTGCTGGGCCTACCCCCAGATGTTCAGATTAAGTAGGTCTGGGGTGGGGACCAGGAATTTGCATTTCTCAGGCTCTCAGGTGATGCTGATGCTGTTGGTCCTGCTGGTCCAGGGAACATACTTTGAGAACCTCTGCTCCAGAGCACACCTTTGATCTGGTGGGATTAAGGAGCACTTTCTAGGAACATCCAAAGCAACTGCCAGCCTCTGACTGGGAGGTTTGGGTTCAATTCCAAACAGTAATGGATATATTCCTGTACTGCAAGAGGGTCTCCAACAGCTTTAACATAAAGCTACCTGCCACATGTCAAACCTTTAGAGAGAATTCAAATGGGTTTGAGTATTGCAGGCTTGCCTGAGAGTATATTCATGAATTCTGCACACATTTCCAAGTGCACCCTGTGTGAGGCTCTGTGTGGGTGCTGAGGGGTTGGTTGCTACCTAGGCCTTGAGTTGCTCACAGCCCAGCGGGTGACAGACACTTAATCCTGTCCAGGTGGGGAAGAGATCTGGAGTGACAGAACCCCCATCTGGGATTTTGGACTACTTATTTGTGTTAAATCCTGGCTGAGCGTAACAATGGCTTAGTAACTTTCAGCTCTTCATGCTCTGCTTTGGATAGGAGTTCGGATACCTGGTGAAGAGCTTTTCCTGGCTTTCTGCTCGGCCACAGATTGTGTTCTTTACCTCATTTCAGAGAAAAGGAAATGTAGTTACAGCAAGAGGCAAACACTTAGCCCAGGTGGAGGCCTTGGTCAGGGAAATCTGACTGTGAGCCATTGCCTGTCTCTCTTTCCATGCCCCATTTGTTGTCCTTTTAGAATTGTGAATTGAGATCAGTTTCCATTTCGTATTTTTTTTCTTTTCTTTTTTTGTTGGCTGGAAATTGAACCCAATTTCATATTTTTTTTAAATAAAAAATATAACGTAAATTTTTAGAAGAGCCAGAATTGCAGCCAGTCTTTGATTTAACTGGACAAAAAGTTTTCCAGTTAAACCTTAATTTCTCAAATGAGGCCTGGGACCCTGGGGATCCTAGCCAGAACCCACTGATGGTTCCTGAAGCTCCTAGAAGTCTCACTGCTGTCTCAGGCCTCAGTCTTCTGGCTCCTGCTATGGGGTGTGGAGCAAGAATGAGGAGGAGCAGGATCTTTGAGCTTGTTCCTCTAGGCAGGTCTCTGGAATGGCCAAAATAGATATTGTGTATTTAAAACTCATTCCTCCTTTGTTACAGTACTGGGTATCTCCTGATTTTAAACTGTAAAAGAGGGGCTAGTCTCTTGATTTGTAGGGTGAATCCCTGCCTTGTTTCAGATTTGTTTGGCTTAGCTAATACTTATTTTGGGTTATCATTCTCTGTGTCTCTTCCCCTTGTTTTTGTTAGTTACCTATATCCAGAGTACCTGGAGAGCCCTTCCCATCCTGATCTCTGTAGGGAGAAAGTTATCTTCAGCTGCCCCGAAGTGACCAAAGTCTTCAGGAGAAATCAAGGTCAAAGCAGACCATTTCTAACTTTGCTCTCTTTTTTCTCTCCCTTTGTTTTCTTAATTCCAGACTTTCTGTTCCAGATCTCACTCCAAACATTGGTCTTTTCTGGTACTTCTTTGCAGAGATGTTTGAGCACTTCAGCCTCTTCTTTGTGTGCGTGTTTCAGATCAACGTCTTCTTCTACACAATCCCCTTAGCCATAAAGCTAAAGTAAGTGGTTGGAACTGCTGCTGTGTTGTCCACGGAGCCACCCAAGGACCCCCTGCCCCTTGTAGCCTTAGGAAGCCCTTCAAATGGGGAACACCTGCTGTTAGGTTTATGTCATCTTGCCCAAGGAACCCTGCCCTCAGTTGCTGCAGGTACCAGTGGCCATAGCTAGCAGTAGAGTCACATATGCACGCAGGCTGCAGGGAGTATGCTTTGGAGCCCTGGTATTTCCCCTGGCCTCACCCTGAGGTGCTTGAACCCACGTTGCTACTGAGCCCACTCTCCGTTTTGGACAAGAACAGCGGTTGTGGTGGGTGGGTGGGTGGTGGTGGTTTTGGGAAAAGTGGATCTGGTTGGATGTCTTCCATCAGCAGCCCAGTGACAGTTTGTCCAAGAGGACTCAGGACATAAGTTGGGAGGCTGGTCACCTGCAGCTCTGTTTAATCTTCTGACCAGTTCCCTTAGAAGGGTTTGTTTGTGGAACTCTCTTCTGCAGTGTGAGAGTGCCAACGTGTGTTGAGCCTGCTCCATCCCAGGCACCTTTCTAGGCTCTCTGAAATGTAATTATACCCCGCCCAGCAACTCGTGGAGGTAGGCCTTCTATTCTTACCATTGCTCCCATTTTATAGTTGAGAAAATTTATGCTCAGAGAGGTAGGAATGATTTGCTCAGAGTCACACAGCTAGTAAGCAGTGGAGCTGGGATTCGGACCGGGTTTGTCTGGCTCCAGAATCTGTACTTATCTCCCTGCACCATGCCAAGCTCCTGAGAGAGAGATTGCTTGTGGTGGCCCCTATTGTAGCTTCAGAGAAGGGAAAACAGGCACAGAGGGTACAGATAGGCCTAGATGGTCCAGGGAACCTGGAGGAGAGTTTGATTTAGATTTCAAGAGCTTGAGTTCTGTGTTCTAACCATTCTGCCCCTCTCCATGGCCAGTACAGCAATGCACATGGTTCCCATTCTGTAAAACCTCAGAGTGATGCTTCCTTCCCATGACACAGCCTTGGCTTGGCATGACGGAAAACATCCTTCCATGACCTGGCAGGCTCCAGAACTCTGGCTCTCCAGCTGTCTGTGGTCTACCTTCCCTGCCCTTGTTCTGGTTAGGCCCAGCCACTGGGCTGAGAGGAGGTGGAAGCCCAGAGCACCTTTCCTCACTGTGCAGCCAGCTCCTCAGAGCTTTTATTGTCTGCATGTGAAGGCCACACATCACTCCTGGGTAGACGGTACCACCACCATCACGTGACCCACCCCCCTTAGGCCAGGGCCTTGTGGTTGTGGGGACAGAAAGTATGAAGATGCCTGCTTCCCTCCACTGTTCTCTCTTCTGCCGGGACATGAAGCTCCACCTAAACTCTTCCTGCAAAAACTCCCTGCAGTTTTTGCTTCCAGTGCCAGCTTTGTGGGAACAGGGCCCTTTAGGCTACCTCTCTCTCTGTGCAGTGTTGCAGGAGGCTCTGGTCTCCATGTTTTTTTGTCACTGCATTGTCTCTGGCCTTTTCATAGAAATGTTGCAGCTGTTACCAGCTACCTAAAAAACCCAAAGCCAGTGATTTGGATTGTCTTTAGGAAGATGTTCACACTGAGCTGGTTGGACACTTCTTAGAGGCTACAGGGCTATGTAACTTTGCCATGCTGAGCTTCTGAGGCATTTGCTGTGTGACGGTGCTGGAGTGTTTGGGATGTATACATATTTGTCACTACATCTTAGATTTATATCCATTGGGTCACTCTGACCTTTGACCTGCAAGACAAGAATGTCATTAACCTCTGAGGAAAACCCTTATGAGCTGGGCATCCAGGTTCTGTGCAGAAGTGGGCCACGCACGTGTTGTTTAGGTGAAGGTGAGGAGGGGGTAGACCCGGCCTCTTCCTGTTTGCTTCCCTTTAGCACTTGGCCAGCTCTGGGACAGGAGCCGGGTTGCGCTCTGCCCTCCACCCTCCCTGACCAGAGTGGTGATGGGTGTTAAGCACCCAGGAGAACGCTAGAGGTGGTGGTCAGAGCTGTGGAGACAGGCAACTCCATCGTTCGCTAATGTACTTAGTGCACTCACTTAACTTCTCTGAACCCCACCTTCTTTACCTGTGAAGTACGGGTGACAGGATTGCCTGCCTTGAGGGGAAGTTGAGGCGTGGTGAGGATCACAGGAGATGGTGCAAGAAAAGGGCCTCTCACAGAGCTTAGCACAGAGCGAGGGTTCGGGAGACAGTAGCCATTGTTCTCACTTCTTATTACTTTGAAATAATAGTTTAAACTGCTGTTAGTTTAAGTTAACAAGAACTCCATTCCCAGCCCTTAAGCACTGACAAGCTGTGTGCAGCTCTCTGTTCTCTTTCTGGAAAGGAGTTCCCCACGCTGAGGGTCTGCAGACCCCACTGATCAGATTGTGAGAGAAGAAGGCATCAGCAGGGAGGCACTTCCTGCCCTGGGGCCAGTTTGCAGAGAGGCCTCTGGCAGGTGAGGCTGCCTGGTTAGCCTGACAAGCAGTCGTTTAAGCCCAGTAATAAAGAACGCTGACTTCATTTGCTTTCTCCCTCTGTGGCTCCTGGGGGAGGCCCAGAGCTGGTAGAGGCAGGGGGCTGTTGATGGGAAACAGCTCTGTGGGCTGCTTCTCTAGTGTTTTCTGGGCCCTCCTCACCACCGCTGGGTATCTGGGTCCCTGCCGTTTTCTGCTCTGCTACTGGGGCCTGACCCCTGCCTTGTAGGTAGCAGAGCCAGCCCTTGCCTGAAGCCCCCTGGGGAGTATTTTTGGTTTGAAGGATGGGGTCAGGAGTCTCTGGGATGGGCCTGGTCCCTGGCTGATCTCTCTCCATCTGTCTATCTTCCCCTGCCCTGCCCCAGGGAGCACCCCGTCTTCTTCATGTTCATCCAGATTGCCATCATCTCCATCTTTAAGTCCTACCCGACGGTGGGGGACGTGGCCCTCTACATGGCCTTCTTTCCTGTATGGAATCATCTCTACAGATGTGAGTACTCCTGTCTCTACCTGCTGATGGCAGATTCGTGTCAGCCTGGCCCCTGTGTGAAACAGCCAGGGAAAGAGCAATTGATAGGCATTTACTGGGCATCTGCCGAGCTGCAGCACTAGGAGGGCATGAGGCACAATATCTACTTCTAGGTGCTATGGACTAATGATGATAAAAATAACTGCCACTTATTGAGCACTTACTGTGTACCTGGCCACTGTGTCTCCAAGAGTGTTACACGTGTTAGCTCAGTTTATCTGCATACCAGCCTTTGAGGTAAGTATCCCCATTTTGCAGATGCAAAGTCTGAGGCACAGAAAGGTAGAGCCACTTGTTCAAGGTCATGTGACTGGTAAGTGGAAGGCCTGGGATTGGAGTCCAGATATGTGAACCCCTCCCTACTCAGTGCTGTCCAACAGGGCTTTCTGTGATGATGGAAATGTCCTATATCTGCACAGTCCAATAAAATAGCCACTTGTGTGACTGAGAACCTGAATTTTTTTAATCTAAATTCATTTAAATTCAAGAAGCCACATGTAGCTAAGCTGCCATATTGAACAGCAGAACTCTATACCTTGGGCTTTGAACCATTCCCCAGTGCTGCACTCAAAGATTCCTGGAAGGCAGAGGGGCAACACGGGACTTGTTCCCCACTGTGATGACTCCTTTAAGCTCTAACCATTTCCTCTTCAAAAGATAGTTTACTGGTGACCTATCTGGGCTGCCTATAGGCCCCCAGCATTTCCCCTGGTCTGGCTCTTAGCCCTGTGGGATGGCTTCTTTTCAGTGTTCAGGGACTCCATTAGGGTAGACATCATTCGCCTCTCTGTGTCCCTAGCACCCAGGAATGAACCTGACACGAATGTTTGTGGAGTGAGTTTTTAAATCTCAGCAAAGTTTGTGGAGTAGGTTTCTAAACCTCCCTAATTAAGAGTCAGTGTCAGTGGCCCAACACCACCTGATTCTCTAAAATAAGGCGTGGAAGGGAGCTGTTGAACTTTCCTTGCCTGCCGTGGATGTACAGCAAGGTGTCAAGAATGAATTCAGGGAGTGCAGGCTTCAGAGGAAGTGAGTCTTTGTTGTTGTTTTGGAACCCCTGGGTGTCAACCAGGAAGTGAAACTGACCAGCTGCCTGCAAGAAACCTACCTGTAAGAGCGGGCCTCTGAGTGAAGGTAAACAGCTGTGTGGGTGGCTGAGCCAGGACTGCTCTTGCGGGTGATAGCCTGGGGGGGCAGTGACCAGTCTTGCCTGACTGGGAGGAGGAATTGGCGTCTTCTCCCTGTGACATACTCACTGCACAAACAGGAGTCACCCAGCCCAGCAGGCTCAGAGTCAGCTTGGGGCCCCTAGGCAGAGTGGCCAGTGACAAGTCACGAGGCTACCAAAACATGTGGACATGCCCTGGTTTGTGACAGGGTGGGTCTTGGGGACATAGAGTGGTTTTTTTCTTGGCTTTCCATCTGCACCGGGTGCTGTGTCCCTCAGTGACTATCTTTCATCCTGTGCTGCTGAGCAGTCTAGAGATAGACCCACTTGGGGCTGAATCCTGGCGTTCCCATTACTAGCTACATATTCTTAGGGACATCATTTAACCTTTCTGAGCCTCTGATTTTTTCATCTATCAAATAAGGAGAATATCTTTCATGGGTGTTTTAAGTTTGAGAAAGAATATATGTAAGTAACATTGCATCATCATCAGTAATAACTATGTAGGGGTTACTTGTGTAGTTCCATGATCAAAGCTTCAGGCTTGGTAGCCTGAGTTATTGGAATAAACCTATTTTTCAAAACTTGAAGTAAGCTATTTTGTGCCCTCTGGGACAATGAGGCACAAAGAAGAAGGATGGGGTTTCCAGAAGCCTGGATGATCCAGTAGATGCTGTTGCTGGCTGCTTGGGCAAGCAGTTTACAGGTTCAGCTCATCTGAAGCTTCTGTAAGGAACAGTGGCTGCCACCCTTCACTTCCCCACTCCTGCAGCAGGGAATACTCATGCTTGGAGTATCTGTTTGGGGCTTGACAACTGTGAGTCATTGTACTCAGCCAGGAGCATCTTCAGCCCTGCTCCTTGGGACCTATGAGTGGGGATTTTGCCAAGTCTTTAAGCCCAGGTTGAATATGTTTAATGTGGTTAGGAAATCAGGTTAAACATTAGTTGCCAGTGCTAACATGCCTGCTCTCACATTCACCTCTCTGTTTTCCTGTACTGGTCAGTGAGGAGGAGAGAAGGAATGTGGCCCTTTCCTGAGTGTAGGCTCTAGACACTGGACTCTGTGGAGCTTGGGGCTGGGATGAGTCATACAGACGCATGATTGTGGTGTTAGGGAACAGCCTGCTGGCAGAGCCAGTGCCAGCCTGCCATGGTCTGGCAGAAAGAGCCAGTTACCAAAGGAGTCTGTGTGTGTGTGTGTGTGTGTGGTTTTTATTAACTACTGTATAGAGATAAAAGAATATTGATAAAATACATATAAATTATAAAGGTTAATAATACAACAACTTTGTATCATGTACCTTGTACCTAGTTTAAGAAAGGGATTTGAAGTCCCCAAATCCCCTCTATGCCCCTGCTGATGGGACTGGATTTTTCAAGTGAAATTTTTTTTCTGAATGTATGAGGCTCAGACAGGGAAAGTGACTTGACTGAACTTCCAGTTTGTCAGTAGTGGCACCAAAGATTGGATAAGCCACCCTATGAATATGGTGGGGAACCTGATTCCATCTGGTCTAGCAACTCTGGTGAAGGGTGAACCGTTTCATCTTGTTAGGCTCTGGTCACCTCTGATATCTCTGACGCCTCCTGGTGCCTGGAACAAGCTGTCCTGTGCCGTGGGTCCCCAGCTCCATCTGCTCTGGCATGTAGCTTTTAATTCTCTGGCCTGTCAGCCAGCAAGAGTGAGTAGCAGCTCCCCTTTCCTGCAAAGGTCACCACAGGCCAGAAGCCAACTGGATGCTGGTGTCGGTTCCTCTAAGCACATGGGAATGTATTTTTGCAGCCCTTCGTGATAGCACCCAGAAGCTGCAAGTGAGCCTCTCTTGTCTTCTTGCACTTGGTCTCCTTCCTGTCACCCTGCCTGAAATCTGTGTCTCTGGCTGGAGGCACAGATCAAAGAACCACCTGGGCTGTCAGGCCATAAGCATTTTAAGAATAGTCTATATTCTTTTCAGCAAAATACTTTCCAGGGGATCAGAAAGAACCACTGCGAAATGTAAATAGTGATGTTGGAGTAGAAGAATGGTAGAAAGATTTGTCCTCCTTTCTTGAGGTTGTAACATTTTATTATTATTAATAATTATTATTATTATTATTCTCAGCCGGTCGTAGTGGCTCATGTCTATAATCCTAGCACTTTGGGAGGCGAAGGTGAGAGGATTGCTTGAGGCCAGCAGTTCGAGACCATCCTGGCAACGTAGTGAGATTCTGTCTCTACAAAATACATTTTTTTAAAAATCAGCTGGGCGTGGTGGCAGGCACCTATAGTCTCAGCTACTCAAGAGGCTGAGGCAGGAGGATCGGTTGAGCCCAGGAGTTTGAGATTGCAGTGAGCTATGATGACACCACTGCACTCCACTCTGGGCTACAGACCCTAGCTCAACACCCTATCTGAAAAGAAACAATGATACTAATTCTCAGTGCAAATACCCCTTTTCTCAGACTCCTCGTTTCTGGGAGTATAGGAAGAGGCAGGAGCTTCACTGGGAGGTCTCAGGAGGCTTGAGTCAGGGCTTTGACCTCTGAGCTTTGAAAACCAGAATCGTGGAAATTTCAGATTAGAAAAGAGGATCTTGCAAGCCCTCCAGGCCAGTGTCCAAATTGTGGGATTTCCCCGAGCACTAATATTTCAAAAGAACTCTGGTGACAGAATTGCCAGCTTTTTATTTTGCTGAGAGCATTAAAGCAGTCAACTCCCAGCCATTTATCCCCATTTCATAAAAGAAAGGACTTTTTAACAACAAAAAGACACCTATCATTTCTCAACAAAGAAGGAGCTGTAAGTTGAAAACATCCACCTTTACAAAGAATTGTCAACTACCTTGTCCTCCTTATTCTAACTTTGACACCATTCAGTGGCATCTCTGTTGCAGACTGTAAGGGTCTGCAGCTATAATCCAGTGGTTCACAGCCCCAGGTGCATATTGGAATCACCCGGGAAGCTTTTACAACCACATATGGGTGTCGAGGCCCCATCTATAGACTCTGACTTAGTCTTAGGGGGGCTCCCTTCGTGATTTCACTTGGCAGCTAGAATTGAGAATCATCTGTGTCATCCAGGCCCCCTTCCAATGCATGAGCCCCCAGTATAGCATTTCTACCAAGCGGTTGTACAGATGAGACAAGTGCCCTAAATGTTTGGGAGTTTCCCTGTCCCTTAAATCTCCCACAATTTTGACTTGGGAGAAGGGATTTTCTGAAGGTCAGGATCAGAGAAGGGAAGGGGTCTTCCATTCATTAGTGCCTGCTGGGAACCAGGCCCAGTGTTAAGTTCTTTTTAAAAAGATATTCTTTTAATTAATTTATTTTAAATATTTATTCTTTTTAAAAAATAAATTATAAAGAAATAAAAGTAACATATAACCCTACTGTAGATAACTCCTGGTGGATTAAAAGGGAAAATAAAGCACAGTGTGGTAGGCAGAGTAATATCCATCCCCTGCAAAGATTGCCAGTCATAATCCCCAGAACCTGTGACTATGTCACCTTACATGGCAAAAGGGACTTTAAATTAAGGACCTTGGGAAGGAGAGATTATCCTGGATTATCTGAGCGGCCCCAGTGTAATTACAAGAGTCTCCAAAAGTGGAAGAGGTGGAGGCAAGGGAAATATGGGAAATCTCTGTACCTTCAGTTTTGCTGTGAATCTAAGACTGCCATGAAAAATAAAGTCTCTCTAGTGCCTTGGCACGTGCCGGTAGTCCCAGCTACTCAAGAGGCTGAGGCAGGAGGGTTGCTTGAGCCCAGGAGTTTGAGGCTATAGTATGCTATGATCACCCCTGTAAATAGCCACTGCACTCCAGCCTGGGCAACATAGCAAGACCCCATCTAAAGATAAATACATAAATAAATAAAGTCTGTTTAAAAAAAAGTGGAAGAGGGAGGCAGAAGAAGAGGTCAGTGTGATGTAATGTAAGAATTCCTCAATCTGCCATTGCTGGTTCTGAAGCTGGAAAGGGGTCAGAAACCAGAGAATGTAGACAGCCTCTAGATATGGGAGAAGACAAGTAATGGGTTCTCCCCAAAAGCCTCCAGAGGGAATGGAGCCCTGCTGATACCTTGATTTTAGCCCGTGAGACCCATTTTGGACTTCTGACCTCTAGAACTGTGTAATAATAAATCACATTATTTAAATTGCTAAGTTTGTGTGAATTTGTTATAGCAGCAGTGGAAAACTAATACACACAATAATACACCTGTGCCAGTTTTTTCACGTATCTTTTTGTTTAATCCACATAACACTCCTATGAAGTATGCATTTTAGCCTTGTTTTAGAGATGAGGGAGCTGAGGCTTAGAGAAACTTGCTAATAAATGACAGAGCAGGATTTTAACCAAGATCTGTGCCTGGCCATCATGCTGCCTTTCCCATCCAGCTGAAGCCACTCTGCCCCTGCCTGCGGACCACCCTAGGGCCTCTGGTAGAGCTCTCTCCCTGGTGGGATTAGACATTTCTTCTGGGAGCAGGGAGTGATGTCAGCCAGGCAGCATGTCAAAAAGAGGTTAAGTTATCATCTAAGGAAGAATGAGGAATGTTCGAAGAGCAAGGCAGGGGACCTAAGACACCAGTTAAAGAGAATGAAAAACATGTGCCTAAGACCCAGGACTGTAGCACCATAGAGACCCACCGAAGGGCTCTAACCTCCATGGTTCATGCTAAGGTTCCCATCCACAATCCGACGTGGCCAGTAGCACCCAGCTTCAGGAGAGGGGTGGAGTTACTCTTGGACATGCCAGGATTTGGGGTTGGGGAGCATTGTCTTCCTAAAATGCCCTCTTTAGTGCCCAGGGGCATTCATAGCATTGCTAACTATAGCTGGTCTTCAGCCAGCCAAGGCCACAGTGGGAGGAAAGAATCCAAATCTAGGAGCTCCCACCAGCTGTGGGTCTGGGAGCCATTGGCTCAGGGGTATGAGGTTTGCCTCCTGGCACCCCAGTGTCTCTGGGGGTGCTCTGCCTTTGGGCTACATGAGGCTTTTCCCTGAGCCTCTTTGTCATTTGGGGCCACACAGCAGGGAGGGTACCAAAGAGAGTGTTGGACTAACTGTGACCATCTTGTCTTTGCAGTCCTGCGAAACATCTTTGTCCTCACCTGCATCATTATCGTCTGCTCCCTGCTCTTCCCTGTCCTCTGGCACCTCTGGATTTACGCGGGAAGTGCCAACTCTAATTTCTTTTATGCCATCACACTGACCTTCAATGTTGGGCAGGTAAGAGTCGAGGGCAGCATGGGGACAGGGATTCATTTTGTAGCCTCAGGCATTCAACCAAGGCCTTGGGTTCTGCATACCAGGGGTTTAGACATGATGGAGGGACAGTTACTCCCCTCAAGTAGTTCCCGTCCAGCAGAGAGGATAGGGAAGTAAGAACAGTGTGAGACTGAATCTGGCAGGCATTTGTTGGGCACCATGCTGAGCTGTAGCCTCATTAAATTCTCACAGTGAGCGTGTAAGACAGATAGTGTTTTTCCTATTTTACAAATGAGGTCTCAGGCCCAAAGTCATTGGAGGAGCGGGGAACCAAATTCAGGGAAGGCTTGATTTCTGAGGCTCTTTCTGTAGTGGTGTCTGGGGTGTGTGGCACCCATAGTGAGTGTGCAGAGTGAGGTGGGAGGGGCAGGGGCAAGAGGAGGAGAGGCTTTCCAGACTCCATGGACAGCAGGAGCTGAGAAGTGGTATGGTCTGGCTGTTGGGCAAGTTGAGCATAAATTGCACAGCTGGGAGTGGTGGAGAGGAGGCTGCGGGGTCACAGAGGAGGACCAGCATGGAGCTCGGCTTCCCCTGACCCTGGGAAAGCCTGTCCTTCTGGTCCACAGAGCAAGGTCCTCAAGCATCAGAATCACCAGGGGGGCTTCTTAGAAATGCAGATTCCTTGTTACTGTGTTTTAAATCCTGTAATTATGTTGTGACTGTCACAAGTACATGGCTCTGATTGTTTTAAAAAGGTAGATTCCCTGATCCCACTCCTAGAAATCTTGATTCAATATAGAATATGGGGTCAGGAATTTGTATTTTTATCAAGCTCTCCCAGAGGTTCTGTGGCAGGGGCTCTAGCAAACCCCATGTAGACTCATCCACCCTTCTCGGAAGTTCCCTTCTCCACTGTGCTGCTGCCTTTCAGATCAGGCTCTCTCCTCGTTGTTGAGGTCTTATGAGAACCACTTGTACCATTTACCATTTCAATTGCCATTGGCACAGCCAGGCATTTCCTGTGCATAATGGACTGGCTGGGAAGTGGAGCTGGCTGGAAAGACAATGATGCCAGTGAATAATCCCCAGGGAAATTCTTGCCTCCAAGGTTAGCTGCTGGGAAAGAAGGGAGTTAGGGCTTTTTCAATGAGTGATGGGACTGGTATTTCCTGCATGGACGTTTCTGGAGGACTAATGTCCAGCCTAGCCACTTATCTTGATTTGCGAACAGCAGGAAGAGAAATGGAGGGCCCAGGCGGGTGGGACCCAGCCAGAGACCTATTCTGCCTCCCACAGTAGTTAGTGATGGTGAATGCATAGCACCTCCTACCTGTGTCCCATGCAGGCAGAACTCTGTAGGGCTCAACTTGGTATCCTGAAGGAATACAGAAAGTTGCCCTGACTCTTCCATCTTACTGGAATCTCCTTACTTTTCCTTATATCCCTGTGGTGGCTGGCATGGGAGGGTATCGGGCCTGCCCTGGGCCTCTGGGGAGGTTGGTGAGCTCCACGAAATAGTCCACAGCCTGTTGTCATGTCACAAGTCTCAAGTGTTGGTCTGGAAATACAGAAGCATCCATCAGAGGCAGGAGAAACTGAATTATTGGAAAGAGAGGGATTGGGGTCAGGGTGGGAACCAAAGGCAGGCAGGTCGAGTGTGTTGGTAGCTGAGCTAGAGAGAAAAACCAGCTGGACTTCGGCACTGTCAAGTGCCTTTTTTTTCTTAATCTCTTTTTAAAATATATTTGTAATCATCAAGTAATCAAGTAATACACGATTTCATTATTGTTGGGGGAAACAAGATAGACGAATACAGAGCGAAAGGTAAAGATCTGCCTGAGCCCCGCTCCTTCCTGCCCAGCACAGCTGTGCTCACTGGGGTCAGTTTGGCACGTGTCTCTGCAGACTTTCTCTGCATTCACAGACAACTGGTACTAACTCACACACCAGGAGCTTTTTTGTTTATATAGGTAAATGGCATCCTTCTCTAAGTACTGTTCTTTGACTGGCTGTTTTTCACTTAATGATCTCATCTTGAGACACTTTTTTTAACGGCTCCATGATATCCAATGGTTAGGCTGCACCGTGACTTACTTGACTATGTACACCCCTGCTGATGGGCACTGAGGTTGCTTCTGGTAATTTTGCTACTTTAAACGGAAGAGCTTTGCGTATCCCTCCACATATTCTTGTGCACACATGCCAGTATTTTTTAGGATAGATTCCAAGTGGTAGGATTTGCTGGGTCAGAGGGCATATGTAGTTTATGTCTTTGGCAGATACTGCCAAGTTGCCCTTCAGACATGCAGTACCAAGCTACAGGCCTCCCAGCAGGGGTCCAGCCACTCCTCCCCATGCACCTTGAGCCAGCAGATTGTTCAGGCATCCAGCACACCTGTGTCATCAGCCTCCTTGGATCAGCTCTGTTGATCAAATGCTTCCTGGGGCTGTTGGCTTTGGCCCTTATTGCTGCTGTTGCCAGATTACTAAAGAGATGTGTCATGTGGAGCCACTTGTTCACCAAGGCAGTCACTGAAGTCATATCATTGTCCTGGAGCATCAACTGAGAAAGAAGAGCACCCTCATCATGAAGTTTGTACTACCCCTGCCCTCCGGCCTGTTGGGAGCCACAGGGTGAAAAATGAGACGTTTGGAATTTTACTAAGAGTTCGGTGTCACCTCCTCAGAGAGGCCTTTCGTGGGGTCCCCCTGCCCTACTGTCTCTTTCTCAGCACCCTGTTTGTGTCCGTCATAGCGTTTACCCAATTTGTAACTTTATATTATTTATTTGCTCCCCTCCCTGCCTCCACCACTACTAGCCTTTGAGCTTCATGAAGGCAGAGATCTGCCCTTACTCCCGTTGCAAGGTCCCCAGCTTCTAGATTAGTGCTTGGCACAGAGCACTCGCTTAGCAAATATTTGTTGAAAGAATGAATGAACCAGAGATAGCCAGGGGGAACAATGTGTGATTAATGGCTGGATGTACAAAGAGTAACCACTGGAGGAATCCAGAGGGAACAGGATTCCCTCTCCTATTGTGAGTGGTCAGGGAAAGCCATAGGGGATAAGGAGTAGGAGCTGGGCCTTTCAGACTTGGAGAGTAAGAAAGGAAGGGGACAAGGGGGCAAACCACCCTTGCTGGCTGAGGTCAGTGGTAGCAGCTCCGTCTCCCACCCTTCTCCAGCCTTTGCCAGAACCTGGTCTCTGTGGCCGGCAAAGCCCTTGTGTGTCCTGCACAGCCCAAGCTCAGCCCCTGCTTCGTGTGACCTACAGTCAGCGATTTCATTAAGACACACAGCACGTGGGGATGTGTCCTGAGTCCTCCAGCCTGCTCTTCTGAGCCCTTCCAGCTGGAAGGTGCCTGACACTCACCTGTCCCTCATTCTCCCCTCCCTGTGCAAGACAGATCAGAGCTGTCCTGGGAACCAGATCAGCACAGGTTTCAAACAAGCATCCAGAACCTGGACCATCATTGCTGAAGTCAGGAGCTGAATATAGAGAACATTTTGGCCTACAGATTGTTTTTTAAGTCCTGCTCTATTTGAGTTGATCAGTGCTATACCCCGTTATAGAACAAATTATATGTAGATTGTTAGTTACACCAGCAGGTAAACTAGTGACTGAGGCCCCATCCATTCCCCTGGGGGCATTAGGTATTTTTCAGCATGTTGTACGGATCATTTGCTAATTATGATTGTGCCTCAGAGTCAGTAACAGGAAATGATAACAGTAAACCGTCCACGGGGGTGTGCGCCTGAATGTGCGAGAGAGGAGGAGGGACTGAGACCGACTGATTGCCTGAGGCGCCCCCACTTCCTCACTGTGTGACCTTCAGCAAGTGATTTAACCTCTCTGGGTTGCAGTTTCCCTGTCTAAAAAACCAGGATGATAATCCCTACACCCCAGGGTGTTGAGAGGATTGGACATAGCGTGTGGGTCCTGTTGCCATTATTCATGTGTTGACATGGGAAACAGCAAGAGCAACGTGCTCTTCAAATACCCAAAGCAGATTCCTGGAGACACATTCAGTCCCATAAACCAAGGGAAGGAGAACAATCTCCCTCTTCTTTTTATTTTAATCCTTTTCTTTTGTGGGTCAGTGACCAGCAGAAGAAAAATATTGATCAAGGATTACATATAAAGGAAAAGGAACTTGTTTAAATTTAGCTTTTTGAAAGAGTAAAGTGTCCCACTTACCCTAATTCAGTTTAAAAACAGGGAACATAAGGAGATCTTTCCCTGCAATTATAATTAATAGTGGCTTATGTTTCAGGAGAGCTTACTAGGGACTGGCCCCCTGGGATCCCTATAATCTTCTGGATGATGTGGCCTTCTGGAGCTTTCCCTGTGTGTTTACGTAGACTCACATTCATAGAGAAAGAGGTTTGTTTGTGTGTGTAAGTGTTTTATTATTGGCATCATGATGAAAGTATGACTTTTTTTTCCTTTTAATAAAACATCTTGGTGATCTTTCCTTCCTCACATATGAGAGAGGAACCTCCTTTGTGTCCTGCATATGTGGACTCACTACACTTTATGTAACTACTCCCTTACTGACAGCCCTTTACGTTGTTTTCCTTTTTTTTTTTTTAATTATAAAGAATTTACCCTGGCCTGGTAGCTCATGCCTGTAATCCCAGCACTTTGGGAGGCTGAGGCAGGAGGATCGCTTGAGCCCAGGAGTTCGAGACCAGCCTGGGCAACATAGTGAGACCCTGTCTCTTAAAAAAAATTTTTGAAAAGGAATCTGTCTAATCTTCATAACAGCCCTTTAATGGAAGCAATATTATCCTCTCATGATCAAATGAGGAAGCTGAGGCTTGAAAGGGTTAGAAACTCACCCAAAGTCACAAAGCTAGGAAAGGCTGTATTGATTCAGGGTCTTGTTTATCACATCCTCTTAGTAGACTGTGGGTTCCGTTAGGGCAGGTCCCATGTCTATCTTGTTCATGGCTGTATCCCCAGCACCAAAAGAATATTCAGTAACTGATTATTGATAAAAGACAGAATGAGCTGGCATCAGAAACCAGATTTCATGACCAGTGGTCTAATACTTCTGTAAACCCTAACCTCCCGGTTCCAGTCTGTTTCGGTCAGAGCTGGGCCTGTGGCAGGTCATACTGGATTCCTAGGGGGTCAGAGCCAGAGCTCCCTTCCCCTCTCATCCCGGTGGCTGGCTGGAGAGCCCCGCTCCTGCTCTGTGTCTGCATCCAGAACAGGCTCCTTATCTGCCCTCCCTCTGCCCTTCCAAGCAGGGTCTGGAACGTCTAGAACACGACTCTGCAAGCTGCTGCCTCTTGGCTGTGAGGGGCCAGCCCCAACCCCTTCCCTGTGCTGAGATCTTGCAGACGCTGGGCCAGCCCTGCTGTGGCCATTCTCCTGTCCCTCTTCAGGGAGACCTGGAGCCTTGAGGTCTGGCACAAATCTCCAGCCTGTTGGGCCCTGCCCAGGGCTCACTTACTTCAGCACAAATGGCACCACTGTCCTGTCTCCTGGAGTTGCCTCTCAGTTGACCTGGTTTGTCATTTTGAGGAATGGGACCAGTGGGGAAATGCTTGGGGACATGCCGGATCGACATCGGTGGCTAGGTGATGTGTAACCCCCACTTGTGGCTGGTGAGTGGCCCATCTCAGGTTTATTCCTGCAAGTTGTGTACAGACCCTGGCTACAAGATCCCAGGTCTGTGTGGGAGATTTATTCTCCAGACATGAGGTGCCTGTGGCCCAGGTTGGAGCCTGTGTCCTTGTCCAGCTGGGTGTGAGTGTTTCCTTTGCTTTCCTCAACTAGAACCTTTTTTTTTTTTTTTTGAGACAGAGTCTCGTTCTGCCACCCTGGCTAGAGTACAGTGGTGTTATCATAGCTCACTGCAACCTCAAACTCCTGGGCTCAAGCCATCCTCCTGCCTCAGCCTCCCAAGTAGCTGGGACTACAGGCATGCAGCGTGACGCCCAGCTAATTTTTCTATTTTTAGTAGGGATGGGCTCTCGCTCTTGCTCAGGCTGGTCTTGAACCTCTGAGCACAAGCAATCCTCCAGCCTCGGCCTCCCAAAGTGCTAGGGTTATAGGCGTGAGCCACCATGCCCAGCCAACTGGTGGCATTTTGTCAAGGCCTTAGTTCATTCCTTTGTCCAGTACCTAGCATCCCAAGCTTGTCTCTCACAGGCCCTTCCCAGCCTCTTTTTCCCCCACAACCCAAGTGATGAGAAAAGCCCAGGCTAAACACAGCAGGGCAAGGCCGGCAGGAAGGCCTGGGCTCTGGAAGCCCAAACTCCACAGTGACTCCTAGCCCCATCCTGCCTGACTCGCTGGCCTTAGGCAAGTGACACCACTCCTTGGGGGCTAATTTATTTATTTACAAATATTAATTGGCACTTACTGTACACCAGGCACTCTGCTAGGGGTGAATGAGACAGAGCCCTGCTTCCAAGGAGCCCACAGTGTATAGAGAGAGAGAAAAGGACACTGGCAGGTCAGAGAAGTGTGACAGCACTGGGAGTGCATCTTGGGGGAGGCAGCCTCTAAGTGGGGTCTTGAGGGACGTGTAGGATCTAACTGGGTTCTAGGTAGTGGGGAGACCTGGGTGGGAGGTGGCAGGGGGAAAGAGAGAGAGAAAAGAGCATGTGCAAGGGACGCCATGTGCTGCTGGTGGCTCTGTAGCACTGGCTGCACCACTTGCTGGGGAGTGAGGCCATTTCAGATAGCACTGTCAGAGCCACATGGCCCTTGTGGGCCTCCTTATCCTGAGGTCCAGGGTGAACCTCTGGTTTTAAGCTGAGGACAAATGTGATTAGATTCATGCTCTGAAAACCTCCCTCTGCTGGGAAGGGAGGGTGAAGGGTGAGAGCCTGGAATCCGGGCGGCAGGGAGGAGCCTGTTGAAATCTGGCAGAGGCAGTGGTAACCTCAGTTTCCTCAACCTGGGAGGGAGGTTGTGAGGACTCAATATGGGAAAGCCTCTGTGAATTGAAAAGCGCCACATGTGTGGCAGTTGCTTATAGCCCCAGTCTTCGGTCTTACCTTGTGACCTTGCAGCCCCTGAGACAAGTCCAGCGATTTCACTGTTGTTTCGCATCTTCAGAGCTGGAGGGTGGAGCTGTCTTCTGCACCACCTCCTCCCACGTGGCGTCCATCAGGCCTGCGAGTTGGCAGGTTATGCCAAAGCCCCATCCAGCTCCATGGTCAGCTGCCAGCCTCCTTTGCTCCCAGCTTCCTAGATGCCTGGCAGGTGCGCAGAGGAAGCTGCACTTTGCTGACTGTGACTACCACACGCGTTCCCCTAGTGCAGGCTGGTTGTCGAAGGTCAGTGTCTCCAACAGGGAGTAAGAGGCCCAGGGAACCAGGATCTGGCTGGGTGGCAGCATCTGCTTCTCTAGGAATCTGCAATCCAGGGGCATGTGGTGGCCAAGGCTGCTGCCTGAGCCGGCAGTTTCAGGACACGCTCGCTGCATTAACGACCTTTGCTGGTTTGGAAGTCTCACACACTTATTTTGCTTTTTCCAAAAAAACTTCTCTCTCTATTGGCTGATTGACAGAGCTGTGAACGGGGAGAGCAGCCTCAACAGGGTGTTAAGCTATGTGAAGCGTCAGCCACGTGGCAGGACGCAGCACATGTGGGTGCGCGACGGGGAGAACTCGGGTTGGGCTCGACAGGCAGGACTGGCATTGCGACCTGAGCTCACTTCACTGCCTTGGGAGCCTGGGCGAGCGCCTCAGCTTCTGGACTTCTCTAAGTGGGGATTGTAAGCCCTGCCCTCGGGAGTTGAGAGGGTTGATACGGTTTTTTGTTCAAGGACCTGGCCCAGGGCAGATCTCAGAAGACATTCATTTCCCTGTCTCTCCTCGGTCCTACCCTGCCATGGAGCACGATCTGTTTCATGCCACTTCTGACTTGTCCTCTCTGTCCCTGGCCATCCTTTTGTCAGCTGTCCCATTAACTCTTCAGCATGGCCCAGCGGGGAGGCAGCCCTGGAGCCCTCACAGCTGCCAGTGAGAGGAATGTGACCGAGCAATGCCTGGGGGGCGTGCCGAGAAGGTGGGGACCAGCAGATGACTCCCAAAGCACAGCCCTGTGCCATGCCGGGCCGCAGAGCTGGAGCAGATGCTGCCCCATTTGGTTAGGAGGCCAATGGGAAGTGACTTCCTTTCCAGTGGTCACATCACTGCGTGTGCGGTTAGAGAAGCCTCCAGGTGGGAATTGGCATCTCTTGAGGGATCCTTGACAAAATGCAGGGCTGCTAGGGCAGAGCGGAGCAAGGGAGCTTCTGAGCAGGCACTCGGAGGGCTCTCTGTGTGTGTGCATGTGTTTGCATATGTGTGTTTGTGTGTATACACCCTGAAGGTCCCTAGGGCAGGGAGGATGAGTGGGTTGGGGGCTCCCAGCAAGAGGTGGTTGTGGGAGGAAAGGGGCTGAGCTGGAAGTCTGAGGAGGATGGACAGGGCATGTTACTGATGGAGGAGAGAGACAGAGGGCTCAGCTGCCTCAGGTAGGGCAGCTTCAAAGACAGGCCTTCAGGTCTCTGAAGGCACAGAGAGAGGGACAGACATGATCTGGGGCCCCTAAGTCCAGGTGAGTAATAAACTGAGCTTATTACTGTCATTTTACAGATGAGGAAAATGCAGCTTAGGGCACAAGAAGAGGCTTAACACAGGGTCACACAGCCACTAACGCGCCCATGCTATTTCCACTGCCCCTTGCCCAACTTGCCCCTGCCCAGACTGGGCAAAGGGGCTCCGGGTCTGTAGCTGCTGTGTTGGCTGAATCCTGGGGCCTCTGGGAAATCCCATCTCCTCACAGTCCGAATGGAAAGCCCCAAGGTCAGAAGAGGTCATCTCAGCCAGCTTATGACTGGTTATGGGCTTCCCTCGGGAACAGCCAAGCCTGTAGGCCACCTGGTGTCCTCTCCCTGGGGGCAGGGCACGCACTCAGACTGATGACACTCAGGACTGTGTGGCCAAGTGGGCACACAGGCTCTTTCCCCCACTCCTTTATTCTGCAAATCTTCACACATACAGGAAGATGAAGGATTTAACGTTGAACCCACCACCTAGAGTCCACCATTGACGTTCTCCTATACTTGTTCCTTCACAGTATCCCTCCCTCAGTCCATCTTGTTTTTTAGTGTATTTCAAATTGAAGTGCAGACATTAGTACATTTCCTGCTAAATATTACAGCATGTATATCATTAACTAGAGTTCAATATTTATTTACATTTTTGTTACATAAAATTTAGATATAGTAAAAAATGCAAATCTTAATGTACCTTTGCTGAAGCCCTTTTTCAGCAAAATGTTTTTGAGGTTCATTCATGTTGTTATATAACAATAATTCAGCGCTTTTATTTTTTAATTAAGTTTTTTGAGGTAGGGTCTCCCTATGTTGCCCAGGCTGGTCTTGAACTCCCGGGCTCAAGCAATCCTCCCACCTCAGCCTCCTGAGTAGCTGTGATTACAGGCGTGCACCACCATGCCTGGCTAGCTCATTGCTTTTAAATAAACTTTTAATTTTGGAATCATTTTAGATTTATAGAAAAATTGCAAAAATAGAACAGGGAGTCCCTATCTGCCCCACACTGTTTCCTGTGTTGTTGACATCTTGTATTACCATGATATGCTTATCAAAACTAAGAAACTACCCCTGAAACAGTACCGTTAGTGCGAGACACCAGACTTGATTTGGGTTTCACTAATTTTTCCAGTCATGTCCTCCTCCCCTGCCAGGCCCCATCCGGGAGACTGTGTTGCATTGGTCCTTGCTCTCCTTAGTCTTTCCTTATTTTTTGTGACCTTGACAGTCTTGAGTAGCACTGGCCAGGTATTTTGTAGAATGTTCCCTAATTTAGGTTTGTCTGATGCTTTTCTTATGATTATCCTGGGGTTATGGGTTTTTGGAAAGAATACCTCAGGCGAAGTGCCCTTTTCACCACATCCCATCGGGGTACATGCTAGCCACGTGATTTCAGGCTGATGTTAACCTTCAGCACTTGGTTGGGATAGTGTTTTGCAGGTTTCTCCCCTGTACAGGTACTATTTTCCCTTTCTCTGCTCCAAGCAGGAAGTGAGTCACTAAGTCTAGACCACCCTGGGGGTGGGGGATCTGCAAAAATGGCAATTTCATATCGTTCAACCTAATAACCTAATATTTTGACTTCCTACTACTTGTCCAGCTGATTGTTGTGAAAATGAGACATTGAGTTGCCTCATTTTGTTTGGTTGTGAATTGTGACTCTGCACCTGTCCCTCATCTGACCTGGCTCAAGGATTAGCCTCTGAGCTCAGCCACTGCTGCAGGCTTCTCTTGCCCAGATGGCATCTTGGGGCCTGGGTGAGAAAGAGGGCCACAGGGTACGGGGTCAGTCTTTGCTGTGGTCACTGCCCCCCACACCAGGCCATCCTGGAGCTGCCACCTGGCAAGCAAGGCCTCAGGGGCTGCCTGAGCTCTGTCTGCTTTGCCAACATCCTTGGCAGAGTCTTGTGCCCATTAGTGGACTGGACCCCTGGCGTATCACCTTGCAGGGTCCATGGCCACTAGTCTAGCTCTCTAGGTGTAGCCACAGGCCAACTATGAACCCTTTGAGCCTCTATTTCCCCATCTGAAAGATGGGGATTATTAAACCTTCCAGGCAGGCTCCTTTGGTGATAGAATGGTGGGTACTTGTCCTGAGGTCATCAGTACTGTTGGGGATGGGGCTTCTCCCTGAACTCCTTCTCCAGGCCCCTCCAAGCTGTCCTTAGCTGCTGTTGCGTTACCTTCAGGTGAGTGAGAAGCTGCCCAGAACAGGAGTCTGGAGGTCCGGAGGTCTAGATCCTAGGCTCAACCTCTGACTTGCCCCAAGACCCTAGCCAAGTACCTCCCCTGCTCTGGGCCTCAGTCTCCCCATCTGTGGCAAGAAGTGGTTGGTACTGCTACTCTGAGAGGCTAAGTGCCTGAGAACTGTGGTGTCTACAGTGAGTCCCTGTCCCCTCATCCTTCTGTGGGGCTTGGCCCTGCCCTGCCTATTCCAGGTGCTGGAAGTCTTGGACAGCTTGGGCTGACTGGGATTGTAAGGCTGAGGGTCTGTCTAGGGTGCATGGACCTTGGCAAATCCCTGTTCCTCTCTGGGCCTCCATGAGGGGGACAATGAGCTGAGCGTCTAGGCCCCTGTCTCCCCCCCCCTCTTTTTTTTTTAAGAGATAGGGTCTCTGTCACCCAGGCTGGAGCGCAGTGACACGATCACAGCTCACTGCAGCCTCAAATTCCTGGGCTCCAGTGATCCTCCTTCCTCAGCCTCCCAAATAGCTGGGACTACCGGCTCTAGGCCCCTTTTGATTCTGTGGCCCAGAATGGGAAAGACAGACTGAACTGGGCGTAGAGATACTGTAGTGACAGAACCACTAAGTGACCCTGCCCTGGTGGAGCTCCTGGTCCAGGAGAGGAGATAGTCATCGGGCAGTCACACAGCTGAATGTCAAACTGCGGTTGGGATGAGTTTGTGCTAGCATATAGAGGTCGGTGTGGCTGAGACCTAATCTGGGGGTAAGTGATCCTTCTCGAGACCTGAAGGGCAGGCAGCTGTTGATGAGATGAAAGGGGAGAGAACATTCCAGGCAGAGGAAACAGCAAAGATCCTACCGTGGAGTGAGGTGGAGCAGGGGAGGGTGCTGCACACATGGGTGGGGACAAGGTGCAAGGCCTTGGAGCCCCACGGAGTTTGAGGTTCACCTAAGAGCATGGGAAGCCTGTGGAGGATTTTAAGCTGGGAAGTAACATGATCTTGTTACTTTGTGTTTTGAAAAGTGTTTTTCAAAAACACTTGTGTTTTGAAAAGCTCCCTCTAGCTGCCAGGGAGAATGGGGTGGGGGCAGGTTTGAGAGCAGGGAGCCCAGGCAGCAGGTTTTGCTGTTTAGATGACAGTGGCTTTGTCCAGGGTGGTGGCTGCGGGGGTGGATCTGAGAGTGTAGGAGGTAGAATTGACAGGATGTCATGGCTTGGTGTATGGGAGGTGATTCTGTGGCCTGGGCACCTGGATGTGGAGGCATGGGTGTCTGTGGGAGAAGTAGGTTCAACAGGGGAAAGGGGAGGCATTTGGTGTGGGCCTGGCTGGGGTTGAAGAGACTGTGGGCACCCGGGAGGGGCGGGCATGGGCCTCTGGTTGCACAGGCACCAGTCTGGCACTCAGAGGTCAGAGCTTGGGATGGAGGTGCAGACCATGAGAGGGGTGGGGATCTGGGCAGCTTCTGAGGGGCCAGCAAGATCTTGCAGGGTCAAGTATGGGCCCTTAGGCAAGGGTCCCCGGGCAGGGCCTCCCCAGTGGTTGATCCAGGGACAGGCTAAGACCTTGATGGGAGATGCTAGGCAGGGGCTTTGCTGTCTCCCAACATCTGCCAAGACCCTCAGGAACCCTGGGTTAAGGGGGAGGCACCCCGTAGCTCCTCACACTCTCTTTCTCCCCCAGATCCTGCTCATCTCTGATTACTTCTATGCCTTCCTGCGGCGGGAGTACTACCTCACACACGGTCTCTACTTGACTGCCAAGGACGGTACGGAGGCCATGCTTGTGCTCAAGTAGGCCTGGCTGGGCACAGGGCTGCACGGACCTAAGGAGGTGGAAGGGCCAGCAGCTGGGCCAAGCCCTCTATCCAGAGTTGCCAGCAGGCGAGTCCTCGGGCAGAAGAGGTTCTAGTCCAGGGTCACGAATCTCTGGTACCAAAGGGGACCCCATGGCTGACAGCAAGGCCTGTGGGAGTAGCTGAGAGCCACCCCCACTTCAACCCCCACTTTGTGGTTCTGCACACCGAGGACCCCCTCCCAGGCAGGAAGGGGGAAGAAGCAGGTGAGCAGGGCTTATTAGGTTGTGGCTACTTAATAAATGTGTTTTGTTATGAAGAAGTCTACCCTGGGACCACATCCACACTGCACTCCTAGAAGGGGTGGGCTTGGCCCTCAACACTGCCCTGGAGCACTACACACAGGTGTAGATTTCTAGACGAGCCCCAGGTCCACAGACCACAAAAGTCTCTGCAGTGGCAGGCTGAGAGTGGTGTGGGCTGGCCCCACCCGCAGCCCTCCCCACTCCCAAGCAAGCAGCTGGAGGCAAAGGGCCAGGCAGGCCTGAGCAATCTTTATTCTGCAGAGGGACAATGACCACAGATCCATACACCATGTGGAGACCGGGGGAGCCAGGGACCAGTCTGTCAGGGGTGGGCAGGTCCAGGCAGGGGGCAGACAGGCAGGGGCCTAAAAAAAAAAAGACAAAGCACACAGAGCAGGGGTGCTGGGGGCTGCTCTCCACCCTCCCCCATCCAAGCCAGCACCCAGAGGGGCAGAGTAGGCTGGCTGGTGCCCCCTAGCTTAGGGGCCACATCCCTGCCCAGCCCACCAGGGGCAGCTCAGTTCAGGAGCTCCCTGGGCAGAACCTGACCAGCCCCCTCCCCACTCCCAGGCCAACCCCCCCCTACTGCTGGCTCAGAAGCCGAAGGTTTCCTGGGAGGCGTAGACCATGTAGAGGAAGCCGTCCTCGTCCTTCTCCTGCTCGTAGATGTCCGCGATGGGTGTGGACACGCTCACCATGCTGTGCTGGTTCACCAGCAGGAAGAAGGCCTGCGTGGGGTTCAGCTGCAGGCGGCGCCTGAGGCGGGCAGGAGGGCACACGGTGGTGAGGGGCTGGGCAGAGCCCTGACCCCCTCCCAAGAATGATTCTGAGCTGCCACACCCATCCCAGCCTCTTCTAGAGGCTTTCACCTCTGACCCGACTGACTTCAGCCCTGACCTTGACCTTTCCCAGCCTCCCCTGAAGAAAGGCCCACCACCGGTCCCATAACTCCTGACCCCATACCCGGCCCTCTGCCCTACCCTGACTCAACCCAAGCTCCCTCTGGCGGCTGCTGCCCACACACCTGATGATCTTGACCAACTCGCTCATGTTGACATGGTCCGGGACCAGAAACTTGGTCTTGTCCAGGACAGGCAGCTGCTTCTCACCCTTGTAGCGCTCGATGATCACCTGGGAGTGGGGCGGGCAGAGGGTCGGGTCGGGGATGCGTGAGCCCGGGGCGGGGCCTGGGCTGGGCGGGGCGGGGCCCGGGGGCGCGGAACTCACCGGGATCTTGCTGGGGTGCTGGTCGCGGATCTGCTGCACCTCCTTACAGCGGTCGGCTGCGGACGGCGGTCGGGCAGTGAGGCCGGGCCAGGGCCAGGCCCAGGTCCTCCCCGCGGCTCCGCCCCGCCTGTCCCGGAGGGGCGGCCCCGGCCCCGCCCCAGCCCCCGCCCCCGGGGCCGTCAGGCCCCACAGCCCCTGGCACCTAACGTGGTGGGGAGGCGGGCAGCCCCCGCCCAGGCCCGAGCCGGCCTCCCAGCCCGGGGGTCCGGCCGGTGCCTGACGTCACGGGGCTGACGTCACCTGCGGCCGTCGGGGTCGGTGGGCCTCCCAGAGCCCCTGCCCCTCGCTCCCGGATCGCCCGCCGGGCCTCACCGAAGCTCCGCCGCTGCTTGAAAGGCCGGTCCGAGGGCATCGCGCGGGCCCGGCGGGGCGCGCAGGCCGAGGCTCCGGGGCGCGCGGCGCGGGGATGTGGCTGAGGTTCGGGGGCTTCGGGGGCTCCGCGTCTCGCGCTCAAGGGCTCCGGGGCTCGCGCTGAGCCCGGCGGCGGCGGCTGCGGGAGGTAACTCGCCTGGTGACGTCAGGTCACAACATTCCTTAAAGGGGAGGCCGGCGCGCCGCTCCCATTGGGCCGACGCAAAACCCGCCCGCCCGGGCCCGTGACGTCACGGCGCAGAGAGCCTGGATTCCCGGCCCGGGACGCGAAGGGGCAGGGCTCCGGGAACGTCACAGTCCCGTGACGTCATGGCCTACACCGGCTCCTCTCCCCCAGGCCGGGACTGAGGAGGGACTGAAAAGGCCGTGCTGGGGACCGCGACCGCCGGCTCCCCGCCTCACCCGGTCTTCGGACGCGCGCGCCCAGTCCGTTCCCGGCCTGGCCCCGCACTGGGTGCCGCGGGGAAGGGCGGCGAGGCCAGGGCCCCCGCGCCTTCACGGAGCCTAGGGCTGGGGGACCGAACGCAAGGCGCTAGAAAGGAACACCCAGGCTTTAAAAAGAATTCTAGAATTGAAAAATAGAATACTGAAATTCAAGTCTCAAAGGATGAGGTAAAACAGCAGATTAAGACACAGCAGAAGAGAAAATCACGGAACTGGAGGATAGATCAGCAGCAATTAACCAGAGAGACAAGGGCATGAAGAATGTAAGAGGAAGTGACAATGGTAACGTGAGAAAGAACTCACAGGCCCAGTCAGAGTTCCAAGAGGAGAAAATAGAAAGGATGTGGACAGGCAATTGCTGAAGGAGAGCTTCCTCAATTGATTAAAGACCAGGATCCTCACTTAAGATCCACAGCAGGATAAATAAAAATAAAATCGACATCTAGACACTTTGTAATGAATTTGCAGAACTCCAAAGAATAAAAGATCTTAAAAACTACCAAAGGAGGATGGATTAACTAAAAATATTACATCAAAAGCAGCTTTTTCAGCAGCGAATATAGAAACCAGAATAAATGTAATCTTTAAAACGCTGAAAGAAAAATACCGTCAACCAATTGGTAATCTATGATTAAGAGTTAGAGAGAAATAAAGATATGTTACAAGAAGAGTTTACACAAAAGACCATTGGTGAAATAATGTTTAAAGGATGTTCTTCAGTAACAAGGACTTGTGACCCAAAAGGAAGAAATTAGTGGAAAAATGGTGAGCAAAAAACTGGTAAACATGTAAGTAAATCTAAACAGGCACTTAATATGGAACATGAATAGTAATGATTAATTTGTAGGGTACAAAAACAAGATGAATTCAACACAAGAACTTGTAGGACTGGAGAGGGCAATCAGAGTTAAAGTGTTCTAGGAAGTTCAGTCTGAAAGGCAGATAAAGATATTGATCATTGCCCAGCTTTGTAAAGTCAGGTACTTATCTCAGATGTTTAAGAGGCATCATCAAAAGAATAGAAATGGAAATATAACTGCCTATGCAGAGAAGAGAAAAGGGAAGTGAAGGGTATTAAAAATATAATAGAAGGCAGAAGAGGAGAAAGAGAAAGCAAAGTAAAAAGGATGGTAAATAGCACAAAACCAAAGGTAGAAGATGTGTTTTACGTTCACCCATTAAAACAGA
The DNA here is from genome assembly GCA_023783475.1 of Daubentonia madagascariensis. Taxonomy (NCBI): domain Eukaryota; kingdom Metazoa; phylum Chordata; class Mammalia; order Primates; family Daubentoniidae; genus Daubentonia; species Daubentonia madagascariensis. The sequence goes on along the minus strand of JAKFHU010002136.1, from coordinate 18,462,219 downwards.
TTATGAGGCCAAGAAAAATAAAATGCAGCTCTTTATAAGAGGATGTTTAAAACCTAAGGACACCGAAAGTAAAAATATGGAAAAAGGTGTTCTAGAGAAAACCTAACTGAAAGATGTACCTATAGAAAAATCAGACAAAATAGGTGTTAAGGCAGAAGCCAGGCCGGATGCAGTAGCTCACACCTATAATCCCAGCACTTTGGGAGGTGGGGGTGGGAACATCGCTTGAGCCCAAGAGTTTGTGGTTAGGTGAGGTATGATTGGGCCACTGCACTCCAGCCTGGGTGACAGTAAGACCCCATCTCTTAAAAAAAAAAACAAAAAAACCCAGAAGACATAAGAGGCTAATTCTCTATGAAGAGAGAGCAATTCTGAACTTGTATGTTCTGGGTTTTATAAAACAAAAAAAAAGGCTGAAAATATAAAGCAAAAATGACAGTACACAAGGAGAAATTGCCAAGTCCTCCATCCTTCATCATAGTGATTTAAGACCTCTTTCAGTAACTTATAGACCAAACAGCCAAAAAAGTAAGGATATAGAAGATTTTAATACAATTAATAATGCTGATCAATAGACCCCCATAGAATCCTGAACCTAAAACCTTACTTTCAAGCACACAAGGAATGTTTACAACAAATGACCCAACTATTAGGGCACAAGACAGCTCAACAGATACCAAATGTCAATTTCATACAGAACATATTCTTTGACCACAGACAAGAGCCAAGTAAGCTCCAAATGTTTGGAAATGTATAAATAACTCTTTACTCAAAGATGAAATCATATAGAAGTGAAAAACACTTAGATCAAACCAAAAATGAGGATATATAAAAACTTGGGGGAGGGACAACTAAAGCAGCATTTAGAAGATTTATAGCCTTACTATTTAGCTAAGAAGAAACAGAAAATCAGTGAGTGTCAAATTTAAAAAGGAGTAACAGTATAAACCCAAAGAAAGTGAAAGGAAAATAATGAATAAGTTGATGAACTAGAAAAGAAAAACACTAGTATGGGTCACAAAACATAGCTGGAGACCAATAAAATAAACAGTGTACAAAAGGAACATAACTACAGTTACCGCAGAAAGGACAAAAATAAGAATATTATAAACTCCATGCAAATAAATTTAAGACCTAGATGAAATGGACAATTATCTAGAAAAAAATTGCCAAAACTAATTTAAAAAGAAATGGACAAACTGAGTAGCCTTATATCTATTAAGGAGATTGAAGAAAACACAATTGAAAAGCTACTCATCAAAAAACCAACTAATCTAAATGGTTTTCTAGGTGAGTTCTACCAAAATAAAAAACCCCAACCTACAGTAAACATACTTAATGGTAAAGCACCGTACCCTATGGTGCATATGGTGAAACATAAAGCATTATTCCCTTTAAAGCCAGGAACAAAGGGTCGTTGAACAAAATTAAGTATTATATGGAAGTCCCCAGCCCCAAGACAAAAGGAGCAAAACTATCATTCACAGCTAGAAAATCCAAGGGAATATAAACAAAAGATTTTTAACTAATAAAGTCTGACAACATCCGATACTAAGTTTTAGAATGTGGAAAAATGGGAACTCTACACTGTTGCTGGGAGTGTAAATGGTTTCAGCCACATTGGAGAACATTTTGGCAAAATCCACCCAAACTGAAGACGCCCATGTCCTTCCTACAAACCAGGAATTCCACTTGTAGGCGTGCACAGGAGCCTGAGGAAACATGGTTAAGAATGTTCATTGTAACGTTTTCATAATTGCAAAAAATTGGGAACCACCTACATGCCTTTTTAAATAGCTTACTGGCTGGTCACGGTGGCTCATGCCTGTAATCCCAGCACTTTGGGAGGCCAAGGTGGGAGGATCACTTGAGGCCAAGAGTGCGAGGTTATCCTGAGCTGTCATAGTGCCACTACACTCCAGCCTGGGCGACAGAGTGAGACCCTGTCTAATAAATAAACAAACTAACTTGCAGTGTGTTCCTGTAATAGAACTACACACTGTTTTAATGAAAGATGGGGGTGGGGGCGGTTAGTAAACTTTTCCTTTAAAGAGCTGGACAGTAAACATTTTAGGCTTTGCAGACCACTAGGTCCCTGTCAACCAGTCAGTTCTGCCCTTGGGGCGAAAGCAGCCTTAGACAACCCGAATGGGTGTGGCTGCATCCCAGTCAAACTTTATTTGCTAAAACAGACTTGGCCTGAGGGGCTTAGTTTGCTCCCACTGTTGATCCAGAGCTGTGTGTGTCAAAGTGGACAACCATCACAAACACAGCTTCACAGGAGATTGAGTGTGATCAGAGCCATTAAGGGCAGCAGAAAGAACTAGGTCAGCCATGGCCTTGGGAAGTGGTTACACCTGTCTGTTGTCAGACTCAGCCCTGAGCTGAGGCTAGAGTGGGGGAGGAGGGCTCATACCCCAAACCCCAAGTCTGCCTCTTCCTCAGGCGGCAGCACTGGCTCTCCCTCCTCACGACTCCCTCCTCTGTGTCATCGCCCTTGCATCCGGTGGCCTGGCCTCTATTCCGTGTCTCTCTACTTGAATGTCTAGCAGACATCTCAAATTTGACCTACCCAAAACACACCCATGATCTTCCCCCAAAATGTACTCCAATGTAATCTTCTCTCTCCATTTTTCAGGCCAAAACCCTTGGAGTCCTCCTTGACTCCTTTCTTTCCTTTATCATCCCCGTATGCACCCCACCCCATCCAATCCGTGCTCAAATCCTATTGGCTCTACCTTCAAGATAGCTCCAGAATATGACCACATCTCATCACCACCACCATCTCCTGCTGGTCTCCTGCTCTGGCCTTGCCTCCTTCAGTCTGACCTCACTACAGTGACAAGAGCAATACTGAGCACACAGGAGTTGGATCACACTGTCCCTGCAGTAAAAAAGTAAAAGCCAAAGGCTGAGGGTGGCCTGAGGCCTGCAGGGTCTGGCTCTCAGCTGCTCCCCTTCCCTCCTTGGATTCAGCCACACTGGCCCCCTGGCTACTCCAGGAATCCCCGACATGCTTGTGCCCCGGGCCTTTGCCTGGAACATTCTTCCCCAAGATCTCTGAGTGGCTCCCACCCTCACTTCCTTCAAGTGCCTCCTCTGGGAGGCCTTCCTGGATGATCTTATTTAATAGTGCCCACTCCCCTCCTTCCCTAGCCTCCCTCCCAACTCCTTGCTTCACTTTTTGCCAGCCATCACCTAATATGCTATAATTTTTAAGGCATTTTATTATGAAAACGTCCACACACAACACTTGAAATAATTGTATGGTGACCCCCATATACCCACCAGTTACATTCTACTATTAACATCTTGCTCCATCTGCTCTTTCTCTATCCACCTGATGTTTTTGTTGCATTTCAGAGTAAATTGTACACATTAGTTCACTTTCTCCCTCAACCTTTCACACACATATCACTATTTGTTTTTGGTTCTTTTTTCTTTTGGGGGTAACATTTACATACAATGACATGCATAAATATTAAATGTATTGTTTGGTGAGTCTGACAAGTACACACACCCGTGTAACCCAAGCCCCTATCATGACACAGAACATGACCATCCCCTTCAGAGCCTTCCCTCCAGCCTCTCCCCAGCCATCTCCATGCCCTCCCCAGAGGCAAGCACCATTGGATCTTTTCACCATAGAGCAGTCTGCTGGCCTAGAACTTTATGTAGGTGGAATCACACAGTATGTATTATTTTGAGTCTGGCTACTTTAACTCAACAAAGTTTTTGAGGTTCACCCGTGCAGCTGCAGATATCAGCATTTCTTTATGTTGCTGAGTAGGTTTCAGCGTATGGATGTACCAGTTTGTCTACTCATTCTTCTATTGATTAGATGCTTGGGCTGTTTCCAGTTTGTGGCTATTGTGAATAAAGCTGCCATGAACATTCCCGTAACAGTCTTTGTATGGACATATTCTTTTGTTTCATTTGGACAAATACCTAGGAGTGGAATTGCTGGGTTATGGGGTAGGAGTGTGTTTACTTTTAGAAGAAATTACCAGACCTTTTTCCAAAGTGTTTTCCATTTTAGACTCCTATCAAATATACATGGGAGTTCTAGTTGCTCTTCGTCCTTGTCAGCATTTGGTATTGTCATTCTTTCTAATTTTAGCCATTTTGGGTGGGTGTGTAGTGGTATCTCATTGTGGTTTTAAATTTAATATTTATTACAAAATTTTCTTTCCTTCCTCCTTCCCACTAAAATGCAAGCCCCTTAAGGGCAGAGTTGTGTTTTGTTTGTTTGTTTGTTTGTTTTTTAAGAGATGAGATGTCGCTCAGTACAGTGGCCCAATCACAGCTCACTGCAGCCTTGCACTCCTGGGCTCAAACGATCCTCTGACCTCAGCCTCCTGAGTAGCTGGGACTGCAGGCGGGCATTGCCATGCTTGGATAATTTTTTTAAATTCTTTTTTTGAGACAGGGTTGTGCTATGTTGCCCAGTCTGGTCTCGAACTCCTGGCTCCCAGTGATCCTCCTGCCTCAGCCTCTGGAGTAGCTGGGATTATAGGTATGTGCCACCTCACCCAGCAAGGGCAGAGTTTTTGATATGCTTGGTTCCTGCTTTATCACAGCATCTAGACAGGGTGTGGCACATGGTAGGTGCTCAGTAAATATTCTTTGAATGAGTGACCTCTCCTCTGGGTCCCCACAATGTGGGTCCCCACAGTGTGATCTCTCCATACCACTGACCATCTAGAGGGTGCATGAGCAGGGGCTGAGTCTGTGCCCAGCATGGCTGCTGGGTGCTAAGAGAATCAGAGGAGGTTGGGGAAACAGAGGCTCAGCTCAGGGAAGTATCTCACCCATGGTCAAGCACGCCCTCCACTGCTCTGCTCCCACCCCCTCGCATCCCCTCGTTCCTGCTGTTCTGTGGCTTCTGACTTGGACTTGTGGGCCTGAGAAAAGGCATAGAGGGGGCCTTGGCTGGCCTGTCACATGGGCATGAAGCAACCCTGGCCTGGGTGGCCACTAATTACTGTGTGATCGTGGACAGATCATACTCCCTCTCTGAGCCTGTTTGCTCCTTTACACGATGGCAGGCAGGCCAGAGACAGACCTGGTCCTAAGTAGCTTTACCACTTACTAAGTAACTTTGAGAAATCTCTTTCCCCCTGCAGCCTCAAGTTCCTTCATCTGCAAAACTGAGACAGTATCAGAACCTGCCTCTGAGGTTGAGGTTGAGGATGAGTGAGTGACTCAGGAAGCCATGGAGTCCTGGGGGAAACAGGGCCTGGAATTAGCTGGACCACCCTTAGCGCCACCGTGCTGTGGCACCTTATTTAAGGAGATGAACTTGCTTGTAAAGTGGGCCTCACATTGGGAGGACCCAGGAGGATTAAGTCTGAGTCAGGGTCATTATCTCTGAGTAAGGATTGGTTGTTCCTGTTTACAGACTCAAAGTGGAATTTTCCAAAGATCATAGGGACTGAAACCCACCCAGGGGTCCCAGACTGCCCCACCCTCACTCCCCTGGGACTCGCTGGGAAAGTGGAGGCCAAGACCACCAACCCCACTGCCAACTCGGGGTTTCAGACCTGGCCTTTCCCTTCCTCTGGGCTTCACTGCCTCACCGTATCTCCCTCCAGCTGGGGCAGTCAGTGCTCAGCCTCTGCAGTTCTGACCCCTCCTTCCTGAACGACAGGGCCGCCTGCCACCCCCTACCCTCCTCCTGCGTCCTCAAGCCCACAGTGCCGGCGGTCACCTGGGGTGGCCTCCCCTTGGCCTTTCCAGCCTCCAGCTGCACCTCAGCTCTCCTGAGCCACTCATGGGGTCCTGGGTCCCGTCCACCATTCATCCCCACCGGTGCCTCCATCACGACAGTGATTCCTCATCCCCACTTCCAGACTCCGCCTCCAGGTGTCAGGTCTAGGACCTGCCTCTTTTTAGTTTCATTCATTCTTTTTCTGCCCTCTGACCTATAGTACAAGGCCCTGCTTGAACAAAGGTTACCTCCGAGGTTCAGGCTCCTCAAACTCAACACATCCAGGGGAACTGACCATCCTTCCCTGAACCTGTGCGTCCAGCTAATCCCCCCCTGCCCTCCATCCCATCACCCCAGCCCGACCCAGGCCCAGCGGGACTCCCCAGCCCAGCAATCCAGTCCTCTCCGAGTCCTCCCACGCCCATCTCTCTCCTCCCGCCCCTCTCACCCTAGACCCACCTTGCCACTGTGCCTCCCGGCAGAAGCAAGGCCAGGGGCACGATGGCCGCTGCCCTTCCCCGCATGGCCCATCAGCACTCTAGCAGTCGCTCCCCCTCGCCACTTCCTTCCTTGCCCAGCACAAATGCCACAGCCCATCACAACAATCGCTTCCAAAAGCCCTTAACTCCCTCTTCAGCTGAATTAACCTGGCAAAATCCCTGTCCCTGTCCTTGTCCAACTGTGAGTTTACAGCTGCACCCTTGGCTGAAAAAGATGATGCAAAAGTGCTGACTCTGCAACAAAGCTCAGCCCGCTGCCCAAGTGCCCTGCCCACTCCACACTCCTGGTAAGTGTGCGCCCCCCTCCCCTTGTCTGTGCAACATGAGGCCTCACCCTACTGCCCCTCATGTGCAGTGGAATTGCTGTCCCTGTTCTAAGGCCAGTCCTTCCACTTGTGCCCCATGCAGCCTTCCTCATACTCTCCGGCCTTTGCTCCTCTGAGGCCCTCAGTATCCACCCCGCCAGCAAACAAACATGTCCCCCTTCTCCCCGGCCTCTTCTCTGCTCCCTTCCCAACCTCAGCACTTGTCTGCAGCTGCTCCTTCACCTCCCTGGACTCTCTCCTGAACCCACCCGTTGGGTTTCCATCCCACCAATGCTGCTGTCACGGCAGACCCCTGTGTTGCTGAATCCTGCCATCATGCCTCTGTCCTCATTTAACTCACCTCTCACTGGCCTCTGATGACCACTTCCTCCTTCCTGGAATTCTTTATCCTCTTGGCTTCTATGGCAGAGACTGTGACTGGAACTCCAGCAACTATTGTCCCATTCCCCCTACAAAGGGATCCCTGAATGTTTTTTAGTGCAGCCGTGCACCCAGCTAGAAGACTTGATTTCCCAGCGTCCATGCAGTTGGGAGCAGCAAAGTGACTAAACTTCAGTTAATAAAGCATAAGTGGAAAGGGCTGGGTGGAACTTCTGGGAAATCTCCTTAAAGGGAAAGGGTACATCCTTTACCCTCCTCCTCCATCAGCTGCCTGGAACTTAAATGGGATGGCTGGGGCTCCAGCAGCTATCTTGAATCACAAGAACAAGGGCTACACCCTAGGGTGGTGGAACTGAAACTTGAAGGGAGCCTGGGTCCCTGATGACTGTGTGGAGTCACCATTCCAGCCCTGGACTGCTCACCAGATCAACTTTTATCTTGTTTAAGCCACCGTTACTTTGGGTTTTCTGCAGGTGACCTGAATCCTAATTGAACCAGCTTCTGTGACCCCCTGGCTCTCCCGGTCTCCCTCCTCATTCTTTGTGGGCTCCTGCTCCCCGAGCAGACCTCCAGAGGTGGGGAGTCCCAAGTGATTGATGCCTTCAGACTTCTTCTCTCCTCTCCATTCTCTTCCTTCTCTCTCTGGTGAATTCACTGGAAGCTCCTTGGCTTTAAATACCAATCACAGACTGACAGCTCCAAATCTGGGTGTCCAGCGCGGATTGGTGGAATTGAGTATTCAACGATGCACTCTACATATCTTCTTATATGCATTGGTATCTAGTAGGCTCAAATTAATGAGGTGATTTCAGAATTGTTCATCCCCTCTTGCCCTCCAAAGCTCCCCACTCATTCCCATCTCAGTAAGCGCAGCAGCCGCTTGCCTAAGCAAGCGCCCAGGAGTCTCCCTCCATGTCTCACTCCCTCTTCCCCACGATCAAAGCCCACCAGCAGGGCCTGGCACTTTCCTCTCAGAATCCCCTTCTGGCCCCATGTGAGCCCTCTGGTCCACGCCACCATCAGTCCTCAGCTGGCTGACTGGCCCCCGACTCCACTCAGCCCCACACCCTCCACAGAGCCAACAGGGTGCAAAATGTGTGCACGTGTTTAAAGAGTGGTTTCACACTTGTGGTGGTTCCCCTTGCTCCACTACAGACTCCCCATGGAGTTCTAGATAACTCTCCTCATTCTTAGTCACTTCATTGGAAAGGGCTGGGAAGTGCTGGCTTATCATATTATAAGCATTGTTATTACAAACTTTCTAAATTTGTTTTACCCAAATACTTGTAGTATAAACAAATCAAACTGCACTTTAAATACTTACAGCAGTTCCTTCTGATGTCTGCCTTCATGTCTCTACGTGCCATGGTTTCCTGCTATTTCTTTAGTTCTCAGCACGGAAGGTGATGGACTCCCCTCAATGCCCCTGCAGGTCATAGCACCTTCAGGGGGTGCAGTAGTCTGCCTATGTGGCTGTTATCCACAGCTGAACCACATAATATGCTCTGGGTTTGCTTTTTATTGTACAATTTTTTATTTTATTGCAATTTTGGCTTAACTTTTTTTCTTTTGTTTTCTATGAACCAATACTAAATGATCCCTAAATCTCTGGCAGAACTAAAAATCTCTTGAGTACATTCAAATGCATCAGATAATCAGTTTTATTTTCTTCTTGGAGACATTGCTCCCATCCTACTCGGCGCTTGCCCTCTGGGTTTACTGCGCAGCTCTCTTTACCAACATCTGCAAGCGTCCCCTTTGTCTCGCTCTTGCACTGGAGTCTCTAATTACCTGGATCCTGAGTCTTAACTTAGTTTCTCTCCCTTGTTTTGATGAAGTACATTCTTCAGTAGCTTCCTGAGAAAGGGTGCATGGGAGATGAATACATGCAACCTTACAAATCTGAAAATGTTTATATCATTCTTAAACTTGACTAGTAATATGGTTGGGTAGAGGACTCTTGGTTGTAAGTGATTTTCTCAGAATTTTGAGGGCATTGCTCCACTCGCTTCTAGTTTTTGGTGATGCTGTTTTGATTTCTAATCCTTAGTATTGCTTTTTTGTTTTGTCTTTCTCTGGATCTTGTCCACAGTGTTCTGAGACTTCACGATGATGGGCTCAGTATGGGTCTTTTAAAAAATTAATCACTCTGGACTCTCAGCTCTTTTATTCTGGAAGTATTCATGTCCTTGGTTCTGGAATTTTTTTTTTTTTTTTTTTTTTTTTGAGACAGGGTCTCGCTCTGTCGCCTGGGCTAGAGTGCAGTGGTGTCATCATAGCTCACTGCAACCTCCAACTCCTGGGCTCAAGCGATCCTCCTGTGTCAGACTCCCAAGTAGCTGGGACTACAGGTGCCACCACACCCAGCTGATTTTTCTGTATTTTTTTAGAGATGGGGTCTCACTCTTTCTCCGGATGGTCTCGAACTCCTGAGACAGGGCCAGGTTCGCCTGGCCTCAAGTGATCTTCCCTCCTCAGCCTCCCAAAGTGCTAGGATTACAGGTGTGAGCCACCTTGCCCAGCCTGGAAATTTTTCTTATAGTCTCTTGTTGATAATTTCCTCTTCTCTATTTTCTCTTTCTGCAAATTCTGTTAATCAGAGGTTGAATATCTTAGACTGATCCTACAATTTTCTTAACTTTTCCATTTTCTCTCTCTTTTTCTAAGTTAGGCGATTTCATCAACTTTATCTTACAACCCTACTGTTGAATTTATTCCCTTCATGTTTTTAATCTTTCAAGAGTTCTTCTTTATCTCTGAATGGTATTTTGTTATAGCCTCCTGTATTCTTAACCAAGGCCTATAAGGCCCTGTGACACTGTTCTCAACCCTAGCTGCATGTCACAAAAACCTGTGGAGCTTTTAAAAGCTAATGATGCCTAGGGCTTACTCTCAGGGATATATGACTTATTCGTCTGGGAAGAAGCCCAAGCATAATTTTGTTTTTGTTTTTTTAAACTGGCTGTCTCATCTCCACTAGAATGTAAACTCTTATTGCCATGTCCTTTATGTCCGGACTGGAGCCTGGCACACAGTAGGCATTCACTAAATACCTGTTGAAGGAATAAACAAAGTACCATTTTGTAAAGGAAGATTATTATAAAATAAGAACAATTTCTAGGCAACCTGCTACTTTTGTTCGTGTTTTCCCTAAATATATATGAAAATATAGAGCCCAACAATCAAATAGTAGTCTTACATGTTAAAAAGGTATTCAAAATCTGGCAAATTTAAAAATATCATGAAATTCCGTATTTCACCTAGCCTTTTAGGGAAAGTCACTAACAACATATTCCTGTGAGATAGGATGTTAAAAGTGAATTATCTTCATTCATCTTAGTTTCTGCTGAGACCCCTTAGACATAGGTCCCTGGGCTGTAAGCCACAGAGACGAGAAGGACCAACGCAGGACTGCAAAACCAGGTGGCTCCAAGTGATCTCAGGCTTCTACTTGGTCTGTAGCCTATAAAGGAGCTGGAAGTTAAGAGGACAATTTTTAGAGGCTACTGATACATTGTGAGTCTCACCACCCATGGAGAGAGCTGTGGGGTTTCTGCTTCACCTTGTATCAACAGAGGGGATTGTGCAGAGGGCAACCTTGAGAGCCAGGGGCCAAAAGGAAAGTAAGAAAAAAAAGCTGGAAAGAGCGCATCGTCCAGAGGAAAGGAACCGCAGGCAGGAGCTGCCTGACAGAAGGGGTGGTGGAGGTGTGCCTTTGAAAACTCATGAAACACACACCAGAAGTGAAAGGTTCAGCTTTAAACACACACCAGACTCAGAGAGCCAGAAGCCAGTTCACGACAGTATGGGTAAACTATGAACTCTCCCCTTCTCATGCCTCTCTTAGCAACACGGGCAAAAGAAGTGACAGCACAAGGTGGGCAAATAAAATAAAGGCCAAAGCCAAACACTTGCTGCTGTCCTGCAGAGCTGGGCTCCCAGCGGGCCCACGCTGGGGAAGGGGTGGCCTCTATCTCCAAATGCAGTTCAAAGGTGGCGTTCTCATATTTGGATGGGCACACCACCTACCCACGCAGGGCTTGCCCTGCACTCCGAGGGGCAGGGGAAGAGCGAGCCCTGGAGAATAAATTTAAAGACTGTGGGAGAACAAAATAAAGTTGCCTTTGATCTAATAACTGAACTTGTTTACCATAGCGGTAGGATGAGCATTTTGAACGTGTTCTGTAATTGCATTATTTTCCTTCTCACTTGAATGTATGATCGATCAGCTTAAGTTCACTGAGCAGTGGAGGGCGTCTTACTGGTTTGATGTGTTTGCCAACTTAGTGGTTTCTACCTGCTGTGCTGTGCTGATGGAATTTATGAGACCTCCATTTCTCATCTTTTCCTTTTCTGGTAATTTGGTAAATAGAGAAGGCAGAATTTGGTGTGGAAAGATGAGGATTCTCAATGAAACAATGTATGAAAGTGCAGTTCGTTTCAGAACCAAACATGAAAGAGAAGAAAGCCTATAATCCGCGGAGCATTTTTAATTTTTGGCGAATTGGTAATACCAGCTCACAAAGGTCATACCAGATGAGAATTCTGAGGCACCATGGCCAGGGCCGAGGCGGAGGCATGAATGATGAACAGACAGCTATGGTATTTCCTGAGAGGCAGCCACTTCCCCAAACTGCAGGCCCAAGGACCCCAGACAAGAACTAAACCTCGGAGGGCAAAAACCATACCCGGGGGGAAATCAGAACAGGGGCTGCCTCTGGGGAGTGGGCTGGATTGATTGGGAAGCAACAGGATCGAGCTTTCCAGGGTGATGTGCCCTTGAAAGGGGGGTGAGGTTACACAGGGGTCAGCATCTGTCACTAAAGATTTGTGCGTTTCACTGTATGTACATCTTACCCATCCTCCAAAAAAGGAAACTAATGATATGCACATGGAAGAGTTTAGGGGTGTGTACTGTCTGCAATATACTCTGAAATGCATCAAAAGTAGGATGGATGGGAGTGGAAGAGTTATGTGATACACAAATATTGCAAAATGGTTAACTATAGAATTTAAATGGAAGGTATACAATTATTTCAATTTCTCTATATGTTTGAAAATTTTCATAATAAAATACTGGGCATGGACACACCTTTGTTATTTTGGCAAATATACTTCTGAAACCCAGAAATCATGCCATTCCCTCCAGGCCTAGGACACCTGCCAGTTCCGAACCTTGACAGGTACTGTATTCCTGTACACTTGCTACTTTTAAATACAGAAACACTAGGATTTTTGCATGTGTAATACCATTATTTAGACTTTAAAAAATCTGAATTTTTATATCTTAAGATGAGTCCAGGGGGTTATATTACAAACTTGAATGCACCCAAGGTGTGCTTCTGATGTATGAAATTCCAGTGTTCAAGGGACCGGGAGGAAGAGCATCTTTATTTTCACAAGTCATCTAGTTTTCCCCAAAGACAGTCTGAGCCTGAACTTTCCCCAGGACCTTGATGGAACAGTTTTGGATAGAGAACTTTAAAGCAAACAAGAGGGAGTGGTAGAGGGACAGGCCCCCAAACCCTATTCCAATCCTTGCTCTGGAGCCAGAACACCTCCTCCCTCCAGGGACTGAGCCCCCCCCCCCTTCCTAGAAACCTGACCTCACCCCCCCCCCCACCTCCTTCCCCATTACCCTTCTTGGAGAAACTCAAGCCAGAAGGACAGGGGAGCCTCAGACTTGGATCTTGCTCTCCAACAGTTTCTGAGAACAAAAGAAAGATACTGGTGGCCACACCCCACTTGCTTTTAAAACAAGGAATCTAGGAGATAATTACCACAGGAGTCTGCAATCACCTCTCTCAGGGGTTCCTCCTGGGCCCACAGGGACAGGGTGAACAGCAGTGTTTCCCAGAGAACCAATTTTACTTGGAGATTTGGGGAAAACTATTTGAAAGGATTATTTTTATAAGATATTATAGAGTAAAAAATCATTACTTTTTTTTTTTTAGGGTTTGGTTAGGGTTAGGGTTAGCATGAGGGTAAGGGTGAACCCTTTCATTAAAATAGAAGATTCTGAAGAAATTTTGCCAAGCCCTTATAAACTATACCCCTGAACTCCCAAGGGTACATGTTGTACTCCCCTGATATCACTAAGAAAACTTCACTGGAAAATCTGGAAAAGGATTTTTGCTAGACGACAAACTCACACTGTGGATAGCGGTTACTTCTGGGGCAGGGAGAAGGACAATGGAGGGGATTTCCACGCTCACACTACAGTTTTGGGTCTTTTTCCTGCGTAACAAGAAAAAAAAAAAGACAAAAACAAAAACCTAGTAAAAAGTAAATACATGTGGCTTCTGGGGAAAAAAACCAGGGTCCTTGTGGATGATGGTGGCCCCAGAGCCTCACTGAGCCCAGGCAAGTTCTGGGAACCTCCCAGTGAGAGGACCCCTGCACGCCCCAGTCTATAGGAGGCAGATGTTTACCCAGCGTGAGCTCATTCAGGTGAACGAGACTACCCAGGTTTCTGGGGTGGGCAGTGTGGAAAGAGCAGGCCTATCCGAGTTAGAGACTGTGCTTCTGGTTGTGGGGCCTTAGGTAAGCCATTCTCTAGACCCCAATTCCTCACCTCTCAGGTGGCTTTAATACTCTGTCTGCAGAAGATACTGTGAGGTGGTATCTACTGTATGTGACAACCAGGTGCATTCTGGGTCCTCAATAAACATCACTCTACTCCTTTCCCCAGTGCAGTGTAGTACAAAATATCTTTCAAAACACTGGTGAGAGTGGGAAATGATAAAAGGGGTGTCTAGGGACAAGAGGCCCAGAAACTGGGGCACCAATTATATACCAAGCTACACTCAGTGAGTGTGGCCACAGCTGCAACAAGGAGCAGGCCTCTCAGAGGCCATGAGCACAGTTTGCCACCAGGGGCTGGGGAGGCACCTGGCTCAGTCTTCAGACCATGTGATTACACAGGAAGAGACAGCCTTGTCAACCTAGTGTTTAAAGACACAACAGCAGGGTAAGCATTTCAGTTATTTTTAGTTAAAGAAAAACAGCTTTTTCCAAGGGTGACAAAGTGAACTGAAGGTCAGAAGGAAGCTGGGTTGGGCTTCTCACAAGCTCTTGCTCCAAAACCTGGAAGTGAGGAAAGAGGGCCCTTCTGGGAACTCTGGGAGAGACTGGCACAGCAAGGGGATTCCTTTGGTGGGGTGGGCAGAGCTGCCAGCCTACCCGTGGTCACTGGATTGGTCTGCGTGGGATCTAAGGCGATTTCCATGTGCCAGTCCACTGACATGATGAACATTATTATTATTGGGGGGCATTAAATTAAGGAATGACACAGGGAGCCAAGAGAGTGGCTTATTCAGTCGGGTTCTGAATCACAATCAGGAAATAGTCTTTATCTGCAAAAGAAAAAAAGGAAAAAAACCAAATCACTAAATGTCAAATGAGAGAAAAACATAATAGCACAACTGCATAATTGAATCACTAACCATAAAATGGGGGGAGGGGAGGAAAGCAATAAAAAGCATCAGTGCTCTGGCTAATTCCAATTGCTGGGGAAATAGAAGATAAACTTGCAAGTTTCCTGTGGGGGCTCCTGCAAATGGAGTCTCCCCCTTTACCAGGCAGGGGCACTCTGCAGTGCATCCTCTGTTCTGATCCTCCCCACAAGAATAACATCAGACAGGCAGGAGTCTCATCCCTGTTTTCCAGGTGGGGACACTCAGGTTCAGAGAGTTTCAATGAGCTGCCTAAGGCCGTGGTTCTCAAACCAGAGGGCATCCCACACCTGCAGGCTGCCAGAGCCACTGATTCAGTGGGTTCGGGTGGAGCCCAAGAATTTTCATCTCTAACAAGTTCCCAGTGATGCTGATGCTGTAGGTTCTGAGAGAACCATTAGCTTGAGGTTACCCAGCTAGTTAGTGTCAAAGATGGAATTCCAACCATAACCTCACTGGTCTTGGGTTAATGTCAGTTTCAGTTGTTGGCTTTCCAGATCCTTCTGGACAAGAAAATTTCAAAGGCACTAGGTCAAAAGGGGACAAAGCTGCCTGGATTCCAGCTCCAGGGATCCAGCCCAGTAAGAAGAAATGTCCACCATGAAATCATAGTAAGCACAAGTTCTCAGAGGGTGAGTATGACCGTCTCTCATTTTATAGAAGAGGAAATTGGAGAAGCAGAGTGTTTCAACTTTGCCCGCTTAATAATCAAACCACAAACATTCACCAAAGCTTCTGTGTGTCCTGGTCTGGGCCAACCACTTTCATGTGGCACCTCAATGAACTGTCAAATCACTCAGAGAACACTGAGGTTCAGAGAGTTAAATGACTTGCATAAGCCAAGACAAATATACAGGTGGGGGTGGGGTGGGGGGGGGGAGATGGGGGAGATGGGGGAGATGGGGGAGATGCGTTTGACCCCTGACTCTGAACGGCTCTGTCTGCTGCCCCCTGCTGAGCATGAGAGAAATGGCAGGACTTCAGCCACGGCTGCTTTGTGCCTGTTCAGATTCAAGCCTAAAGGTTGGTTCTTCCCATGATGATGGGTTGTTGCGACTGGATAAGAAACAGAAATTAAATGACTGACAGTTTCATGGCTAAGCAATCTGCATAAATAAAAAAATCACTAACAAAAATAGAAATAATTGCCGGGGCACAGTGGCTCACACCTGTAATCCTAGCACTTTGGGAGGCTGAGGCAGGACAATCACTTGAGGCCAAGAGTTTAAGACCAGCCCAAGCAAGAATGAGACTCTGTTTCTACAAAAAGTAGAAAAACTAGCCTCACTCCTGTAGCCCCAGCTACTCGGGAGGCTGAGGCAGGAGGATCGCTTGAGCCCAGGAGTTGGAGGCTGCAGTGAGCTGTGATGATGCCACTGCACTCTAGCCCGGGTGACAGAGCAAGACCCTATCTCAAAAAAAAAAAAAAAAAGAGAAAAGAAAAGAAACAATTAACAGGTCACTGATATAAATAGACACAATAATACCAGTATCTTTTATTCCAAATTATCAAGCTCTAAATCCAATAATACCAGTTCAAGTGCTTTGTAAAAATTAGTGCGTTAAAGGTTGTTTACACCGAGTTTCCTCAGCTTTATTTTGGTGAGGTTAATAAGTGAAAACCAACAGTCTGTCTTAAAGCATCTCATCACATGGGCTGTTCTGGGCTAGCATGGGGTGAAATTTGGTACATACGCATTGAGCCAAACTGTCTGAAACCACCTGCTATTTGTGGCCTGGGAAGCAGCTTCTCAGTTGGATATGAGTCAGATTAGGCGGGTAGGAAGGGCCACGATCTCCTCCCCGGGCTGGGCTGCTCCAATTGGTCACCACGTGTAGGGTGCTAATTACAGTCCCACGGGGCCACCTCACACACAGCAGCTAGGCCTGTTTTATGCTGGGGGCTGCCTTGGGTGCCTGTGCTCTTTGGCAATCCTACAGCAATCCAGCCTTAATGCCTCTAAGACCCTGGTGAGTGGTTCTGCCCACAGGAGTTCCAGCATCAAAACCTAGTATTTTTTCTTGGCCACACCACAGTGGGTGTGTCCAAGTGTCAAATCACTGGTTTTCATCCTAAATCCCATGTTCCGGACATCCCTGACCCCATCCCCACGGCTGACCCACCCCTAACCCACAGCAGTGGGGTGTCAGCAATGGAGGAGGTCTTGGAAGTCATCCATTCATTTATTCAACAGCTATTTGTTAAATGTTTACTCTGTGTTTACAAGTCCCTGCCCTCATGGAACTTACTGTCTAGTGGAGGAGACAGACTTAAAAATGCAGATAAGCATCTGGGTAGCCAAGTGACAAGGATGGAGTGTTCTGGGCAGCAGGATGGCATGTGGGAGGGCCCCAGGGAGAGGGGTCTGAAGTTCTGAGAGGCAGCCATGAGGCTGATCCAAAGAAACACTGTGTTGAAGATGACCCCAAACGTGTCACACAGCCTCCAGCAGGATAAGATGTAGGCGTGTGTATGTGTGTGTGTGTGTGTGCGCGCATGAGAGACACAGAGAAAGAAAGTGAGCGAGCGAGCGAGCAAAGGAGCATGTGCGCTCCCTGCAGGCCTCTGTGGGTTGTCCAGGTGAGGGTCTGGCCACTTGATCCTCACCTCCACTGACTACTCTGGGCCTGTGACCCCCCAGGAGAACCCCTAACTTGGGAACTGCCCATCTTGAACTCAAGCACCAACCACATTCATGGGCTCTGAATGCCTGCGGGTCCTCAAGGCCAAGCTGGAGAGACCTTTCCTGCCAAACTGAGATGTGGATGGCCAGGTGCTTTCAGATGACTCTGCCCTTCCAGAGGAGACATTCTCAGAACCTTTAAGCCATGAGAATGTTGGTTGTAGACTTTGCCTGATTTGGAGACCACATAATCTGCCCTTGCCTCACACTCTGAGCTCCCAGGTGGGCCACTGGGAAGCACAAGGTCTGATGTGACACTCAGGGTGAGTAGAGGGACCATTCCTGGCCCAACTTTTAGGGAAGTGAAGCTTTGTCTTCTGTAGTCATACAGCATGAAGTCTTGGGAGGGATTTCAGTTCAAATTTGATTCCAAGGCTTTTATCAACCTCAACCTCAAGGCTTTTGTCCTCAACCCAAGCCAACACATTAAACCCCACAGGGGGTCTCAAGAGACCAGAACAGCGCAGCCCCCTACCTGACATTTTATGGATGTGGGCATGAAGGTGTTCTGTGACTTGCCCAAGGTCATGCTTATAAGAGATAAACCCAGGAAAACAGATTCTGTGCCTCCTGCAATATTTTTTTTCTGAGGATCAGGCCTCAGTTGGCATGGGATGCATTAAACAGCATACAGCATGTTTTTGAAATAAATGACTCTGAAGTTATCCTTATGTTCTTCTCTGTGACTGATGTGTTCTGTTCTCACCCCTCTAGGGAGTGTCCCAGGGAGACTGTGGGCTCCTGAGACTGGCTCTATGGTTCTTTCCTTCTCATCCCTCTAGGAAGCTGAGCTGGGCTGGGCTGGAGCAGGCCTGGGGACAGAACTAATGTCGGTGTGCTGCTGGGAATGGCTGACCCCCCATCAAGTTACCTCAGCATCTGCAGTCAGCCTCCTCACTATCCATGTTGCCAAGCCCGGGGGCACTCAGTGTCCCCAGAATCCCCACTGCCTTCCTTCATCCAGGGCGTAATCACAACCATATCACTTCCTGCCCTAAAAACCTCCGCTCACAGGATCAAGTCTACACAGCTGAGTTTGGTGTTCATGGCCCCTTCTAAATTGGACCAAAGTCTCACCTCCCACTCCTTCCCACACACACTCTGATGCCCCAGATAAGCTGCACTGCGACCTAAGTGCACCATCACGTGCACCCATGACTCCCACACACTCAACTCCATGGCTCAGCCAAAGAAGGGCACAGGTGAGAAAGAAGTAATGATGGAAACTGTCCTGGAGGATCTGTCCGCCATCCCAGGCCCTGTGTGACAGCAAGGGAGCCAGGGCAGGAGAGGTGGCCCTGCTGTTCTTTCCTGTGTTCCCAGTCCTGTGGGCTCTTCCCAGGATGAGCATCTCATCACCCTGAGAATGGTGCTAAGGCCTAAAGACAGGCTTTGGCTGTACCGCACTGTCCCCACGTGCAAACCAAGCACTTCGTGTAAAACAAACACAGCGATCTGTTCCAGTGCTGCAGGAAAAGCCAGTATATGGGGCTTAGAGAGACAGGACTGTCCTTTACAAGTGGGTAAAGAACAATTTTTCAGGGATAATATGACTTTACAGTATTTTTGCTTTACATTTTGATTCAGAATCACTGAATTCTTTTTCCACCAAATATGGCTTTTCTGCTCCTTCACCTTGCTCACATTCTTTCCTGTGCCCTCAAGGTTCAGCTCCAATGTCCCCTCTTTTGGGAGGCCTTTGCCAACAGCCCCAGGCAGACCTGATCAGACCCTCCTCTCTGTCTCAAATGCCCCTGTGAATTTCCCCATGTCAAGGCAGAGGTGATACTGTGTTATGCTTATAAGTCTATCTCCCCCATGAGACCAGGACTCTCCTCTGTGGCCTAGAGTCACTGTAAGGATTTGGTGGGGGACGTTAGCTGGAGGCTGGCTGGGCAGTGAGGCATCAACTCGATTCCTTCAACTCCTCAGGCCCTTCTTGGACCCTCTGGAGACACCAATGTGCTGGGCCTTCCTCATAAGCCATGGAGAAGGTGCTGAGAGGGTCTGCTCCTAAGTGGGGAGGTGGAAGGCCCTTTACCTGGTGCAACCATAATTTCATTTTTCTTGGAGCGAATTCGAAGAAAGGTGAGGTCATTCTGGGGGTCAATTTCACGCACAGTGCTCCGTGCTTTCAAGATGAAGTTGTGCATGAGGTTGGCGTACTGTGTGGTGGTAGGATTGTCCATGGTGCTCTTGATGGGAATGCCTGAGGGGAGAACAGATGGAGACTGAGCAGGATGTTGGAGCCCCTTTCTGCCAAGCTCCCACCCCATACCCCTAATTCTAGAGCACTGGACTGGCAGCTAACAATCAATGCTACTATTTACAGAGGGCTTGCTATGGGACAGGCACAGTGCTGAGCACTTCACGTATGTCAGCACCAGGCCCCAGAACTACTCTGTGGGTGGTATCACTTCATGAGTCAATTAGCAACAGAAGCTCTGAGCAGTGAAGTGACCTGTCTGTGGTCATACAGGAGGTAAGCAGTGGGGAGGGGTTCACACACGGGCCTGCTGGCTCCACTAGTGGGCTCCTTTCCCAGGGCTGCACTGCCTAGATTGGCTTCTAGCGATGAGAGGAGAGACTGTCATTCATAACGCTTAGAACCTGAACCAGGAAGACAGCTCTTAACATTTCTAAATACTGAAAAGTGGGAAGAAGAAAAAAAGGTCAGCTTGTGCCAGGGCATAACCATCACCATTTCCACCCAGGGGAGGCTTACAGCCCAGCTGTAAACACACTGTCAACACACATAATTGTGCCCCCACATTAAAGTATGTTTCTACGTCTATACTTAACCTTTGTAAACAGCATTGCTATCTCTTTCAAAGAGCCCACCATGTGGACAGTCCACAGAATTCACCATTCCTCTATTGCTGGGTACTCAGGCTGGGTTTTTCACAGTAAAATCAACTGCATAATGAACATCATGGTGCACCAAGCCTTTTGTGTTGAGGATTGCTTCCTTGAGATGAACTATTAAATAGGCCTGCTCACTGGACAGTGCCTACTGTCATGGAGGTGAGGAATGTGGCTCAACTTGAGTCACCCAGGCCACAACAGAGTCATCAGGTGCCTGTGACTTGGCTGTGACATATCAGCAGAAGGCTCCATCCATGAGACCCCAAGAGCCCACCAGCTGACATTTACTTGTGAAGAATGTGCCTCTTCACATACAAGCGGCCAGATTTAGCCCCATAACTGACCAGCCTAGGGATCAGCCAAAGGCAGTCATCCTCAGGACTGCCCACTGGATGGCAAGAAACTGGCCCAAGCTTGTCTTCTTAGGGCACCAGGAACATGGTCAGTTGTGGGCTAGATTAGCAGGGTTCTGGGCCCAAAACCTGACCTAGACTTACACCCCGGCTCTGCCCCTCCATAGCTATGTGGCCTTAGCAAGTGGTTTAACCTCTCTAGCTTCCATTGCCTCATCTGTAAAATAATGCCTACGCTTTGAAGTGCAGCTGTGAGGACTGCATATGGCTTAATTCATTTAAGAATGTTTAACGAGAGTATACACTTAATAAATGTTAATTTGTTATCAATGCCACCCACATAATAAATCCCATTCCCAATAACCTGAGGGGATGCGACTGTTCTGTAAGCCTGCAAGGGCCTTGCTAACACAGAGCCCACCCACTGAGGGCCAGGACCAGAGCCCAGATGGAGCCCTGGGTTGACTGTTCCTGATGCCTGGCCAGGAACCCTCCCCACCTCAGCTCACCTTTGAGCCCTGATGGTAAGAGGCCTACCAGTCTCAAGGTTTGGCAAGGTTTGGGTGATTAGACCCCTTGACCTTCTCTTTTTATATATCACAAGGTCACCTTCTTGCAGATCCCTCTGCCTGGAACTTTCCTTCCTTCCCCTATTCACTCATGGCTCCCACTGGCCCCTCTTGTCTCCACATTCCGCAGATGCCCCCTCTCCAGTGGTGGTCAGTGCCCCCACTCTACCGTCCCAGCACCCCACAGTTTTCCTTTAGAGCAGTTCCTAGGTGATGTCACACTGCTACAGAAGTGATTGTTATGTCCATCCCCACCACAGTGTAAGTTACCTGAAGGTGGGACCAAGTCTGATTTGCTCACTAATGTCCCTGGAGAGACTGTATTAAGCAACTGTGGGATGATCCTGGGCATGGCTTGACCTCTTGGGATGTCCACATGTCTGTCTGTAAAGGTGGCAGCAATAATGTCTACCCTACAGGGCAGTCAGGGAACATGTAATCAGACTGTGCCCAGCACAGTGCCAGGCATGACACAGATACACAGTTAATGCTGCATCAACCTCCATTTAGAGGGCTATTCTTAATCCTGGCCTGGGAGAGCATACCCTCTGCTGGGCACTGAAGGGCCTGCACAATTCTATGTGGGGCATGTCACTTAACCTCTCTGAACCTCAATTTCCTTGTCAGTAAAATGGATTGCTATGAATATTAATTATCATCTAGGGCCTAGCTTCCTAAAAAGGAGCATTCGAGGGGGTCTTGAGGAGTGGGTGATATTTAGATCAGTAGAGAGAAGAGTGGGCATTCCAGGTGAGGGTAAGAGCAAGAGCTAAGGCAAGAAGATGAAATAAAATAAGTCTTAGAGAAGAACACGAAGACTGCAGAGGCCCCCCAGGAGAGCAAGTGGGAAAGATTCCTTCTCTGGAGAAAGAAGACTTGACTCCCAAGAAGTATGCAACGATGTGGCCTCCTCATCCTTATCCAATGGCTTGTCCATCTCTGAATGTTGACAAGATGCTCACACCTGCCAAGGTGGTATGCTCAGCTGCAGGGCATCCCTGGGAGCTAATGTTCTAGTCTGCCAGCCATTCCCTTGCCCCGGGCACTGGGGGACAGCCTGGACAGTGGCCAAAAGCATGGAGTTGGAAGTCCAGTTCTACCACTTCCTCCGTGTTATCTTGGATAGGTTATTCAACCTCTTTCTAAGCCTCAGTTTCCCTGTTTATAAAATGGGGATAGTAATAGTTCCATCCTCATGGGATTGTTTTAAGGATTAAATCAACTAATGTATGTGAAGTATTTATAATGGTACCTGGAAAAGGGTATTATTATTTTCAATTATGTTAGCTATTATAGGCATTATTACAATTATTAATGTAATGATTATAGCATCTAATGTGCTTGCAAAAATTTGTTTTTTTCCTTTGGGATTATTTCCTTTGAACACATTCCTCAAAGTAGAATTACCACAAATCAAAGGGGCTGATGGCATCACTGACTGTGGTTTGTTCATTTAACAAACATTCACTGACCTGAATCCAGTGCATGTGCTGGATGGACACTGGGAAGAGGGATGAGTTGGACACAGTCCTGGCCTTGCCTTTACTAACCAAGGTGCTGCTATCAGCAGCAATGTCTTGGCATACCCGTCCCCTCCCAGACTCACACTGGTTTATGTTATTTTTGTATATATTCTAGTAAGGTAGGTTTTTTAATTGGTCAAATCCTTTCCCAAATTAAAACTAATGCAGAAACACAAGCTAATGGGCCTGAGTAGGGATGCTCTGACTGAAGTGGAAAACAGGGACCTGGGCCTCCAACTCTACTACTAGGGGCAGCAAAGAACCCCAAGGCTTAAGGAACAAATCTCTGAAAACACATCCTAGGCAGTCTCTCTGAGGGAAAACCTTCAAATGAATACAGATCTGCTCTGAGTCTTAGGCCTGTGGCTCTCATTGCAGCCTCTTCTGGTTAGAGTCTATTCCCTAAAGCAGAATTTTCTAAACTTACCTGATCATAAGAATCTCCTGGGGTACTTGGTAAATACACAGATTTCCCAGGTCTCACCTTAGTCCTAATAAATCAGACTTTCTAGTGCAGAGGCCTAGAAAGCTGTATGTTCAACAAGAGCCCCAGGTGATTCTAATGAATGGATAAATTTGGGAACCACTGTGGCCTAGACGCATGAAGCATGTGGATTCTCCCAACCCAACAGGGGAAGTTGACCAGGTAATTGGATTTATATAAACAAATGCCTCACAGCCCAAAATTGATGGTGACAATACTGTACTAAATGCTTTACATTGTCCATTCTTAGTTAATCTTTTCAATCTACACAGTAGATATAATTACTATCCACATTTATAGGCTTAAGTGACTTGCCCAAGGTTACATAACTAATCAGGACAAGAGGCAGGATTCAAGCTTACAACTGCTGGATTCCAGAGCCCCCGTCCTTACTGCTGCCTGTAGCATCAGGGCCTGGGGCCACAGACCAGCAGCTACTCTCTGGTTCTTCACAGCACAGTGTGGGAGAAAGCACACGTGCACTCAGACAGACTTGGATTTAAATCCTGGCTCTATGATAGCAGGCAAATCAATTAAATTTCTAGATTCAGTTTTCTCCACTGCAAAATGGAAACAAAAGGGCTGCTTTAAGTAATAAATGAAACAGTATGTTTGTAAAGCACCAGCCAGAGACCTGGCACAGAGCAAGTGTTAGTTCCCTTCTTTATCATGTCTAGTGTGATTTGGGAAAATTAGTATCTATGTCCTTCTGGTTGTTCAAATTACTTCCCAGAAGACAGGGAGGTAAGCTATAGGTACAAAGAAGTCAACTAGAGAATTATCTAGCAAAAAACCAGAATCAACACAAATGGGTACATAATACTCACTTAATGGGTTCATTAAAAAGTAGAAACAACATAAATGGGTTAATGAACATTGTGCTGGCACTTAAAAATTTGCTTATGTACACCATGAAGCAATACTAAAAAAAACCTCATATGTAAACATATGCAAAAGAGTAACAACTATGATTATGACCATCAGAAACTGTGCCTGGACAAGGCTGAAAAAGCATGGAATACTGAGGAGTATGATCTGCCAGGGCAGTGGGACTGATAGATTTTTCCTTTGTTAGTACACTGGAGGTGTTTAAAAAAAAAAAAAAAAAAGCTTAAAATTAGATCAGGTACACAAAGGGGCTTAGTAAATAGCAAGGTTATGCTGTGTTTGGGCTGTTTCTGGGGGCTTTTCTGGGTGCAGGTCATGGCGGGAGGGGGTTGTACCTTCTGTGTTCACCACGATGATTCCCTGCACTCCTTTCTGGCTCTGAAGTCGCTTCAGTGTCTCCTCCACCTCTGCCTGCCAGAAAACAAGACCAAGGTTAGGAGGGACCAGTAGGCTAGATTAACTTCCTCATACCCCAGGCAGGTGAATCACACATTTGTCTTCCAACAACAAACATGTAATACCTGGGCACCTGGCACCTCCTCAAAGCTCCCCAGGCCACCACCACCAGCACCTAGAGCATCTGCTCACATCTCCTGCAGGAAGGGGGCTGTTCCTGGCCTTTTGTCCACCAGGCACTGTTATCCCTCCCCCTTCAGCTATTTGGGAGCAGGATATAAATCCTATTCCCAGGAGTATATACACATCCATAACTCGTATATTTGGTATAGCAGGGGACAGAACTGTGATGATTTGAAAAAACCCAAACAGTGGTGTCTAACAGTGGAAGACGACACTTGGTCACTTGTGGCCCAAACAGTACAACTGAAAACATTCCCAAGGAAGCAAAATGACCTATGAGAATAGACTCAGTGACTTAATGAGCTGGCATCTAAGATAGTGTGACACATGGCTTAGCCACAAGAAGTGTGCCTCAGGAAGGGGCTCATCAATCCTGATTTTCCAGAAACTACTCAGGGTGGGATACTCTGGCACATGAAATTTATAAACAGAAGAGACAATCAGATGTTTGGGTCCTCACCCTGACATGCAAGGCCTTCTACATTATCACTCCCACCTTTTTTACCTTTTCCCCCACTCTCTGTCTACATGCTCACACCTCCCTGTCTCCACATCTTTTTATCCCACAAGGGCTCTTCTCCGCTGAAATCCAACAAATTCTTCTAGACCACCTAAGACATCACCTCCTCTCCAAAGCTTTTACTGATCTCCCAGCTCAATGGAGTCTCTGCCTACCTCTGACTCCCCAAACCCTGAGCTGTGCCTCTCTGGGACATGTGTTAGGTACTGTGTCTAATCACTTAGAGACTCTACAATGGCCTGCAAAGTAGAAGCATGATAAATAGCTGCTTAACTGAACTAGGCCTAACTTTTCCTGTGGATAGAAACTGGTCTTGAAGTGTGCTTGTTCTCAGGAGGCCCTGTCCAGACTGGTCTAGAAGCCAATCAGAAGCTCCTCAAAGGCTAAGAGCTATTAGAAACAGAGGCTCCATTCACCAAAAGAAAACGGTTCCCCACTCCCAGGAGCTAATGATTTGGTGGTGGTGGTAGGGATCCTAAACACGGGGTGGAGACAGCACAATGAATTCTTGTTTTTCTGGAAGGCACACGGCTGACGATCACTGCCACCCACTCCCCTGCGATGTAAGAATACTCTCAAATGTTGGAGGAAAGGGCAAACAAGTTCCTCTGATAAAATGGCAAATAGCCTGATGCCTTTAAAATCTGGAGCCTGGGTAAAATGACAGGGCTCTGTGGACATGAGAGTATAATACAGTGGGTCACACATGTATGAGATCTTAAGTAACTAAACAGGCTTTCACTGAGCTCCTACTGTGATGCCAGGTGCTATTCTGGGCAGGGTGGTTAAGTATAACAGTGGTCAATACTGTACAGTACTCAGTCTGACCTGGTAACTTTCCTGGAAATTCATCCTAAGGAAATAATTCAAAAGAACAACATAAGCAAGATGTTTGCTGCAGTAATATCTGCAATAGCAAAAAGCAGAAAGAACTAAAAATGCCCAACAATCAGGGGAAAGGCCAAGTAAATTATGGGGAATATACACACATAAGCACATAAAACATATAAACAATGGTGATGAGACCATGTTATACCACCACAAAAAGTATGTGCTATAATGTTAAGTGAAAACAGCAAAATGCAAGAATAAAGTGTGTGAAAACAAGAGGGCTAGAGGAGATGATAAAAAAAATAAAAAGCCGCATTAAAAGCAGGGAAGTATAGAT
This sequence comes from Daubentonia madagascariensis, assembly GCA_023783475.1. Taxonomy (NCBI): domain Eukaryota; kingdom Metazoa; phylum Chordata; class Mammalia; order Primates; family Daubentoniidae; genus Daubentonia; species Daubentonia madagascariensis. The sequence continues at coordinate 18,436,215 of JAKFHU010002136.1, read as the reverse complement.
AAAGTTTAATTTTCTTTTTTTTTTAAACAGCCCTTTTAATTCTATTGTGTTGTTTCTATTTAAAAACATTTTAACACCCCCCACAACCTACGTATCCAAGAGAGAAGTCTATGATATAGGGGCTATAGGGCTCTGACATGCTCAACATTATAAGAATAAGAATATGTAAGAATAATTTGGATGACCATTTAGGATAGCTCAATCTATCTGCAATCAACCCAGGAAAGAAAGGGGAAAGAATGTTAAAACCAAAGATGTCAGAATCCAGGTCCAAAATATCCCCTAGATATTTTGAAATGAAAAAGATGAAATTTCCTAAGACTGCTATTCATTCAATAACTATATGGTTACCTTCTATGTGCCAGACATTGTTTTAGGCCTGGGGATACTATAGTGAACAAAATACAACAAAAATTCCTGCCCTTGTGAAGCTGACATTTGTGGAGTGTTGGAGGTGGGTCAGACATTAAACAACAAAAAAGAAGTAAAAAAATAAATGTCAGCTACAGTAGGGAAGGGGGATCTAGATGATGGGAATATTAAATAAGGTTGTGATGGGAACATTAAGTAAGGTCATGAGAGAAGGCCTCATTGAGGTGATAGCTGAGTAGAGATCTGAAGGAAATGAAGGAGCTCCATGCAGATTTCTGGAAAGTATTCCAGACAGCACAAAGAGCAAGTACAAAAGCCCTGGGGTGGGAAAGCGTCTGGCATGTTCAAGGAAAAGCAAAGGAGCCAGTGTGGCTGAAGGGCAGTGAGCAAGGGGAAGAGTGGGGCCCACAACCAGGACCAGATCACAGCGGGCCTGGCAGACCAAGTAATGACTCTTGTTTTTACTGGGTATGATTTGTGGAAACTTCACAAGTTTTTGAAGTGAAGAGTAATAAGATCTGATGTTTCAAAAGGACAACTCTGGCTGCTGTGTGGAGAACGGACGGCAGGGGGCAAACACAGCCTGCCAGGAGTCCTGGCCTCCAGCCCCGGCCCTTGTCAGGTCCTGCTTTCCGTCTGAAGGAAACAAGCTTCTCTCCCTCCTCTCCCTCACGCACTGCTTGAGGTAACTAACTCCCAACCCTTTGGACTCAGCTCCCCAGCCTCCTGTGGGAGGGCTTCTCTAACATCAGCCCCTCTTCTGGGCACCTGTGGCACCCAGCCTTCATGGACTTATCACAATGGAGTGTCACTGTCTATTTTATATACATCTCCTCCTCCAGACTCTAGGCACCCTGGGAGCAGGGACCAAGACTTTATAGCTCCAGAACCTGGCAAAGGATAGGCTCAATAAATACTGAAGGAACAAATGAAAAGCATTTCTGCAGCTATGTTTCACAAAATCAACCTTTTTAAGCACAGTAGGGGGACATGGCCTTATAGTACCTAGTGTGAAAAAGAGCAAAGGTTTACGTGATCCTAAGTTTAATGAGAACCAGCCACTGAGATCTGGCTGTTTAAAAAGTAAACACACACTTATCAGGAACAGGAGGACCCACTGGTATACATTTATCTACTCAGTACCTACTGCGGGTCACATATTGCTTTTAGACACATGCTCTCGCCTGAGCCTCTCATTCACCTTCCATGGTTAGTATGATCTCATGTTACTGATGAGGAAACAGGTTCAGAAAGGAGAAGAGTTTTGCCTAAGGACACATCGTAGGTCAAGAGAAGAGATGAATATATTTAATACCAATGACCACACTGATGAGGTCCCTGCCGTCAGGGAGCTCACATTCTGGTGGAAGAGATTTACAAAAAAAAAAAACAAACAAGTGAGCAATATTCTTGCATGGTATAGGGATTGGGTTTGGGGGCAGGGGATGCTACTTTGGTGTCTAGTATGGTCAGGAATACCTGAGGATGTAATCTTTAAGCCAAGAACTAAATGATGAGAAAGAAATGCACTCCAGGCAATGAGGTAAAGGAGACAAAGCTCCTGGATTCTCTAGTTCCTAGGTACATGTATAGTGACAGACGGGAGAACAAGCAGCACCGTGTGCAAAAAATTTAAGAAAAAATTTAAATAAAGAAAAGAAAAAACAAGCAGCAATAAAGCTCCAGGACTATTTATTTGCTCAGCATAAGAGAGAGAACCATCTGAAGCAAATGATTCAGGAAGGAACTGTGACCAATTTGACTACTAAGCATAAAGCTTAACTTCTGTAAAACAGTAATGAATCAAATAGGACAAATATTTGCATCAAATATAACAGACAAGAGTAATTCCAAAAACATCACATAAAATGATTAAGAAAAATAGCAAGTCTCCAACAGGTGGTGGGCAAAAAGGATACTAGTAAAAAATGCACCTAAGAGAAATTACAAACACAACAAAAATGACCATCACTCCCTGTAAATAAAGGAATGAAAAATTATACTAATGCTGAGGTTTCTTTTTAAATGTTGGCATTTTTATGGAAAATGGTACAAAGGCAAAACAACCTTTTGGGAAACGTATAGGACAATATATTGCAAAGACCATAGAAGTATTGGTCCCTTTGCCTTGGAAATTCTTTTTCTGAGAAATTATCCTAAGGAAATAATCTAATAAGTTAAAAAACAAAACAAAACAAACTATATACACACAGAAGCATCATCACAGCATTATCTCTACTAATTAAGAACTGGAAGCAACCCAAATGTTCGCCAAATTATAGTACAACTATCTCACTGACTATTATGTAGTCACTAAACAGTTCATCACAAAGATGATATAGCACCAAGGTTAAATGTTTTTGGACATTAAAACAAACAAAAAAGAAAAAAACAAAAAAACCCCAGCATGCATATCTTGAAAAATATGCATATATGAACAGAGAGGAAGGGGAACATACAAAGATGAAAACAGTTGTGTGGGGGAGTAAAACTGGATGAGGAGAACTATGGATGATTTTTATGTCATTGTTCTAAAGGGCAGTTTCCATCAAAATGTAAAATATGCATGCCAGAAGTGCCACTTCTAGGAATCTATCCTACATAACCACTAGCATGAGTGCAAAAAAGACAAGAACAGTCGCTGCAGCATTGTCGGGAGTAAAAATCTGTAAACCACCTAAATGTGTATAGGGGAATAAGATACTATACAGCCCTTAAAAAGAATGAAGTAGATTTGTGTATAATGACATGGAAAAATGTATGATTTTTTAAGTGAACAGAGCAAGTTGTAGAATGAGATATATATTCATATAGCTTAAAGTAAATTTAATGTGTATAAATATATATGTTCCAGTTTCATGTAATAAGCAGCTTAGATATAAACATGCTTATGTATCAAACAAATCTGGAAGGAAACATACCCAACTGTCAACAGTAGTTACTATGGGGTAGCAAGATGAGGACCACATGCATTTACTATATTATATACTGTAATACAAAGCTATAATAACCAAAATGGCATGGTATTGATATAAAAACAGACACATAGACCAGCAGAACAGAACAGAGAACCCAGAAATAAATCCACACATTTACTGTATGTATGTATGTATGTGTTTATGTATATTTATGTGTGTATATAAATACATGCATGTGTACTTACGTGTAAATACATGTAAATACATACATATATACGTCTTGGTCTGTCATCCTGGCTAGAGTGCAGTGGCGTCATCATACCTCACCACAAGCTCAAACTCCTGGGCTCAAGGGATCCTCTTGCCTCAGCCTCCCAAGTAGCCAGGACTATAGGTACCTGCCACTAATTTTTTCTATTTTTAGTAGAGACAGGGTATCGCACTTGCTCAGACTGGTCTCCAACTCCTGACCTCAAGTGATCCTCCCACCTCGGCCTCCCAGGGTGCTAGGATTACAAAAGTAAGCCACTGAGGCCTGGCCCTTTTCTTTTAAAAAAAATCTTTTTTTTTTTTTTTTTTTTAAAGAGACAGTCTCATTATGTTGCTCAGGCTGGTCTCGAACTCCTGGGCTCAAGTGATCCTCCCATCTCAGCCTCCCAAGTCACTGGGATTAAAAGGGTGAGCCACCACACCCAGCTACAGCCAGTTGATTTTTGACAAAAGTGCCAAGAACACACATTGGGGAAAGGACAGTCTCTTCAATAAATGGTGCTGGGAAAACTAGATGAATATCCATTTGCAGGAGAATGATACTACACCCCTATCTCTCATCACATACAAAAATCAACTCCAAATGGATTAAATACTTAAATGTAAGACCGGAAACCATAAAACTACTAGACGAAAACACTGAAAAATGCTTCAGGACATTGGTCTAGGCAAAGACTTATGGCTAAGACTTCAAAAGCACAGGCAACAAAAACAAAATAGACAAATGGGATTATATTAAACTAAAAAGCTTCTGCACAGCAAAGGAAAAAGAGTAAAGAGACAACCAGTAATGGAAGAAAATCTCTGCAAACTATTCATCTGACAAGGGACTAATCAGAATGTACAAGGAACTCAAACAACTCAACAGCAAAAAAACAAATAATCCCATTAAAAAGTGGACAAAGGATCTGAATAGACATTTTTCAAAAGAAGACATACAAATGGCTAACAGGTATATGAAAAAGTGCTCAACATCACTAATCATCAGAGAAATGCAAATCAAAACCAAAATGAGATATCACCTCACCCCAGTTAGAATGGCTATTATCAAAAAGACAAAAAATAACAAATGCTGGTGAGGATGCAGAGAAAAGGGAACTCTCATATACTGTTGGTGGGAATATAAATTAGTACAGCCATTATGGAAAACAGCATGGAGGTTTCTCAAAAAACTACAACTAGCAAGGCATGGTGGTGGTATCTACAGTCCCAGCTACTTGGGAAGCTGAGGCAAGAGCACTGCTTGAGCCCAGGTGTTCAAATCCAACACGGACAACATAGGGAGACCCCCATCTCACAAAAAAAAAAAAACACTAAACAACTAAAAATAGAACTACCATACTCTAGCAATTCTACTACTAGGTTATCCAAAGGAAAGGAAATTAGTATATCAAAGGGATACCTGCACCCCATGTTTATTACAGCACTATTCATAATAGCCAAGATAGGGAATCAACTTAAGTGTCCAGCAATGGATGCATGGAGAAAATGTGGTATATATACACAATGGAATACTATTCAGCCATAAAAAGAATGAAATCCTCTCATTTGCAGCAACGGAATGGAACTGGAGGTCATTACGTTAAGTGAAATAAGCCAGACACACACAGACAAATATTGCATGTTCTCACTCATATGTGGAAGCTAAAAAGTTGATCTCTTGAAGATAGAGAGCTGAATGATGGTTACCAGAGGCTGAGAAGGGGTGAGAGATGAACAGAGAGGTTGGTTAATGGGTACAAAAATACAGTTAGATAGAAGGAATAAGTTCTAGTGTTTGATAGCACAGTAGAGTGACTACAGTTAATAATTTGTTGTATATTTCAAAATAGCTAGAAGATCTGAAATGTTCTCAACACAAAGAAATGATAAATGTTTGAGGTGATGGATATCCTAAACACTGATTTGATCATTACACATTGCATGAATGTGTCAAAATATCACATGTACCCCATAAGTATGTACAACTATTACATATAAAAAAATTAACATTTGTGGCCAGGTTCAGTGGCTCATGCCTGTAATCCTACCACTTTGGGAGGCTTAGGGAGGACTGCTTGAGCCCAGGCCTGGGCAACATAGCAAGCCCTCCTCTCTACAGAAAATTTAAAAAATTAGCCAAGTGTGGTTGTGCACGCCTGCAGTCCTAGGTACTCTGGAGACTGAGCCAGGAGGATCACTTGCACTGCAGCCTGGGTGACAGAGCACCACCCTGCTCAAAAAAAAAAAAAAAAAACCCCAAAAAACAAAAAAACTTTTTTACAGTTTGAAAAGTCATGTGAAAGATGAACCTATACATATTTGAAGCATTATTGCATGTTTTTAATGATGTGGAGACATTCTTTATGGTATAATAATGAAGAAGGCAGAACCCACAAATGCACACACATTCAGTATGAGCTAAACTACACACGAAGGCAAAAAAGAGAACATGCCCAACTGTAAGTGGTTGCCTCTAGGTGATGGCGCTTTTTTCTTTTCAAGTTTTCTTATAAGCCTTAGATTTCTAAACACGATTTTTGAAAAAGTAATGCACTCACGTGGTTTAACACTTACAAAGTCTTTTCAAATTTTGTACAAGCTGTGAGGATTAAAAACACAAGAAACACAAAACCTTGGAAAGGCGTGAAAGAGAGCCCACAGTTGCAGCCAGCAAAGTAGAAGGCTCTGGGATCCCCAAGGATAGACCCCGCCCGCTCCTGACTCACGCACCCAGTCCCAGAGGCTGACACACTGACAGAGTGGCGGCAGCCAAGCTTCGAGGGTTCAAAATCCCCTCCACCATTTCCTAGGGCAAGGCACTCAGTTTCACAGGGCTTTAGATTCCAAATTTCTAAAATGCAGCTAATGGTCGCGTCTACCTCACACAGCTGTGAGGAAGAAGAAAGAAAAGACATATAAAGCGCTCAGCAGAGCCTGCCACAAACAGCTTCCAAGAAACGTTATCAAGGTTAGCATCGCGCAACAAGGCCCAGGACGCTAGACTGCCGGGGCTTGCGGGCCGCCCCCCGCCCCTCTGACTCCTCGCCGAGGCCCAGGCTCCCGCTTCCGGTCAAAGCGCAGCGGGATCCGGTAGCCCCGCCTCGGTCTCGGTCTGGAGGCCCGCGCCGCCCGGGTTCCGCCCTCCAGTCAGCTCGGCCCGGTCCCGGCCACGCCCAGCCCCGCGGATTCCTCGTCCGGCGCTCTGAGACTTCTCCACACCCACAGAGGATGGAAGGACCGGGCGGGCGGCCGCCAGCTACAAGCCCCGAGCAGACACTCACCATCCTGGACCGATTCGGTAGCTCTGCGTCGCCGACACGCAGCCCCGTCCCCTGCCTTTCTGCGTCTGCGCGGTTTGCTGTCAAAACGGACAGCTCCGGCAGCCTATCAGGAGCCAGCGTGGGGCGTGGGTGGGGGCGGGCGAGCTGATCTTAGGTCGGCTGTCCGAAAGCTAAAAGCAGAGGAGCGCTTTCGCTCTGGAAAATTCCCAGCGCCCGCTGTGCCGAAAAGATGCTGTTTCTCGGTGTCGCAAGAGGCATTCAACTCTCAGTCGAGGTCTGAGCTGGCTCTGGAAACCCTGGGTGGAGGGAGGGTATGAAGCCGAGGGGGGCGGTTGCTGAGACCCCCTTTGCGCCCAGATTGAGGCAAAGAGAGAGGCCCAGAGCCAAAACGCGCTGAAGACATGAGGAAGGCCGGGCTTGGGGCTGTAGTCAAGTACCTCTGGAGTCTCCAGAGCGACCCCTTGGGAATATTCCATGCAAGTTCTGAGATGAATTGGCCAGGGCTGGCCTGGGAGTCTACGGACTCCAAATTTTATTTCCACGGTAGCAGCTCTTCAGTGGGGAAGGATTTGGTGCTCCTTCAAGGGTGTCTGCATGTTAAGATTGGATAGTGACTTTACAGCGAAGAAACCTAGCAGATACCACCTTAACCAGGAGATCAAGGTTCATATTACTGGTAACGGGACATATTGAATGTCGTGTGACCCCTGATATGTGCCAAGGGCACATCACCTCCGTGGTATTTTTCACAAAAACCTCCAGTCTTCACCATGAGAAAACTTAACTAAACTCAATTTGAGGATATTCTACAGGGTACCTAACCAGTGCTCTTCAAAAATACCAAGGTCATGAAAGACAAGGAATGAATGAGGAACTGTCAGAGATTGGAGGAGACTAAGGAGAAAGAAAAACATTGCTGGAAAAACTGGTGAAATCTGAATAAGTGCTGTAGTTTAGAGTTTTTTGGCTTTTTTTTTTTAACCAATGTTAATTTATTAGTTTTGATTACTGTTCCATGGCTTCGTGGGATGTTAACACTGGGGAAAGCTGGCTGAAGAGTGTGCAGGAACTCTCTGTATTTTTGCAATAGTTCTGTAAATGTAAAATTTTAAAATAAAGTTTAAAAAAAAGGATTGAATACAAAGGAATGATTGTCGAATGCTGGAAACATTAAGAATGAATTTAGCCAGGGGAAAAAGTGCTGCAGTGACTGGACCCCAAAACATCCTGGAAGATAAGCACAGGAGGGATCATCACCTCCATCTTGCATATATAGACCCAGACTGAGAAGAGTGAAATAATGGCCAATAATTCATGTGACTGGGGCCAAAATTAAGAGTGAAGAAGGAGCTGGAGATAGGGCCAAGAGTGTGCTACAGTGGCAGGCTTACAAATTTTGAAGTGTATTGTGGTAATGGAGGAATGATTGTAAGATTTTAAGCAGAGGCGGCATGAGACTGAGGTCTTTCACAGATCATCCTGAGGCAGCACAGAAGATGGATTGGAGGAGGGAGAATGGAAGCAATGAAGACAGGAGGCCGCTATGGCCAGCCAGGTTATGGATGAAGGATGTGGGCTGTGGCAATGGGGTCAGGTCTGAGGGAAGGGATCCAAAAAAGTTTTGGAGATACATTTGATAGGATTTGGAGATTAATTAGATGGAATGGCTAAACTAGTTACAAAAGACTCCTAGGGTTGTAGTTTGTGAGTAGCAGTACAGCAAATTGTTTAAGTAAGCAGGCTCTGGAATCAAACAGTTCTGAATTCCAATTTGTACTCTTTCCACTTAATAGCTGCAGATGTTATTCAATCACTTTGAGCCTCTATTTTGTTATCTGTAAAATGGAGATAATCATTCCTCTCAGAGTAGTCAGGAAGACTAAATGACAGTGTACATAGAATATCTATCAATGTCTGGCACATAGTGGTAAATGCTGATAGTTGTTTTGGTACTTAGTGAATATGTATGTGTGTGGTATTGGTTGCTGTGATAGGGAAGATGAATAAAAGAACAGGTCTGAATTAGAAATGAAAAATAACAGTATGGCTGTTTTTAGTTACCTGCAAGTATGACTGCAAATTCTCAAGGTCCTTCCCTGTGGGGTGCTTTGAGGAAATACTATTGTCCATAGCTACTCTTTGCTCAACAGGAACCTGTTCATAAGGGACCAACATTGTCCTTATGGGGTCTCCTCTCCTTGCCAACCAGAAGATTCCCCTAGCTCCACCCCACAAATGTCCTGATCACAAAGGAGACTCACAAACACATAGGGTCTGACAATTGAAAATGGGCTGGGAGTGACAGTAGCTCCTGCTCTGGAGTTACCCAATGTGAGACATTCTTCTTAAAAGTCCAGAGAACAGCCAGTCAGCCACAGCTGAGTCCTGGTTTGAAGCTTTGTAAGTTTTGGGATGGAGAGCCAATGGTCAGTAAGAACAATTACTTACTCCCAATAGAAGATTTCTTCATGCTTTTGGGCAGGGGGACAGTGTACCTTTGCCCTTTTTTCTTTTCCAAGAAGATAAATGCCGGCATCTTTGCCCTTTTTTTTAGTCAAACTGAAGCTAGAGCTTTCTGGCTGCTTCTGAGACAGATTAAATAGGACAGGGTTTACTACTTAGGACCTGGGAGGGGCCTGCGGTTTCTGTTCTCCAATCACTGTTAGATCAGTGTATTAAATTTTATTTCCCTTACCCTTTCTCCACTGCTTATGTTTTAAATGAGAGCATGATCATCTGGGTTTCCTAATAAGAAAAAGGTTTGAAACTTTCCAGCAGGTGAGCAGGCCAACTTGTAAAGAACAGTCAGTCTAGGTAGCTAGGGTGGTTCTCTACTCAGCAGTCATGGCTGGAGTCTGTCTTACAGCACTTTTAATTGTCTCAGAAAAGCAATTCAGATACAGGCCCTAAGGTTTGTCAGTGACCCTTGTCGATGTCTTCATCTTCAACATAGGCACCAAATCCAATCTCACCTGAGTAGATCTTTCTAGTTTGTTTCTACCCACGCCACAGGACAGGCTGTAACTTGCCACTTATAAAAGCAGAGAGGCAGAAGTCTGTATGACTCGGTCACATAGAAGTAGTCTTCTCTGTGAGTGGTTGGGGGGAGACAACACCACCTTCTTACCCAAGACTAACAGAAAAATGTACAAATGAAGGACCAAAAAAGTTTAATTATAAACACAGTCTTACATTGTTTAAGGAAATGCAAGTGAGGCAACCCCTGAGGGAACTTTATAAAAGCACTTGACTCCCTGTGATATTTGTAGAGTTACCTGAGTATTAGAAATTACACTCCAAGTAAACAAAGGTACTCCAATATAGTAATATACAATCTAGTGCTGCCATTCCCTGCTTTTAGTTAATGAAAGCATACATGCAATTTTGTAAATAACTAAAAGAAAAATAATAAAAAGAGGGAGGCTGGAGATACCAACAATACTAAATAGAAGTAGTTAATTCTAAATGAATTTAGAAGGATGGAGTTACATCCAAAACAAGGAGGGATATAAAGATAGAGGAAAAGTTTAATTCCATGAGTCACCCTTGGTTACATTTCAGATTTTTAACCAGAGAAGTAAAAAGTGGCAGAGTGGGCTTGACCGAAGTACTTCATATAGGATGAGATCTCTGTGGGTAGTTGAGCATGTTTCGTTAAAATTTATGGTGAACTGACATTGGTATGTCAATCTCTTGATGAAAAATCAGTACCTGAATTTTTTTTCCCCCCAAGAGACAGGGTGTCACTATGTTGCTCAGGCTGGATTTGAATTCTTGGGCTCAAGTGATGATCTGCCTCAGCTTCTTGAGTACCTGAATTTTAAATAGAGTTATTTTAAGTTTTATGAAATGAGATTCTTCTGTACTCTGACATATGATAATAAAAGACAGAGTGGGAATGCATTATTATGAACTTCTTGATCAATTTTAAACCACTCCATTTGATGAAACAAGTAAGGTCCTTCTCTCCTGACCACACTGTGGAATGCTGCCTTCCCCAACCCCTCCCCACAAAAGAGCAGAAGAATAAGTCAATTGCTCATTTTGTTTTTATTTCAACGTAACATGCAGTAAAAAAAAATTAACAGGATTTATTAGCATTTACAATGCTTACAAGGAAAAAGGATTCTAAAAGCAATTTAGTTAAAAAAGCTCTAATTAAACACTTACAATAAATCTATTTCCAAATATTCAGTTTGGACCAAAATTTAAGATAACATCTGGTAGATACTTATGTCTGCTGTCTATTTGCATATTTTTATATAACCTCTGATTCTTGGGATATCCAGCCCCCATTTTTCTAACACAGCAGGGAAGACATATACATGTGGCCACTTAAATTAAAGGAAGAAATGGAGTAGGGAGATCCCAGGCTGCAAAAATATATACAAGCATTTACCTTTTCAAGAACTAAACGTTTCTTCCATAAAAATATTAAATAGCCAAGCCCTATAGAACTAGGGCCAGGGCTACTTCAAATATAACTATTCTGTATTTTAAAAATATAGGGCAGAAAGCCTTTTTGGGTGATATTTATACATTTTCACACAATATTTCTAGGTCCTTAAATGAATCATGAAGCATTATGTAGAACCAAAAAAATCTATTTTCTTACATTATCTCTTAATTTAATCTCATAAATCTCTAGTAAATATTGTATGTAACTATGTTTCAGTATGAGAATTCACCTCAATAGGAAGTCTTTATAGAAGGCTTAATCTTCATAGCCTGTATTATTACCAAAGTTCAGACTTATATAATGAATGGATAGTTGGCAAACATTCGCTCTGTAAGACAAAGCAATAGCATTTTTTTCCCCTACCAACAAAAAGGCAGAGTCCCTACTTTGGAAACAACTAGGGCTTTTAGAGACCACACATTTCCTGGGGTATGTGAAATAAAAAACAAATACAGGGTTGGGGAGAGGCTAATCTCCCCCTTTACCCTGACAATTTCTTGATGAAGCAATCTTTTCATTCACATAAGTCTCTGCTTTATGATGGCAGTGTCTTAGAGTACAGATATACAAGTTTTAAAAAAATGTTTTTATTGTTCCAGGATGTAAAGAGCAGTTAGGGACAAAAACCGTTTTCTTTCCATAAGAAAGAAGGGGGCTCTGCTACTTTCTGCTTATTCTTGGCTTAATGCTACTTGTTCATGCTATGCTCCTGAAACATGGCACACCCCCTATTACGAGTTTTGAAGCTGTCCTCAGGTTCACCTATAATAGGGACTCAGCTGGCTTAGGCTTCATCCCACTGCCCATAAAGTCAAATGTATGACAGCAGCCATCTTGACAGTCTAAGCTAGGCCAGGTAAAAAGATTTAACTACAGAAAAATTCAAAGTGCATTAATCGGTTACTATTGGAGCAGTCTAAAATTAAATAGTCATGAGAAAAAAATGGAAAACTTGCTAAAATTTTTAGGGGTGAAAATAATATTTCAGATAAGGAGTATCAATCCAATTCAGGACAATGTAAAAATGGAAATGACTACTACAACATATGTTAGAGAACTGATAAATCTGAAGACTTTTAATTCACACAGAGAATAAATTTCTGTGGTTATTAGATGTTATTGTCCTTTCTTTTTAGCCAGTATTACAGCTCTCCCTCACAAATGAAAATGTGATTTCAGAAACTGTTTCACTGACTTCTATTTGGACTAGAAAGCACTCTAGTTACAAATTGAACTCCTTAGCAATAATTAAATATAACTGAAGTTGTTGGATTATGATAAAATTACAGAGCTTCAATTATGTAGAGGAACATAAAAAAGTCATCAATAATGGCTTAGATGAATTCAGCTAAATTAATTCCAATTCTAAGTTAACTTTTAAAACAACAGTGAAGGAAACACAGTGTAAATATTGTTTGCAAAGTTTCATTTCCAAATGAAGAGAGGTATGAAAGCATTTGCAGGCTGGGACTAACTTTTCCCTGTATTCAAACTGACAAAACTACCTTGTAGAGAGTTGCAAGAGTCTTGCATCACTTCCAGGAAGTGCATAGGTTCATGCTCCACAAAGGAAAAACAACAGTCAGGCCAAGCTGAAATGAGGGAGAGCACAAGCCAGAAGTTTGCTCACAACCCCAGAAGCTGGGTTGAGCTTGCACTTTAATACCTCTTACCAAGAGGCTTAATAATTAAGGAAGATCTTGTATATTGTAGTTACCAAAGGACTTCCCTGCATATCTGCAGAATCTCTAAAAGAAAAAACCTACTCCCAAGTGAGACATTTGACACATATACAAAATTGTTAAGGAAACAATCTAGTCTAGTGGAATAAGACAAGGCAGATTTCATTGCTGTGTTAAATCTCATATTAAGTAAGGTTTTGACGAGTCATGTGCAGATCTGATTTCTGGAAATGGTGAGTAGAAATCCAGAATCACCGGGAGATAAATCTCAATGATAACATCAATTTACTTACACTCAGATAACTCTCTAAACAGTCACAGTCCAATTTTACAACTAGATGTGCAACAGGCAGAGAAGGAAAAGGACAAACATTGCAAATAACTTCTTGTCCTTTCATGGTGCAAATTCTCAGAAGTTACTCTTGTCCAAATCCTTCTGTTTCTTCAATGGCAAACAACAGCTTTTCCTTCAGTTGCTCATAACTCTTGTACGGTGGCAGGTCTAGGCGGTTAAAGCTAAAAGTAAAAATTGTTAGTTTAAGAAAAGGAAATTTACAAAGAATCAAACAGGCAGTGTACTATAGCAACACTGGTTTTAAATCCAGGCAAAACTGGGTTCGAGTATCAGTTCTGTAACTGATTATAACTGACTGTAACATAATTGTAAATTTATAATTATGACTTTTGTTAGTTATGGCAAATTAAAACACGGAACCTCACAAAGTAATAAGGCTGGTTTTCATGTGTGACTGAGATAAGCTGTTCACAACAGTATAATTACAGCACAGCATAGTATGTTTCAAGTTTGAAAAAAGCAAGGGATTAAGAGGTCAAATCAAAACGTGTGTACAAGATCAATGTGCAAGAACCAACTGTATCTCTATATACTAGCAAGGAACAATCTGAAATGAGATTAAGGAAACAATTCCATTTATGATAGCATCACAATAAAGTACATAATAAATTTAACAAAAGAAGTGTAAGACTTGTACAATGAAAACCACAAAACACTGTTGAAATAAATTAAAGAAGACCTAAATATAAATGGAAAGACATCCTATGTCCACGGATCAGAAGACTTCATATTGTTAGGATGGCAATACTCCCTAAATTGATACACTGATTCAAAGAAGTCCATATCAAAATCCCAGCTGAACTCTGTGCAGAAATGGAAAAGCTGATCCTAAAATTCATATGGAAATCAGAGGGGCCCAGAATAGCCAGAACCACCTTGAAAAGCTGGAGGATACATGCCACTCAATTTCAAAACCTACTATGAAACTAAGGTCCAAATGTGTACCATTAAGAAGCTAGATCATGGCAGAATTGAGAATCTAGGAAAAAATCCATATATTTAAGGTCAACTGATTTTCAACAAGGGTGCCAAGACCATTCAATGGAGAAAAGAATAGTTCATTCAACAAATGATGCTGAGACAATGGATATCTGCATGCAAAAAAAGAAGCCAGAACTCTATTCATAACCATGCCATAAAACAATCATAATGGAACAGACTGAATGTAAAAACAAACTATAAAACTCTACATAAAACAAAAGTAAGTCTTTGGACTTCAGCAATGATTTCTTAGATATGATACCAAACCCACAAGCAACAAAAGAAGACACACTGAACTTCATCAAAATTCAACTTCTGTGCTTCAAAGGATACCATCAAGAAAGTGAAAAGGCAACCCACAAAATGGGAAAAAGTGTTGCAAATGCAGAAAGGACTGGTCAAGAATATATAAAGATACTCACAATCAAATAAACAAAAATGAGCAAAGGATAGACATTTCTCCAAAGATACACAAATGGCCAAATAAGCACATGAAAAGATGTTCCACATCATTAGTCATTAGGAAAATTCAAATAAAAACCACAATGAGATATCACTTCACACTGATTAGGATGGCTATTGTAAAAAAGAAAACAAGAGTTGACAAGGACCTGAAGAAATCAGAACCCTTCTGCACTGCTGATGGGAATGTAAACTAGTATAGCTGCTATGGAAAACAGTATGGCGATTTCCCAAAAAATTACAATAGGACCACATGATCCAGCAATTCCACTTTTGGGTATATACCCAAAAGAACTGAAAGCAGGGACACGAACAGACATTTGTACACCTATATTTATAGCAGCTAAAAAGGGGAAATAACCCATCCATTGGCGGATGAACAGATAAACAAAATGTGGTATATCCATACAATGGAATATTATTCAGCCTTAAAGAGGAAGGAAATGCTGACACATGCTACAACATGGATGACCCTTGAAGATATTATTCTAAGTGCAATGAGCCAGTCACAAAAGGACAAATGAGGTATGATCCCGCACTTATGAAGTACTTAAGGCACTCAGAAATCATAGAGATATAAAGTAGAATGGTGGTTGCTAGGAGCTGGGGAGAGGGAATAATGATGAGTTATTATTTAATGGGTACTGTTTCAATTTTACAAGTTGGAAAAAAGTTTTAGAGATGGATGGTGGTGATGACTATACAACAATGTGAATGTACTTAATGCCACAGTACTATACACACTTAAAAATGGCAAATTCTACGTTATGTATATTTTACCACAATTAAAAATTAATTTTAAACAGGAATGAAATACTGATATATGCTAAACCATGGATGAACCTTGAAAACACGCTAAGTGAAAGAAGGCAGACACAAAAGGCTATATATTCTGATTCCTTTTATATGAAGTGTCCAGAACAGAAAAATCCATAGAGACAGAGAAAGTAGATTAGTGATAACCAAGGGCTGCACCACGGGTAAAGAGGGATTGACTTCTAATGGATACAGGGTTTCTTTTCAGGTTGAAAAATATGTTCTGGAATTAGTGGTGATGGTTGCACAACCTTGTGAATACACTAAAAACCACTGAATTGCATACTTTAAGAGGGTGAATATTATGGCATGTGAATTATATATCAATGAAAGTGAGGGGCTGGGCACAGTGGCTCACGCCTGTAATCCTAGCACTTTGGAAGGTCAAGGCAGGAGGATTGTTTGAGGTCAGGGGTTTGAGACCAGCCTGAGCAAGAGCAACCCTGTCTCTACAAAAAAATAGAAAAATTAGCTGGGTGTGGTGGCACACACCTATAGTCCCAGCTACTCTGGAGGCTGAGGCAGGAGGTACTGCTTGAGCCCAGGAGTTTGAGGTTGCAGTGAGCTTTGAGGATGCCATTGCACTCTAGCCCAGGTGACAGAGTGAGACCCTGTCTCAACAACAACAACAAAAAAGTGTTATTTAAAAAAACAACACATGTATAAAAAAAATAAAGGAACAGACAATAAAACAGTAAAAAGGTAAGATGGGGAAAAAAGGAATATCCCGCAAGAACCATATATGACCACTGAAATATATCCCACAAAATAAAGTTCAAGTATTGTTGCATTAAGTTGAATTCCAAAATATTATTGTATTTGAGATAAGATTAGAGTTGGTTTTTAGTTTTGTACATTTTTGGAAATGTGATTAAACTACATTTAAAATGAGAAAATAATGGTCACTATGTTAGAAAGTAGGTCTCCTAACTTTGATTCTTTCCCTACCTTCTGAGAAAAGTTAGAAGAATTCTAAATCTAATTCAGAGATGGGAAAAAGGATTGATTGCAAATGGACATGAAGTGAAGGAAATGCTCTAAAACTGGATTACAATGATGGTTGCACTACTCTGTAAATCTACTAAATATCATTAAATTAAAATGAGTAAATATTATGGTATATAAATAATGCCTCAAAAAAGCTGTTGAGAACAATTCATGGAGGCAATTACCCTAAGTGAAGTAGCTAGGGAACAGAAAAATAAATGCCACATGTTCTCACTTATAAACAGGAGCTAAACTATGGCTACACAAGGGCACACAAAATGGTACAGTGGACAATGGTGACTCACAACAGGGAAGACTGAGGAGTGAGGGACAAAAAATTACTTATGGGGTACAACGTATGCTACCCAGGTGATGGGTACAACAAAAGCCCAGATTCTACCACTATACAATATATACATGTAACAGAATTCAACCTGTACCCCCTAAATCTATTAAAATAATAACAAAAATTCAATACCATGGGGAAAACATTTCATTTCTAATTTCTAACAGGCTTTAAATAGCTACAGGATAACTGGAAAAAGGCTATTTTCTCTATTCTTTCTAATTTTACTTACCAGGTATGACTTCTGGGTAACCAATTTTCTTTCCCAACTTTTTCAATGCAGAATTTCTGTGGTCCATTGCTCCCTAAAACATAATGAAATCATGAACAGTTGGTTAGTGTAATGGTTCTCAAAATGTGCTCCCCAATCCAGTAGCATCAGTATCACCAGGGAACTTGTAAGAATCACACATCCACAGGGCCTATATATACCTCAAGCCTACTGAATCAGAAACTCTAGGAGTGGGGCTCAGCAATATGTGTTTTAACAAGTTTCCAGGTGATTCTGATGAGTGCCAAAGTTTGAGAACAATTCTGTTCATGTATGCCCAACAGGAGAAAATGCAGTTTTATCTAGCATTCCTTAGCCAGAATAACACACTGTTGTGATTAATAATAGCTCACATAAGAACACACAAAAAGCTTAATTTTAGTAGTTTTAAATAAATAAGGAAAACTACAATCCACTGTCTTACACAATAAAACTTGATTTAAATACAGAATTGTTAAAATTTTATGAAACAAACATCATAGTGAATTCAATATTGATAATGCTTGAATTTACAGTTCCTGTAGGGCAGCGGCCCCCAACTTTTTTGGCACCAGGGAAAAATTTCCATGGAAGACAATTTTTCCATGGACTTGGGGTGGGGGGTGGGGATGGGGGTGCAGAACTCTGCAGCCAAGGGGTTGGGGACTGCAGCTGTAGGGCATACCATTACACCCACCCCCACACCCCAATTCTTGTCTCTCATTTACCTTCTTCTGGAGATAGCTGTGAATGGTGATCATAAAGCAATGGTTTTCTAAAAGGTCATTACTGCTTCCTAGGAAGCATTTATTCGTGATCACAATGATTGGTACTGCTACTAGATTTTAAAATTAGAAGTGGCCAGGTACACTAAATGTTCTGTAACACGTGGGACTGTCGGGCACTGAGAATTTTTTATGTCCCACCTGACTAAAACTAGTACAAATATAAATTGTAGTACTTTTGTATTTAATAACTACTTGTGAAAACAATTCCGTGTTATGTAAAAAATCCACTAATATGGGAAACAGTATGAAAAAGGACAGTTAAAGTTATTTGGTGGTGTTATACACACACATTAAAGTTAACTCTGCATGTTCTCTCAATATATTAGAAAATTTATTTTTTTTTTTAAGATGGGATCTTGGTATGTTGCCCAGGCTACCGTGCAGTGGCTAGTCACAGGTGGAGTCATAGTGTGCTAAATCCTTGAACACCTGAGGTCAAGTGATGCTCCTGCCTCAGGCTCCTGAGTAGCTAGGACTACAGGAGTGTGCCACCACATCCAGCAGGATTTCTAACTACATAGATGGAAAGGAGTTTCATTTAATAGTGCAAATTAACATGTAATAAAGAAGATTCTGAATTGCTTCTAATAGATTTAGAATCAAATATTAAAATAGCAGACATATGAAAGAAATTTTAGTGGATTTCATTAATAAAAGCTATTTTACAAATATGTCATGTTACTATCATCCTGACTGCTTTCTAAAATTTTATGAAACAATGATAAGAAATATAGTTGTAAAAATTATATAATGAAACTATTTTTAGTTTGTCTGTTATTTTCCGTCTTACTCTGACAATGTCCCTAAACCATACAACTGCTAGGTAGCCTCTTGCAGCCATGTTCCTATTTTCACCCACCTTTCAAATGTGGTCTCTGAGACCTTTTTACATATCAGAGCCTTGGCCTGTAGTGGGATCTCAGGAGAGGAGATATATTTTGATACTATACTTTTAAGATCTACCTCATTTTTCTCCATTTTGACAATCTATAATTTATTTTGGCAGGTGTATTATCCTTACTTTATTTATGTTATTTCCCTCTTTTTCTTATCATATATATTTAAGTCAATTATCTCTTATCTTTTTCATCTATTCTTTCATTTTCCAATGCTGCTTATACAGAATGGCTTCTGATTTTAAGTCCAAACCTTTTCTTATAAGTGGGAACAAGTATCTGACTACTTAATTATATTTTCTAACATAGGTGTTCCCAAATATACATGTATTGAAATATATATTATTTCATTATAAATCGCTTTTCAAAAATTTCTCCTTTATATACAGTTAGTGCTATGAGTATGTGTTTTTTTGAGATTGTAGATTGGTTATTTCATCTAAAAATCAGATTATTAAAGGACATATGTTATAAATATTTATTAATAAAAATGGGATATTGGATCTGATAAGGTCAAGAACCACTAAATTAAAGAATTATATGTATCGCCCCTACAACTTTCACCTCTTGCACCGGGTGGATTTAAACTAGATGGCCATCTCCACAGAAACCTTACAGGCCAGGAGAGAATAGGATGATAATATTCAAAGTGAAAAAAAAGTCAACAGGCAAGAATACTATACCCAGCAAAGCTAGCCTTCAGAAATGAGGAAGAAATAAAGTATTTCCCATGGAAGTAAAAACTGAGGGAATTCATCCCCTTAGAAGAAATGCTCAAGGGAGTCCTACAGGTGGAAGTGAAAAGATGATAATCATTATCATGAAAACATGCAAAGGTATAAAACTCACTGGTAGTGCAGATACACAAAGGAAAAAAGAATCAAACCTTAATACTGCAGAAAACCACAAAACTGTCATGATAAACAATAAGAGAGGAACAAAGGATATACAAAACAACCAGAAAACAATTAACAGAAGTCCTCACTGTCAATAGGAACCTTGAATGTAAATGAATTAAATGCCCCACTTAAAAGATACAGACTGGCTGCATGGGTTTTTTAAATGACCCAACCATATGCTACCTACAAGAAACCCACTTTACCTGTGAAGACACATATAGACTAAAACTGAAGAGGTGGAAAAAGATATCCCATGCAAACAGAAACAAAAAGTATGCAGGAGTACCTACACTTGTGTCAGATAAAACAGACTTTAAATCAAAAACTTAAAGAGACAAAGGAGGTCATTATATAATGATAAAGGGATCAACTCAGCAAGAGGATATAACAATTGTAGCACCTACACCAGAGCACCCAGACATATAAACCAAGTATTATTAGATCTAAAGGGAAAGATAGAATCCAATACAATAAGAGTTAGGGACCTTTTTTGCCCCACTCTTAGCATTGGACAGATCATTTAGACAGAAAATCAACAAAGAAACCTTTGATTTAAACTGCAAGTTAGATCAAATGGATCTAACAGACATTTATACATTTTATCCAATAGCTACAGAATACGTATTCTTTTCTTTTCTCTTTTTGAGACAGGGTCTTGCTCTGTCACCCAGGCTAGAGTGCAGTAGCACAATCACAGCTCACTGCAACCTCAAACTCCTGGCACAAGTGATCCTCCTGCCTCAGCAGGAGCGGAGGAGCTAGGACTACAGGCGTGTGCCACCATGCCTGGATAATTTTTTTAATGTTTTTTTTAATGTTGTGTGTGTGGAGATGGGGTCTTGTTATGTTGCTCAGGCTGATCTCAAACTCCTGGCCTCAACTGGTCCTCCTGCCTCAGCCTCCCAAAGTGCTAGGATTATAGGGGTGAGCCACCGCGTCTGGCCTCATTCTGCTCATCAGCACATAGAATATTCTCCAGGACAGACCACATTTTAGGACACAGAACAAGTCTCAATAAATTTAAAAGAAATGAAATCATATAAAGTATCTTTTCTGACCACAATGGAATAAAACTAGAAATCAATAACAAGAAACTTTCAAAATTGTACAAATACATGGAAACTAAACAACATGCTCCTTAACAACCAATGGGTCCACGAAGAAATTAAGAAGGAAATTTAAAAATTTCTTGAAACTGGCCAAATTAGAAAACTTTGTGGAAATGGATAAATTCCTGGACATATACAACCTACCATGATTGAACAAAGAACAAATAAACCTAAACAGACCAATTATGAGTAATAAGACTGAATGTGTAAAAAAGTCTCCCATCAAAGAAAAGCTCTGGACCTGATGGCTTTACTGCATGATGCTACCAAACATTTAAAGAACTAATACCAATTCTTCTGAAACTCTTCCAGAAAAGAGGAGGGAATTCTTCCAAACTCATTCTATGAGGCCAGCATTACCCTGATATCAAAACCAGACAAGACTACAACAAAAAAAGAAAACTATAGGCAAATATCCCTGATGAATATAGATGCAAAAATCCTCAACAAAATACTAGCAAACCAAATTCTGCAGCATATTAAAAAGATGCAAGGGATACAAGTATGGTTCAACATATGCAAATCAATAAATGTGGCACATCAGCAGAATGACAGACAAAACCATATGATCATCTCAATAGATGCAGAAAAAGCATTTGATAAAATTCAACATCAACATCCCTTCATTACAAAAACTCTTAACAAGTTAGGTACCGAAGGAATGTACCTCAACACAATAAAGGCTATATATTACAAACCCACAACCAATATCATACTGAATGGGGAAAAGTTGAGATATGGCAAAAGAAAAGGATGCCCACTTTTACCACTTTTATTCAACATAGTACTGGAAGTCCTAGCCAGAGTAATTAGGCAAGAGAAAGAAATAAAAGGCACTGGAATTGGAAAGAAGTCAAATCATCTGTTTGCAAAGGACATGATCTTATATATAGAAAACCCTAAAAGCACCACCAAAAAACTCTTAGAACTGATAACCAAATTCAGTAATATTGCAGGATACAAAAATCAACATACAAAAATCACTAGCATTTCTATACACCAACAACAAACTAGGAGAAAAAGAAATAAAGAAAGAAATCCCACTTACAACAGGTACAAAAGAAAATACCAAGCAATAAATTTAACTAAGGAGGCAATAGATCTCTACAAGGGAAAGTATAAAATACTGATGAAGGAAACTGAAGAGGATACAAATAAATGGAAAGATATCCCATGTTCATGGATTGAAAGAATTAATATTCAGAAAATGACCATACTACCAAAAGTTCTACAGATTCAATGCAATCCCTATCAAAATACCAAGGATGAACACAAAAGTAAAGAGGAAAGGCATTCAGTACTTCCAGAAGTTCTCTAGGACTTCCAGAAAACATGGAGTTGTTCCTTTGGCCACATACCTGCGAATCTAGAAGAAAGGTGATATTGTAGACATCAAGTGAATGGGTATTGTGAAAAAAGGCATGTCTCACAAATGTTACCATAGCAAAACTTGGAAAAGTCTACAATATTACCCAGCATACTACTGGCATTGTTGTAAACAAATAAGGGGAAGATTCTTGCCAAGAGAATTAATGTGTGTATTGAGCACATTAAGTACTATAAAAGTCGAGATAGCTTCCTGAATGCATTAAGGACAATGATTAGAAAAAGAAGGAAGCCAAAGGGAAATGTATCTGGCTTCAAATGAAATGCCAGCCTGCTCTACCCAGAGAAGCATACTTTGTGAGAACCAGAGGCAAGGAGCCTGAGCTGCTAGACCTATTCCCTATGAATTCATAGCATAATAGTTGTAAAAAAAAAAAAAAAAAAAAAAAAGTCATCTGGAGTGTTAAAATAGTAATAAATAAATGTATTTCTTACCACTGAACTATACACTTAAAATGGTAAAGATGGTAAATTATATATGTATTAAAAATATACATATAACCCCAATAAAAATTCTTAAAAATTGAGAAAAAGAAAACATCATCTTATCTCTGTGCTTAAAAAAAAAAGACAAAAAGAAAACATCACACACACACACACATACACACACACACTGGAATACTATTTAGCCATTAAAAAGAACAAAATTCTGTTATTCACAACATGGGTGAACACAAAGGACATTATGTTAAGTGAAATAAGCCAGACACAGTGATAAATACTACATGTTCTTACTCATTTGTGGGCACTTAAAAAGTTGATCTCATAGAAGTACACAGTAGAATAATAATTATTAGGGAAAGGGAGAGGGGGAAATAGCCAAAGGTTGGTTAACAGCTTCAAAAGAACAGCTATATAAGCTCATAAGTAGGGTAAAATTAAACAAACAAACAAAAACCCCAGCTATATACAAAGCATAAGTTCTAGTGTTCTATAGCACTATAGGGTGACTATAATTAACAACAATCTATTGTATATTTTCAAATAGAAGAGTGGATTTTGAATGTTTCTAACAAAAAGAAATGATAAATATTTGAAGATGGATATGCTAATTACCCTGATTTGATCGTTACACATCATTTATTTGTATCGAGATAATCACACTGTACCCCATAAGAATAATTATTATATGTCAATTAAAAATAATAAAAATAGAACAGAATAGAGAACCCAGAAATAAAGCCACCTGATCTTTGACAAATTTAACAAGTGGGAGCTAAATAATGTGGATACATGAAAGCAGAGTGTGGAATGATGGACAATGGAGACTCGGAGGGGTGGTGGGTGGATGATGAGAGTTGCTTGGTGGGTACAGTGTGTGTTGCTTCAGTGATGTATACACTAAAGGCCCTGACTTCACCACAGTGCAATCAATCAATGTAGCAAAACTGCACTTGTACCCCATGAATATATACAAATAAAAAACAAATGAAAAAAAAAAAGAAAAAACAAAACAAAAAATTATTTCAATTTAGGGAAAACTTACTATTAACATTTTAAAAAATATTATTGCTCTTTGTTGCTGACACAGTTCTGGCTCTTATCTTTGGCCAGATTAGCCACCCCCATCTCTAAATAAATTGGGTCAAAAAAATAAAAATCAAACCAAAGCAAAATAAATAGTAAAAAAAGGAATAATAAAGATTTGAAAAAAATACAAACAAAAAATAAATAAACTAGATGGCCTCTAAAATTCTATGAACCACAACCTCACTCTTTCTGCAGCTAATTCTTGCAGAGATTGGGCGTGAGGCTATGTTGCTCAGGCTGGTCTCAAACTCCTGGCTTCAAGGGATCCTCCTGCCTCAGCCTCCCAAAGTGCTAGGATTATAAGCATGAGCCACTGTGCCCGGCCCCTTTCATGTTTAGACAGCCTCACTTGATCCCAATATTATTTCCAAGAGCAGTGCTATGACTTTTTTTTTTGAGACAGTGTCTCACTTTGTTGCCCAGGCATGAGGACAGTGGTGTGATCACAGCTCACTGCAACCTCAAACTCCTGGGCTCAAGCCATCCTCCTGCCTCAGCCTCCCAAGTAGCTGGGACTATAGGTGCACACCATCATGACCAGTTAATCTTTCTATTTTTTGTAGAGACAGGGTCTCGCTATGTTGCTCAGGCTGGTCTTAAACGCCTGACTTCAAGTGATCCTCCCAGCTTGGCCTCCCAAAGTGCTAGGATTACAGGCATGAGCCACCACACCCGGCCTGTCCTACTTCTTGTCTCTTTATTCATCAGATTTTCAGTATATACTGAGACGGCTGTACCAATTTTTTTCTCATTTTGATCACTACTCTTTTCCTCCCAAACCAAACATGTTTTCTCTTCTTTGAACTAGAGTGCATTCTCAAAGGTGCCTCTCTAAAAATCACCCTTCTGAGACCTTTGTGTAGCACTGGAGAAAAAACTCCCTTCTATATTGATTTTAGAGATTATACTATTAATTTCTCCTTTTTACTCTCTAGTATCTCCTTTAAGATGTCCTCCAAGCTACTTCTGTCTCATCCCTACATATAGATGCTTCTAAGCATCAGCCTTCTACTCTTCTCTGTATTCTATTTCTGTATAGGATTACTAATTCTCACAGTTCCAAATATAACTGCTCTGATGACTCAACTTTCCCTCTTTACTCTTACCTCTAACATACATTATTATTGCCTCTGCAACTGCTCCCGTTGGGTTTTCTACTTGGTTGTCTGGCAGTCACCTAAAACCTAGCAGGTTCTACGCCATTCATCATTCTCCCCTGGCATCTCTAACCATGCTCTTTACACTTTACAACTTGTCCATTTCTCCATGTTCCATAATGTGGTAGTTATCTTTGACACTTCTTTTTAATATTTCATTTTCTAATCAAGCTCTCTACCTGTGTCTATCTTAGAACTTCTCTAGCATCTATCCCTTCTTTCCTATTTTCACTTCCATCTCCTAAGATCAGGTTCTTATTATTGCTCCAGATCTTAAATCTATACTCTATCTTCTTATCAAATTGTCCTAAAATATGGTTCCAGCAAGTTTTCCTCTCTTCACAAAGTTTCCACAGCTTCCAATATCAAAATTCTTTTGGTCTGGCTTTTAAAGTCTTTGTTAAACTGGTTTCACACACTGTAGCCAAAATTACCTGCTTAGTTCTCCTAATTCTGACTCTCTGCTTTACCTGAAGCAGGCTTAGGGATCAGAACTTCTCTTTGTATTAATATTTTCCTATGGTACTTGGCATAATGTTAGGGTTAAAGAAATACTTGAATTTACTTAAATTTATTATTTAGTCACAAATAAATATTCCCATGGTCATTCATTTCAATACAACACATATTTTAATTAGCAATTACTATATAACAGGAACTCTGCCACGTGTCAGAAATAAAAAGATGATGAAGATATAGATCTATATCTCAAAGAGCTCCCAGGAGTTTTAAACATGGAAAACTACAATCCACTATTGCACAATGATCTTCTCACATCATTAAAATACAGTATAATAAACCAATAGTACCTGACTCATAGGAGACACTAAAGTGTTTGCCAAATGACTGAATGAACAGATTTACCTACAGAAGACTGTTAACCTACTGAGTTAAACTGTGGGTTTCAGCCTGAGCATTAAAAATTTCCACAGAGATATGGACTACAAAATGATTTAAAAGTTTATACAAATGCAGAATAACTGGGACTAGTTAAGAAGATGCCTATCTTTGTCTTTGTTGTTTCTGGTAAGTTGTATACACATTTACGTAAAGCAGTGTGATAAATAATTTTCTGTATGGGAAAAGTGACCCTGTATACATACCCATGAGATCAGCAAATCCTCCTACTGGCAATCGGCAGGTTCCAGTTACAAATTGTAGAAGTCTCATTCTCTTCTCATTATCTATTTCTTTAACAAACTGTTAAAAGCACATTTAAAGAGATATGTAGGTCATATATTATGTTCATCAAATTAAACAAGAAAGAAAAATGATCATTTCAAATCATAAAGGAACCTGTGGTGTCCACTGCACTAGATAATGTCTTTACCCAACAATATGGATGGAGAGGGCATTTCCATGTTTGTCAAAGCCCCACCAACCTTCCCCTACATAATTCTTAGGACCACATCTTTAAAGGGAGATAGAAAAAGAAGGGTGGTCTGGGCCTGAGAGCTCCCTATTCATGCAGTTTCAAGATCAGCTCTTCTAGGGCAGCCCCTCCTTTTCCCCCCGGATCTGCCTATCCTCTAGGACATTCTTGTGGCTACAAAGGACATAAAGCTTGAGTCAGTGCAGATTTTTTGGTTTTATGAACAACTGAAATCAAGCTCACAGAATTCCGATCCAACTATATCACAGTTAACTTTTTCTCAATGTTCTATGGGTTTCAGTGTAGCTACATGTAGCCAGGATTATGTGGTTTTTATTTCCTACAATTCTGACTTAAAATATTAAGTTTCTGGAGAATGTTTCTAGCTTATAGCAAAACTATCTTGGCTCAGCCAAATATTTTTCTTAAGGAGTAACTTTTATCCGATTGTACTACTATCAATTATTTTAAAATGCTAACCCTATCTGTTACAGAAGCTCAGTTCATCTTTGAGTTCCTCATATGAATTTCTTTACATATATAGCAGACTTTTTTAAATTTAATTTTTTTTTATCATGGGAAAAAACACAACATAAAATTTACCACTTTAACCATTCTAAGTGTACAATTCAATGGCATTAAGTACATTCACACAGCTGTGTAACCATCACCACTATTTCCAGAACTTTTTCATCATCCCAAACAAAAACTACGTATCTACACATTAAATGCAATTCCCCACTCTCACTCCCTACAGCCCCTAGGAACCTCTATTCTACTTTCTGCCTCTATGAATTTGCCCAGTCTAGGAACCTCATATAAGTGGAATGATACAATCTTTGTTCTTTTGTGTCTGGCTTATTTTACCTATGAAAATTCATAATGTTTTTAAGGTTCATTCATGTAGCATGTATCAAAAATTCCATTCCTTTTTAGGGCCGAATAATATTCCATTACAGATAGCCCCCAACTTTCAATTTTTTTTTACTTTACAATGAGTTTATTGGGATGTAAGTTCATTGTAAGTGGAGGAACATCTGGACTGATGATGGTTCAACTTTGGATTTTCGACTTTACCATCGGGGTAATTAAATGCATTTTTGACTCACGATATTTTCGACTTAACAATGGGTCCATCAACACATAACCACATCGTAAGTTGAGGAGCATATGTACCACATTTTGTTTATCCATTCACCTACTGATGGGCATTTGGGTTGTTTTCACCTTTTGGTGATCTTGAATAATACTGCTATGAATACTGGTATATAAGTATCTGTTTGAGTCTCTGCTTTCAGTTCTTTTGGGTTAGTGTACCTAGGAGTGAAACTCTTGGATCTTATGTTAATTCTATGTTTAACTTTTTGAGGAACCGCCAAACTATTTTCCACAGGGGTGCCCTATTTTATACTATCACCAGCAATGCATGAGGATTTCAATTTCTCCACATCCTTGTCAACGACTGTTATTTTTCCTTTAAAAAAAAAATACTAATGGGTATGAAGGGGTATGTCACTGTGGTTTTGATCTGCATTTCCCTAATGACTAATAATGTTGAGCATCTGAGCATCTTTTCCTGTACTTATAGCAGACATTTTTGGGGAGATACAATTATGATTCTAAACCAAGTCTCTTAAATTTTCCTTTCTGAACATTACGTAATTCTTAATGAGGTATAAATGATGAAAACCATACTTTAGACAGTCCTATAAAATTCCAAAAGCATTTAAATGAAAGGTATTTAAATCTTATCATCTGGAATTATCTTATTCTCTACCGTGGGCAAAGGTACAAGGTATGTGTGCCTTACTTGGCCGGGTGTGGTGGCTCATGCCTATAATCCTAGCACTCTGGCAGGCTGAGGCAGGAGGACTGCTTAAGCTCAGGAGTTCGAGACCAGTCTGAGCAAGAGTGAGACCCCATCTCTACTAAAAATAGAAAAATTAGCTGGGTGCAGTGGCGTGCGCCTGTAGTCCCAGCTACTTGGGAGATTTAGGCAGGAGAATTGCTTGAGCCCAGGAGTGTGAGGTTGCAGTGAGCTATGATCACACCACTGCACTCTATCCAGACAACAGAGTGAGACCCTGTCTCCAAAAAAACAAAGATGCTGTTATAATCTGTATTCATTTATTATAATGCATACGATGAACTGAAGGGCCTGAACGCAGTGGTACATTTTGTTCTGTGACTGATTTCCATATGTGGTAAGAAAATTCTAAAAAATTATACCAGTAGAAATAAATTTAGAAACAAACCTGCCAAAACCACATGATTTGTTTGCTTGTCCTCGTGTAATGACGGTAGATGGCATGTCTTTGCCAGTCATTCAAATCAATCTCTTGCATTCCACATAAAAGGACCTTTAGGGATGAAAAAGACAAATTGTTTCTTTAGGTAACTGTACAAAAAAATGCTAGACATAGATAATACTAATATTAAACACAGTTTATAAAAACAAATTAATCAGCAAGCTTTGGTTTGTAAACTGTACATCAAGAATTGTATCTACATTACTCATGAAGGCAAAGTTCCATGATGTCATATATACACACATTCAGGGAAATAAGTCACTCAATTGTAGAGAAGCCCCAATAGTAATACTATTTGTGTGGGAGGGGGGTGGGCAATAATCTTCTTTTATCTTTGTATAAATTCATGGTTTTCTATAACTACTGGGGATGCTTCAAAACATCTTGCTAGCAAAAAATACTACTGCAACTGGGAAGATGGGAAAGTGAGTTGAAAGAAGACATCTGAAGGCATTATTTACTATTATGCTACAGGGGAATGAAGGAAATCTCATTACCTCTAATTCCTTTGCGTCAAAGTATTGCAAATACTGCTGGGGAAGAATTTCATTAAAGCCCTCAAAGAAAGCTTGTGTCTGTTCTTCAACACCTCGAGATAACCTCCATTCAGCTACCATTCTGGCAAATAAATATAAAAAAGCTATTAGGAACTTTAGATTTTATCTTTAAATTCTAAGTATAAAAATAAAATTTAAAAACTTATTATGAAAAACCTCAAGTATATACAAAAGTAGAGTATAATGAAACCCTTGTACACATATCCAAGCTTCATCACAATGCCAATTTTATTTCATCTATGCCCCTACCCATACTCTAGATATCATATAATTTCATTTGATTTAATTAATTTATTTTTGAGACAGGGTCTTGCTGTGTTACATGGGCTAGAGTGCAGTGGCATGATCATAGCTCACTGCAACCTCAAACTTCTGGGCTTGAGCAATCCTCCTGCCTCAGCCTCCCAAGGAGATGGGACTGCAGGCACACGCCACCACGCCCAGCTAATTTTCCTATTATTTGTAGAGACAGGGTCTCGCTCTTGCTCAAGCTGGTCTCAAACTCCTGGTCTCAAGCAATCCTCCCACCTTGGCCTCCAAAAGTGCTAGGATTACAGGCATGAGCCACTGCACCCGGCCTATAATTTCATTTTAAACAAATATTTCAGTCCGTAGAAAATGAAGATTCTTTTCAAAAACATAAACCATAAAAACACAACCACACTATTACTTTATAAACCTAGAATTCTAAATCTAGTGAAAATATCCTTCAAAAATGAATGCGAAATAAAGATGTTTCCACATAAAAGCTGAGAAAATTTATCGCCAGCAGATGCACACTATGAGAAATGGTAAAAAAAAAAAAAAAAAAAAGTTTTTAAAGCCAAAGGGAAATGATCCTAGATGGAAAAATTGATCTGTGGGAAGAAATGAAGAGTACTAGAAATGGTAATATGAGTAAATATAAAAGACTATTTTTTCATAATTTCTTTAAAAATCTATTGATTACTTAAAGCAAGAATAATAGTAATAAAGTATTATGAGATTTACAACATATGTAGAAATAAAATGACAATAACAGCAGAGCAAAATATGACAACAAATGACTGGAGTGAGATAAATGGAATTATACTATTACGACCTTATGTTGTACAAGAAGTAGCATAATATTAATTTTAGGTAGACAGGGATAAGTTAAAGATGCATATTATTGTAATCATTAGAGTCACCACTAAAAAAGTTAAACAGGTTGGCTAGAGAAACCAACAGAAGAGATTTCTTTTTAAAAAGTAAAAATTAATTCAAAGAAGGCAGGAATGAAGGAACAGAAAAATAAGAAAGAAATAGTAATGGTTAGACTTAAGTCCAACCACATCAGTGATAATATTAAATATAAATGTACTAAACACTCCAATTATAATGTAGGGATCATCAGACTGGATAAAAATAATAAGACCTAAAAATATGCTGCTTATGAGAAAAACTTCTAAATATGATGACAGAGATAGAAAGTAAAAGGGCAGAGGAAGATATACCATGCATATACTAATCACAAGAAAGTTGTAGTGGGTATGTAATTTCAAAAAAGTAGACTTTAAGACAAGGGATATTACCAGAAATAAAGAATGACATTTCATAATGAGAGTCAACTCATCAAATAAGCATTCAAAACAAATGAAGCAAAAAGTAAGACTGAAAGAACAGACACATATTTATAATTTAAGAATTCAATATTCCTCATACATTTGATAGAAGAGACAAAAAAAAGCCCTAAGGATATAGAAAACTTTAACACTATCAACCAACTTGATCTAACTGACATTTATAGAACACTAACCCAATAATGGCAATATACACATTGTTTTCAAGTGCACAAAATACACCATGTGCTGGGTATAACACAAGTATCAAAACATTTACAATGACTAAAATAATACAGAGAATGTTCCCTGAGCACAGCAGAATTTTTATTAGAAAATGGAAAGGTATTTGGAAAATCCTCAGATATTTGGTAATTTAACAGTACACTACTACTTTTATTTATTTATTTTTTTAAGAGACAGGATTTCACTGTCATCCAGGCTGCTTGAGTGCAGTGGTGTGATCATAGCCACTGCAGCCCTGAACTCCTGGGCTCAAGCAATTCTCCTGCCTCAACCTCCCGAGTAGCTAGGACTATAGGCATGTGCCACAACACCCTTCTATTTTAAAAATATTGTGTTGAGACATGGTCTTGCTATGTTCCTCAGGCTGGTCTCATACTCCTGGTCTCAAGTAATTGTCCCACTGTGCTGGAATTACAGGTGTGAGCCACCGCACCTGGCCTAAATATTATACTTTTAAATAACTTATGGATCAAAGAAGAAACCACAAGGGACATTAGAAAATATTTTGAACTGAAAGATAATGAAAAATGCAACATACCGAAATTTGTAGAATATAGCTAAAGTAGTGCTTAGTTGGAAATTTATAGCTTTAAATGCCTATATTGGAAAATCAAGAGGTCTAAAATCAATGATCCAGAACATATAAAGACCTCCTACAATGAAGCCGGGCATGGTGGTGTGCACCTGTAGTCCCAGCAACTCAGGTGGGTTGCACGAGACCAGGAGTTCAAGGCCAGCCTGAGCAACATAGCGAGATCATATCTCTTTAAAAATAAAAATAAAAAACTCCTACAAACAATAAAAAGACAAAAGGCAACCCAATTATAAAATGCACAAAAGATGCAAATAGACACATCACAAAAGAAGAGCTACAAGTAATAAATATGCACACAAAATGGTACTCAACACCATTAGTCAAAGGAGAAATGGAAATTAAAACCACAGTGAGATATTATTGACAATACTGAGTTGGCAAGAATGTGAAGCAACTCTCAAGTATTGCTAGTAGGACTATAAAATGGCACACTTCGGGAAACTGTTGGACAGTTTCTAATAAAGTTAAACACCTATGCTAAGACCCATCAGTATTCACCCAAGAGAAGTATGTCCACAAAAAGACTCAACAAGAGTGTTCACAGCACTTTTACTCATCATAGCTCCAAACTGCAAAACAACCCAAATGCCCATCAGTAAGAGAATGGATAAACAAATTTTGGTATCTACACAGAATTGAATACTTCTCAGCAATAAAAAGGAATACTGATATACACAACATGGCTGAATCTTACAAACACTGAGTAAAAGAAAAAACCAGACACAAAAAGCCATATATAAGAGTACATACTATACAATTCTGCTTTAGGAAGTTCAAGATGAGACACAGTTATAGAACTAGAACTAAACAGAACTGGTTGCCTCTGGGCCAGGGAAAGGGAGTTGTGTATGGTATTGCCCCCTTATGGGGGGTAAGAAGGAAAAAGAATGTTCCATAATTTGATTTGAGTCATGTTTACATGGACATGATGTTAAACAGAATAGTGTTTGCAGAACTGGTATTTAGAAGAGTGATCTAGCACTATGCTACCCTTAAAATGCTCACATTTAGGCTGATAAACACATTTATCAAATTCAAACTATATACTTAAAATCTGTATATTTTACTCTAATTATACTTCTTTAAAAAATATTTTTTTAAAATCCCAACATCTGAAATTTTGAGCAAACCTGTAAGATACAAAAACCTTTTTTGCTATCCATTATCTTAAAATGTTATATTACCAACAACAAAATGACTGAGGAATGCAATACATCTCTTATTTACTTGGAATCTTGAATCATTTCTTCTCTAGTATTCTAGATATATCATAACAAAATCTAGACATATCATAACAAAATAAACCACGGAAAGAATTAACAAATACTAAATTTTAAGAGGATATTTTAAATTAATTAAATTTTTAAAACGATACATTATTTACCAACAAATAGTGACTGTCCACTGTGTCATACAATGTAGTTTTCATTTTGGAGGGAAAACCAGGCAAGAAACTCAGAAACTGCAGCTTAATAAGCAGAGATGCTAAATTTAACCCTGATTGCACAGAACTGCTGTTAAGAAGATATGAATGAGCAAACAACTCTTGAGACTAGAAGTATGAACCAATGCAAAGAATTAGAGAGGATACACTATCAACTATCATTTGAGTCATAAATTTTACCTGATCTTACAATAGTCCCCATAAAAACATCTGCATATAAATTTGAGATTCTTTTAAATGACATGTTATATGACATAGTGATTACAGAATTGGTATTTAAAAGAGTGATCCAGCATCACTTCTACCCTTAAAACTCTTTTAAAAACACTTTTTAGGCCAGGCACCGTGGCTCACGTCTGTAATCCCAACACTTTGAGAGGCTGAGGTGGGAGGATTATTTGGGGCCAGGAGTTTGAGGTTACAGTGAACTATGACCGCACCAAAGCACTTCACCTGGGCAACAGAGAGAGATCCTGTCTCTTAAAAAAAACAACCCACACTTTTTATAAAAACTCTTTTTAGAATGAGAAATAACTACCTATAGAGGATAAAGATTAGAACAAAGACAAATATTTTTTGAGATATTGTACATTAGTACTAGTAGGCAATTATCAACACACTGTAGTCCAACAGAAAGGCTCAACTATGTTAAAAGGACCACTCTCTCACCTGATGTATTCCTCTTTATTTTCTTCTGTGACAAGAATATTGCCGCCATTGGGTTTCAAATCATGACTCTTAATTTCACCTAGAATTTCTTTATCGACAGAGAAGTACATTTCCAAACCACATTCCTCAATATTATTTTCTCTGCACAAATGAAATTAGCAATATTTGTTATATCCACCAATGCAATCATAATTAAAAGGTTTAACTAAACTATGTTCTTAATATAATATTAATCTATGACATCAAAATAAGAAGAAATTGGAAGATTATGCTCTGAGATCATATTATTGCCTAAGATATCTTGTACAACTTATCATATTAAATAATAAGACAGGTTTGATATATAGATCATTTAAATTGAATAAACCAATTACATGTTTATAGTTTGGATAAGTTACCAATACCATAATGAAAGCATATAAACTATATTTTAGTAATGAAATGGAAACAGAAACTTACTTAACCCAGATGAGAGAATTGTAAAATTCTGGATCAATAGATTCTAAATCCTTGAGTCCAACAGGTTTGTTCAAGATACGCTTATAGAATGGTAAAGAAAAACCTGTATCTATGAATTTTCCATGAAACAGAGCCTTTGAAAAAGGGAAACAATACCATTTAGGATAATTGTATAACAGTCATTTTATTTCAAAATGTTAAATGAATTCTGCATTTTAAAAAACTTCCTTGTCATAAGATCTGTCATGGCACATAGGAGAAAACTTAGTATTGCTGAATTAGCAAAGTAAACGTACAGTTCTCTGTCTGCACTTACCATGGCAATAAACCTGCCAATAAAACGAAAATATTTCAGGTGATCTGGATTGATGTAAGAAGCAGGGTTTATCTGCAAGCAGTAGTTATCCTTCCCTGCATATTCAAACAGGCAATACATTGGGTTCAACACTTCATGTGACAAAAGAAAGAACCATTCTCTGAAATCAAAAGAAAATTTAGGATGAAAAGTCTTATGAGTAACCATACCAACAAATAAAAAAGCAGTGCTACAAAGTTCTCAGGAATCTATTATAATTCCAGCTGGTGATAGTTTCCTAATCTCATGTTGGTTTTTTACTGTTTCTGTTCAAATTCCCATCTATTTTACAGAGATGATAGTTATGCACTGCTCATTGCTTTATTTCAAAGAATATAAGACATCATTTCACCTTTATTTGATGAACCACTAAAATTTTTTTCCAACTATGCTTGTGATAATCATCCCAGTTTCAGAGACATTAAAATACGAAAATGTTAGTCTTAGAATAGTTGGAGTACTATACATAGGCAAATTTAAAATTCACTATTGACCAATGTGATTAGAGTGGCTGAAATAAGTCTACTATTCCATCTATTATTAAGTCCCATAATGATCCCCATCAAATGCTATTACTCCCTATATCTTAGATGAATATGAAAAACCTTCCAATTTCACAGAGGCAGTAAAGCTCTTAATTCTCGCCACTCATTTATTAGAAAAATGCTCTGAGAAGCTCTAATTCAAATGTTGGGAAAATATGAACCCATACTAACATGAGATTATGGTTACTAAAACTACTGTAACATGGATAGGTCTGATAGAGTAGATATGGGGCAACATGTGTGGTATCACAGCTCATATCCTGGATCTCTTGTCCTGTTAGTTCATGGCCTCTGGTGGTAATGCTGCTTATA
Organism: Daubentonia madagascariensis; assembly: GCA_023783475.1. Taxonomy (NCBI): domain Eukaryota; kingdom Metazoa; phylum Chordata; class Mammalia; order Primates; family Daubentoniidae; genus Daubentonia; species Daubentonia madagascariensis. The sequence goes on along the minus strand of JAKFHU010002136.1, from coordinate 18,400,846 downwards.
CTTTAATATTGCTAGTTGATTTTCTGATTATGAATGAATGATTGCCTTCCTCCTGAATTATCTCTAACTTGAACAAAATTAAATGTTTCTACTCTACTTTATTATTCTAATTTATCAGTTATCTGTGATTACTTCATACATTTTGAAATAGTTTTATTTGAACTTGGAAACACAATATAAATAACTACTAAAATGTAGCCACCAGTTACTGAGTGCACAAAGAATCAGGCTCTGGACTAGGTCATTAATGAACAATATTCCTACTCTCCACAATAATCCTGGAAAGGTAGATATTACTATTCTTATTTCACAGATGAAGATATTTGCCTAAAGTCACATTATTGAGGGCAGAAAAAAGATTCCAATCCAGTCTTGAACCCAAAGTCCTTGCATTTCCACATTGCCACTGCTTTGCAAATTTATAATCTGGTGTGAAATATCATTATGGAATAAGCAAAGCAATTTCTTGCTTAAGGCTATTTTCTAGGGTTTGATTAAAAGCTCCAATATGAAGAAATAAAGTATAATTAAAACTTTCAACTCCTATATTATAAAACCACCCTTTTTTTTTTAAACACATTCCAAACCTATAAAGCCTTCCATATCCTCATGATGTATTAATCTCAGTTGGGAATTGAATGATTATTATCTGTATAATTAATCTGTGGTACATAAAATGACCTGATCACTACAGAGCCTTGTGTGCTCAGAGTGTGGACAGATACGAGGTGGTTGACTGAACACTGGTTACTGGTTAGATGATACAAAGCTTGCATCCAGGATCTACAACTTATTATGTGCCTTAGGTGAGTCTCTAAACCTCTTCATCATCTGTAAAATTTTATCTTACAGGGTTGTCCTGACGATTAAATGAGCAATGTGGGTGAAATCAAGTAACAGTACATTAGAAAGTGCTGAATTAATGTTTGTTGAAGGTCTGCAGCTATAGCATAATAAAGGTATAATAATTTGCTATATTTCATTTTCCTAAAATATAAGATTGAGAAAATAATACTTGCAAGCAAAGTGCAATGGTACCTTTGGAAGAAAGGAACTAAGTTCTGAGTATTCATATTATCACTACCTTGCTACACCTCCATAATCTAAACCTTCTTCTCCTGGAAAAATCACCCACAAACGTCTTCGCAGATCTTGGGGATTGAAGCTCATTATCTACAAAACAATAAAGTAAAAGAATTGGTGAAAGCAGTTGTTGAAACACCATCTACCACTTCCAGGTTTGACATCTCCTTCATCATAGGTAACTTAAATCCCCCATGACACAAAATGATGTTTATGGTCTAGTCAAAACCATACAAGCAGAAAATACATTAAAGTTTCATAATATTCTATATATTACGCATATCTATATTTTTATATACTTTTTACACATATGATTTTATTTTTAATGATGTTACTATTGATTTATAGCATTGCTTATATAAATTGCTTGAAGCACAGAGTAACTGTGGGCATGGTCAAAGGATAGGTGTTTTGGTTTTTTTGTGTGTTTTTTTTGGCTTGGTTAGGTTTGGGTTTGGTACACAGCCAAAGGTACACATAATAGCTAATTGGCTAACCTAGAAATGAAAACCAGTGGCTGCAGAGAGAACACAGTTAACTATGGAAACTCATTCTCAGTAGCAACATATAAATCCTTAGAAAACCTACTCAAATTTTGTGTTCCACTCTAGGTGGCTAATAGGATCATCTTCATATTTGAGGGACTGTAACATTATTGAGCTACAGTGGATATATCATTTGGATTCCCCCTCTGTAAAACTTTTTAATTATCTGACCAAAATTGGGTCAGTACAGCATTGTATATATTACTCTTAGGAAAAAAATGCAAGGGCCTGGACAGAGAAGTTGATATGATGCGTATACCTTATCAAGTAGTAAGAATGAACTCTCACATTTAAACATCCAGAGAGGATCAATAAGTAACCTGTTTATGCCAGGATTCTCTCAGTTCCCCAGAAAACATTTTTATGAATTCACATCCCACTCAAACAAGAAAAATCTAAGATATAATGAAAAAATTCAATACTTATGACACGCTTAGGACATATGTACATACTTATGACAAATATTCTACAAATACTATGGGCTAGGTATATAGCAATACAAATGAAAGATGTCATAACTATCTTTAATTATTAATAATTCCTTTTAACAAATGCTAATATGAAGGAAAAAAATTTTTTTTCTCCTGTAATTTCCCCCATAAGCAGTTGTTATGTCAACAGAAGAAACAGTATCCAAAACAACTTTATCCAACAGCTAAGAGAAGAAAATCTGATGGTAATTTTGCTGTCAGATTTGTTACCTTTATGCAATTTTTTTTTTTTTTTTTTTAAAGAGACAGGGTTCACTCTGTTGCCCAGGCTAGAGTGCAGTGGTGTCATCATAGCTCACTGCAACCTCAAACTCCTGGGCTCAAGCAATCTTCCTGCCTCAGCCTCTCAAGTACCTGGGACTACAGGTGCGTACCGCCAGGCCTGACTCATTTTTTCTATTTTTTGTAGGGATGGGGTCTTGCTAAGTTGCCAAATTGTTCTTTTAAGTTTTTATTACCCATTTATTTGATGGATGTCAAGTCTAGGGTGACAGTTTTAAATAACTGTTTTAGCACCATCTGGGCTGTTATTCTGCAAAAGCCTTTAGGTTTCAAAATTCAAAAGCTTAATCATGTTTTGCACCTTTTTAGCACTGCTACAAGCAAGTTATGTTTCAAGAAACTGGCTCAACACAAATGATCTACTCAGTGATGAAAGGGTGGTTATGCATGTAAAAAATAGAATTGGACAAGAACTAAGGTGGGGAATGGCCTTTAACATATCAGATCAAGGGAATGACTTGTAATTCTGTAAATGGCCTCAGTCAAGTTCCAGCTCCTGCTAAAAAGCTGTCTGCTCCTACAAAGCAGGATACCAACTGGCTTTTCCCTTTACTGTTAATAACTGAAGTTCCATTAGGAAATGAACATTACTGTTTCTGAACTTGAGTAGCCAGCTACTGTCAACTATCTCAATCTCTTTTCCCTGTGCATTTAGTTTGGTACTTCATGAAGATACAGCTACCACAATAATATCACAGGTGCTTGGAAATAAAGAACCACTTCCACATCTAGCCATAAAACAAGGACTAATCAGATGTTTTCATTTTAAGACATTTTTCCACTGGTTATTTTAACCTTTTCTATAACACAATCACTTAACATTTAGTTGCAGTTGATTGTTAGTGATATCTGCAAGATAAAGGTAAACAGTAAATTAACTTAGGTTCTGAGGACAAGTGAAAAAATTTGTTGACTACTTCTGAAAACCTGTATTATCTTTAAAATACTGTCATACTTGACCAATTATTTTCATTTCTACATTTAAAAAATATTTTTAACAGCAAGAGTAACATATGCTTATTGTAAAAATGCAGAAGTGTAAAAAAATAAAAACAGTCTTCCCCTCTCCTTCCTTTCTACTCATCTAACAATATTCACATGGGTGTTTCCAGACCTTTGTCTACAAAAAGCCTATTTTCTTACTTGTGTGTTTATTTCAAATCAAACACTTAGCAGCTTAGAAATGGAAACCTGAAACTCACTAATCACTTTAAGTTATTTTGACATTCTAAAGCACAAAACACACAAACACACACACACACACACCCCTGCGTGCTAAATGCTAAGTCTAAACTTTAAGTCCTAAGGTAGCTGGCAATGAAATTAGACTTAAAAAATCCAAGACCTCCAACTCAAGAAGTTCCAAACTGTTCAGATTAAACTGCCAGCACCAAAAAGTGGTCCTGGGCTGGCAGCTTGGCAGATAACTTTTAAGTGAATAAAATAGTACCTGTTGAAAGGAATCCTCAAATAATGTTTTTCTTGTCACTGTAATCTTTATGTGCTGTGGCATGGCCAGTTGCTGAAATATAAGAATGACTTAAGTCAATTCTCATCATTAAAATGGCCTATCAAAAAATCAAAAGGGGAAAGTTTTATTTACTTTTATCTTTGTTTACAGAAAAAAGTAGACTATAAATATGAATTTATATTCAATAATGTTTAACCATACATTTGTGAGCATTCATGCTAGCTGATTATTCAATACATTAAAAACTGAGGAAAATAAGATACGTGCACAGTGCTTACTTAAGGAGTCAAATAACTCTTTGGTTAATTTTATTGTCAAAAAGTTAATTCAGATTCTTCTTGCTTCTGAGTCCAGTTAATTACAAGAGTTTGAAGTTTAAAAATATTCATTATCGTAACACTTTGACTAGTGCATTCATTTTCTTTAGAAACCATAAAGAAATCATTAATTCAATTAAATATTTCTACATCTGAAATAACTGATCACATCCCCCCAAAACCACTCTAAATATAACTTGTATGTACATGTTCATATATGTATAAACATGTATTATTTATCAAAGTCATTTATATCAAATGACAGATATAAAAGCAGCTGGTTAGAATTTATACATCAGAAAATGTTTTGACTTATATTTGAAGACTTCTGCTATCTGAAAGTAGTGGGTATTGAGAAAAAAGTGATAATGTTTTCTTATTCCAATTATTTGGAGCTTAATATTCCGGACAACAGAAGCTACAAATTATCTAATTGATAAATCTTTCTTTGCCATAAAAATAGGGGAAAGAGATTCTGATGGTACCTGTTTTTCTATAGTTAATTATTTTCACAATCACTGTGTAATATAAGCAACATAACAAAGGAAAGGGAATACAGAGATACATTCCCAATACTAACCTGACACCAGAACCGGAAATACTGAACCTTTGCCTTGAAGTCCCGAACATAGGCTATCTGGGGTCCATTATCTCTGAGGAAGGACATAAGTTAACATGACATATATAGCTGCTTGTAAAAGATAATGCTGAAGGAAAGCAAATTACCACACCCCCCTCAGAAGTTAGCGGTCAAATACAAAAATATCAAGTATAGTATGTTTCTAACACAACTTTTCTTTCTTTTTTGGAAATATTTCCCCAGGACTTTTTTGAGTAAAATAAAAAAATAAATTTTGATCTTGTTGAAGCCACTTGTTGTAGGATTTTCTTTTATATGCAGCCAAATGTAGCAGGGTAGAGGAGGTTCTATCTGAGAATGCTGTCTGTCTCAACATCCATTCCCTCATTTATTCTTAACTGAGACCCTTGACATTTAACTAAGCAGGGTGCTACCTATATTTCTCAGTGTGGCCAAGTGACTTAAGTGTGGCTAACAAGCTCTAAGTGGAAGTGGTGTGAGAGACATTCAGAAAGGCTCTTTTTAAAAGAGAGCTGAAGTAGCTGGAAAAGTTGGTCCCCCTCCCCCATTACAATTTGCCCTTCCTCCATATTCCAGCCTGGAGTGTGATTCTGATAGTGAAGTTTCAGCAGTTGTCACAGATCATGAGGTAATCTTCAGGATGGAGACCATGCTCTGGGATGGTAGAAAGAAACTTGTATCACTAATGACACCATGCGGCTTCCCAGCTAGCCCTGGACTTCATATCACTGGATTATGTGCTGTTTCTCCTGAACTACTTTTAATTTCATTTTCTAAATGTTCGATGTATTTTAATGTAGAAATATAAGTGATTTTCTATTGACTTTATATTCTGTGATATTGTTAAATTCACTCACTAGTTCTAGTAGTTTTTCCTAGATTCCATATGGTTTTCTGTGTACACAATTATGTTATCTGTATGGGGAAAAAAGACAGTTTTACCTCTTCTTTTTCCAATCTATGTATCTTTTATTTCCTTTTCTTATCTCATTGTACTGGCTAGAACTACCAATACAATGTTGAATGGAAGTAGTGACAGTAGATATCCTTGTCTTAGTCTTGATCTCATGGGGTATTTCATCATGAAGTGTGATGGAGGCTGTAGGTTTTTCACAGATGCCTTTTTTCAGGTAAGAAAGTTTCCAAGAAAGCTGAGAGTTTATCATAAACTTGTATTGTATTTTGTCAAAAGCTTTTCCTGAGACAATCATATAAAATTTTCTCCTTTAGTCTGATAATACGGTGAATTACATTGACTTTTGTATACTGAGTCAACCTTGTATTACTGGGATAAACTCCACTTCATGATAGTATAACATCCCTTTTATATCTGGCTGGATTCAATTTGCCATTATTTTGTTAAGGATTTTTACACCTATGTTCATAGAAGCATTAGTTCATAATTAATAATTTTCCTTTCTTACACTGTTCTTGTCTGATTTTGGTATCAGGGTTATAAAAGTCTCATAAAATGAATTAGGAACGTTCCCTGTTCCCATGTCTTGTATTTGATGAAAGAATTTGAATAGGACTGATATTAATTACTTAAAAGTGTGATAAAATTTACCAGTGAAGCCATCTAGGCCAGAATTTTCTATATGGGAAATTCTTTAATTATAGATTCGACTTCTTTACCAGATATAGGGCTATTTAGATTTACTATTTGTTCTTATGTCCATTTGGTGAACTGTACCTTTCAAGGAATTTGTCCATTTGATCTAAAATGTCAAATTTATTGGCATAAATATACCCTTTATTATCCTTTTAATGTCTGTAGAATGTGTGGTGATGCCCCTCTTTTTTTTCCGTATTAGGTTTACTAGGGGTTATCAATATTATTAATCTTTCCCAAAGATTCAATTTCTACTTTTATTTTTATTTCCTTTCTTGTATTTCCTTTGAGTTTAATAACTTTTCTTTTTCTAACTTAAGGTAAAAGCAGAGATCATTGATTTTATGTTTCTTATTTTCTAATCTAGTCCTTTAAAGCAATAAATTTCCTTCTGAGGACTATATTAGCTAAATCCCACAAGTTGTGATATGTTGTGTTTTTATTACTCAGTACAAAATATTTTCTAATTTTTTTTGTAACTTCTTTTTTGAGCCATGGTAGCAGTGTGCTCTATAAGTTCCACTAGACTTTTTAAATGATAGAGAGAAATATAATTCTATCTTATATAAGCAACTATTGTTTTGGGGTTTTCTGTTATATGCACCCAAACCTAATGGTAACTAAAATGAATGACACAACAATATCTACCGATAATTTATGTCCATATCTAAATTACCTCTGCAATTTCATTAATACCCAATTAGCCTGATTTCCAAGTTTCTGCTTTAAACATGAAAATTTTTAATATACAGAAGTATGAAATTAAAAGGTAATAGGGGGCCAGCTTTGCCCTGACATAGACACTGCCAGAAAACTACAGACCAACATCCCCTTATAAACACTGATGCAAAAATCCTCAACAAAATATTAGCAAACAAACCTCAGCAGCATATTACGAAGATTAATACATTAATCCCTTTGACTAAGTAGAATTTAGTCTTGGAAAGTAAGGATGGTTCAATATACGAAAAATCAACATAATACAAAATATTAACAGAATTTTGATGTGGAAAATTTGACAAAATTCAATACCCTTTCATGACCAAAAAAAAAAGAAAAAAAAAGAAAAAAAAACACTCAACAAACTAGGAATGGGGGAAACTACCTTAACACAATAAAGAGCATATATGAAAACCTACCAGCAATTATCACATTCAATGGTTAAAAGCTTTTCCTCTAACATCAGGAAAAATACAAGGATGCCTACTTTCGCCACTTTTAGTCAATGCGGTATGTTGGAAATTCTAGCCAGAGCAATTAGGCAAGAAAAAAAATATAAAAGGCATTCCAAATTGGAAAAGAAGAAGTAAAATTATCTGTCTGAACTTATGCGTAGAAAATACAAAACATTCCATGCAAAAAAACTTAGAATAAGCAAATTCAGCAAAGTAGCAGGATACAAAGTCAGCATATAATAATCAGTTCCATTTCTATATACTAACAATAAACAGTATGAAAAGAAAATTAAAGAAACAATTCTATTTACAATAGCATCATAAAGAATTAAGTACTTGGGAATTAACTTCACCAAGGGAGTAAAAGACTTCTGCACTGAAAACTACAAAGCACTGATGAAATAAACTTAAAAAGACATAAATAAATAGAAAGATATCCATATTCATGGATTGGAAGACTTATTATCATTAAGGTGACCATATAGTCATATCCAAAGCAATCCACAGATTTGATGTAATCCCCTATCAAAATCCCAATAAGATGCTGCAGAGAAACAGAAAAATCCACCCTAAAATTCATATGGAATCTCAAGGGGCCCGGAATAGTCAAAACAATCTTAAAAAAGAAGAACAGAGTTGAAAGACACAAACTTCCTGATTTCAAAACTTGCTACAAAGCTACAGTAATCAACAGTGTGGTACTCACATAAAGACAGACATACAGACCAATGGAACAGAATAGAGAGGCCAGAAATAAACCCTTGCATGTATGGTCAAAGGATTTTTGACAAGGGTGCCAAGACTAAGCAATGGGGAAAGGACAGTATTTTCGACAAATGGTGTAGGGGAAATTTGATATCTAATGTAAAAGAATGAAGTTGGACTCTTACAGAACACCATATACAAAAATTAACTCAAAGTGGATCAAAGACCTAAATATAAGAGCTAAAACTATAAGACTCTCAGAAGAAAACTTACGAGAAACACTTCATGACATTGGATTTGGCAATGACCTCTTGGATATGACACCAAAAGCACAGGTGACAAAAAAAGAAAAAACAACCAAACAAATTGGACTTCAAAATTTAAAAGTTTGTGTATGAAAGGACACCATCCAGAGTAAAAAGGAAACCCACATAATGGGAGAAAATATTAATACCCACAATATACAGAGAACTCCTAAAACTCAACACGAAAAAAACAACTAAGCAAAGGACTTGAAGAGACATTTCTTGAAAAAAGATATACAAATGGCCAAGAAGCACATGAAAAGATACTCAACATTACAAATCATTAGAAAAATACAAATAAAAACCACAATGAGATACCACTTCATACCTATTAGGATGGCTATTATAAAACAAACAAACAAACAAACAAAAAACCCAAAGTGACAGAAGAGTTGAGGATGTAGAGAAATTGGAATTCTTTTGCACTGCTGATGGGAATGTAAAATGGTGTTGCCACTGTGGGAAACAATATGGTGGTTCTTCAAAAAATTAAATATAAAATTACCATTTAATCCAGCAATTCCACTTCTGGGTATATAAACAAAAGTGAAAGCAGCCAAAAAGTGGAAACAATGCAAATATCCATGGATAAACAAAATGTGATACATACATACAATGGAATATTACTCAGTTTTAAAAAGGACTGAAACTCTGATACATGCTACAACATGAGTAAACCTTGAAGACATGATGCTTAGTAAAATAAGCTAGACACAAAAGGATAAATATTATATGATTCCACCAATATGAGGCACCTAGAGTAGTCAAATCCATAGAGACAGAAAGCACAGCAGTGGTTACTAGGTCTGGCTGGAGGGAGGATGGAATGAGAAGTTATTATTTAATGGGTACAAAGTTTCAGTATAGAATGATAAAAATGTTCTGGAGATGGATGGATGGTAATGGTTGCATAACACTTAATGCCAATAAACCATACACATAAAAACGGTTAAAATAGGAAACTTTATGTTATATATGTATTACCACAATTAAAAAACCCAAAACAAAATATTAAGCAAATAAAATAAAAAGTTACTTTTCAAAAATGGGGGGTAGGGGGAGTAATGGAAGCTTTTAAAGTTAAAAAGTAATGGAAATGAAACAAGTGGATATCAGAAATCAGGGATGAACTGCTAAGCAGTAGTACACTAATAATTTCCAAATAGTTTCATTCAGTGCTGTGAACAGATGGTAAGAAATATGAAAGGTCTCTAGGATAAAGTATCCAAGAGGGAGATAGAAATACAAAATATTTAGTGAACAGAGACCTACTGGCAAGCCAATTCAATAGTAAGACTCCCACTTCTTGCTAATTCAGATCTTTACATCAAAATCTGAGGAATTAATTTTACTTTTAATCTACAATGTCTAGAAAACTTACAGGGCAGATTTTCCTGTACGGGGATCTATATAGGTGGTGGTTCTTCTATTGTGGTCCACAAAATAAGGAATTCCATCCACTGTGAATCTCATTTCCCAGCCTTCAGGTAAAGGCTTTTCATTTAATTGACTACAAAACATAGGAAAAAATATTAACAATTATTAAAGAGTTGCTTGTTTGCCAAGTACAGAAACTAAAAATACCCATAAAGGTAGCAGAAATCTTTTAGAAAACCATTTAACCCAGTATTTTCAGTTGCATGCTAGGTATCTCTATCCAGCATCCTACAAACACATAAAACTCAAGAAGTCCATCAATCACCACTCAGTCTTCTGTCTAGTTGGTCTATGTTCCCCATTTGCCTAATGACCCACCTTAAACATCTCATGGTAACCAAGCTCTGCTTTAGAAGTCTCCATGTTCATCCCTATTGTTAATTCCCAACACCATCCTTTCTCTGGCTTTATTTGTCTCTCTTCCGGGCTTTCTCAACAGTCACCTAACTGGTTTTTCTGCCTCTAGTCTCACTCTGGCCCTACTCTTGTATTGATGTAATTTGTTGTAATTATATTTGCAAGATAGCCTCAGTAACAAGTTGTTGTCTTGAAAATAAAATTAGAGAACTAGGTCATTTTGTGTTATTTGTTAAAATATTATTCTAACTTTAGCTCTAAAACATTAAAGGTCCAAGGGGAACGAAAAAATGGTAGAAAATTACAGAAAGGTGAATTGTTCAATTCTATCCTTAGAGATAGAATTTTAAAGAACTAAAAATGCTACCCTTGAAATTCTTCCTTCTTTTTGGAAGCTGAAAAAATTTAAGTTAAATACAATAACTCCATGAAAAACACTGTCATTTGCTGGCAGCAAGAAATAGGTACATTAAATTTAAAGCACATCTTCTGTTTAGTAACAGAAGTTATTAAAATTTTTGAACTATGGAATATGTGTAGTGAAGAATTAATCATCCCAAAAGAGAGGTCTATGGCCTTTGCCATAGGCTACTAAGTAGTTATCTGTAGGTCCCTGGAATGTCCTGCCTGTTAGGAGTATCTTTGTTTGCCTGGGGGCTTTGATCACTGGACAGCCAACAATATGATTTGTGATGGAGGCTTTGGGATATGCAACATAAGTTCCAACTTCTGGAGGAACTACAGAGTGAAGGTATTAACCCAAGCAAGTAATAAGGGCTTGAGACAAAAGATCAGCCAAGAGGGCAGTATGTGGTGATCAAGCCCCACAAAAACTCTGGATACCAGAGACTTCCCTGCTTGGCCAATACTCAACATCAATGTGTACTGTCCCACAACAATGCTGGGTATTTGGAACCCTCCCAGACACTGCCCTATCCATCTCTTCCTTCTGCTGATTCTAATTTGTATCCTTTCTCTGTAATAAATGTGATTGTGTAATAGGTTTCAGTGAGTTCTGAGTATTTCTAGTGAATTATTATACCCAAAGTGGTTGTGGGGATCCCCAAATATATAGGCAGTTGGTTTGAAATGAGTGGTCCTGAGGACCTCCAAACTTGTGGCTGATGTCTGAAGTGAGGACAGTCTTATGGAGGACTGTGCCCTCTGACTGTACAGTCAGTCTGCCAAATTCCTTGCAGAATAGAACGCTCTGGAAATCTGATAAAAGCACAGTATAACAGACTGTTACGAGTTGAACTGTATCCTCTCCCCAAATTCGTATGTTTAAATCCTAGCCCCCACTACCTCAGAATGTGACCTTATTTGGAAACAGAGTCATTGCAGATGTATTAGTTAAGATGAGGTCACACTGAAATGTGGTGGGCCACTAATCCTACAGGACTGATGTCCTTATAAAAAAAGGAAACTTAGACACAGAGACATATACACAGAAGAATGCCATGTGAAGACTGGAGGTTATGCTTCCAGAAGCCAAGGAACTACAAAAAGCTAGGAGAAAGGCCTGGAACAGGTTGTTCCCTAGTGCTTTCAGAGGGAGCATGGCCCTGCTGGCACCTTGATCTCAAACGTCTAGCCTCCAGAACTGTGAGACAATAAATTTCTGTTGTTTAAGCCACTCCATTTATGGTACTTTGTTAAGGTGGCCCTAGCAATGTAATACACATACTATTACATAATGTTAGAGATAACACAATTATATATAAATAGATATCAAAAATTAAAAAGACAATCTTTGATAATATATATATGTCTATTCATTAAAACCTAACTAGCAAGTTCTTGCAATGATGTATGTAAACAATATTTTCAGATATTTGCAACCACCACAGAATGATATTTTAAAACCCTTGCCATTTCTACTGGTGGCAAAGTCCTAAGCATTGCTAATCACACTAGCTTGTTGCCTACATTCATAATGGAAGAAAACACTAAATTTCAGGTAAAGGTTAGGGAAACTGAATATGTATCTTTTTCCCTCTAAGTCACATACCCTGAATTCTATCCAGTTAAGAAATTCTGCTTTAGAATTACTAATCTGTTCTTACTAATAATAAATACACATAAGTGAATATTTTGAATATATAAGTATTCTCAGGTTCCAGTAAGGTTTTTTCCCTATACTCTCAAGAAACTTTCAAGCTTTCCATTATATAAAAGTAATAATATAATTTTTTTCTCTTTCCAAAGTATGTAGGTGATAAATGTTTAAAGCCTTTGGCAAAAGAACATGTAACTCTGATCTTTGTAACTGAGTCAGAAATAAAGTACAATCTTTAAGAGATTATTTATACCCTAGTAACTAAAAGGTCTTACCCCTGACTTCTGGGGTCTTCCCACTGTGTAATTCGAGTGTTGTGGTTGACAAAATATACTCTGCCATTGCTGTCCGTTCTCTTTTCTTTAAAAAAAACAAAAACAAAAACAAAAAAAAGAGAAAGCATTAGCATAATCTTCTTCCTCAAAATAAAAAAAAATGATCTCAGTTCACCCGTTTCTCATTGCATTGTTGATTTTGTAGTTTTGAAATCACAGCTTTAAAAGGTTTAATTTCTTTGACTTTTTTTTTTTTTTTTTTTTTTTTAAAGAGATGGGGTCACGCTGCATCGCCCAGGCTGGAGCACAGTGGTGCGATCATAGGTCACTGCAGCTCAAGCTCCTGGGCTCAAACAATCCTCCTGCCTTACCCTCCCGAGTAGCTAGGACTACAGGCATGTGCAACCATGCCTGACTAATATAAAAAAATATATATTTTTTAGAGACAGGGTCTTACTACATTGCCCAGGCTGGTCTTGAACTACTGGCCTCAAGCAATCCTCCCGCCTCAGCCTCCCAAAGTGCTGGGATTACAGGTGTGAGCCACCATGCCTGGCCTATTCTTTGACTATTAAATGCACATACCTACCCAAGTTATAGAAGTATCAGTTACATCCTAGAAGCTAAATAGACTTAATCTGCAATGTCCTGCCCACAGATCTTTCTGCTCAATCCAACCAACAGCAGCAAGGATAATTAACAGTTATTTAGCTTTTCACACATGACCTTATTTTATTCTTAATAGCCTCATGGGGTAGGTGATTTCATTTTTATCCTGAAGATAAGAAAATTCAGACAGGTGACGTGATCTACCTGAAACCTCAGAATTAAGTAGCTAAGACAAGATGCAAACTAGAGTCTCCATTCAGGGATTTTTTCCAAACCACATCATCTCACTTCTTAAAGTATAATTAGGGAATGTAACTTAATTGTTTCTTCCATATTTGGTAGGCATTATTCAACTAGGAAAGACATCATTTCTTTTTTAACATATCCTGTTCCTTAATATATACAATTCCAAAATCCTAAATATCTATAATAACTTTCTATATAAGGGCTGGGCAGCAGGGCTCAGTTCTCTAATTACTGCATCTAAAGCTACCACTTGTTCCTCACCTGCCTCTTGATTAAGGATTTTCCTTGTTTTCTTGTGCCCATTCTACAAAATTTCCCCTGCTTTCCTGAGCTTTCTCCATTAAGGTTTGGAAGACACGGATATCATTTTCTCTCTTAATAACCAAATCAAATAGGTTTGACATTTGCATATTAAGTTCTACTACCTTTGAACTAGTGACTTCTCTGCTCCATTACCAATTAATTTTTCAAAAGATGAGGCTCTGTATCTGAATTTTTTTCTTTGGTCAACATGTCTTAAAATGAATAACTGATGTATTAAGGATCACAGAAGGGATTCAAACTTTTTAAAAAGCATAATTTCTAAGAATTAGCAATTTTCAAACAAAATTTAAGCTGAAACCATGTTGACAAAGCTAATTTTTACTTTCTATGGTTTGAAAAGTTGATACCTATTTTTCAAATAGCACTTATTTAGATCCTTTGAATCTTTACTTAAGCAAGATATTAAAGGATGAGTCTTAGGCCAAATGATAGCCATGTGAAGTTAGTATCTGGTAACATTTAATTATATTTCTGACACTGGTTCTATGATTTCAAGTAGCAGTGATGATATGGGTTACAATGGATGTGCTATTACAAACCTACTCCTGACATCTCAGCTACTTTATCAGCTGAGCCTAAAACGGGAACAAAACTTCAAGAGTGCATTAATATACAGAAAAACGGGATTCTACATCTCATGACACACTCTGAATATTAACATAGGCTTTTCTGGTCAAGGCATCTTGAATACAGAAACATGTCACCAACTGTAACGCTGTCTCTGATGCACAAATAAGCAGCCACAGTGCTATAGCTTGCACTGGTTACAGTAAGTTCATGTCTTGGCAGTTGCATTAAATTTAAAAATTTTAATTTATTTGCAGAATCTAGAATTGTCTTTCTTGTTTATTCAAATAATTTTTAAAAAGAATTTTTATAACCTAAAATAATATCCTAAGTGCACAGCTGAGCATATATTCATCTTTTATCTGCCATGTAAGTTCCAATTGCAGGGCCAGAGATTTTCCTTTCAGAAGCTAACTTGAGGCAAGATAAAATCAACAGCAAATTTGTTTCCCATGTATGTTCTACGTACATACTGCTGATATCAGCATTTCTTGAAAGAGGCTATGAAAAACAGAAAATTTCAAAGGTGGACACACTTGCAAACTGAAGGCTTATCTACTTAATGAGAGGAAGTACTATGGCTGTAGAATTGATTTCTAACTTTGTTGAAAAATCAAATGATAAATAATACTGAAATTATTGAACATCAAACCTGAATGCACATCAGAACACTTTAACTTGATGAATAAAACAGTAAAAACCAGAAGGTTCTTGTTCTATGTATTTTTCAGAGCAACTATGAAAATGAGAAAATATACTTGATGGGTAAACCAGCTATACAAAGCCCCATGAGACTACACTGTTGAACCAAAAGCATTCTTGGTTCTCCAGCCTCTATAGTGTGTACGTGTTAGAAATTCTTCATTGCCTAGTGGCGCCTGGTGGCATATGAGCCTGCAATCCCTGCTAATTTGGAGGCTGACAAGGGAGGATCACTTGAGGCCAGGAGTTCGAGGCTATTGTGCGTTATGATCACACATCTGTGAATAGCCACTGCACTCTAGTCTAGCCAGGGCAACATAGTGAGATCCCTGCCTCTTAAAAAAGAAATTCTTCATTGTCAGTTTATAAGGTAGTAATGTCTAGTCCTAGCATATAAAAGACTAAAAGAGTGACAAAGTTAAACTTTTATATATATGTATGGTGTCACAAAAATAATGTTGTCAATCTCAGAATGAAAACACCAGCTGTTAACTGAGATTCTATTTCCTGGGTCAATCCTGAGGATATGTCAGGTGGGCCTCCTCATCTGATACAGTAACCAGCATTGTCAGTGGTTCTACAAATAAGGTATATGTCCCAAAGGCAGAAAGTCATAAAGCAGTGTTCAGACTGAGTAGTAGGATAATCATTTAGGAAGGGGGCACCACTTCAACTTCAGGAGTGTAAAAACCAAAAATAAGCAGACTATACACAATAGCAAGGCAAGAAGCCGATAACCTGGATAAGCTCGGTCTTTAGAGGCAGTATTTTAGTAAAGTCTTGTGCTGTTGGCTAAAGTAAAAATGAGAAAGATCTGGCTAATGTGGGAAATGATAAACACAGAAGGGAAGGACCAGCTTGCAGGAAAAGCTTTTCTAATAAAGGCAACATAGCCCACAATTCTGCCTTCTATGAGCAAGAGGCCAAGAGGCAATTTTTCCTACAGCTGCTCCAGAGAAGGAATAAAATGGTCGGTTTCTGACCATGAGCATAAAGCAGGTCATAGTTTTTCTGCAATAAAGTTAAGAGGATAAGTAATGACCTTCAGATACATTCTTTCAGTGTACCAATTTCTCCCTCTGTAACACAGATATACAACTCTAGACATAAAGCTGGGAAAACCATCCATGTCTGGGAATGCAATCTGACAGGTCAGGTTTAATATGCCTCATAAGGGCAATATCCTCTCTTCTAAAGTACTTCATACCAACTATTCACTCACCACTCTGAGGCTCTAACAGAGCCAGAGGATTCTTTACCTTCAGACTGGCAGGCTTTGGTGGAAACAGAAATTCACAACTTTCATATATCTTCCTTTTGTTACAAGCTAATAACAGTAACAGCTGTAAGTATGGCCTAATATACTTTTTACCTTTTTGATTCACAGACTTCTATATTTTGAGGATAAATGCCTTAATGAAATAGCAATGGGACTTCTCAAAGAAAGGATTATACAGCCAGTATCATTAATTAGCCAGATTTAAGTGATCTTGACAACTCAACTGCTTTCTTCATTACTCAGTAGTGTTAGAGCAAGCTGTCTTGTTACAAATGTTTCCTGATAAGACTATATAGAAATATCACTTTGTGAATTTACCATAGTATTATGAAATATCTTCAGTTCTTTGAGATAAAACTCTACCCTGGTCCCATAATTCACCTTATTTTGCTGTTCTCCATTTTCTACATTCTCTTTTGCTTCCATGCAAAACTGTTTCTATATTGCCATCTTTATTCTGGAACCTGGCTACAGCACTATGACTATTATATG
Organism: Daubentonia madagascariensis; assembly: GCA_023783475.1. Classification (NCBI taxonomy): domain Eukaryota; kingdom Metazoa; phylum Chordata; class Mammalia; order Primates; family Daubentoniidae; genus Daubentonia; species Daubentonia madagascariensis. The sequence continues at coordinate 18,383,912 of JAKFHU010002136.1, read as the reverse complement.
TAGGGTATGAAGTCACCACTCTCACATGTTCTCCATCCACTGTTCTATCAGATAATGCCAACTTTCCCAAACTCTAAACTGTCTCTTCGAAAAACCAATGTGATTTGTTAATATTTTTATTTTGAAATTATTATTACTCACAGGATATTGCAAAAATTGTATGGAGTCTCATGTACACTTCCAACCAGTTTCTTCCAAAGATAGCTACAGTACAATATTGAAACCAAGAAATGACACTGGTACATTACTGTTAACTACAAACCTTGTTTAATTTTCTCCATTTTATAAAACTGAATTAATTTATGTGAATGTATGCTTCTACGTACTTTTGTGCCATGTAGTCTTTTTACTGAGTGATCAGTATTTTTAAACTTTTGAAGAGTAAAATAATTCTAAAGTCCAATAAAAGTATTTTGTAATAAAAGAGTCAAAGTAGAATGTTTGGGGAATTTAATGCCTATTTGGCACTCTGAATTAAACTGACATACCCAAAAAACTTCCCAGATATTCACTCAAACACAGGCAGAGTATCATCTATAAATACTACATTTTTCAAATGACAGAATTCAAAACTAAATATTTAAAACACAGACAAAAAAATGACAGACAAGAATTCAATGAAAAAACTCATGTGACTTACCCCATCCAGGTGGCAAAGGACCAAGGGGATCAAATTCTTTATTCTGTGATGTAGCAAACAAATCTTGGTTCTAAAAAGAATCAAAAAGTGATGAAATGATTAACAACTTAAGCAGATTATTCGAGAGCAAGCTTGAGTTCTGATTTGCCTTCCCTAGCCATGTACAACATAACACATCTTACAGAGTTCACATTTTAGAGAAGTGTCACATAGTTATGGATAAATGCCAATATACTTTAGTTTGGTGAACTTAAAAAAAGCCCTTTACAAACATTATCTAACATTTAAAATTTATTACAAATACATAATCCTTAGCCCCAAAATGACCATTTTTTCCTTTTTGCTACAAATTGTACTATATAAATAATACAAAAATTAGAAAATATATAACCTCCCCCCTCAACAATCATTTATAATGCCAGTACCCAGAGTCATCAGATAGTTGAGAAAAAAATCTTGCATGTGTAACTTGAAAACAGAAGACCACATACAGAACATGGAATATACAAAGAATTATGAGAAGAGAGTTGTGGGAGCAAGCTGTCAGACAAATGAAAGGAAAGAATTCCAGCTGTAAAGTGTTAATGAGTCTACTGTATGGAAGACTTCTTAAAAGTTCTGTTTGCAATTACCACATTGGTGGAGAGAGAGGTTTGGCTAGACGAGATAAAAGAAAAACTGGAGTCCATCTTCTGAAAAAGAAGCAAAAGTCATACTGACTCTGTGTAGGTATAATGAGTGTGTTTTGGTTTACATGTATAATCAAGTAGAGATAATTACGTGGTCACTCAGTATGACTTGCTTCAGACATTTCTTCTTTAGTAAGATAAAACAGACAAATAGAGTCTAAGTGCTTTAAAAATAATTTTATTGTGAAAAACAAGTAAAATAGAACAATGAAATCCATATACCTAGCACCAAGATCCAAAAATTATCGAGATTTTGCCACATTTCTTTATCTCTTTCTTTTTTCCTGTTCTTTGCTGAAGCAAAAGTTAAATATCATTTCACCCCTATATATTTTGTATACCTCTCTAAAATCTGTGGACACTTTCTTACATAATCACAATCTCATTATCACACCTAGCCAAGAATCAATGTTAATTTCGTTATTATCTAATACCTCATTCGTAATTACACACAAATTGCTTATTTGTTAAAATCAGTAACCAAACAAAGTCCTCATGTTACATTTAGTTGTATCTCTTAAGTCTCAATCTAGAGTGGCTCCCCCACTCTCTTTCTGTTTCTTTTTTCCCCCATGTCACCTATCTATTTAATTACCAAAACCAGGTTAACTGATTCGGTTTTAAAAGATATGAGAGATATTCCATTTCTGATTTAACAGCTCTTGGAAGATAGAGCTGTCAAGAACTGGCCTTGCTCCTCCTGATAGACACAATTATGAAAAGGAGTGAGAGTAGGGAGGACAGTGGAAAATACCATTAAAATACAGAAGGTATGAACCCAGGTTCTATAATGGTCTGAAACATCTGGCATATGACAAACTGTACTGACAATTCTTTAAGATGCAAGCCTAATTCACTGGCTCTCCCTGGACAGATAAACTGGGGACATGCACAGTAAAGCCATGGGCCAGGAAGAGCCATTACACAGTGTTACATCATCAACCATATCCATTCTGAGATTAAAAATGCTGGGTATATGAGAGTCTACCGCCCTATAACAAGGGTCAGAAAAACAGTGGTGGACAAAGACCCCTTTATATACCCAATAAATATACTATTTCTCAGCAACATTCCATCACCCCACCATTTTTTAAGTAGATGCTATTAAAAATGTTAAATTCATTCACTTCAGTTCACATCTTTGGCTATGTTAAGAGTAACTAAAATAGGCTGTTCAAATTCTACGTAATTTAGAACCACTCTATAACAAAGAACAAGTAAGAATTTCAGAAAATGGGTCATATTATTTTGGATTGTAGAGGAAAAAAAAGAACATGGATGATGAGATAAAAGCTGTAATTAAAAAAAAATTCCAAAGACTCTGAGTACTAAATTGCTCAAGTTTACAAGAATCAATACATACAATAAGTGTCTCAGAAATTTGCTGAATCTGTCTTCAAAAAGAATGTTTTGAAAGATTATGTACTGTAGGAAAAAAAGCACAAAATAAAAAAAAAGAAGAAAGATTATGTACTGCAAAAATGAGATAAAGGGCACATTTACAGTTGTGAATATGAAGGAGAGAAGAGATGGGAACTAACATTTCTAAGCATCTAGTATGTGCCAAACATGTTAGAAAATTTTACAGAATCCTCAAAAAAAAAACCCTCTGAGGCAATTTTATACCTATCTCTCTCTCTCTCTCTCTCTCTCTCTATATATATATATATTTTTTTTAGATAAAGTAAATGAGTCTTGATGATGTTAAGTAACTTACTCAAAGTCATATAGAGAAAGTAACTGTGGAACCAGGATTTGAACCCAGATGTTTCTGACTCCAAAGCCCATGCTCTTTCCACTGGACACCCATGTGGAAACTAGTTTTAAAGAAGGCAGGCAAGCTAGGCATTCAAACCTAGAAGAAATTTGGCCAGGGCATACCAAAGGTGATTATAAGTTACAAAGAAAGGAAGATGTAAAATAGCATAGAAAAAAAATGAAAAGAAAGGTAAGGTAGATCAGGGACAAAATTAATTTCACCCCTAAAACGACTAGGAAGTAGAATATAGTAATATCTTTCTAGAGAAAGTGGCAGGAAAAATTGTTGTATGAAAGAAAGGTATCTTAATCATAACCAGGGAGTAAAGGGAAGGCTGCTGATAAAGGTGAATTTGTCCATATCTGCGAGCGATTAACTACTATGAGGATGAGGTATAAAACATAGGAATATGGAGAAAAGGGAAAATGGTAATGCCTAGTGAGGACAGGAACATGAAAGGTGCTGTTTTACTCTGATGGATTCTAACAGTGATGCGGTAGAGGGAAAGAGATGGCAATGGAGAGGGTGAGCTTTTCTTGAGCTCTTGGAGAGTTGGTTTTCTTTTGTTTAAGTTCTATGTGTTACTCAAAAAATCCATCTTGTTTGACACAGAGAATCAAATTTCTCAAAGTACTATTTTTCTTTCATTAGAGAAAAGATCCGTGATACTTCATGACTTGAGAGACTATAATATTCCCAGCACTTGGCTGGGTGCCGTGGCTTATGCCTGTAATCCCGGCACTTTGGGAGGCTGATGCAGGAGGATAGCCTGAGGCCAGGAGTTCAAGACCAGCCTGGGCAACATAGTGAGATGCCATCTCTACAAAAAAATGTTTAAAAAATTAGCCAGGCATGGTGGCACGTGCGTATAGTCCTAACAACTTGGGAGGCTGAGACAGGAGGATCGCTTGAGCCCAGGAGTTTGAGGTTACAGCAAGCTATGACCAAGCCACTACACTTTAGCCTGGGTGACAGAGTGAGACCCTATCTCTTAAAAAAAAAAAAAAAAAACCAAAAAAAAAAATAGCACCAAAGATTTCACAGCAAAGAAAGCATTAATATATTTTGGTGTACTTATCACTACTGCTGCAATATTACTCTAAAGGAAAATATATAAAATTTAAACCATTTGTTTCCAGAAAGGAAATGCTTTTATACCTAAGATAGTAAGTTCTGAAGCCAGAATAATATGTTTAGCATACTCCTATAAGGAATCAAATTTCTTCAGTCTCCCAGAGTACCAAATAACTTACTACATAAGCTTTACATTCACTCATTCATTTTTGAGACAAGATCTTGCACCATCACCCAGGCTGGAGTACAGTGGTGTAATCATAGCTCACTGCAGCCTCAAACTCCTGGGCTCAAACAATCCTCCTGTTTCAGCCTCCCAAGTAGCTAGGACTACAGGCACGCACCACCGCACCTGGCTAATTTTTTGATAGAGACGGGGTCTTGCTATGTTGCCCAGGCTGGTTTTGAACTCCTGGCCTTAATCGATCCTCCCGCTTCGGCCTCCCAAAATGCTGGGATTACAGGCATGAGCCCTGCACCTAGCAAAGCTTTACCTTTAAATGTTAAAGTTATTCAACTCTATCATTAGTTCTATATAAACACTTAAGAGTCAGGTGCTCTGAGATCCAAGTTTTCAAACGGTTCTGGTAAGTTAAGGCAGCACTAAATTCAGAATTGTTTTAATTCTTTTTAAACTGCTTGGGTTTATTTTTACTATTTTTTTGTAATGAATTTTAAGTTGTCCTAACTTCTTTTTTGTTTATTTTTGACATTAAAAAGAAAAGGAAGCTGGACTTTAGGAAACTAGAAAAAGGAAAGAATAGATCACATACACAGAATACGCCAGACAAGGTCTAAAAATGATACTTATTAACAGCAACAACTGGGTTGCCACCCTACTTGTACCTTTCTTTTTAGTGCTTTACACGACATACATAGGGAAGGGTTAAAAACTGAATACTCTTATTAGTTTATTATACAATAGGCTGCTTACCCCATAAATGAATCTCTGGTTAAACTGCTGCATTGCTCCTTGAAGTTGACTACGTTGTAGCTGCCACTGTTCGTAGTTCCGGACAGATTCCAACGTTGGCCTCTGCCATGTTGTTGTTCTTGTGAAATGGTCAACATAATAAATACGTCCCATGTTGTCAACCCGCCGTTCCCAGCTAAATCAGAACAAAAACAAGCTAATTCAACAAATACTTATGAAACATATATAAGATTTTACCTTGAGAAACTACTTTTGATTTATCTGAAGTCTTTTATATATTTTTTAACGGTCTATAAGTGAACTTAAGAGGAACATTACTAAAATTTGTTTCTTGCAAGTTCTTAAGATGTATTAGGTCCTTAAAATGCAATGTATAGTCAGTAAATAAGTCTCAACCAGTCATTAAGAAAAAAGTTTTCAGTTTCTTTCTAATGTTCTTTTTATTGTTGCAATCTTAATAGGAATACAAATTGTATAAATAGCTTTTCACAGATAACAAAAAGCACTTTTTCACAAGAATACAACCACCTTCTTATTTATTTTAAATGGGTGTAAAATATTTAATTAATTAAATGTTGATACAATAACGATGATTTCTACGTGGTTGTTTGTTTAGGGTTATTTCCAATATTCTGATATTACCAATAGTAAAATAATAAGTACCCTTAATACAGTAAACTTTTTTTCTTCCTTTGAATTATTTCTTTACAGTGAATTTCCTGGAGAGGATTACTAAGGGTATGTACATCATTATGGAGATATACAGATAGATATATGTGCTTTAAGAGGTGTAACCAATTCACACTACCACTAGCAATTTATCAGGTAAAGTTCCTCACCAACACCTGATTTTTTCTTTCCTTTCTTTTTTTTTGGTGGCAATGCTGGGGATCGAACCCAGGTTCAACACTTGATATTATCTGCTAATTTAATAAGTAAAACAGTACCTTTTAGGTGTGTATTTCTTTAAGATTATTAGCAAGGTTAAATATTTTTCCATGTTTGCTACTGACTTTCCTCTGGACTAAAAAATTTTTCTTCCAATTATTTTATATAATGTAAACATTAAATGCTTAACACCATGTATTAACATATACTTCACTTCCCAACTATTTTACAATGACTTCACTATTATATATTAAGGTTTTTTTTATACAATAGGAACTTTATCTTCATATATATGATAGGGGCTATGATTCTTATTCAATTAAATAATTTCTCTTGAAGAAACTAATCCTAAAACTCTGAAGCTCTGAGCCAGGTGAACAGTTCAGAAAGGAAAACTTGAAGAACAAGATCTATGGAATCTTTAGGTCAGAAATGAGTGAAAACAAGAATCATTCATCATGCTCTGAATCAATTCTCTTTAGCTTTCTTCTTTCTAGTTTGCACCTACTACAAAACAAGTAGACAGAGAAGGGACACGAAGATGAAAAATAGAAACATAGGGAAGATTGTATGAGGATATGACCCACAATTCTGAATAAAGGAATTTGTTCTTTTTAAATTCAGATACTTACCCAGGAGGTAGAGGTTCTGGTCTATCCCACGTTGTTCTTTTTTCAACATGATCTACATAGTAAACTCGCCCATGCTGGTCCACTCTCTGCTCCCAACTTAAACACAAAATTTAAAAGGCTGGTAGGGTATTTGTGTGAGTAGCTTGGCTTTTTAATCCTGTGTTCACCTTTTTCCCTTAAATGACCATATTATAGAACTGAGGCTAATAAGCATAGCAGTTTATAAAGAAGATACCAAAAGAATTTAGGAATAAAGTTAAGAAATGTCATTTTTGAGGGTGGCACACAGTTAATGAGATTTCTTCTATACAAGCGTCTGCTCTAGGAAACATGCTGTATTTCTAAAGAGGTTTGATGTTGACCCATCTAGGAGACCAAAGTCACTCTCAGTCTGATCAGGGTATACTCAGGACTTGAGTAGAAAAGAATGCTATGATTAATGTTATGAAAGCTGAACAAAGACTGAAGGGCAATAGTTTGGGTGCTAGAAAAATTGAAATCAAAGAAGGGAGAAAGTCTAAAGATTGGCCAATCTGAGTATTTTAGCCTCCTTGGTAAGATTATCCCCAAAGTGAAGAAGATAGTAGTTAACCATCATGACTTGGAAGTAGCAGTGACTTCTAAGAGCACTCAGCTTCTTTTTGCCAATCCCTTGCACAAATAACCTTCTAATTTGGCTTGTCATGTAGGCTTTCCAAAAGGAAAATGGCCTAACTACCAACACAAGTAATAAAATCTGTGTAGTAGTTAAAATTCTCATCATAAGAGTTTATTAATTTATCAGCCAATTAATTTTGATTGCATTCTAGGCCCTGAATTTGAATGCCACAATGTCTATATGTATAAAAATTATACTTAATAGTATTATTAATCTTAAAAATAATCAGATTAATATGGGATTATGAGTACTAGTTTTCTCAGTTTTCTAAATTACTACTGTTATAAATGACTTTAAGACAAAAAAATTTTTTGATTTTAAAAAGGGATTTCTCCCCCCTCAAAAAAAAAAAAAAAAAAAAAGGCAATCTAAATTAGGTGATTATTTTGACTTGGCCTTGGTTAGCTTTCAGAGTCCTTTAATAAAAAAGTATATTCTTCCACTTTGCCCTGGAAATGAGGGGGGAGATTTCAAGAATGGTGAAGATTTCTTTGTTTATTTTGACTCCAGACCCCAGAAAATGACTTACAATGGCTTGAAGACAGTTTTTGAAAGAATGGAGTTTAGTATTATTTTCATTATTGAGTTTATGCAGAAACATAAAGAAAACAAATGTTAATCAAAAAAGTTACTCACCCAGGTGGTAGGGGAGCTTGAGTTACAGGATTTAATGGCCTAGGGCCTGAGCCTCCAGATATAGTAAGAGGAATTATTAATCCAGACGTTGCTCCTTCCGATGTATTTGTATTTGTTGGCGGCAGAGAGCCTGTACTAGATCCATCACTTTCAGAAGTGGCAGATGGTGAACCATTGACAGACGCTATAAAAGATGTGGGGAAAATGGGAAAAAAATCTTTTATTTCCTGAAATCTAAATTCAAGATAGAATTTTAACTTTACAAAATAAGGCAGGTGACAAATATAAAATTTAAGATGTGGATACACGTGTGAAAATTACTAAAAGAAAATAAATAATGGGAAATAGTCAATGTTCCCACTTAGGTCCTATCTACCACTATGTTTCATTATTAACTACAAAGCATATACTGATTCGCTGATTTCCTAATGTTACAGGAAATAAAAACTTTTAGAAAGGAAAGCATTAGTATTCCTTGGTATTCTAAGTTCATTTAGTAATTTTCCAAATCCTTAAAAAAGTTTTCCTATGAAACCCTACAGGTTAGAGACCAATTTTTGATGTTGGTTTTAATATGGAAGAGCTGACTGATAAGCAATAATATTCTTACAAATAGTTATTGATCACTTATTACATCTTCAAGAAATACCTGTTGACAAAATTCCTAGAGGAAGTCAACAATATTATAACAAAGAGGTATACAGTCTTAAACAGTTGAAATACATTGTTAACAAAATTATCTACAGAAGAAGGGGAAGATGTATAATTATTATTAAATACAAACTCATTCAATGAAATGATTTGTGGACACCAATTTACTTTTCTAATAATATTTGGTTTAATTACTTTGCATTCTCTGCCCACATACTAGCAGACGGAAATAATAAAAGATAAGATTAAAGATTTGTTGTGGCTAATCAGAAAAAATGTATACCCTACCTAAGACGTTCACAGTTTTACAAAATAAAATATGCTCATTTGTTGTGTAGTTTCTGCTTTAAAATCTGAATCACTTATTATTGTTGGGCTTTTTGCCATTTACTAATTGTCTTTTTGAAGAGTATACTGGGAATAAGCAACCAAATCCCTGACTATATGACATGCTTACGTCACACAGTTATACAAACCACACAAAAAAGTTGCAATGTTATCTGTATTGTCTATGCTTTATATAATGCTCATGTGATTTTCATTCTCAATAGAACACTGCCTCAGTAACTTCACATGGAAAGAAAATATAGGGAGAACGAACTTCTTAGTTACTTACAGAAAGATTATTCTCGGCCAAAATCTCAAATGTAAAAATACAGCCAGAAAACTGACCTGAAAGGATTTCCTCACATTTACCTGAGGTTCAATTCCCAAAGAGAACATTATTTACAATCACAGTATTGAGGGCTGGAATACATACCTGGTCTACGTGGGGTGGGTGGGGGTGGTCGTGAAGGTCTTGGAGGCCTAGAAGGTTTAAAACCCCCATTTGAAAGTGATGGAGAATTATTCCCATTGATCTTCCTATTTTCACCAGCTCCTGCATCCTCAGGGTCATCTGACCCATTTGTGTTCACTCTGGGTAAGAAAGGAAGAAAAGGAAGAGGAGGAGAAAGTTAATGAATGCTCTTTGAATTTAAGAAAAAAAACAGCAGAAAGACAAAGACTTTATTAGTTTTAGTAGCTTGAAAAAGTCTTCCTAAATGTTAGGCCAGCCTTATCAAATACATAAAGAGCCCTTGTGTAAAATTATATATAACTCCCAGAGCCCATTCAAACAGAGTGAGGCCTTGCCCAAGAACACAGAAACACCTGGGACCACTCGAAACTACTAGGTATGCTGGTTCATATTTCAAGTCTTCAGAAGGCCCTGTATAAGCAGGAACAAAGTCAAGTTCTCAAAATCCCAATGCCCTACAAAGGGCACTACTTTATCAAAAGCACAGATAACTTCACCATCATTTCTTCATTTCCACTGGCTATTAATATTAATTCAAGTTTGAAGCAGGGCTGGCTTTCCCATGCCAGGATAACTAAGTATGCTTATTTCCCAGGGACTGGGCACCATCGCCCTACCACAGTACAAAGGTATACAAAATGTTCAAAGTGAGTGATCTTGAGTAGAAATGCCCACAGACTTTTTTTTTCCCCCAAAGGAACTGTCATTTCTTCAAATCAATGACACCAATTAGAGGGAAAGAAAGGGGGGTAGGACACTAATAGGAAATGTGAGATTGAAAGATACTACTACTGTCAGCTAAATACAGTTGATTCCTTTTACCAGGGGGGATCTAGTCATGGCTTAGAAACAAGAGCATGAGTAGCCAGTTTAGAGATGCCTCAGCTAAGGCTCTCATATCTACTATCTGCAAACCACTACACAGTATTAACCAATACTCCTAGGACTTTCAGGAAAAGCTTGAACTGAATTAACTCTAATACATTCAAGAAATAGAGAGGCAGAACCATGTATTAAATTGGGTTTTTCCCTCATAATACACATACTGCTGTGTTTTTATCTTATTTTTAATAAAAATTGTATATATTTAAAGGATACAACATGATGTTTTGATATACACAGTGAAATAATTACTGGAGTCAAGCTAATTAACATATCCATTTCCTCAAACAGATATATTTTTAAAATTATTTTCAAACTATGTTTCCCAGAAATCCTTTAGAGCTTTTCTACTCAAAGTGTGATCTTTGGACCAAAAGCATGGGTACCACATAGGAACTTATCAGAAATGCACAATCTTGGAACCCATTCCAGAACTACTATATCAGAACTGACATTTTCACAAGATCCTCAGATTACATGTACATACTGTAAGGAATAACAAGCAATGCTTTGAGGTTCATCAAATCCTTATTCTGAACAAAGGGAACACCTCAGTAATTGAGGTGCAGGAAGACCAAACCACTCATGAATATAGTCTGAATGCAGGATACTCCACTTTGACACTGCTGCCTTTCCTCTAAATGAGGTTTCCAAACTTATTTTGAGACTCGGAGTATTGCCTCTCCATATTATTTTAAGAGAAGAGATGACTTTGCTTGATGACTTGAGATATAGAAAAAAGAAAGATTACTAATCAGTTTGAAAGAAGGATTCTTGCTGCTTTTTAAACGACAGATAACAATTGGTAGAATGGACCAAAAGTGGGAAATTGAGGTTTCTAGCTCTGACTCTGGTACTGATGAGTTATGTGACCAAAGAAAAGTTACTTAATTTTTCTGCACCTCAAAATTCATTATCTTGACTACATGATTCCTAAAAACCTTTCAGCTAGAAAATTCATACTAAATTGTACATCCAGTGCTAGACAAGTTTTAGGGATATACAAGGGAGGAGAAACAAATATTCAGGACATGAAGTAAATCTACCATGATAAAGGTGCAGAAGAAACTGGATTCCAAAAATGCTATGTTTTGTTGTTGAGGATTAAAATCTGGGGATTTTAACATCCATGCTGTTCACTCTTCTAACATCTTGATCTCCATTTCACAATGTTGTTATCTGACAACTTGTGTAGTACTAACTCCTTAAATTTCTTTGATACTTAAAATTGCTCCTCTTCCCAGATCTTGAACTCTAAAATCCATCCACCTACAACCTCCTATTCATTCTACCTGCCTCCTACAGTATCTTTTATTCAGTCTCATCATGACCTTCGACCTCCTCAATTTTCACAGTTCATCAGCTCCCTTCAAGTCTCACCTGGGCTACATTATAGGCTACTTTCCCTAGTACTTTTAATTCCTTCCCCTTGCCCAATAGCCTCCCCCTCCCAGCAATTCTTTCACTACAAGTAATCCCTCCATCTACTTTTTCCACTACTATTCTCTGTGGCCAAAATGTAATAATGAAGAATGTTCCAGTTGAGAAGTTGGATGTATTTTAGCAGAGTAAATAAACTAGGTAAAGTAGCATATTAAAGAAGCAGATTGTTCTACAACAGGTCCTGATAAATTTTCCACTGCACCTAGTAAGGAAAAGTTCTGAGGTTTTCAATTCCAATGACTCACAGTATAAAAAGTCTTTTTTCCCTTGTTTTTTTTGTTTGTTTGTTTGTTTGTTTTTGGTTTTCTTTTTGGAGACAAGGTCTCACTCTGTTGCACGGGCTAGGGTTCAGTGGCATCATTATAGGTTATAGCTCACCGCAACCTTGAACTCCTGGGCTCAAGCAATCGTCCTGCCTCAGCCTCCCGAGTAGCTGGTACTACAGGTGTGAGCCACCACACCCAGCTAATTTTTCTATTTTTTATAGAGACATGGTCTTACTATGTTGTTCATGCTGCCCCCCACCCCTTAAAAAGAAGATATTACAGTTCAAGTCTCCTGAGAGATAGGGAATTAGAAGTGACAGACAACAATGACAACCTAGTAGTCACACCATAGGTTCAATGGGATTAATACACTGGTGTTAAAATTAACAGTAATAAAAAAATTAATAATTTGGTAGGAAAAAGAGTGCTTACTAGGTCCTGTATGATCATACAGATCTAGGGGGAAAAAATTAAAATTGTGCTTTTTCTGTCTATATCTTTCTATATGGGGAGTATTCAACTTCCTAAAGCTAGCTAACGTCAAAGAGACTGAGGCAAAATGGGCTATGGTTCGTATTATTTAACAACTTCAACAGGGCTATCCATACTGCTTGGAAATTCCTCTTCTCCAAAATGGTAATTATCTGCTATCCCTCAACTTTCTTCCCTACCTTAAAATTTCTGTGTGTCACTAACCACCTTCATTGTTTCCTATGTCTGAAAAATTCTCTCTCTGCTTCTTCAAGGCTAATTTATCTATGTGTTCTTGTTGCAGACTATATCCTCTAGGACTTTCCAATGTTATTTAATGCCTTTCTTGTATCTTCATCATATTCCTTCTTCTAGATCCTTCCTCTCAGTCCATAAATAAAATCAAACCCCCCAACCTAAAATGCTTCCTCAATCCTAACTGGGCTCCTCAAACTGTTTTCTCCTTCCCCTTTCCTTCACTATACTTTTTTGTATTTATGCAACTAATGTAGATAGGGCATTTTCATTTTTTAAAAAGACTTTCAAAGTGAAAGGTAACTTCTAATTATAAAATAAAAATTACCTGCAATCCCACATCCTGAAAATAATTACCACTAAGATATGGGAGTATCTCTTGCCAGCCCTTTTTCATTGGATATTACCGAAATCACAAAAGGTATAATGGTTTTATATCCTCCGTGGGTTTTTAGGTTTTGTTACTCATTAATACTGGGCATTTCCCCCAGATTATTCAAAAACATTTTGAATGAGTGTAAATCATATGGACATACCATAATATAATCATTTTCTTTTTGCTGGTCTTTTTTTGTATTAATATGTTTTATTTCCTTCAAATAGATTACCAGAATAGAATAGCTGAGCCAAAGCATGTAAATATCTTGAAGGCTGAAATACTGATTGCTGAACTGTTTATAAAAATATTTTGGGGGCAAGTAATGAGTTGTCAAAAAATGTATTTTTTAAAGGTCATAATTGATCTGTTCTCTCATCAGTTGGATATGAAAATGCCCATTTCACCATAAAGTTTTAAATCTTTGCCAAGTTGGTAAATAAAAATGTTAATGCTATTTTCTTTAATGAAGTTGAACAATATTTCATATAAGTACAGGCCATTTGAGTTTCTTTTTTCATGAACTGTATGTATGTTTTTTGTACATTTTTCTATAGGGGAATAGTTTTCCTTACTTGTAAGAGCACTTTACAATCTGAGGATACTCATCATCTGTAATATGGGTTAAATATTTTCTTTGCTTTTATTTGTTTTTCAGTATACAAGTTTTATATTTCTATATAATTAAATTTATTCAGCAATGAATTAACTATTCATATTTTCTTCTAAAAGTTTTATAGTTTCATTTTTTGAAATCAATTTAAAAGCCAACTTGGAATCTACCCTGATAAGCTATGGCACTGATTTTTCTTTTTCCAAACAGCCAGCTTTCCCTAGCTTATTAATCTAAGACCTCCTTCTCTCCTGCAGCATTTGACAGTGTTAAATATCCCATCTTTTAAAAAACATTTTTCTCTTTACTTATTTCATATGCTTTTGTAATCTCGTACTCCCACTTCTAACCAACCCTTCTTTGGTTTTTCCTCTTCCTCTCATCCACTAAATATAGGCCCCTGTGGTTCTGTTCTTGTCCTCCTTGTCCTTCTCCATGGATTTTTCCCTAGGAACTGAAATTCTATGATTTCAAAGGTTACCTCTGAGAATGATTCCCAAATCAATCTCTACTGTTTGTCTTACTCCCATCCTCTGGTATCAAATTATCATCTAAATGCAGGAGATCTAGAATAACTCTCCCATCTTAAAAGGCCCTTCCTCATGCCTAAACTCTCCCTCCCTCCTATGTTTTGGTTCTATGAGTGATACTGCTATCCTCCCCAGGCAATTTTACTTTTCTTCTCCCTGTGCCTTTTGACACTCAATATCTAAGTCCCACTGATCCCACTTTCATATTCTCCCTCCACTCTTCCACAACTATTGCCCCAGTTCTAGCCTTCTTTACCTCTCAGTGGATTACTGTAACAATTTCCCACACAGGTCCTTCCAACCTTCACTCACCACCATATACTGCAAACTACCACCACTGACAAAATAATTTTTCCTGTGGAGTTCTGACCATACCAATCCCCTATTCAGATATTTTAAAAGACATTCCTCTCCATTAAAAGAAAAAAATCTATAACCCTTTACTTGCAAGCCAAAACCTCCATCTGGCCCTAACCTATCTAATACTAAAAATAACTAATATTTATTGAGGGCTAAGCACTTACTTATATGATATCCTCTCAAGTTTAGGAGGCAGTAAAGCATGACAGAGGTAAACCAGTCCCAGGTTCAACTGTGCCACTTACACTATTAACTCTGGCAAGTTTCTTTCCCTTTCTAAGCCTCAGTTTTCTTATCACCTATAAAAATGACACAATAGTACCTACCTCATATAAATGTTTAAGGATTAACTGAAAGAACAAGAGACATGCTCAGCACAGTACCTAGCACGTAAGAGGCAATAAATACTAATTGATTGAGTCTACTCTCAAATTCATCATCTGCCATTTCTCCCTTTCAATTACTGTATCTTTAGCCAAACACTGTGACTGAAGATTTCCTATGAAACACCCTGTACTCTTCCCCACCTCCATGACTTTGTTCTTCTTCCTTCTACTTAGAATCCCTTCCTCCTTCCAATTCCTCAAAGATACACATGTCTCAGTTATAACTATTTTTTAAGGTCTTAGGTCAAATGTTATTTCTTCCATGAAGCCTTTACACATTTTATATACTACTTTACATCTTTTAAAACAATCATGTATTCTTTTCTAAAACTAAACATAAAAACAAAAACTGTTGAAAAAAGAAACAAGATTCAAACCAGCTCTGAAGTAAAATGGTATAAGATTAAGATGGAGTGACATTTCCAGCAAGTTCTACAAGCTTGGACTTTCAAGAAACAGACTTTGTTAGGTAACTGCAAAGATTGTCCATAATAGTTTGATGTAATCTGAGAAAATGTGTGTCTAACCACAGTGGTTCTCAAAGTATAGGCATTGGTGTAACAGTATCAGCATCACCTGAAAACTTATTAGAAATGCAAATCTTGAGCCCCACCCCAGACCTTATGAATTGGGAACTATAGATGAGACTTAGCAATCTGTGTTTAACAAGTCCTCGAGGTGATTCTGATGTATTCTAAAGTTTAAGAATCATGGCCATACTAAAATAGCGCTGGTGGTTAATTTTAGTTCTTTTAATAAGCTTAAGTTCTTTGAATGAGGTGTTAAGCTAAAACTGAAAATAGATTAGAAAACTAACTTGGTAATCTATACACAATACAGAATTGTCAGTGAAACCACCAACACCACCATTAGCTTTGAAAAGCAATTAACACTAATTTTGGCTTTGCTTCCTTCTTCCACAATCTTACAAACTTCTGCTTATTTCAACATACATATACATCTGATCTATACATAAGCTCAGATGTTTATGGACAGGATAAAGAACCCTAAAGAGCCAAGATGCTAGTAAAATAAGATCATAATATTCAAATCAAAGTGTAAAAATCAAGAAGGCACATGTAACAACAAAATCTTGGAACACTAGGTACCAATCATCTTGGTACTTCATAAAAATGACAGAAATATAAAATACCCAGACATGTTATGGGGAAAGCAGATCAACAAAACTACATTCATGATACAGATAATGTTTGAATTAGGATAAAAGGGTAAAATAACCTAAGGCTGTTTAGTAAACTTCCTAAATGATAACTGTGAGGGGAGGGGAGGTAGAGGCAAAGCCGTTGTTCACTAGCTCTATGTTGCCCTGCCTTTTAGTTTTACAGTTATGAAATCTGCCAACAAAAGCAAAGGGGAAAAGGCAGTCACGGCCATGACTACTACCCATTATTGCATAGTAACGTTTGACAGCTTACAAAATGCTTTTCAAACCCATCATTTCAGGTGTGTGTGCTCTTTTATAAAAGCAAACGCACAAGAATTCGTGCTTAACACAAAAGATACAAAGATTTGTCAAGCAGTCTTAGAAATCTAGAAGATACTGTTCCCCAAATGATTTATGACAGTGATTCACATGGGAAGATATATACCATTGATTAAATAAATGGCATGAAGCAGGGGCCCTAGCAATGCCTTTGTAAGAAATTTATAGATGTCCAGAGTACAAGTCATTTCATAAAAGTATTTTAAGGAGGAGACTTGCAAAAAACAAATAAGCAATACCACAGTGGCATAATAGAACCTTTTAAAGAGCATATAAAATTCTATCACATTCCCACTTACTAATGCAGATATAGGTTTATTATGCATAGGAGGAGTTAACTGACCAAAGCAAGCTAAAATATTAAAACATTTTATGGGGGATATTTCAGGAATTCAAGAAATCTTCTATTAAATGTAATACTAAAAAAAAGGCATAAGTTATCTTCAGCCTACAGGAATATTTATGTAATTTTAAAAACCTTTTCTATTGCTTTTTAATCACAGTGAGAAATAAAAGTTATTCTCTGGGCAAAAAGTCACCACTCCTTATTATTCTACCTGTTGTGAAATTAGTATAGGAGATGATTCTCTGTCACAGGAGTGACTCTGTGAAGGTAGGTTTCCATTAGGTAAGACACAGCAGTTTTATAAACTTTGATCTTCCTGAAGATCTTGATGAGTTGTCTTTAATTTTCTCTTATATTCTGTGACACTGCTTTTCTGATTCTTCTGCCCTTCTGACGACTCCTCCTATAGTTCATCATCATCTTCCTACCCATTACTTACCCACTTTGGGAAAAACAAAGAATCCAACGGAATTTTATAACCATTGCACTCTGTAGCTAAGACACGTCACCTACAGCATTAAGAGTAGAATCATCTCCGTTCCTAATATTATCTCCTATTACCAGTTTCCAGGATAACCAATACACAAAGTTTGTTACGTCAATTTACATAACCCAAGGCTTTGAACGGTTTTTAGGCCCAAACCTGAAGATAGTTAGGCACACAAAAGTGCTAAACCTAAGCTAATAGCAAACAGTTGGTACAAATTTTTGCCCCTTCTAATAAAGGCCTAGAAGACACCACAACTAGTGGGGACCTCCACATATATGTAAAGCTCCTATCCCAGCTTTCTTGGAAAAGAAACTTAACAGCCCAGTGATGACCCTGGGATTTGGAACTCGCTGCCTTTGGAAAGGTGCTGATACATTTACTTACTTTCCTTTTTTTTTTTTTTGAGATAGGGTCTTGCTCTGTCTCCCAAGCTGGAGTGCAGTGGCACAATCATAACTCACTGCAACCTCCAACTCCGGGACTCAAGTGATCCTCCCAAGTAGATGGGAATACAGGTGCAGTGCCACCATGCCTGGCTAAATTTTTTATTTTTTGTAGAAAGAGAGTCTTCACCATGTTACCCAGGCTGGTCTCGAATTCCTGGGCTCAAGCAATCCTCCCTCTTCAGCCTCCCAAAGTGCCGGGATTACAGGTGTGAGCCACCGCGCCCAACCTGATGTATTTACTTTCTATGAGCTGAAGTAAGTATCAGAATTTGGTTATCCCCGGCCTACTGTAGATAGCTACAGTCAGATAAGAGTCTTCAATCTTTCGCAAATATTTTCTTCTTACCTTGAGTTCTAAATTGTTTTTCACACTAATTTATTCTTAATCGGATTCTTTATCAATCTGAACATGAAGTTTTGACTTAACTGAATCTTCATTAATTCTCCTTTGTATCATTCGCATTCTGTGGTAAGCAACGAGTGAACTCTTACCTTGTTTCATCCTTGGGCCTGGAGCCATCTTCATTCTGAGAAGCACCTTTAACATCAAAGTTTAAACAGAAAATGAGTTTCAAGAGAGTAGTTTTCAACTTTTTTTCTAAACATGCCATGTGAGTAAAGTCTTTTATTAAATCTTTCTAGTAAAGAACATACAACTTAAATTCCAACATGACTTTAAAAGGGAGAATGTGGTAAATGTTCACATGATTGAAATAAGAAAAGTTTTACCAAAAGTTTTAGTAAATGCTTATCATTATATGTGAGAGATGTTAACTAGTAAAAGTATATTACTCATGCACTAGTACTTCTGCCTTTTTTGAGATACATGTTTGACTAATTCAAACCTAGTGTTTTAGTCATCTTTCGTATCCCAAATACCTCGTAAAAAAAAAAAAGTGCTGCTCACAAGCAGGATGCTAAAATGAATAAACCTGTAACACCTCTCTTACGTAGGAGCCTGGAAAATAGCTGAAAGTATAGGAAACACACAAATGAGTTTAAAAGTGGCCAAAACCAAGTCCACAATGTTCACATTTCCTTCCACCTTTACTGATGGAAAATATCCCTAGGATTCAGTCAGGTCTTGTTACTATAAAAGTGGTGGAGGGATGTGGCTAGAGGTAGGCACACTAACAGTAGCAAAAACAGATGGTAGACAGAGGAGAAGGAAAAACTATAAAATGCAGAAACAAGAACACAAGTTCAATAGCCTAGGTCCATTTCGTAAAAGAATAATAGTCCCTGGATACAGTCATAGTTTCAAACAGTGAAATCATTATTATATAACACCAGAGCATAATTAGTGGATTAATTCATTAAAAAGATGCTGTGTTGTGGCCACTATATCATATCTAGCAAGGTTGGCAAATATCTGGTCCAGTCTAGAAATAATACATTTTAAAAATGGTACAGGTAAATGGATAAATAAAATGTAGCGTATCTATGAAATGGAAAACTATTTGGCAATAAAAAAAATAAACTATTAAAACATACTATGTCATGGATGAATCTTTTTGAGATCATGCTAAGTGAAAGAAGCCAGACACAAAAACATGTATTTTATGATTTCATGTTTATGAAATGTCCAGAAAGGACAAATTTTTAGAGATAGAAAATAGTTTAGTGGCTGCCTGGGGCTGAAGAAGGGAACAAGATTTCCAATCAATGGGCAAGAAAGATTTTTACTGGAAGGATAAAAATGTTGAAAACTCGATTTACAATGACAGTTGGATCCCTCTGTTAAGTTACTAAAAATCATTAAGTTGTACACTCGAAATGGGTGAATTTTATGATATATAAAAGACAACTCAACAAAGCTGTTAAAATGGTAAAAAAAAAAAAAAGTAGATAGTGCAATGAAATATATTTTGAGTGAAAAAGGGTAAGTTGCAGTTTTATAACAATTCTTTCTATTTAAAATGTATTTCCCTAAAATGGCTGAGAAATGGGACATAAATGAAATCAGAAAACACCACCAAAATATCCAGCATAAGTTACTAAAATCAGTCAATTAGTATTCCATTTTTCTCAAAATTAAGAGAACCACTCGGAATAATCCATTTAGATCTACCAATACCTGCTACTTCTAAATTTTCTCATTTACTACAGTGAAACACAGTTTTGAATCACATGGGCTCTGAAACCAGACTGCTTGGGTTTGCATCCCAGCTTCATCATGTACTATCTTTGTGACGTTAGAAAAGTACACTTGACTTCCTGTACCTTTTTCTTCATGTATAATGGGATGACACCTACTTCAGCGTATTTGTGAGAACTAAACATGAAAACACACTTAGAAGAGTGCCAGCACATATAAGTAGTCCATAAATATTAGCTATTATTGTTTCTCAAAATTTACATCTCATTAGGAAAGTCTAAACAAGGGCCATTTTTGTTGAATCTTTTCAATATTAAAGTGAAGCCATAATAGAAACTTATGGCATAAATTATTTAGATTTAATCCTTTGCTTCCAGAGAATAGTTAACAATAAAACTTACACAATGAATGTCCAAGAAGAGAACAATGGCAGTACTTAGCATTTTATAAATGTATTGCTCTTTAGAAGTATTCCCAGTCCAAATTTCCTCAAGAAAAACTCACTAGATTTCTAAATGTACACGTTTTACCCACAGGAAACTGTGCAAGATCTACAAAGATCTCTTCTATTCAGTGAGCTAGTCAAAAGGGCCCTCCCACCACAAAATAACTAGATCCTAAATAAAGCAATTTAACACAATGTTCCTATTGCTTGGGTGTCTATCAATTCCGAAAATAAACAAAAAAGTGAAATGAAACATGGTAGTGTGTGCCTGTAGTCCCAGCTACTCAGGAGGCTAAGCTGGGAGGATCGCTTGAGCCTAGGAGTTCAGGACGATAGTGCTATGATCATGCCTGAGAACAGCCACTGCACTCCAGCCTGGGCAACATAGTGAGACCCTATTTCTTTAAAAAAAAAATTTTTTTTGAACTGACACAAGAGTAGGAACAGAATGCAATAAACACATGTGGAAAAAACAGGTTTACGCTGCAGGCCATTATCAGCTCTGAGATGGATCAGAAAGCCCTGGGCCAGGAGCAAGGTAGGGGTGCTAAACCAGAAACTGCTACATTAAGCAGGCAAGTGTCTGATCTATTCTAAAAATATACATGTTGGAAAAGAGCTGAAGTGTTCCCAGGTCAGTGGCACATCCTGGCACCCAGCAGAAGCAAAATAAATTTTCTCTGGAGCACAGAATCCTCAATTTAGGCCCTTAAGATTCCAAAAGACTAAGATCAAATATAAACTTGCAATCAAAGAAAAGCACGCACAAATAAAAACAAGCTTCAATGAGGAAGAGACATAAAATTATTTACATTCCCAAAGATTTCAGATACTGGAATTATCATATGGAAAAATGTTAAACAAAAACAAACTATGTATCAAAAGAAAATTAGCAAGCAAGAAAAGAGAAACTACCAAAAACAAGCATCAGCAATTCCACTCCTAGGTGGAGAAATGAAAGCATATGTCCACACAGAAACTTGTACAAAAATGTTTATAGCAGCATTATTTATAATTCATAATAGTCAAAAGGAAATAAGCCAAATGTCTATCAATGGATGGATAAACAAATTGTAGCATATATATACACACACATACACACACAATGGAATATTATTCAACCATAAAAAGAAAGGAAGTACTGATACATGCTACAACTTGGAAGAACCTCAAAAACATTACACTAAGAATCCAGTTGCAAAAAGTCACTTGATTCCTTTTATATGATATATCCCAAATAGGGGGCAAATCTAGAGACAGAAAGATCAGTGGTTACCAGGGGTTGAGGGAGGGAGGAATGGGGTGTTGTTCTAAGGTGACAAAAGTTTTGAAACTAAACAGAGATGACGGATGCACAGTATTGTGAATGTACTAAATGCCACTGAATTGTACACTTTATAATGGTTAATTGTATGTTATATAAATTTCACCTCAAGTTTGAAAATCCTACACAAAAAGAGGGCATATTTGAAGAAAGAATAAACATTGTGAAGCTGAAAATGCACTTATCATTATACTGCAACAATTCTACTTCCTACTATATACCTTACATAGATCCTTGAACCTGTATGCCAATAAACATATGCAAAAATGTTCAATATATCACTGCTCATAATGGCAAAAACCTAGACGAAACCCAAGTGTCCTTTAACATAAAAATGGATAAACTCTCGTGTATTCACCCAGATTATTATACAGCAGTAAAAGTAAATGAGCTACAGATACAATAATATGGATAAATCTTAAAAGGCCAACACTGATATTTCCATAGAGCTTAAGAAAAAGCATAATATACTCTTCATTTATCACACATGATAAAAATTTTTAAAGACCATGGGAATAATAAATTCAAATTTTGGAATAGTGATTATCTCTAGAGGAAAGATAAGGAATGATACCAAGAAAAATATAGGTAGATGCAATGATATTAATGTTCTAATTCTTAAGCTGTATGGTACTTTCATGAGTGCTCATTTTATTATGCTGGTTTATATCTTACATATATTAAATATAAGAACATAAATGAAAGTGCTTTGTAAGTTGTAAAAATTAATGAAGAATACTGTAAAGTCTTAGCTGAAATCAACAATGACTACATCACAGCCACAATACTTCGATTTTTAAAGCAGCACTTGTAAAGTAAAATAAAAACAAAAAAGTGTGCAAAGGGAGTTTTACTGCGTTTTGGGGGAAAGTAAGTTAGTTAATAAATATTCTGAGCATACATAGAAGAATGCTCAAATGTAAGTCAAGTTTTTAAAAATACCATTACAGCAAAGTTTCTCTCTATAAAATAATTAGTTGGTACCCAGGCCAGTTGAAATCTACTAATTTCAAATAATATTTGGTAAAGCAAAAAAATTAGGCATTTCAGAGATGGGCTTTGTCTAAAGAAACAAAAACAAAAAAATTTAGGCTGGTTTCTTAGAATTTATTATACTGGTAAGAAACATTACCAATATATTCACCCATGAAAATGGTTACTTACCCTAAAATTAAATGGAACCACAAAAAGTAGAGTCTGATGCAACAAACAAAGTTTAAAAGGAACAACTTAGATCTGTGGACTACAAAAATAAGTCTACCTAAATAGCAAATTAACTAAAGGTTTCTTCCTAGAGACTCATAAAAGCAGATTAATTCTATGCTTAAGGAAGGAAAATACCAGGGCAAATTATGTAGTTACTTCCTAAAGCAGAGAAACAAGACTATCAAAGAAAACATTACAACTGAGATTCTTAGTAAGACATTAAACTTACTGGGGGAAAGAAGATACAAAGCTTGCTACTTTTCATATTTTTAAAACAGCTGTTTTATTTATTTTGTCTATTTTTTTAGTTGTTTTAGGCAGACACAGAAATGTAAGTTTAGTCCCTATTGTTCTATGTTAGACAAAGAGAGAAGTCCTAATAACTTTTTACAATATATTTTTTTCTTTTTTGTAAGCATTTTTTTTCTTTTTAAGAGACAGTGTCTCAGTCTGACACCCAAGCTGGAGTACAGTGGTGCCATCACAGCTCACTGTAGCCTCTAACACCTGGGCCCAAGTGATCCCCTTGCCTCAGCCTTATGAGTAGCCAGGACTACAGGCATGCACCACCACACTTGGCTAATTTTTGTTTGTAGAGATGGGGTCCCACTATGTTGCCCAGGCTTGTCTTGAACTCTTAGCCTAAAACAATCCTCTCACCTCAGCCTCCCAAACTGCTGGGATTACAGGCATGTGCCACCATGCCTAGTCCTCGCTAGTTTTTAAATAAAGTTTGAAGAAAAATAGGAAGAAAGGAAAACCATGCTGAGTAAATTTTTGTTTCACTTGAAAAAGGTTTGCTTATATAACTGCCATTTTTAGGAAATGCATCTCCCAAAAAGAACTAAAAATTTATTTGTAAGTATAGTATGCATTCCCTTATCCATGCTCCCAGTTACCCATGGTCAATCCTGGTCTGAAAATAAATGAGTATAGCACAATAGGTATTTCAGAGTGAGAGAGAGAGAGACCACATTCACATAACTTTAATTATAGTATATTATTGTAATTGTTTTATTTTATTATTAATTATTGTTGTTAATCTCTTACTGTGCCTAATTTTATTTTAGGTATGTATGTATAGGGGAAAAATAGTATATATAGGGTTCGGTAGTATCTGCGGTTTCAGGCATCCACTGGGGGGTCTTGGAACATGCCCCCTGTGGATAAGGGGGGACTACTGTACCAAAAGAGATAATGCTGTCTCATCAAGAAAATCCAATCTTCATAGTATAGGCATACTTCATTTTAATGAGCTTCACTTTATTGCACTTCACAGATAATGCATTTTGTCACAAAATGAAGGTTTGTGGCAACCCTGTGTTGAGCAAGTCAATTGGCACCATTTTCCCAACAGCATGTGCTCAATTCGTGTTTGTGTCACATGTTGGTAACTCTCGCATAATTTCAAATTTTTCCATTATTGTTATATCTGCTATGATGCTGTGTGATCAGTGATCTTTGACGTTACCATTATCATTGTTTTGAGGTGCCACGAACCACACCCATATGAGATGGTGAACTTAACAGATAAATGTGTATGTTCTGGCCACTCCACCGACTGGCTGTTTCTTTGTCTCTTTCCCTCTCCTCGAGGTTATGGATACACTGAACACCCTGACTTGATCACTACACATTCTATGCACGTAACAAAATATCACAGGTACCCCCAAAATAAGGGAGGGAAGGCAGGGAGGGAAGGATATAGGCTGTAGGAAATGGACCCAACCTAGGAAAGAAGCAAAAGGAAGTCCCAAGAAAGATGACAGCTATGTATGGACTTAGACTGAGAAAGAAGTTCTCCAGGGAATTATTTCCAGTGAACCTGACAGAGATTCTGACATGTTTGTGCTGAAAATAGTTTAGGCATTTTTACATTTCTGTTAGAAAGTCTGGAACAATTAGTGATAATGATATAGAAAATTTGGCTAACAAAAAACTAAGGCAATTATTAACTCCAAGAAGAACAAAAAATTGCATAAGAAAGGAAATGTGGCCAGGTGCCATGGCTCACACCTGTAATCCCAGCACTTGGGGAGGCCAAGGCAGGAGGATTGCTTGAGGCCAGGAGTTTGAGACCAGCCTAAGCAAAAGCAAGACCCTGTCTCTACGAAAAATGGAAAAATTAGCCGGGCATGGTGGTGGGCACCTGTAGTCCCAGCTACTCAGGAGGCTGAGGCAGGAGGATCACTTGAGCCCAGGAATTTCAGGTTGCAGTGAGCTATAATAATGCCATTTCACTCTAGCCCAAGCAACAGAGCAAGACCCTGTTCCAAAAAATAAAAATAAAAATAAAAAAGAAAGGAAAGGTAATCATAATATGACTAATTGATTCAGTAGTAAACCACATTTGTAAAGTCAAAATAAGGTTAACATGAAACATTGATTTAATTTTAAAAATGTTGTGATATAACAATATTGGGAGGCTGGAGGGAAAGAAAGTGTAAGGTGTTAAATTCTCATCTTTCATATTAGGTACTCCTTAAAATTTAAAGATCAATAAATAGTAGTATAAATGTTTTATTTGGGAAAATTTTGGTAAGCATGAAAAGAAGCAAGTAAAAGTCTCGGAGGGTGTCTCAGGCTCATGGAAAGGCTGCTGCCTTTTTTTTTTTTTTTTTTTTGGTTTTGTGTGTGTGTGTATGTATGTGTGGTAAAACATACTGCAGATTATTTTTTGTCATGAGCCTTGTAGTTCCACATGACTTATTTTTTTTAACCATAGGACTTTTAAAAGTATTTACAAGTATTACCTTGATAAACATTTAAAATGTCAAAGAGAGAAAGAAAGAAAGGAGAGAGGGAGAGGGAACACGTGTACAAGCAGGAAAAAAAGACAGAAGGAAGAAAGAAAGAAAAAAGAAAAGAAAAGGAAGTCTTTAGTGTCCACCCAGATCTATGATATAAAATGACATATGACTTTTCTTTTTTGCTGAAGAAATATTAGAAAGTAACAACCACAGATATTTCAGAAGAATAAGGCCGTAAGTATCTAGGCCTTTTCTTTGAGGTATCACATTTAGTTTGTGGTGTCACAGGTGCTGCCATCCCCAGAGTGAGAGAAAAAAGGTGAAATGCTAGAGCATTCCTATTTTCTGAGTTCTAATTAGTCATACTGGTTGAGTTTTTTTGTGTGTGTGAATTAAGTGAATGTCATAGATATTCTGGAACCTCAAAATGATGTTATCCTCACGGTGAATGTCATGAGACTGCCTTATAAAGGGTTTAGTCCCCTTTCTACTACTTATTGGCTCTGTGACCTTAGCTGTAATATTGCATTGGCCCAGTTCTTTCTACTGATTACTCCAGGAGCTCAATTACAGTAAATAATGTCAAAAAAGAACTGCTTCATGCTAAATCCCTCTCAATAGTAAATATGCTCCAGTGTACTTTTTAGGGATTATTCAGTTGCCTCTGTATTTTATAAGTGCCAACTACAGGCATATCTTACTTTATTGCATTTCACTTTACTGCACTTCGCAGATAATGCATTTTTTACATATTGAAGGTTTGTGGCAACCCTGTGTTGAGCAAGTCTATTGGTGCCATTTTTCCAACAGCATGTGCTTACTTCATTTCTCTGTGTCACATTTTGGTAATGCCCACAATAGTTCAAACTTTTTCATTATTATTATATCTGCTTTGGTGATCTGTGATCAGTGATTTTTGATGTTATTATACTACTATAATTATTTCGGGGTGCCACGATCCACACCCATGTTAAGACAGCAAACTTAACTGACAAATGTTCTGTGGGTTCTGACTGCTCCACCAACTAACTGTTCCTCACTTCTCTTCTTCTCTTTGTGCCTCCCTATTCTCTCAGACACAACAACATTGAAATAAGACCAATTAATAACCCTACAATGGCCTCTAAGTGTTCAAGTGAAAGGAAGAGTCGCAACATCTCTCATTAAAAATGAAAAACTAGAAACGATTAAGCTTAGTTGAGGAAGGCATGTCATTGTAAACGCAAAGGAAAAGTTCTTAAAAGAAATTAAAAGTGCTACTCCAGTGAACACATGAGTGATCAGAAAGCAAAACAGCCATATTGTTGATATGGAGAAAATCTGAGTGGTCTGGATAGAAAATCAAACCCGCCACAACATTACCTTAAACCAAAGCCTAATTCAGAGCAAGGCCTTAATTCTCTTCAATTCTATGAAGGCTGAGAGAGGTGAGGAAGCTACAGAAGGAAAGTTGGAAGCTAGCACAGGTTGGTTCATGAGGCTTAAGGAAAGAACCCATCTCCATAACATAAAAGCACACGGTGAAGCAGGAAGTGCTGATGGAGAAGCTGCAGCAAGTTATCCAGAAGATCTAGCTGGGGTAACCGATGAAGGTGGCTATCCCAAACAACAACATTTTCAATGTAGACAAAATAGCCTTCTAGTGGAAGAAGATGCCACCTAGGACTTTCATAGCTAGAAAGGAGAAGTAAATGCCTGGCTTCAAAGAACAGGCTGACTGTCTTGCTAGGGGCTAAAGCAACTGGTGATTTTTAGTTGAAGATAATGCTCACTTACCATTCTAAAAATCCTTGGGCCATTAAGAATTAAGCTAAATATACTCTGTCATTCTAAAAATGAAACAACAAAACCTGGATGGCAGCACATCTGTTTACAGCACCGTTTACTGAACATACTAAGCCCACTATTGAGACCTACTGTTCAGAAAAAGAATCCTTTCAAATTATTACTGCTCACTGACAGTGCATCTACTCACCCAAGAGCTCTGATGGAGATGTACAAGAAGATGAATGTTGTTTTCATTACTGCTAAAAAAAACATCCATTCTGGAGCCCAAGGATCAAGGAGTCATTTTGACTTTCAACTCTTATTATCTAAGAAATATACTTCATAAGGCTATAGCGAGCGGCCATAGACAGTGATTCCTCTGATGGATGTAAGCAAAGTAAGTTGAAAATCTTCTGGAAAAATTTTATCATTCTAGATGACACTAAGAACATTCATGATTCATGGGAGGAAATCAAAGTATCAATGTCAACAGGAGCTTGGAAGAAGTTGATTCCAACCTTCATGGATGACTTTGAGGGATTCAAGACTTTAGCGGAGGCAGTAACTGCAGGTGTGGTAGAAACAGCAAGTGAACTATAATTTAGAAGTGAAGCCTGAAGATGTGACTGAATTGCTGCAATCTCATGATAAAACTTTCAGGGAGTAGGAGTTGCTTCTTATGAATAAGCAAAGAAAGTAGTCTGTTAACATGAAATCTACTCCTGGTAAAGATGCGGTAAACATTGTTGAAATAACAAAAGATTTAGAATATTATAATACATAAATTTAGTTGATAAACAGTAGAAGGATTTGAGAGGATTGACTCCAATTTTGAAAGAAGTTATACTGTGGGTAAAATGCTATCAAACAGCATTGCATGCCACAGAGAAAAAGCTTTTGTGAAAGGAAGACTCAATCGATGAGACAAACTTCACTGTTCTTATTTTAAGAAATTGCCCACAGCCACCACAACCTTCAGCAACCACCACCCTGATCAGTCAGCAACCATCAACATCGAGGCAAGACCCTCCCCCAACAAAAAAGATGACAACTTGCTAAAGGCTCAGATGATCATTAGCATTTATTAGCAATAAAGTATTTTTAAATTAACATATGTACATTTTGTTAGACATAATGCTATTGCACGCTTAATAGTTTACAGTATAGTATAAACATAACCTAAATATGCACTTGGAAACCAACAAATTCATGTGACTTGGTTTATTGTGATATTTGCTTTATTACAGTGGTTTAGAACCAAACCTGCAATATCTCTGAGGTATGCTCCTATATCTAAATACATAAGAAGGCTGAGCACAAGGTATCATACCTGCAATCCCAACACTTTGGGAGGCCGAGGGGGGAGGATCACTTGAGCCCAGGAGTTCGAGACCAACCTGAGCAATACAGCTAGACCCCATCTCTACAAAAAATTTTAAAATTAGCTGGGTGTGGTAGCAAGTGCCTATACTTAGCTACTTGGGAGGCTGAGCCAGGAGGATTGCTTGAGCCCAAGAGTTCGAGGTTGCAGTGAGCTATGATTACACCACCACACTCTAGCCCACGCAACAGAGCAAGACACTGTCTAAATAAATAAATAAATAGCAAGCTATTATTTGGTCACTTTTAATACCAAAATTCGGACAGTGATTTCTTTTTGTAGACATTATATTTAAAAATAAACTGAGGCTGGGTGTGGTGTCTCATACATGTAATCCTACCACTTTGGGAGGCTGAGGTGGGAAAATCACTAGAGGCCAGGAGTTCAAGACCTGCCTGGGCAACATGGTGATATCCCATCTCCACAAAAAATAAGAATTAGCTGAGAATAATGACACACACCTGTAGTCCTAGCTACTCAGGAGGCTGGGCCAGGAGGATCACTTGATCCCAGAAGTCTGAGGTTGCAGTGAGCTATGATCATGCCACTGCACTCCAGCCTGAGTGACAGAGTGATACCTTGTCTCAAAAATAAATAAGCAAACTGAGAATAGTAAAGTCTACAAGAACAGATTTCTTTTAGAACCATCCTATGTATTCTTTCGCAAAGAACCAATGAATGAACACGGTCAGGAAAAAAAATCTAAAAATATGTAACATTAGAAAAATATTAAGCTACAAAAGCAATTTTCTCCCTAAGTTTTTTTGGTTTTTTTTTTTAAATAGAGACAGGGTCTCACTTTTGCTCAGGCTGGTCTCGAACTCCTGAGCTCGAGTGATCGCAGTCTCAGCCTCCCAGAGTGCCAGGATTACAGGCATGAGCCACCACACCTGTGATCTCCCTAGTTCTTATGCAACCAAACAATGCCCAAGTGCCAGAAATTCCATTTTAGTACTAAACTCTAGTTTTCATTTCTGGCTTATAGTCAAAAGTTACAGAAAAGAAGCCAGTTAAAGAACGACTGCAGTTCCCCCCTCCACATGCCTGTGAGCTGAATTGGGTTTTGTTTACTTACAACTCATGATTTGATTTAGAGTTCCTAGGGTTTTACATGTAAAACCAATAGTGTATTGGAAAGAAATGGCAACATTAACAAGTAAGCGTGTTTCAATTTTGACTGCTTCATACTAGTTTGGGTGGTACTGGAAATACTATTTAAACTCTCAGAGCTTCACTTCCCTCATCTGCAAAATGCAGCTAATGCTTTACAAAGTTGTGACTGTTAAAGGAAAGTGCATGTAAACACACCAACAAAGTGTTTGTCCACATGGTAAGCACTCAACAAACAGCACCTATTTGTTATCTGGCAACTGCAACCCTAAAATCCACTGTGACTTTCCAGTTAAAACCTCTCTTTACCTCAAAGAATCAGATTAAATTCTCACTGTCAATTACTTTCCTACGTGAGTGGAAAACTGGTGACATAGAAAGGCTGTTTTCCACTTCTGTAGGAAATAAACAGTAACATCATAAGTATATATATGCAGTTTAGATTCTATTCTAAAATATGAAGACTGACAAGCTTCACTTTTATTAATTATTAAATATTTTGCATCAGTAATAGTTTCAACTTCTAGGGTAAAAAACTTAGGAAGCTATAAATACTGAGGTTTAGGGTAGTTTGGCAATGTAATTTAAATTGTATTTTATTTTCCAGACTCTCAATTTATATATAGAAAAAAGGGACTATTATGTAGAGTTCTTGTGAACAGTAGTCAAAGTGTCAACTCTGAAGTAGTATAACCATTTCAGAAACTTCTTTCCACCCTCACTAGCCCTAAGGAAACAATCTGAAAGACACACCAGGACTATCTTGAGGGTCTTGCTATTTAAAAAAATCATGAATTAAAGAGGAAGGAGGAAGTCTTCCAACAAAGTAGAAAAAGAAGAAGAACAGCACCTGACAACTGCAAGATGTTTCATAATGCAGTTTCTAAGTAAACCAAAAGATCTTTGTCAAACTAATTAAGGAATCCATTAAATTGCTCTTCATCTTGGGCCCTAAAACCTATGTTTCAAGTGAAAAATAGACTTAGCACATTAGTGATGAAAACATCTCATGGGAATATAGTAGGAAGAAGTTTTACTAAATATGCTAGCTGTGCAGCCACTAAAACTCACATGCCACCAGAAACTTATTTTTTGGAGACATGGTCTCACTCAGTTGCCCAGGCTAGAGTACAGTGGCATCATCATAGCTTCATAGCTCACTGCAACCTCGAACTCCTGGGCTCAAGCAATCGTCCTGCCTCAGCCTCCCGAGTAGCTGGGACTACAGGTGTGTGCCACCACGCCTAGGTAATTTTTCTATTTTTGTGGAGATGGGGGGTCTCACTATGTCGCCTAGGCTGGTCTCCAACTCCTGGCCTCAAGTGATCCTCCCACCTCAGGGATTACTGATGTGAGCCAGTAACTTCTTTTAATCTCAGCTCATTTTTATTCCCCTTCAACACAAACTAGTAAATCATAAATTATAAGATACACCAGCACACATGTAATGTACTGGTTTTGTCAAAAGATATCTCTGTAAGTATAGCCTACAGAAATGAAAGAGGAACGCCAAAAGGATTTCAGCTTGTATTGGCTGTCTAATATAGTACTAAGAAGGATTTGGAGTCATATTTAAACTCAACCAGATGCTGCTACAGACAATAAACTATGTCTGCCACTTACACTAGAAGAGGTGTGGCATCTACCATGTCATATTAACTGCCACCATCGGCTGACAGATTTATTGATTTACAAATTAATTCATTACTCACAGGGCCAACTGTAATTCAACTTCTACTTGGCTGGGTTTTTTTCCCACTTATATTATTTGGCTAGTTTTTCAACTTATATAAAAATGTTTAAGTGTTTTTTACTCACAGAAACAATGCACTAAAGAGAAAATGTTAAGAGTGATCAATGTCTGTTTTTTAAAAGGAAATAAAATCATTTCTTTAATCCGAAAAAATTGAAATAATTACATAGAGCATACTACAGTGGCTATGTTATGTAAGAATTAAAAACCTTACAAAAAGTGATCACTTACTTTCTGAACATGTAGTTTCACCATTAGTAACAACTTCAGACTCTAACTGCAGCCCATCAAGACAAATTGACAAGTCTCCTATTGTTTCTGTTGGCTCTTTGTCACCTCCAAGCTGCAAGGTCACAACTACTTCCTCAACTGGAAGAGAATAAAATTACAGGGAAAAAAATGGTCATTTTTTTTTCCTTTAAGCCATCTTAACTGTTAAAAATCTAATGTCATAAAAAAATATATGTATATATAAGTTGTTTTACTATAGTTCACCCAAGGTTTGAAGCTTTTTGACACCAAAAGATTTTATTTTAGGAGAACAAAATTTATGTAAAATATTAAATATCTCAATAATTTCATTTATTATATTTATTCCATCTTTGTTATTAAAGTGTACAGTATACAATGGGCCAGAATGACAACAAAGATTGTTTAGCAATATATACCTGAATTATATTGAGTGAAAATATAATTTAAGAATGAATTATATCTCATAAGCCCTAAATGAGAAAGAAAAGTCTTGGATGTTTTAGATAGTCAAGGGGTAGGAAAAAAAAAGTTTTAAAATTATGATATATTAATTAAAACAAGAAAGCTACAAATTTTTATATGTCTATATTATGTATATAGATAAACATGTAAATAAAACCACAACTACCTAAAATGAGGAGAGTTTTTAAAATAAGCACTT
This sequence comes from Daubentonia madagascariensis, assembly GCA_023783475.1. NCBI lineage: Eukaryota > Metazoa > Chordata > Mammalia > Primates > Daubentoniidae > Daubentonia > Daubentonia madagascariensis. Next base: position 18,351,437 of record JAKFHU010002136.1, on the reverse strand, counting down.
AAAGCTGGGTGTGGTAGTGCACACCTATAGTCCCAGCTACTCAGGAGGCTGAGGCGGGAAGATGATCGCGTAAGGCCAGGAGTTTGAGGCAGTAGTATGCTATGACTGCACCTATTAATAGCCACTGCACTCCAGCCTGGGTAACAGAGCAAGATCCTGTCTCAAAAAAAAAAAAAAGGCATTTGAAAAGAAAATCTTTCAAAATATTAACCACATAAAAGTAGGATTACGGCCCTTCGCGCCGGGGGTGGGGAAAGGAACCGGAAACAAGATGGGGAGCTGGACCAGGATGACATTAAAGGTGCTGAAAGGATGACACCAGTAAATATTTATGGAGAACCTTCTATGTGCTTGGCATGGCCTAGGAACTAGTGACTCAGACCTATGCCTGATGGAAAGGAGGTTTGGAGTGGAGGATGTTTGGTGGTTATGGTTTATCATCTCCAGGTGAAGAGCAAGTATACTAGAAGTGGAGAGGGGAAGGACCCTTCGTTATCAAGAACTGAGATGAGCTCAGTCCTACTTGGCAGTTGGTGACAGCGGCATGGCTGTGCCCCAGGCTTTCCCACTGGGGTCCCTCCGTGAGCCTACAGGTGCCTTGATGGAGCCCCAGCCCTGCCCTCGAAGCTTGGCTGAGGGCTTCCTGGAGGAGGAGCTTCGGCTCAATGCTGAGGTGAGCCAGTTGCAGTTTTCAGAGCCAGTGGGCATCCTCTACAATCCTGTGGAGTATGCATGGGAGCCACATCACGACTATGTGATTCGCTACTGCCAGGGCCCCAAGCAAGTGCTCTTCCTGGGAATGAACCCGGGACCTTTTGGCATGGCCCAGACTGGGGTAAAGGGCTTGGCTTCTCCAGTGGGTATAGTGTGAGGCTCCAAGGTGGGTGCTTGGCTGGGTGTGATGTGGAGGAGGAGCATGTGCATGGCTGTGGACATGTGTGGGTTTCCCCCACCCAAGCCTCTCCCAATACACACACTGGCTCCTGTGGTCTCAGACACTCTCCTGGCCTCTCTACCCGTAATTAACCAAGCACATTAATGGTAGTTCCATTTTCCCTGTGAGCTGTCCACTAATTGCCTCTGAGAGCCCTTCCTTCCGCCAGCTCCATCTTTACCTCACCTTGCCGGATCTCCCCTGTCCCTAGAGTGTGGTTGGGGTCAGAAGAGGGACTGGGACTACTGGGATCTTGGAGACTGGTTGACAGGGGTGGGTATGTAAAAGATGCAGGGCATTTTGGCAACCTGGCTTCTGTTTCTTAGCTGAGGAGAGGTTCAAACCAGAGCCAGGCTCCAGGGCCTGCCTGCTTTCCTTTCAGAGCTCAGGATGAGTGACTGACCCTCAGTGGGGGCGCTTGGCAGGTGGGGGAGGGGAAGAGGCTTCAGGGCAGGAGGTTCAGTCGCTTTTATTGACCCCGACTGGGTGATGAAAGGTGATCAATAATGATCGATGGGAATGACAGCCTGAGGCCTGGGGCTGAGAGGGCACCCAGAGAGCAGTGGTCAGCCCTGCCCTTGCACCTCCTTTCATTCTGGCTGCCTTTCTGTCTCAGGCCATCTGTCTGTCCCTCATACTAATCATGAAGCCCTGTGTGGGACCAGATATCTCAATGTACTCCCTGTACTTGCTCCCAAAGGCTAGTGAGGATAGAGGCAAACAAATAGATTGTTCTGGACCACAGTCCACAATGAAAGATGGACAGGCTCAAACCACAGGGCCAGGAATCCTTGTCTCAGGTGGAGGTGCAGGTGGGTGAGTCCTGGCTGGATCTTCAGTGAAGGTGGATCAGGGTCCATTGATCCAGAGCCCAGGCATCGGGTCTCTGGTGTGCAGACTCATGTTTCTCTCCTTCCTCACAGGTACCCTTTGGGGAAGTGAGAATGGTCCAGGACTGGTTGGGCATTGGGGGGGCCTGTGCTGACCCCTCCCCAAGAGCACCCTAAACGACCAGTGCTGGGACTGGAGTGCCCACAGTCAGAGGTGAGCGGTGCCCGATTCTGGGGCTTTTTCCAGAACCTTTGTGGACAGCCTGAGGTCTTCTTCCGTCACTGCTTTGTCCACAATCTGTGTCCTCTGCTCTTCCTGACTCCCAGCGGGCGCAACCTCACCCCTGCTGAGCTGCCTGCCAAGCAGCGAGAACAGCTTCTTGGGATGTGTGATGCAGCCCTCTGCCGGCAGGTGCAGCTGCTGGGGGTGCAGCTGGTGGTGGGAGTGGGGCGACTGGCGGAGCAGCGGGCACGGCGGGCTCTGTCAGGCCTGATGCCAGAGGTCCAGGTGGAGGGGCTGCTGCATCCCTCTCCCCGTAACCCACAGGCCAACAAGGGCTGGGAGGCAGTGGCCAAGGAAAGACTGAATGAGTTGGGGCTGCTGCCTCTGCTATCAAAATGAGTACCCCTGGGGCCTGACATAGGGCATATTCAAGGCCTCCAAATCATTCTTGGACAAGCAGATGACACGACACCTCCTGGACTAAAGCCAAACGGTCCTCCTGGGCTCCCTGGTTGCTGGGAAACATGTTCTTTGATCTGTTGACTGTCTTCCAACCTGCCATGGCAGTTTTAACACTACTCCTGTTCACCCTCCTGATTCCTGTTTTCTTCACCTTCCTTTGAGCATTGCCTCTTTTGTGGTATCTAACTCCACAGAAAATCAGCAGAAGATGGGCTTTATTGCACTTGCAGAATGCTCTACCTCATTGTTTCCTTGGGAAACTCTATTCAGCGGAGAGTGACCTAGACAGTGACTTCTAAGGTCATATTTGCTGTTTCAGAGAAAATATCTTGCCAGGATCCCTACCCATCCTGATAGAACAGTTTCCTGCTGCTGACCCCTTTCCTTATAGGGCCAGGACGAAGCGTGGGACATATTAAGAGTGAACTTCTTATGGGAAGCAAAGGCTGGACCAGAGGGAGAATTCAGTGTGGCGGAGTGGGAAAGTCAGAAGACCTGAATTTTCATCCCAGCTTTGAGAGACTTATGAACTTTATGATGGACAAATTGATTAGCTTCTCTAAGCCTCAGGATTCTTCATCTGTAAAGTGGGGATGCCTACTCATGGGATTGGTGTGAGGATTAACTGAGATAACACTGTAAAGTGGCTTGCATAGGCCTGGCACATGGGTGCTCATTACATACTCTTCTAGCATTCTTGCCTCTGGGTTGGGGAGTCACTGCACTGCACTACAAGGGAAACCCCTCTCCACTCTGAAGACCTTGCTATGGGGGAGTCTGGGTTTCCACCTGTGGCCAGGGTGAGGGGCAAATTCTTGCCCTGCCAGAGATGGACCAATGACTTTATGAAAACCCAGCTTGTGAGTTTTTCAGTTTAAGCATTAAAAATTCCTAAAAGCTCCAAAAAAAAAAAAAAAAAAAAAAAAAAAAGTAGGATTACTTTTCCCCTCCATTTGTGCTCTATATTTTAGTTTTTCCATAATTGACTGCGTATTTACTATAATAATGCCTATTTACTAAGTAAATAAATAAAACATTTACTAAAAATGTTGACTCAAAAGTGAATGGCCAAACCAAGGTTACTCAGAATACTTTAAATAGTTCAAGATTCTTCTCTCCGTTAATCTCATAACCAAGTAAACTTAAAGGTATGAATGGTTATCAGTCATTATGCATTTTTGGCATATGAATTTCTTTCAGAAAAACAAACAACTAGGCGCAATTTCTATTATTCTTACATACATACGTTTCATATTGTTTGACTTTAAAGTTTCATAAATATCTAATGCAGCAGTTCCCAACAAAACATCAGATTTCAGCGTCTGGTGACTCCACACACGAAAATGTAATTTACTCACAGGGGTAACAATCCTAAAGAGTGAAAAAAGGGGAAAAAAATATTATTTTCATTAAATATCACAATGGGATCCTAAACAAATTACAATTAAGTTTTAATGTCTAAAGTCTTCTCACTGCAACCCTTACAGTTTACTGAACAACCAATATTGGCCTATGTTGTGTAATCTTATAAAAACTGTGTCTGAATATTACATGCTTATATGGTCATTTTCACTTGTGGTTGAACTATAGGGGCAACTTCATACATGTATTGTTAACAAAAGTTGCTTATCATGCAACCAATTGTTGGAAAACTAGCTGTACTTTAGTAGTATTATATAAAAGTAAATTTACAAATTAAATTCTTATTTTATATCAGGTAGTTTAGTGAGCTTAAGGTTACTTCATTTAATCTTCACAGTAACCCTATGAGATGGGAATTATCACTCCCATCTTCAGATACACAAATTGATATTCAGAGAGATTAAGCCAATTGCCCTAGGTCATACAGCCAGTAAGTGGTAGAACCCTAATTTGAACGAAGGCTTGTTATTAAAATTTATACTAAAAAGTTCCTCAGTCAGCTATAAAATGATTTGAGGATTACATTAGATACACCAAGTTTCACACTGCTAGAGGCAAAGTGTAAAGGACAAGTATCAAACAAATATAGACTCACTCACACCTTGCTAAATGCCAATAAAGAATGCATTTCTGGGAAATGTGAATTTGTAGTAAACATACAAACTATTCTGGAGTCAAGGACTGGAACAATAGGACCCTATATAAGCTACCATAGTCCTATGGTCCAATGCTATGAAGACAAATTCCAGGAATGTTTGAATTTCCCTATGCCTCATTCTCTCTGAAATGTGATCAAATTTGGGGGTACAAAGAAATACTTTCCTCCTCAGAAGTCCACCTGTGTGCCTATTACCCTCCTCATATTTCCATCACCATTTTAACAACAATAGGTAGTTTAAACAAACCAAAATTTTTTCACTTCCACATTGCCCCCCTTCTTTGAAGGTACAATGTATTCATTCTCTTCTTTTCAAAATTCTCAGATGCTACTTTCAGGAGACCACATAGAAATCACAATGGGGATGAAATAAAAGGCAAATAAATTTAACTTTACTGTTTTAATATGGGAGAGGGTACATAAAGCATACTGTCAAAGATGGTTTTTACTTAATTATTTCACTTCAATTCTAGAAAGCAGTCTGGAAAGCCTGCTATGTAACAACAGAAATTGTGTTAAAACTGCAGGCCAATCTGCTACAACATAAAAATTCAGGAGAAGAGCTTGAGTTGTCAGTTCTCCAAACATCTGGGCTAAACAAACAGCCTACCATCTAGAACTACAAGGAGAGTTTCTTTTTTCTTAATTTTTAAATCACTAAGAAGTTCATGACATTAACAGCTTGAGAGCTTCAAAGTGCACATCAAGTGAGCACTGACAGCAGTTGGTGGAAATCAGATGAGCATTCACAGTCTATTATTCAGATGAATATCTCTGGCCATATGGAGGCTGTGACCTTTTACGGATTTCATTTGTTTCTTAAAATTTGCTCATATATTGTTTAATTTAGACTTAATCTACAATGGGCCACTAAGTAAAAACAAAAAGCCTAAGAAACATTAATGTTGAAATAAATATAGATAAGGAACATCAGAATGATAATTCTGCAAATGAGCCTCAAGATGACCTTCAATAAATTCTTAAATTTCATTCATTTGTTCAAAATCATCATAAAACACATAAAGATACCCCTAGAACTTCAAAATCCAGGTTAAAGGTATATCATTTAATTTTGTCATTTATTAGGAATAAATGCAATCCACATAAGCACATTATGTGAAGAGAAGAGCTTATAGTTTCAAATGTCTCATCTCACCATTTAGGAAAAAAACCTTTTTTTTTAGTCACTAGTTTATTTCTCTCAGGTAAAAAAAAAAAATTCAAGAATTCCAAGAAAGCAATTTATCTATATTTGATGTGGTAACAACTAGTTATATTTTGATCTACATTTTAATACACATTTGGTCCCGAAATCAAATATACTACATTATTTTTAAATCCATTTGTTGACAAATCATGCTTTTTCTTCTATTTTAATTTAAAAAGTTAAAATTAACCTTCAATGAATGCCCAATATCTTAGGTTACAATAACAACACTTGGGGCTTTGTCAGTAAGTGCTGAAACTGAGCTATATCCTACTTCTGTGAATCTATACAACATATAAAAACACCAACATATAAAGATATATGCACATAGATATACACTGCAACACTGTCTAATAGCATAACATTAGAAATCAACTAATCAATCAACAGGGAACTATTAAAATAAATTATAATCCATCCATATTAAGGAATATGATATAGCTACATAAAGGATGTTAGACCTATATGCAGTCAGCCTGAAAGGTAACTATGATACAAGTGTTAAGCACAAAAACAAAATTATAGAATAAAATGTGTAACTTTTAAAAAACAGAATAAAACTCTGGCTTGGTTTGTGTGGACACCATAACTTTAAAAATGAAAAAATTATTTTTAGAAATTAAGTTTAAAAATAGAGTAAGCTACTCATAACCCCCTAATTCAACCCTGAGTTAAGAAAGGGGCTGCTAGGCCCACGACCATGGCTCTCCCAGCTATTGTTCAGTGGCAAGAGTGATACCATCACCAACTAAACTAGAGAAGGTAAAGAAAGGAAATGACTGGGAAAAAAGAAAAAAAGGAAAGGGAAATATCTAAAGAAAAACAAAAAGGAGAAAGGAGACCAGAGGAAGTCGTCTAAGAAAAGGAAAAAGAGAGAGAGAGAGAGAGAGGAAGAGCAAGAAAAAAGTGAGAAACATTCTTAAAAGCTGCATTTCCACTCACCTACTAAGCAAAATATACTGTAGAAAATACTTTCAAACTTACACTGTAAGAGGTTGCTTCCATTTGGGACTGTTTGTATTGTTGCATTTTTCTGTCTTCTTTGACTGTCCATCTACTGTGACTTCTACATAAGGACTTGGTCCAAACCAATTCTTTTTATTTTCTTTAAGTTTTGCTGATATGACTGTGTAAAAGAAAAGGGAAAACATTTCAACATTTGAGGTGTTATTTCCTCCTCTAATCAATTTAATTTCACAAAAATTAGGCAGATTATTACTTTCACTCAGAGAAGCAGTTTTGCTCTAAAATATTTACTATTTTTATTCACTTATGACCTCTACTATTTCCTCTCATCCTAGTATACAAATATAGGACTTCCCCACACCATCCACCCAAATTCCCACTGGTAGACTACCATGGTCAGTACCAAAAGTCCCAGAACTTACGTCTATTAAAAAGTACACATCGACAAACTTAGTCAAATATTTGGATCCCTACCATGTGTCAGATACTGTTCTAAACTCTGTGGATAGAGCAGTTAACAGCGTAGAAAAGGCACTGGCTCTCAAGGAGATTATCATCTAGTTAGAGAAAAGTACTTGTGAGGAAAAAACAGGCTGATGTGACAGAATATTTCTTGGAAGCAAGGAAAGCCTCCAGAGGAAGTACTTTTAAGAAACCATCTAAATGACAAGAAGCCAGCCATGTAAAGACTGGGAGTGGGAATAAGAAAGCACTCCAGTCAGATGTAAAAAAGCTTGGTAAATCTGTGGGAAAGCATAGCAAGCACAGGGAAGAATGGTAAAGGAAGTGAGATAAGCTTTGTATACGAGCTTTGTAAGGAATTTGGATTTTATTCTAAGTGTGCTGGAAAGCCACTGGAAGAACAAGAGTTACAAATTAAAAAAATTTTTAACATCTCATACATCTCTTATTATCTAAGCAAGAGCTTCCTATATTGTGCATCTTGATATAAGAACTCCTCAGCCTTCATCCTTGAGTTAGTCACTTTTGCCATAAAATGGCTTTGTCCGTGCCCCTTAGAGGGGATAACAAGTAGATGAGAATCTAGCAGAGCATTCCGTGATTCCCACAGGTGGCAATTCATTGTTTCCCCATAGATGAGGTGATCACAGGAAGTATTCTACCACCCAGATACCTACTCTAGCAGCAAATTTCAGAGAATGCCAGTGCCCATCAAGGTTAAGGGGCCCCTGAAGTTGCTAGAGGAGTTTATATAGTAGCTACTTAAGAAGATTAATATCCAGTCCAAAGTCTGGGCATCTGAACAGGCCCTGAATCTCTGACTTCACATCTTTTTTGCTTATGTCCCTTTTTGGTGGCATCTAAGCCAGCTACAGGATGACTTTTCTTAAAACGTATGCACATTCTGTAAATTAGAGCTTCGCCATTATTTTGAAATACTTGGTATAAAAAAGTTGAACAGGATTTGAAATCAATACGCATCATCAAAAACAATCTGCCAAAGGAAGAAAAAGAAGAGTTGCAAGAGAAGGCTAAAGAAGTAGGCAATAAGGAGCCATTGAAGAATTTTAATACAAAGGTGATATTCAACAAATTTAATGGGTACCTACAACATGTATCAGGAATTGTTTTGGGTACTGAGGATACATCGATTATCAGATTAACACTAAAGATCACTCTGCTGCTGTGGGAAAAAGAAATTGAAAGGGAGACAATAGTAGAGGTTAGTGGCTACTGAAGTCATCTGGTCAAGAGATGATAGTGGGGCCAGGCACAGTGGCTTATGCCTGTAATCCTAACACTCTGGGAGGCTGAGGCAGCAGGATCGTTTGAGGCCAGGAGTTTGAGACCAGACTGAGCAACGCAGCGAGACCCCCATCTCTACCAAAAAAAAAAAAAAATTAGCCAGGTGCGGTGGTGTGCACCTGTAGTCCAAGCTACTCCAGAGGCTGAGGCAGGAGGATCACTTGAACCCAGGAGTTTGAGGTTGCAGTGGGCTCTGATGATGCTGCCACTGCACTCCTGCACTCCAGACTGGATGACAAAGTGAGACACTGTCTCAAAAAAAGAGAGAGAGAGAGAGCGATGACAGTGGTTTGGATTAGGGTGGTGTACATCAATATGGGGAGGAATAAACATTTTCTAAGGAGAACCACCAAGATTAGATTACATGAGGAAGTTGGGGAAAAGAAGCAGCAAGGATAACCTCCATGTTTCTGGCATGAATAACTATGAGTAACTAGACAGAAGATGGTATCATTTAATAAGATGGAAAAGTTCTGGGAAAGAACAAGTTTGAGGAGGGTGGCAAGGGCACGAAAATCAAGAATTTTACAATGAATGTATAAAGATGCTTATAAGATATCTAAGTGGAAACATGAAGTAGGAAGTCTTTTTCAGGATAGCAAATATGCAAGTGGAGACTAGACCTACCTGATTAAAATGTACTATTAAAGCCAAACTTAATACTTAATATAAAACTTGTGCTTAAATATAAAGTACAAACTTGTACTTAATATAAAGCCAAATTTAGTCACAGGATTATCACAAAAAATATAAAACCCCTATTATTAATACATTTCTAGTCAAAGAAAAGGTGAAATAGCCCAAACAATTATGCATAAACCCATTATATTTCAGGGGCTCTTGGGGCCCTCTGAAACTAATTAAACCTACAACAAAAGAGCAATGCAGCCTTGATAGGAAGGGAATGATCTACCCCCAGTGGCTTTTTACAATTCAAACTTCTGAAAGCTATTCTGCCACATAATCCTATACAACCCCGCTGGAGCCATTTTAGCAAACTTTAAATGGGGGAAAAACGGGGTAAAGGAAACTAACACTAATTGTTAATATTTACCATGTGTCTGGCACTTAAATATTGTCATTTCGATATTCACAACTACTCTGTGAGATAGATATTACTATACCAATTTTTACACATAAAAAGACAAGCTCAGTGTAATTTTAAAATTTGCCCAAGGGTCACACTACAAAGCCTGGACAGGAGAAACTATTTAAGTGTTCAAATCTCAACGTCTAGATTACACAAAACCTTTGTTACAGTCCTAATATTATAAATATAAGATAAATCAATGTACTACTTCCTGAAAATTAAAGTCCCATAGTAAATTAAAAGGAAAAATAAAAAAACGTAAATTATAAACTCAGAGGGACCAGAAAAAATGTCAGTATCATCTGTCAGCTGGGCTACTCCAAGAGCCCTCTAAACAATCGTCTGTTTTTACTCTCACTTCTCCAATCCAACCCCTCACGTCTACCAGAATTATCTTCCTAAAGTAGATGTGATCATCTCATCACTTCAATGATTTTCTACCACCTACAAAATGAAGTTTAAACTCTTATGGGGCATTTTACATTGTTTACTATGTAGCCATAACTTACCTTTCTAGCCTCGTCCTAAACCAAATCTCACCCAGCTCTATATTCCAGCCATCCTTAGCTGTTTCCTGTCCCTCACATGGGCCATGCATTTTCACGCCTCTACACATGCTGCTGCCTCTACTCACAATGACCGTTCTTCCTTTTCTACCCAATAAAATCCTACTTCTTGAGAAACAAATACCCCCCACCTTTGTTTTGACTGAATGCTTCCTTAATCCTCAGAAGTTAAATTGTTCCTGCCTACATGCTTCCACAGCATTTCCATATTTGTGTATAGCTCCTATAGCTTTTCATTCTGTTAATAGTTTTCATTTACTTAACTTACCCTGTAATCTCCTTCATGGCAAGGATGTAGCCAGTCTTTGCGATTTCGATAGCATTTTATGATTTAATCTGAGGCATTTAATACATTTATTGTACCAAATGATTAGTCACGGCAGAAAACAAGTTTCCCTGCTTTATAGTGTGTCTCTCTGTCTTGCTTGTTCCCACCCTTTATAGTCTCTCTCTCTCACACTATTGCATATAGTCTGCATGGTATAGATTAATGGTCCTTTGATCCTTCTGTTCTGAAGGTCAATTCTTTGACCAGATTTTGGTTCTTCAGCCTCTTTTTTTTGGATACAAAATAAACACTTTTGACAGTTTAAATAGGGTACAGTGGCTTACGCCCGTAATCTCAGCACTGTGGGAGACAGGAGAACCACTTGAGGCCAGGAGCTCAAGACCAGCCTCAGCAACATGGTGAGACCCTCCATCTCTACAAAAAATTTAAAAATTAGCCAGGTATGGTGGCATGCACCTGGAGTCCCAGCTACCGGGGAGGCGGAGGCTGGAGGATCGCTTGAGCACAGGAGTTCAAGGTTGCAGTGAGCTATGATGATGCCACTGCCCTCTTGCCCAGGCAACAGAATAAAACCCTGTCTCAAAAACAAAACAAAACAAGAAAGTAAAAGTGGATCCTTAGCTTATCCAACCTATTTTGGGAACCAGGAGGCTATAGTGAACACGGTAAAACAAAAAAGGGAACCAAAACTGAATAAACCAGCAGTATAATAAACTAAATAGGAGATAAAACCAGTTGGGCAAGGGCTACCTCTGTGGTCAGAAGTTATGACAGACCACATGAGGTCTCTGTGGCAGAACTATGTCTTGCCTGGGAAGAACTGGATATAAACTCTTGACTTCAAATCGTAAGTACGAGGGAACTCCCTGGTCCCTAAGCAATCAGAGCTAAATATACATCATTCTAGTAAATTTGGGAAATGCAGTAAAATTTAAATACAATTAGTAATAACTAAAATCAAGGTGACATCTCTTTGTTAAATAATGAATTTGAAGTAAAGACTGCAAATATAAGAAATTTCTAGCAAATACCAAAGTACTTATTTTGTCCAATAGTATAAGGCTAACACATGACGAGCATCAAATAAAAACAAACATGAACTCAGTATAATAGCTGAGGTTATATGGACAATATAATTAAACAGAGAATGGCTAATTAAAGACAAGAAAAGATATAAAACAGACTCACATCCAAGATAACAGACCCTGGCTAAGCGATAAGAGGACAAAAGCAGCTGACTCAAGAAATCCAAGGGTAAGAATCACCAGAATATGATGATGGACAGGGATATGAAGAGTACAGGATAAAGAGGTTTTAAGAAAAAAAAATTTAAATGTGATTCATCAGTTAGCCTCTTTATAACAAAGTCAACACTTTCATTTTTGGCCATAAATTTAAATTTTACAATAAACATCAGTAATTCTTGTTACAAAAGGTAGAGTTGTGTAAAGAGTAAAATTTAAAAAAAAGAAACATCAATGATCTTTCACAAAACAGTACCATTCCTGCCATTCATTCTGTCCCCTTTTAAAATATAAGAAAATTGGAGTGTTAGAAGAGGAACATTAAAATAAGCAACCAAGCTTTAAAAAGATTTAAGCTTAGATGGCTAAAATATTAAATTAGATATGAATAATCCCATAGAGAGAAAGAAATAAGGAATTAGGGAAAAGGGAATATAAATATACTACCCTGTACTGATACAGTGTTTTGGAGTTTTGTCAATTCATATACACTGCCTCCTAATAACAGTGTGACAAGAATATTAGTATCCACAGTCCACAGATAAGGAAACTGTCACTCAGAGATATTAGTGATATGCACAAGGTTACACAACTAGTAACTATCAGAACCAGGAATAAAATCCAGGGACATTAACTCCTCTGAAGATGGGGGACATTAGTCTATATAGATTTGTTGATCAAGATGGGATAGGGGAAGGGGCCAGATGACCTCGCCAAGGGTTTAACTGTAGCAGTTTTTAATGGTACACCAAAAGTCATTATTCAGTCAAAACATTTAAGTAATTATTTATGATTTCCTGCTATAATTTTTGCATGTATGTGATAAATTACACAGGAAAGCTATTGCCCAACACACCGATCAATACAGGTACACTCAATTCCTAACAAAAATGGTAACATTATTTTAAAGCCAACAGAAGTTCCCAAAAGGGCTACCTCAATGAATCACCCTGACTATGTGAAAATGTAGCATAGGAGACAATCTTTCTTATTCAATTCAAACTTGAACAAGTCATGTCATCTGGGTTATTTTATAAATTAAAGTTATAGAAAGTGTTACTAACGCACTAGAACCATATTATTTTATGTAAATACTGAAAAGGAAAAGTGAAGATGCCTTTCCTGTGATACTCTTATAAAGAATTCAGGGAAATTAAAAGTCACATCCAAGTTCTCTAAATAATCCATTTAACAGCTGCATTATCAATTTTTTTAAACCCCTATTTTGCTATAACTTATGATAGGTGCTATTTCCCTAAAATAAATTTTCTGCCCACTCTCACTTAATCTGATAAGGGAGACCAATTAGCAAACATACATTAAACACATACTAAAACAATAGGAATGAGAGAGACAAGGAAATAAATGTGAACAGAACCAGAGTAGGATTTTAATTGCTGACCTTGAATTCTCCTTTTATCAGTCTTTCATACCAACTTTCTAAAACACAAATCTGACTACTCTTTGTTAAAAACCCTGATTACATCCCGTCTCCCTCAGCAATGAATTTTCTCTTTTTTTTGTTAGCCCTGGCACACTTGAAAAAGATAACCCACTCCCATTAATTCTCCTCATTCCCTCCCCCCCACAAACACAAACACAATGCAGCAGTGGCTTTTAGGGGCACTGGGACAAGTTTTATGCATTCCCTTCCTTCATGTCTCTTGCTCATGTTCTCTCCTAAAAGGGTCTTTTTCTACTTCTCTACATTTAAATAGTAGCAATCCTTTAAGCACCACCTCCTTTCCCAGAAACTCTAGTCAAATATCAATCTTTTTTTCCTGACCATAACTGATATCTCTTCTTGCCACACCATATGCTTTGGTGTTTATTTTTTACACTTACATATTTATTGCTTCCTTGAGTCTAGAAAGGTGTTGTGGCAGCTTACAATAAAAACAAATACTATAACTGCCCCATTAACACAGAATAAGAAATAGAATGTCATTAAGGAGATTTGTGCAAAAAAAATTAGTTCTCAGGTTTCTAGCATCAAAACTAAACTCGATGAATTATGAAGGGCGCTTGATTCTATTCAGCTTGGCACTTTTCTGTGTTTTATTTTATGCTCTCCATTTGTTTCATATCTAGTGATATTTGCTGAACTTTTATACATTATTCATGGTATCTTTGTTTTTATTGAATTGTTTTTGGCCCTATACTTGTGTATTCTTGGAATTTTTACACCCAAGATTAAAAACTCTGAAATGGCTAGGGATTATGACTTCTTGAGGTACAATCAGGCATTTATCACCATAGTAAGAAAAACATTTAATAATGATGACAGCAAATAAGATAGTAGTTTATGCAAAGGAAAAAAACTATTAACATGGTTATCTCTGAGAAATAATTTATCGTTTTATTTTACTTTACTGATTTTTTTTAAAATAAAAAACATGTATATTACTTACATAATCTGAAAAAGTAAAGACTGTTTTTTTAAAACTGTTCCAGTTAAAGTTTCAACATTAAGCTGCAACCCCCCTCCTCCAAGTCATAAGAAGCCTGACCCAATTTAAATCAGCTACTCAGGCTAGTTTGAGGATGAAGAGGGGAAAAACAATTAGAATCTGGCTTTAGCAAAGAAATAGTAGTATCTTTCATTGAGAATCAGATACTGTTAAGGACAGAGACTAGAGTTAGTGAAAGAAATCCTAAAAGAAAATTCTAGGATGCTGTTACATTAAGACAGTATTACTTTTATATAATTCAATCACCTTTAGGTTTTGAGGAAGATAATAATCATGAGATAATTATCTGTGATCTAATATACTAGTACTCATGATTCAGAAGAGGCTATAACCCAGGTATGGCAAAAACTAAAATAACATACATAGGATGATAATTGTTCTATAATCAATAAATGCTATAAATTAGAGAGAGAGAGAGAGAGAGAGAGAAAGACTGGCAGTTCACTGTGTTGATAGATACATAGAAGAAAATAGAAGAAAATCCAGTGACTCAAACTGGCTGGTACAAATGTTTTACATATAAAGACCTACAAAGAAACCATATGGAACCAGACTGTGAAAGGTCTTAGCTCAGGCTAAAGAAATTCTATATCATGGTCAAGGAGAAACACTGACAGTTTTTGAGGAAGAATGACACATATCCAGTGGCATATTAAGAAAATTCATCAGGAAGTGATACACACTATGATTAGAGGAAGAAACAAATAAAAGAGACATCAATTAACAAGAATAACCAAAGGATTTGAACAGACATTTCTCCAAAAAAGATACACAAATGACCAATGAGTACCTGAAAAGATGCTCAACATCATTACCCATCAGAGAAATCCACGTCAAAACCACAATGAGATACCATTTCACACCCACTAGGATAAATATAATCAAAAAGACAGGTAACAAGCATTAACAAGGATGTGGAGAAATTGGAATCCTCACATACTGCTGCTGGGAATGCAAAATGGTGCAGCTACTTTGAAGAATAATTTGGAATTCCTCAAAATGTTAACTATGGATGTCATATGACCTAGTTATTCCACTCCTGGGTATATACCCAAGAAAACTGAAAACATATATCCTCACAAAAACATGTATACAAATGTTTACAGCATTATTCATAATAGCCAAAAAGTGGAAACAATCTAAACAGCCATCAACTGATGAATGGATAATAAAATGTGGTATATTCATATGAAGAAATATTATTTGGCAATAAAAAGGGATGAAGTGCTGATACATGCTACAACATGGATGAAACTTGAAAACATTACACTAAGTAAAAGAAGACAGAAAGGGCCACACATTGTACAATTCCGTTTACCTGAGAGATCCAGAATAGGCAAATCTATAGACAGAAAGTAGATTAGTGGTTGCCTAAGCTTGTGGGTGAATTGGGGAAATGGGGCGTGACTGCTAATGAATACAGAGTTTATTTCTGGAGTGATGAAAATGTTCTAAAATTGATTGTGGTGATGGCTGCACAACTCTGTGAACATACTATTGGGACTCAGGAACTGATACCCAAAATATGGTGCTTTGACGTGAGGAACTGAAGCAGCAGACCTTCTCAAGGTCTCTCTGAACCCCACCCTGTCTTCTCTCTCTTAAGGCACAGGATTAAGTTGTTTTGTGATGTTCTTTTATCTGCCTAGAGTCCAGACCCACCAAAGAAGAAAACAATTACCTTTGGTCACTTCCCTGAGTTTTCATTAACTGAACTCATACCACAGGAAGAAAGACTGAAGTCTGTCAACACACCTGGAGAGAATTCTGTCATAAACCATTGTCATAAACCAACAGATTTGTCCCAGATTATTGTATGTTCTTCAAGCCCACTGAATTCACCTAAAAATCATTTACTACCCACTAAAATCATCCACACTTCCCCATCTCCCTTTCCTCTAAGAAAAAGGGTATATAAGCATTTTACTCCATTGTGTGGTAAGGTAATCACTCTGTGACCACACCCCCATGCACACTAATAATTTTGTATGCCTTTTCTCCTATTAATCTACCTTCTGTTAGTTGATCTTCAGCTAACCTTCTGAGGGTAAAGGTGAAGTTTTCCCTTGGCCCCTACAGTAGTTACAAACATTGACTTTTAAATGGGTAAACTGTATGGGATATGAATTGTATCTCACCATTAAGACAATACAAAACAAAAAAATCAATAGCAATTGCCCAAGTGCCCATATTTAAGGGGGAAAAAAAACCCTGCAAAATATCCAAGAATATCCTGAAATAAAAATGAAATTTTTATGTATCTAAACATTTTGTTCATTCATTCATTCAACAAATATTAATTTAGCACCTGATATATAACAGCCACTAAAGATTTTGTTCTCTTAAGATTAACTTTTAATCTTAAAGGGGAAAAAAAGTAAAGTAGTGCATCTTTTTAAGACTTACCAGTGATCTGAAGTTGTGATTTCATGGTCAGGCTACCCATTGAACCAAGTTGTGATCCACTGTCAGACATACCACCAACAGGTCAGCAAACCTGAACATGGCAAAGGAGACACTGTAAACACCAAAAATTCCCATTTAAAAAATATGTAAATAGTGCTAACCTGGTTATTTTCTACTGAAGGCCCCATAACAACTAATGGCCTTCACATTGCTAAACATAATTTTCAATTCTAGTCTTCATCCTACTTAACCTGTCAGCAAAATCTGACATAGTTGATCATTCCCTCCTCAATGATTTACTTTCTTCCCTTGAGTTCCCCAGACATATTATCCAGGTTTATGTCCTACCTCACTGTTCCTTCTCTGTCTCCTCTGAAGATTCCTTTTCTTCTCTCTGTTCTCTTCATGTTGGCATATTCTAGGACTCAGTTCTTGGTTCCCTATTCTTTTCTATCTATACTCATTCCCTTGAGGATATTATTTGGTCTTACAGCTTTAAACAGCATCTATCTAAACAACACGTCTCAACCAAACTTTTATCTCTAGCCTAGACCTCACTCCTAAGATCTAAACAACTTCACTTAGGTATCTAAAAGACATCCCATGCAAGATGTCTCTAACGAATGAAAAAGATAATAATACAAAAAACATTCCATACTTAATATATCCAAAACTGAACTCCTGATCTTTCCTGCAAACCTATTTCACTCTGTAAGCATTCTCATCTCAGTGGATGCCAACTTCATCCTTCCAGATGCCCAAGCTAAAAAACCTTGGAGTCATCCTTGACTCCTTTATTTCACATTTCCCTTCCAACCTATCAACAAATTCTATTATGTCTATTTGCAAAATATATCCAGAATCCAACCATTTCTCACCACCCTACCACCAATCTGTTCAGTTCTACCTCTGACAGCCATCTCCTTCCTAGATAATATGCCTCTCTCCTAGATTACTGCAATGACCTAACAGATCTCCCTGTTTCTTTTTTTTTTATTTGTTTGGTTTTTTTTTTATAGACGGGGTCTTGCTCTGTCACCCAGGATGGAGGAATGCAGGGATGGAGTGCATTGGTGCAATAACCCTGTTTCTAACCTTGTTTAGCCTCAGTATCTATTCTCCCTGTTTCTAACCTTGTTTGGCCTCAGTATCTATTCTCAGTACAGCCAGGATGACTCTTGTAACTTTCAAAACCCTGCAAAAGCTTCTTTTCTATTTTTCTTTCTTTTTTTTTTTTGGAGACAGAGTCTTACTCTGTCACCCCGGCTAGAGTGCAGTGGCATCAGCATAACTCCTGCATAACATCAGCAAGCTCAAGCTCCTGGGCTCAAGCAGTCCTCCTGCCTCAGCCTCCCAAGTAGCTGAGACTACAGGTGTGCACCACTACGCCCGGCTAACTTTTTCAATTTTTTATAGAGACAGAATCTCACTCTTGTTCAGGATGGTCTCGAACACCTGACCTCAAGCAATCCTCCCACCTTGGCCTCCCACTATGTAAGAAGAAATGTACAAATACAATAAGGCAAACAAAATATCCTGAAACTGTAAACATTGTCTTGAGTTTTTATACAAATTTAGGCCTCCATTAAAAAAATTTAATATAAAACAATCCTGATGTCTTCTCAAGTCTGCCAAAATGAAATGCAGCAATAATTCCTACTAAGATGAACTCTATAAAACCTAACATATTTCATTCTTTGACTTACACATAAAAATGCTCAAAGGTAAAGTTTGACCTCAACTATAGTGACGAAGCTCATTCTTTTGGCATGGTGTATATATTTTTTCCTTCACCTTGTTTATTTAAATTGTACCATTTCAGATATTTTAAAACCTACAATCTACAAAAGAGCCCTTTATTTTATATATGGAAGGTAAATAAAGTCATTAGTAGTCACCCAGAGTATAAAAGAAAGGAGATGTAACATAAAAGCCTTAACACTGCACTGCACAAGATATTCTGATTCAAAGGGCTTCTTATACAAAGGGCCCTCAGAGACATCATTACCACATTCTGTAGTTATCACTCCCTCCTGAATACCCAAAAGCCTATTTGCCACAGAACTACTATATTAAAACAAGTAAATTAAGAGGCAGGGAGAAAAGTCCAACATCTGGGTGATTTTCTGTATGATAAAAATACTATTCTAGTTGCTAATGTATATTAACAGTTTACTGCTAGAAAATGCCCTTTTTAAGAACAGCATAAATTTATTCTAAACACTAACATTAATTACAAGTTGCCAAAAAATTAAAATCTCTGCAACTTTGTAACTCAAATTAACTTCATGCAGAAAAGATAAATGGAAGTATAGATTGCAAATATTAGGAACAATGATTCTCTTCAGATAATCACAGAGAATCACTATGATAGAATTGTGAGCTCTGCCAAAAACATGCTAATAATTTCAATAATTTATGTACTCACACATTAGTTTTACATAATTAAAATGCATCAAGTATTTTACATTCTTAAAAAGAATAAAAGCCACCATTTCTATAATAGCAAAAAAATTAGAAACAGGCTAAATATTAATTGACAACCAGTTAAATAAATCATATTTATACTACAGAACAGGCTGCTATGCAACCATTAAAATAGCTTATTAATGAATGAAATGGAAAGAATCCAAGAACATTTTTTTAAGTTGCAGAAAATGTACAGTATGATATTATTTTTGCAAACAAAAACAAACCATATATTCCTACAGGAACATATACTTATAGATAAATGTAGGAAAAGTATACATCCCAAACTGGTAACAGTAGTTAGTTACCTTTGTGGAGGAGGGGGTCTATATACTAAAGAAAATGGTCATAGGCAACTTTAGTTTTGTATGTATTGCTTGAGTTTTTAAAAATAAAGTATGTATCATTGATGACTTGCACAATTTAAAAAACAGTCAAAAACAGCAGAAAAATACAGACTCTGTGCTTCCATCCTCTACCCTGAGCTCCAGACTCTTAGGTCTAATATTTACAACTGCATATGTAGTTAAATGATTAAATCTAAATCTAAACTCTCCATACCTGGGCACACCTACTCCAGCCTTAACAGCACCACATCCACCCAGTTGTTCAAGTCAAAAATACAGGCATTATCGATTCTTCTTTATCTCGCCAAGTTCTAATAATTCCACCTGCAAAACATACCCTACTATATGCCCTAAAGTATATACCTACTTTTCTCCATCTCTCTCTCTTTTTTTTTTTTTTTGAGACAGGCTCTCGCTCTGTCACCTGAGCTAGAGTGCAGTGGCACGATCATATAGCTCACTGCAGCCTTGAACTCCTAGGCTCAGGAGATCCTCCTGCCTCAGCCTCTACAGTGTTTAACTAAAGTCCAGTTTACATTAAGTTTACAATTCTTGACAGATGCACAATGCCATGTATGTACCATTACAGTATCATACAGAGTAGTCTCACCACCCTAAAATTCCTTATGGTTCACCTATTCATCACTCTCCCCTCTCCTTGAATCATTCATCTTTCTACTATCTCTATAGTTTTGCCTCATCCAGAATGTCAAACAGTTTGGCTCATATAATATGGAGCTTTTTCAGGCTGACTTCTTTCACTCAGCAATATGATTTAAGGTTCCTCCTTGTCTTTTCATGGCTTGACAGTTTATTTCTTTTGCTGAATAATATTATCACTGTACAGTTGTACCACAGCTGATCCATTCACCTATTCAATAACATCTTGGCCGCTTCCAGTTTTGGGCAACTACGAATAAAGTTGATATAAAATATTTACTTGCAGGTCACTGTGTGGATGTACGTTTTCAACTCAATTGGGTAAATAGAAACACAACTGCTGGGTGATAACGTTATACCTATGTTTTGGCTTTGTAAAATACTGCTGAATGGACTTCCAAAGCTGCAGTACCACTTTTCATTCCCATCAGGATTGAAGGTGAATTACTGTTGCTCTGTATCCTCACCAGCATTTAGTATTGTCCCGTTGCTTGGGGGGAATTTAGCCATTCTAATAGGTGTACAGTGATGTTTCATTAGTTTTAATTTACAATTCCCTTATGATATGATGTTGAGCATCTTTTTATATGCTTATTTGCCATCTATATCTATCTATCTATATATATATATATAGTTTGGTAATGTTTCTGTTAAGATCTTTTACCCACTTTTTAAATGGGTTGCTTTATTATTGTGTTTTAAGAGTTCCTTGTATATTTTAGATACAAGCCCATTATCAGCTATGTTTTTCGCACAGCCTATGGCTTCTCTCTTTTCATTCACTTAACAGTGCCTTTCACAGATTAGAAGATTTAATTTTAAATAAAGTCCAACTTACCTATTTTTTCTTTATCATAGACTGTGCTTTTAGTATTGTATCTAAAAACTCATCACCATCTCTTCAACAAATGGTGCTATGAAAACTAGATTCCATATGTAAAAGAATGAAGTTGGACCCCTACCTCACACCATTACAAAAACTACAATAAAAACGATCAAAGAAGGAGCAAAATAGACATTATTCACAAAGAATTGCAGTTGTATATTTTGACCTGTCTGGTAGCTCAATGAAGGATTGGTTCAAGGGCTTGCCTGTTTCCTCTGCCTCAAAGCTTACTCAAGGATGAGGCACCTTTTCAAGCAGTGTTTGTTAAAAGTATTTAAAGGCATATGTATTAAACTGCAACCTGGAGCAAGGGATAACAGGTGCAACATATAACAAGACTGAAAAGAATGGGAAGGAAGAAGCTGGGGAAGGAAACACTTGGGAAGAAGGGGTGTGTGGACAGAGAGAGAGAGAGAGAGAGAGAGAGAAATAGATAGATAGATAGATTGATTGATTTTCACTGTTGCCCAGACTGGAGTGCAGTGACATGATCATAACTCACCGCAACCTCAACTCCCAAGGCTCAAATGATCCTTCTGGCTCAGCCTGCCTAGCAGCTAGGATTACAAGTGCATGCCAACACGCCCAGGTAATATTTTTATTTTTTGCAGAGATAGGGTCTTGCTGTGTTGCCCAGGCTGGTCTCGGACTTCTGACCTCAACAATCTTCCCACCTCAGCCTCCCAAAGTGCTGGGATTACAGGCATAAGCCACCAGGACTGGACAGAATAAGGGCTTTTAAAAGCTCCTGGATACTGTGGCAAAGCTAGAAGGCCCTAGAAAGCCATGCATGTGCCCAGGGCTACATGCATACTCACAAAAGACTTGAAAAATCCCTAAGCTCTTAACTCCGGGTGAACTTCAGGCTCCATGCATGCAGGAAGTGCTTTAGCCATAGTTTTAAACCGCCTGGCTAAGCATTGGAGTGCCCCAACAAAGAGCCAAATCTGCAAACACTGGGAGGGTTTTTTGCGGGGAAGAAAGGATTTCAGGAGTTTAAGAAAACCTACCAAATCACTAGCTGACCACTAAGCTAAAAGAACACAGATGTCAATGGCCACATATGACAAAGAATACAGACTTCAAAAATTATTTCAGAAAAGTCACTAAACAAGCAAACAACAACCACCATAACAAGCAACAACCAACCATGAGGTGAAGGAAGAACCTAATTTTAAGAGCTGCCACATTATAACATTCAAAATATCCAGTTTTCATACTAGTGAAGTGAATTGAACAGCACATTAAAAGGATCATACACCACAACCAAATGGCATTCATCCCGGGATGCAAGGATGGTTCAACATATGAAAAACATTCAATGTGATACAATGCATTAACAGAATGAAGGATAAAAATCACACGATCACCTCAATAGATGTAGAAAAAGCATCTGACAAAATGTGACACCCTTTCATGACAAAAGGGTTTCAACAAACTAGGAATCGAAGGAAATTACCTCAATATAATAAAGGCCATATATGAAAAGCCCACAGCTCACATCATACTTAATGTTTAGAAACTGAAAGCTTTTACTCTAAGATCAGGAGCAAGGCAAGGATGCCCACTTTTGCCACTTCTATTCAACATATGAGAAATCCTAGCCAGAGCAATTAAACAAGAAAAAGAAAAAATTAAAAGGCATCCAAATTGAAAAAGTAGTAAAATTATTTCTGTTAGCAGATGACAAAAGGCTAAAGAAGACTCCACTAAAAAAACTGTTAGAACTAGTTACTGAATTCAGTAAAGTTGCAGAATACAAAAATCAACATACAAAAATCAGTAGCATTTCCATACACTAACAGTAAACTATTTGAAAAAGAAATTAAGAAAACAATCTCCTTTACCATAGCATCAAAAAGAATAAAACACTTAGGAATAAAATCCCAAGGAGGTAAAAGACTTGTACACTAAACACTACAAAACACTGATGAAGGAAATTAAAGATGACAAAAATATATGGAAAGACATCCCCAGCTCACGGACTGGAAGATAATATTGTTAAAATAACATTATTCAAAGCAATCTACAGATTCAATACAATCCCTATCAAAATCCCAGTAACCTTTTTTTTTTTTTTAAACAGAAATAGAAAAACAATCCTAAAATTCACATGGAACTAAAAAGGACCCTGAATAGCCAAAACAATCTTTTTTTTTTTTGACAATTCAAATGATTTATTGGGATTTCTTATTAATTTGGGGAAAAACAAAAATACAGGCTCTGATAAGAAAAACATACTATTAAAACTCTATACATAGCACAATCTTAATTGTTTGAAAAATGCATACAAACTTACATGCAAAAAGAGACTGGGGAAAAAAATAATCTGCAAAAAAATTGAGAGTTGTTTCTTCAAGCTGTGATATTTCAGGTGATTTTGAGTTTTATATTCTTATATTCTTCTAAAACTTCAATATGAGCATGAATTAACTTTATAATCAGAGAATTTTACAATCATAAATGGGTGATAATCAGATACAATATTAATTTTAAGACTATAAACACACGAGTATATAAATAAACAAAAGGAAATAATTTCTTTTATTCAGTTTTACTGAGTCCCAAAGTAGTCTCGTTTTGTCTTTTTTTTTTTTTTTTTAATTTCAAAATATTACAGGGGTACTGATGTTTAGGTTACATATACTGCCTTTGCACTGCCTGAGTCAGAACTACAAGCGTACCCCTCCCCCAGTGTGCACCACACCCATTAGGTGTGAATATACCCATCGTCTCCTCCCCCCTCCCACCTGCCCAACACCTGATGAATGTTACTTTCATATGTGCACATAAGTGTTGATCAATCAGTACCAATTTGATGGTGAACATACGTGGTGCTTGTTTTTCCATTCTTGTTATACTTCACTTAGGAGGATGGGCTCCAGCTACATCCAGGATAATATAAGAGGTGTTAGTTTACCATTGTTTCTTGTGGCTGAGTAGTACTCCATGGTATACATATACCACATTTTATTAATCCACTCACGGATTGACGGGCACTTGGTTGTTTCCACATCTTTGCAATTGTGAATTGTGCTGCTATAAACGTTCGAGTGCAGACGTCTTTATTACAGAACATCTTTTTTCCTTTGGGTAGATGTCCAATAGTGGGATTGTTGGATCAAATGGTAATTCTACTTTTAGTTCTTTGAGGTATCTCCATATTACTTTCCATAGAGGTTGTACTAGTTTGCAGTCCCACCAGTAGCGTATTAGTGTTCCTATCTCTCCACATCGATGCCAACATTTGTTGTTTTGGGACTTTTTGATAAAAGCCATTCTCACTGGAGTTAAGTGATACCTCATTGTGGTTTTGATTTGCATTTCCCTGATGATTAGAGATGTTGATCATTTTTTCATATGTTTCTTGGCCATTAGTCTATCTTCTCAAAAGTTTCTGTTCATGTCCTTTGCCCACTTTTTAATGGGGTTGGTTTGATTTTTTTCTTGCTGATTTTCCTGAGTTCTATACAGATTCTAGTTATCATCCCCTTATCAGATGTATAGCATGCAAATATTTTCTCCCATTCTGTAGGTTGTCTATTTGCTCTAGTGATAGTTTCTTTGCCTGTGCAGAAGCTTTTTAATTTGATCAGGTCCCATTTATTTATATTTGTTGATGCTGTGATTGCTTTTGGGGTCTTCTTCATGAATTCTTTGCCTAGGCTGATGTCTATAAGACCAAAACAATCTTAAGAATAAAGCTGCAGGCATCAAGCTTTCTAATTTCAAAATATATTACAAAGATACAGTAAATAAAATAGTATGGTAATGGCATAAACACAGACAAATACAGACCAGTGGAACAGAGTTGAGAGCCCAGAAATAAACCCACACATATACAGTCAACTGATCTTCAACAAGTGTGCAAAAATACACAATGGGGGCATGCAAATCAAAGCCACAGTGAGATATCACTTCACACGCACTAGGATGACTATAATAAAAATGACAGATAATAAGTGTTCAGAAGGACGTGGAGAAACTGGAAACCTCATACACCATTGATGGGAATGTAAATGGCATAGCTGCTATGGAAAACAGAAAGTCAGACATGGAACTACCATATGATCCAGCAAGCCAAGAGAAGTGAAAACACATCCTCACAAAAACTTGTACGCAAATGTTCACAGGATTATACCTAACAGCCAAAAAGTGGAAGCAACTCAAATGCCCATCAACTACTGAATGGATATATAAGATGTGTTATGTTTGTACAATGGAATATTATTCAGCAATAAAAAGAAATCAAGCACTTACAAATGTTACATCATGGATAAACTTTGAAAATATTATCATAAGTGAAAGAAGCCAGTCACAAAGAACCATATATTGTACGATTCCATTTATATGAAATGACCAGAACAGGTCAATCTACCGAGATAGTAAGTAGATTATTAGTGGCCTAGGGCTGAGAGGATGGACGAATGGAGATGACAGCTAAGGGACACAGGGTTTTCTGGGGGAGGGTAATATCTTAAAATTGATTACGGTGATGAATGTACAACTCTAAATATACTAAAAGCCACTGAATTGTATAGTTTATATTTGCATAAATTATATATTGTATGGTATGTGAACTATGTCTCAATTGTATACCGTATGGTATATGAACTATATCTCAATAAAGCTGTTAAAAATAAAACAAGAACAAATATTAGGGGGAAATTTTTATTTTTCTAGACTAAAAAAAATTACCACCAATGAACCCTCACTAGAAGAATTTCTAAAGAATGTACTTCAAGAATATGGAGGGCCAGGCATAGTGGCTCACACCTATAATCCAGCACTCTGGGAGACTGAGGTGGTAGGATCACTTAAGGCCAAGAGTTTGAGACTAGCCTAGACAACATAGCAAGACCCCATCTCTAAAAAATAAATAAATAAAAGAAAAAGAATAATGATCCTCAAAGGACACTATGCGACTCAAGATGCAATAGTAACTAAGAAAATGGTAAGTGTTAAGTTCAAAAAACACATAGCATCTAATTTAGAGATTAAAAAATCAATACAAAAAGCTAAAATACTGGTAAACAGCATTAAAGTCAGGAATGGGGATGACTAGAGTTAATTATTCCAAGATCCTTGTACTGCTCAGGACAAGTCAAAGACACTGATTAACTTTTGTCAAGTTAATATGCAAGTTAAAATTTCAAAGGTAAGCAGTAAAAAAAAAAAAAAAAAAAAGTGTACAAATTCCAAACAAGTATGAAAAAAAATTTCAGAAAAATATTATCCAAAGGAATGCAAAAAGTAGACAAAAACAAAAAAAGTAAAATATGTGAGATAAAGACTTCCACAAAAAGATGATAGATTCAACACAGGCATCTGAATTCTCTTTCAAATGTCCTCTAAACTCTAGTGAAGGGATTTAAAAATTTTTTAAAGTAATAATAGTAAAGATCAGAAAAGACAGAAGTAGCGAAAACAAGCAAGAAGATTTCAGGAAGCTAAAAAGCAGATGGACCTCTTCTATAATATTCATCTAAAAAAAAAAAAGCAGATGGACCAATGCTAATTTACCACACACCCAAGAAAGTCAACTCCTATGTTGGTAATAGGGAAAAGCAAAGAGCCAAGATGGTTTTACACTGCAGCATCCTCACTCAAGAGACACTAGATAACTCTGGAAGTAGGGAGTAAAGCTGGGACACATAAGCAGGATTAATTGAAAGCTGTTTAATAAGCATTTTGATCCCTAAATCCTCTATTTCACACCAGAGGGCTCAGGTTTTTTCCCTCTAGAAAGAGTAAAACAGAGCATCTCCGGAATGGGGGATACTAAGCACAGTTGAAGGCTGGAGAACAATATCAAAAATTGGAGAATTAGCTGGGTGTGGTGGTGCACACCTGTAGTTCCAGCTACTTAGGAGCCTGAGGAGAGAAGATAGCTTAGGCCCAGGAGTTCAAGGCTGCAGTGAGCTCTGATCACATCACTGTACTTCAGCCTGGGAAACAGAGCAAGATCCTGTCTCTAAAAAAAAACATAAATAAAAGAAAAAAAGGAAAAGAATTGACTATAAAAATTAATGGAATACCAATTAATGAATACCAAGTCCCAGCTCTGCCATTAGCTATAAATACTAGAAACAAAACATTTAATTCACAGGCAATGTGAATGTCTTCCTACAAAACCAAGAGACTCTACATAATACAACTAATAATAACCTAGAAAACTGACCAGTATCATGGACAAAGTGAAAAGCAGTAAACCTTTTAAGTGAAAGAAGTAAAAATTTTTATCTCAAAAGCCAACTATTTTTGGGTTACTATTCCAATTGTGAACATCTCAGGTGGAGATAAAAGAGAAAACATATAAAAAGATTTGAACTCTTGGACAGTTAGAAGTTTAGAAGCTGTGGTAGCCAGCCTCCAAGATGGCTCCCTATAATCCTCACCTCCTGCTATTCAAACACTTACATAATACCCTCCCACAGTGCAATGAGGCTGGCCTGCACAACCAACAGAATATGGTGGAAGTAACAGTGTACTAATTCCAAAGCTAGGCCATAAAATTCATTACAACTTTTCCCTTGATCTCTGGGAATGCTTGCTCTCGGGAAAGCCAGACACCACGCAATGAAGACACTCGAGCAATCCTATGGAGAGGTCCAAGTAAAGAGGAACTGAAGCCTCCCATCAAGAGCCAGCACCAATTTGCCAGTCGTGAGTGAGCCAACTTGGAAGCAGATCCTCCAGTCCCAGTTAAGACTACAGATGAAAGCAGCCCTGCCTGACATCTGACTACAAGTACAAGAGAGACTCTAAGGCAGAACTGCTCTGTCAAGCTGCTTCCAGATTTCTAAACCAAAGAAATTGTGGGAGATAATAAATGATTGTTATTATAAGCCACTAAATTTTGGAATAATTTATTGCACAACAATAGAAAACTATATAGTATACTTGCCAAAAAACATGTTTAACCTGAATCTAATAATGAGGAAATAATTATATCCAAAATATGTGACACTGTACAAGTCAACTAGCCTGGACTCTTCAAAAAAGTTAACATTATAAAAAACAGAACAGGTAAGAACTATTATAAAGAGAGAGACTAAAGAGAAATAACATCTAAATGTAATGTGTGAACGAACCTTGATTGGTTCCTAGATCTGGGCACAAAACCATAAAAGATTTTTAAAGATAATTGGGAAAATGTGAATATGAATATTAGTTGATATTATGAAACTATGGTTGGTCTTAAGTAATAATACATACCATGGTTATATAGGAAAATATCCTTTTTCTTGGAAGAAGCAATGCAAAAATGTTTAGGGGTAAAATATGACAGCTACAACTTACTTTCTAATGGTTGAGCACAATTTTTTTTTTTGGTTGAGCAAAATTAAAAGTACATCTCTCTACCTAGAAAGAGAAAGTGAATGTAACACTATGTTATTAACTGGTAAATCCAGACAAAGTGTTTACAGGTATTCACTATACTTCCAATTTTTCTTTCAATTTTTGCATAGATTTGATTTCTTTTTTTAAATAAGAGGCTGGTTAAGAAAAATATAGAGTACCCTACCACAATGAGATATCATGAAAACCCTATTAGAATGTTTAACAAGAGAAAATACTGACAATACCAAGGGTTGGCTAGGATGCAGAGCATCCTTGTATATTGCTGGCTGGAACGCAAAATGATATAGCCACTCTGAAAAACATTTTGCCTATTTCTTATAAAGTTCAACACACTTACCATATGTCCCAGCAATCTCATTCCTGGGTATTTTCCTTAGAGCAGAGGTTCTCAATCAGAGGCTATTTTGCCCCCTGGGACATTTGGCCATATTCAGAGACATATCTGTTACAACTGGGGGCTGGAGGAGTGCTGCTGGTATCCAGCAGGTAGAAGCCAGGGATGCTGTCAAACATCCTAAAATGCACAAGACAACCCCCCACAACAAAAAATTGCCAAGTCCAAAATGTTAACAGTGTCAAGATTGAGAAAACTTACCTAGAGAAATAAAAATATATATGCACATAAAATCTGGAATCCACAGTAATGTTTATAGCAGCTCTATTCGTAATCACCAAAAATGTGAAACAACTCAATGTCTCTTAACAGGCGAATAGAGATAAATTGTGGTACATACATACACTGGAATACATACTACTAAGCAATAAAAAGAAACAAACTACTGACACATGCAACACCTTGGATGAATCTCAAAGGCATCAATCACGCAGAGCAAAAAACCCAGTCTCAAAAGGTTACGTATGTATTATTCCATTTCTGAGTCTCACAAGGACAATACCATAGGGATGGAGAACCAATCAGTGGCTGTCAGGGACTAAGAGGGGAGGGTGAGTATGACTACAAAAAGGCAGTACAAGGGAAGTTTTGGTGTGATGGAACTGTACTGTATCCGGATTGTGGTGTTGGTTACAAGAATCTATGTGTGTTAAAATTTATACAACTTATACACAAAAAAGGGTCAATTTTCCTGTATGATGATTTTTTAAATTAACATTTAAAATATTAAAAAAGGTCCCATACCCTAGGTACTGGGTTGAATAGTAACCCCCACAAATTCATGTTTACCCAGAACCTCAGAATGTGACCTTAATTGTCCTTATAGGGTCTTTCAGATGTAATCAGGTTAAGATGAGGTCATTAGGGTGGGCCCTAATCCAATGACTGGTGACCCTACAAGAAGAAAATTTGGAAATAGAGACATACACAGAGTAAAGATGATGTAATGGCACACAGGGAGAAGGCATGTGAAGGCAGAGATTGAAGAGATGTATACACAAGCCAAGTAACCCCAAAGATTGCTAGCAACCACGAGAAGCTAGGAGACAGGCATGGAGCAGATTCTCTCTCTGAAAGGTTCCAACAAAGGTATTTCAAATTTCTGTACTACTAAACCATGAGAAAATAAATTCACATTGTTTTTAAACCACCTAGTTTGTGGTAATTTGTTATAGCAGTCCTAGAAAACTAATATACCCCTATGATTTTATTTATATGACATTCTGGAAAAGGCAAAACTATTGGGATAGAAAACACATCAATGCTTCCTAGGGGATGAGGGTGGGGCAAAAGAATTGACTACAAAGGAGCACAAGTAAAAGTTCCATGTGTTTGTCAAAATTCAAAGAACCGTGTACATGTAGAAACTCACACTGGAAAGAATCTAAATACAAAAATGTGGGATGATTTCAGTAAGTGCACATACATAAAGGGACATCTGAAAATAGACACTAAAGAGAAAAACCTGTAAGTGACAGGAATTTGGGAGAGCCTCAGGCACAGTTATGTACATATTGTGTATAATAAAATACTGGAAGAGAAAATAAAGTACATTAAAAAAAATTCAGCCAGGCCTAATGGCGCACACCTGTCATCTCAGTTACTTGGGAGGCTGAGGTAGGACCATCACTTGAGCCCAGGAGTTGAGATCAGCCTGGGCAACACAGTGACACTCCATCTCATTTAAATAAATAAATAAAATTTTTTAAATGTAAAAAAATGTATACTTAAAAAGGGTAAGTTTTTTTACTAAGTGTAAAGTACATCTCAATAAACCTGACTCCAAAAACAAAAGAGTATTTCCAACATAAATGACAAAAAAGCTGCTAATCTAGTTTCTACAATAAAGAGAAAAAAATAGCCTTAGATCGCCTATGTGTCTTGGGGAAATGTAAGACTCATTCTTCCTCTCTAGCACCTCCCTTCCTCCTCCATATCTCACTGACAGATTAACCTATATTTTCCAATGTCCCTTCCATTTTATAATGTATTTTCTTTCACCTCCCCTATCTCCTCCTCCTTGACACTCAATCTGTAAACTCAATTTCAACTATGCCTCCATCTCACAGCTTTAAAATTCATAAGATACAGGGATGGATGCCTCTGGATGAATTTCCTATGGGGAAAAAAACCTTTTTACATATGATTTTTTAAAAAGCCTTCACAATCAAGTACAGTGGTATGCAGTCACTTAGGTTCACTTAGTACTGTAAACCATTGTGACTAGAACCAATGAAGACATCAGTCTGAATCCAAATCTAATATAATATTAAAATAATCTATTACCGATTAGTCTGTAAGTTACAAAGAAACTTAAAATAGGATCAATTATGAACACTTTTTTATCATTTATTTTGAGTAATGTTTACTATCACGCTAGAAAAATGTGACAGAATGCTTAATGTAAAAGAAGGTGCTCAAACATTGCCAGAGGTAAAAACTAACCTTAACATCTTCCTGAAAGGCATTGGAAAGAAAAATGTGGAAAAGGATAGACACACGTCACAAGATTATTTCAGTAATATCTTGTCCCATAAGCAACAAACATTTATAACCTTATTTTAAAATATGTATCCTATTTATAGACAAATTATTAAGCAGGCAGGATATTATGAAATTTGCTTGATTTATTTTCAGAAATAATACATCCAACATAATCAGTTATTTTTATAGGCCACATCTATTTTGACTTAGAAAACCTTTAAATAACATAATATAGGCCTATATTTTCTTTTTGGTTGTTTGTTATTTTTAAGTCAGACGGGGTCTCACTGTGTTCCTCAGGCTGCTGTCGAACTCCTGGGCTCAAGTGATCCTCCTGCCTGAGCCTCCCAAGTAGCTGGCATTACGGACACACACTACCGCACCCAGCATAGGCCTATGTTTTTTAAAAAGAAACCACCAAAATGTCATTTCAGGAAACACACAAAACCAATAACGAGAAAAACCGCTTGTGGCAGAAAGTACAGAGTTCAAAGAACTAAAGTACACAGTGGTATTCAGAGAACTAAAACCTAATGAAGTCAAACTCTCAAAAACCTTACTAAAATACAGAAGCACACACGGTAACTAGAAATACATATTGAGTAGCCTCACTTGAATGGGGTCACTCTGCCATGTTCCCAAACCACAAGTGAAAAACTAGATCCTATTTCCTAGAGGCACAGCAGCAGAGACTAGCTAGAAAGAACAATTTTTATACCCCATTCTCCAATAATAATAGCAAAGGAGCTGACCTTGATGTATGGGCTGCTGAAGGTATTGGCAGGGAGAATAAGTTCTTCAGGTTAGGATAGAGGACAAATACCCATTTTCATAATTTAATTTCTCAGCAAAAGAAGTGGGAATGAACTCAAATATACTCATGATGGGGAAAGGTTGCTTTCCTATTTACTGGAGATAGGTACCTTAACAGGGAGGTAGGATGTGAACCATCCTCTCTCCCCGACAACAGGACTACCTTAGCTCTGAATATCACACACTGATCCAGAACATTGAAAGCTCCTTTCCCATTTTCCAACCAAATATATCAGCATGAATTAAAGCATGTGCACAAAAAGACAATTATCTTAAAGAGAAAAACAGGAAGTTACAACATTTAAGGTTCAATAGTATGAAAACAGAGTTTAAGGAAACTGGCACCAGAATCTAACTTTTAGCATTCACTTGCTGGTTTGAACTCTGTACCCAGCATTCCAGAAGGCAGTTTCTTCCCCATTCTCCCAAACACATTTCTGACAAACATTTCAATATTAACTACTGTTACAAGTTGTTTCTGGCTTTGATTGACTATTTACCGGTACAGTCTAAAGGATTTGACATGCCACAACAAATATAACTATTGCTGTCCTACTGTACACACTGTTCTCTTAACACGGCCTCTGCACAAGAATGACATGCAAATTCGTGAAGTGTTCTATAAAAATAAATAAATATTGCTCTCTTGCAAACAATTCTTGTGTGAAATTATACAACTTAATCATATATAAATTTGAATTCCCTGGCTCGCAATAAATTCTTGCTTTTTTTTTTCTTTTTTGGCACCTGAACAGGAACGTGAACAGAAATTCTTGTTTCTGACCATCTCTTAATACCCATAAATTCTCAAAATAAGACCCTAATATCCACCATCTTTCCAGCAAACTTTTCTCAGATCATTTCTAAACATTATTCAAGAATTATCAAGTAGACTTGAAGTCAATACTGAGTTACTGAGTAATTCACCTTTCTTAAGAGGAGCCAAAAAGCATTATTGTTCAGATTATATTAAAAACCCAGAAGAAAGCGACACAGAGATAATAATTTACACCCAAGAGCCCTATATACTGAGAGGGGGAGAGGAACAAAATTCCCACCTATCCATTAGGAAACAAATAGGATTATGAAAGCAAAGCCAATTCTACATTCCAATTTGGGTCTGCAGATTTTCTCTATCCCAAGATTACCCCCTCCACTTTGACTGAATCCAAAAATGAACAAAATAAAAATATTTTGCCAAAGAAGGCAAAATACCACATACATCTCATCTGTTCTCACAGGTAAATAAATGGAAATCGAATAAAGTTAAATGGATTGCCCAATTAGGCAAAGATTTTAGATACGAAACCAAAAGTACCATTCGCAAAAAAAATTTGAGAAACTGAGTCTCATCAAAATTAGGAACGTCTCTTAAAAAGACACCATTAAGAAAATGGAAAGACAAGCAAAAGGCTACAAAATAACATCTGCAAAATGCATATCTGATAAAGCACTTGTATCAAGAATTTACAAATAACTCTTACAACTCAATAATATTAAGACAAAACAACTCAATCAAAATGGATTACCCAAGGTCAGAACAGAAAATGTGGCCAAAAACTGAGATCTCTAGCCTTGCTCAATGTTAATTTCATGATTTAAAACCATGGTTCCATATAGAAGCCAAAAAAGATAACAGGGAAACAAACAAAAAATACTTATGTCATTGCTATACTTGAACCTATTTAAGTCCTTTCCAAAATTACTAAAATGTATATTGAGACTAGGCTCACTTTCAACCCCCTCGGCTTCACAAAAAAACAAAAAACAAAAAACTCTCACAAATAGCACAGTCTCAAAATAAGACATTCCAAATTATCACACAATAAAGTCAAGTTAAGAAGTAAATTACTGAAATTATTAACACATTAACTGCCTTCTCCCTACTTTTGAGCCTGGGGCCTCATGAAGCATATGTAACTCACAGGTCTCTTCACCTTGGGAGCCGTGAAAATTATTTTTCAAGTTGCATATAACTCACGCACAGAAAACAATAAAAAAAACCAAATTTTTCATTAAATTAGAAAGGACTGTTTTGTTTTCAGAGTTTTTATTCTATTTTCATAATAAAACACTGTGGGCCCAAGGGGGGAAAAAAATTTTTTTCTGGTGTGGCAGTCAATGTGTTAAAACAAAATTTTTTCCCCTTCAGAATTATAAAGGGTAAAACCCTTGTTTAAATACCTGGGGCCTTTGAGAATGCCAGTAAGAGGTCTTTGGGAGTTAAAAAGAAAACAAACAAAAAAACCCTCAGGGTGGCTTGTACTTTCTTAGGCAAACAGTAAAGCAAAGCAAGTCCTCTAAGAGAAGACTCAAACTTCTTTTAATAAAATTCTATATTTTCCTTCTCTAAAATGAAATTTAAATGACACAGGAACTTATTTGCCTAAAACCTTAATGCTTTACAAAAGTTTACTTCGGTAGGTAAATGGTTAAAGGGACGAATAAAGAAATCCAAAACTAAAGAAAAATGTAATGGAGGTCCTGTCCCTGACCAACCTTCACCTTTCCTGAAAACACTACTTTTAACATTTTATCATCAAACATTTACTGCGGGACTATATGTGGGAGGGAATGGTTCTACCTGCTTTGTTAGCAATAGGAAAGGAGGAGGAAGAGCAGTAGACCCAGAAGCAGAAAAGATTTGGGCAGGAGCCTACAAAATTATTAGGACATCAAAAAACAACTAAATTTTAAAAATGTGCAAAGGACTTGAATAGACATCTATCCAAGGGAGATATACAAACGGTCAAGAAGTACATGAAAATATGCTCAACATTACTATCTTTAGAGAAGTGCAAATCAAAACCACAAGATACCATTTCACACCCATTACGATGGCTATAAAAAAACAGAAAATAAATGTTGGCACGAATGTGGAAAACTGAAACTCTTGTGCATTGCTGGTGGGAATATAAAATGGTACAACCCCTGTGGAAAACAGTACGGTGATTCCTCAAAAAATTAAAAACATAACTACCATATGATCCAGCAATTCCGCTTCTGGGTATTACACAAAGGAAGTGAAAGCAGGGTCTCAAGGAGATATCTGCACACCAATGTTCACAGCAGAATTATTCACAATAGCCAAAAAGCAGAAATAACCCAAATGTCTATCAACTGATAGATAAAGAAAATGTGGTATATACAGCCATAAAACAGAAGGAAATTCTGACACATGAAACTTGAAGACATTATGCCAAATGAGATAAACCAGACACAAAAAGACAAATATTTTATGATTCCACTTTTATGAGGTACCTGGAATGGCTGAATTCATAGAGACAGAAAATAGAATAGTGGTCACCAGGGGCTTAGAGGAAGGGAAATGTAGAGTTATTGTTTAATGGATACAGAGTTTCAGTTTGGGTTGACGAAAAAGTTCTGGAGATGGATAGTGGTA
This sequence comes from Daubentonia madagascariensis, assembly GCA_023783475.1. Lineage (NCBI taxonomy): Eukaryota > Metazoa > Chordata > Mammalia > Primates > Daubentoniidae > Daubentonia > Daubentonia madagascariensis. Next base: position 18,316,081 of record JAKFHU010002136.1, on the reverse strand, counting down.
ATGGTCACATAACAAGGTGAATGTACTTAATGTTACTGAAGTCCTGAAAATGGTTAAAATGGTAAATTTTGTGTTATGTGTATTTACCACAATAAAAAAAATAATTAGGACAGACATATTCCTAATTTTCTTTGTCCCTTACAGATGAAAACATCAATTTATATAGTAAAATCAACTAATGGTACAGACTGAAAACATTTCATCTTGATTCCCACCTGAAACTCCAGCAAAATGAAATAAAGGAATAAAAAAGTATAAACCTCCAAGGGCAAAAACAGAGAAAACGATAGCAGATAAATGTCAGCAACATTCTGAACAATAAAAAGCAGTAGCAGCAAGGTTCTGCACATTTCAATATATACGGAATATAGTTTTTAATTAAGACCCATAGTAAATCTTTCCTCTGAAAAATTCAAGAACAGAAAAAAATAATCTGGGATTTCCCTTTGACTACTGACTTGCCGCAGAAGCAAATGTAGCTGATCCCTCTGTCACATTTTTTTCCTTCCCATTTCCAAAGCAGAGCTATAATTAAATGAACCAGCTGAAAATCCCTTTCAATTTTGAGAACAAATGAACTCCAAAAACTAGGTTAGACCATACTTCAAAAATAAAAGAAAAAAACCTTTCTTCATTAAATGAGATTTAGATTTAGCTCATTTGACCCTATTGCAGCATTTCTATGACAGAGGCAACTTTGTGTACTTTTTAGAGGCTCAGTTCAGTATTCTTATGCATCCACGAAAATGTTCCTGTATCTCAGATGTTCTTAATACTCAGATTATATTTAACACACTATTCAGCTCACTTGCTAAAAAGACTACAGTATTTTAAAAAATGACATTTTGCATTTTGGCCAAGAATGAAGAATAACTTCTTGTGTATGTCAAGAAAATTTTCATGAGAAAGTATAAACAGAACAAAAGGCCTGGTAAAAATAAAACCCTAAAAATCACTTCCTCAGGTTATACAAAATAAACACATTCTACCTTTCTACAACATTTACTGGTTTCTTCAAACATTCTGAATCATGAATTACTGTGTCACGTTTCTGCAGCAATAACATTTGAATTGGTAGATTAAAAAAAAAATTTCTGCATCAAAATTCTACACCTTTTCTAAGAGTAAACCCTTTGTCAGTGTTTCCAAACCTTGTTAAATATAAAAATTCCATGTATAACTAAAGTCTAATGAAACTTATCAGAAGTTAATTGAGATCACCAAAAACCCAAAACAAGAAATGTGATAAGCAGTTGAACTACTTTGGTTTTCCCTTTTCTTTCTATTCTACTTGTGGAAGCTGGGAAATCATAAGGATATGTATATGATCCACCATTAAGAAAGGTACTGGGACTGATAGAATGATGAAGCAAGATCCACAGCATGAAAAGAGGGATAAGCCTGTACACATTATTGAAAGGTGACCTTACTAATAACCTACCTATTAGAAGAAAATAACTATCAAATAGAAAGTAAGGGAAATAAATTTATAATATAACTGTCCCTTAAAAGAAAAAATTTATAACACAACTAGCCCCTTTGTTTTGTTTTAATTAAACACCTGTGGCCTAACTCGTTATCTCTTAGAGTTTATTTTTTAGCCTTGAAGAGTCCTAAGTGGACAGAGGGGTGTGAACTTCCTGCTCCAGCTCTCCCTCTCAGTTTTTGTCAAAAACACATTTTAAGCAGTCAGATAAGCTGGCCTCACAGAGAAAAGAGAAAAAAATAAAGAACACCTATAACAACTTTACAGTCACTTCTGTTATCAGTCTGTTGAAGGAGGGGGGAAAAAAGCCATTTTTACCCTTTAAAAACTCCAAACAGCTTTTCCTCACCTGCCCAGCACTTCCTTCCTTCCTCCGTGTGCCTTGGCCACTCCCTCCTTTTCTCTCTCTCTCTTTCTCAAAAACTAAATAAACTTTTTACTATTTTTTATCTTAATCTTTGTGTGAAAAATCTTTCTCTGCCTGTGTACAAATTTCCCACCCTTTCAATTATTTTCACATAGCCCAGTTTTTACAAAAGTAAATAGGGAAAAGGCTTCCAAAATTGGCCCTCTTTATCTACTGCAAGCTTTTGTCTCTTATACAAGCTTTTGTCCCTTTCTTTTCATTCCCAATGCCACCTCTGTAACCTGGTCTCCCTACCTCCAACCCTAGTAAATATTACAGACGTCAATATTGCCAAATAAATCTTCATAAAAAACCATTTCATCCCATCAGCCAATAGGTCGCAAGGTTATCCAAAATAAGAGGCTGGTCTCTCTTCAACTTTTCCAAACTTTCTATTACCAGGCCCACAAATCCTTTAAACCTCAACTCTACCACCTTAAATCCATCCCTGCCTCTGCACCTTTGCACATCCTGAATCCCAATATTAACTTTTCTTTTTCTCTCTGCATACCTCTCATTCAGCACTAGACTGCTTTGAGGTATTCCTTAAACTGTCTTAAATCTTTATGTGAATGAGGACTTTAGTCCCAGAGGGCAGAGAACATGGGTTATGCTGCAGAAAGTCAAAGCCCAGATCAGAGGCTGCAAAGCGGCAAGCCACAAGACAAATTCTGCCCACAGTGGTGATTTGTTTAGCCCACAGTGTTTATACTATGACATAAGCTGCCAACATTTAAAAATAAAAATTTCTTACAAAATCTGGATTTCCAGTTTCTCTTTAGAAAAAAAATTAAATGTTCATGCCACACTTGTTCTGCCCTCACCCCCAGATCAATAATGAACCAACACTGAACTGTACACTTTAAAATGGTGAATTTTTCACCATTGTAAAGATGTGGAAACAACCCAAGTGTCCATCAATATATGAGTGGACTAATAAAATGTGGTATATGTATATCATGGAGTACTACTCAGCCATAAAAAAATAGTGAATACCTGTTGTATTAACATGGATGGAAATGGAGACCATTCTTCTAAGTGAAGTATCACAAGAATGGAAAAACAAATATCACATGTACTCACTATTAAATTGGAAATAATCAAACAACACTTACATACACATATGGAAATAAAACTCATCAGAAATCAAGCAGGTGGGAGGGGGAAGGGGGGGATGAGTAAATTCACACCTAACAGGTACAATGCACACTATCTGGGTGACAGGCACACTTACTAACTTTGACTCAAACTGTACAAAAGCAACTTACGTAACCAAACGTTTATGCCCCCGTAATACTCTGAAATACAATAAATAAATAAATAAAATGGTGAATCTTACAATTTATTTTTGTAACCTTCTGAAAACCTTTTTTTAAGCCAATACATTGAGTGTATTCCCAAGATCTTAAATAATATTTTAAAAATTATTTTTAATTGACAAAAGGTACATATTTATCATGTACAACATGCTTTTAAATATGTACATATAGTAGAATGACTAAATCGAGACAAATAATATACACATAACTTCACATACTTATTTTTTGTGGTAAGAACAAATTTTACCTCCATTTAAAAAAAAACAGTGTCCCCTGGAGGGACATGAATTCCCTAGTTTACTTCAAGTACCAATCTGACCCATTATTACTGACTAAATGTTCATCTAGCCCTTATAGGTATCTGAATTTACAATGCTCACCCTACATAAGCTTACTGAATGAATTAATGAATGGAGATAATTTTAAGAAAGCCAAAGTTGGTGGTAATGATGATAATGACAACAACTGTAACAACTAACACTTTATGCTTACTGTGAGCCAAGTACTCTTCAAGCAGAAACACATTATATGCTATTACTAGTCCCAATTTACAGATAAGGAGACTAAGGCACAAAGAAGTTAAGCAACTTGGCCAAGGTCATACTGCCAGTACATGGTAGGGTCCAAATTTAAAATCAACCTAACTCTAATACACACTGTTAACCACTCCAATACAATCCTTTAGACTAGAATCCTTTAGAATCCTTTCCTCTGTGACCAACTGAATTGATTCTCTAGAACAAAGAATCAAAAGACAAAACTGTAGAGCCTACTCATTTTTGCATGAAAGACTAAGAAGCAAACCAAAGTTCATCTAAATGCGGATGGCATTTCTGGAGTTTTTCTTGTCTTAAAAAAAAAATGACAGAGAAAAGGTTGTGGAATACAATAAAATAATATTTATTTTCTCAGAAAGTATGTTATTAGACATTTCTGGAGTGAGATGCAGATGAATTCTTAACCTATAAAGTGATGATACACTATAAAAATTCTTCTCTTTCCTGGGGTTGAAGGATGTATCTATTAGGGTAAGCAGTTTCCAGACATGAAAAAAATTACAAGTTTCTTGAGGGCAGGGACTGCTTTTTCCTCATCCTGGCAATGTCAGGATAGAATACATTCAATGAGGTTAAAGGAACCAAAAAATCTAAAGTTAATTTCTTAAATTGCAATGCAATGCAACCCTTATTATACACCTTGTTTTTTACAATAATCAATGGCCAACAAATTTGTTTTCCTGAGAGAAAACACAAAATCCTTGAAGCAGGAGTTTTATATGAGTACTCCTGAGAACATAGCACAATAGCAGCTCAATAAATGCTTGTTGAATATTACAAACTTAACATTTCTATACTTAGATTTCCTACAGGTCTTTCTCTGTGCCAGTGTTTAAAGGAGAACTTAAAATAACATGTCTTCTTATTTACAAAGCACTGGATATTATGAAGTCTTATTATAAGGTATTTCTGATACCATCCTATATTGTGATATCAACAAAGACCTGAAAAATTAGTGAGCCAGCACATAAAGCACAAAATATAATCATAGAGTGAGCTAGAAAGAACCTGAGAGGTCATATTCAAAACACTGAATAGACAAGTGAGGAAACAAGGCCCAGGGAGATTTAAGTGAACTGCCCAAGATCACAGAATTTAACTGACCAGCAATACCAAGACTAGAACCCAGGTCTCCTGAATGTTGGCCCAGGTATCTTTCCACAAATAACTGCTTTGTGAGCTCAGGATGAAACGGATACATTGAAAGTATTTTAAAGATATTTGGTATGGAGAATGATCTTTCCCAGCACCGAACTTTTTGTGAGGTATTACATCACCATTAAGGAACTGAAAGCTGCCTTGTTCCTTTACTGAGATAACACCATCTCCTTTTCCCTTTTTGCTCTACATTTTTCATTTTCATGTCTTTTCTTTCATCATCTTCTGAGACTTCTTCCTCTTACTATTTATCTACTTTCCCTCTTACCCACTTCCTTTCTGATAATCTCACAAATCAGCCCACCATCTCCTTCCTTTCTCTCTGTAATTATCAGAAAGAACAGATTAAACACACATTTGATTATAGCAAATGGAACACCACAATAAGCAAATCATAGCCTTGGTCTCAAGCATTTATAAGGAAACTGGTTAACAAAAATATAAACACAAGGGGTCACACAAATTAATGAATAATAAACATTAATGTTTACAGTGGAGACAAGAACCTAAGTATGAATGGGACATATGTAAAGGCAGGTGGCAATGACAACGACAATAGCCTCAAGGTTAAGGTTAGGCAAGTGAAGGACCACTCTCTTCCTTTTTTTAAGGTTTTTTTTCCAGCTTTGAGGTATAATAAATAACTGTATATATCCAAGTTGTACAACATGTTTTGATATACACACATGATATGAAAGGATTTTCACAATTAAGCTAATTAACACATACATCACTGCACAGTTACCTTTTTTGTGTGTGCTGAGAATCCTTAAGATCTGCTCTTTCAGTGAATTTCAAGTATACAGCACGATTATCAACTATAGTTACCATGCTGTACATTAGGTCTCAATTTATTCACCTCACAACTGCAAGTCTGTACCCTCTGACCAATATCTCCCAATTTCCCCCATTCCACCACCCCCCAACCCCCAATAACCACCCTTCTACTCTTCATTTCCATGAGTTCAACTTCTTTAGATTCCACATATAAGTGAGGTCATGTATTTGTCTTTCTGTGTCTGGCTTATTTCACGTAATATAATGTCCTCCAGGTTCATCCATGTTGCCAGACTTCTCTTCTAAGGCTCATATTCCATTTTTTAAAATATATATACATATATATGTATAATACACACATACAAACACACAATTTCTTTATCCATTTATCTGTCAACACGTAGGTTGTTTCCATTATCTTGGCTATTGTGAATCATGCTGAAAAGAACATGAGAGTGCTGGTATTTCTTTGAAATAGTGATTTTATTTCCTTTGAATATATACCTAGAAGTGGAAATGCTAGATCATATGGTAGTTCTATTTTACCACTCTTTCTATTCAGATTTCTTACCTATCAATTCACCTACTCTACCTTCATTCACTCCCTATTCTTACTGCTTAACTTTACGTTCTACCTTTTTTTCCTTATCCAATAGCCTTCCTTTTCTTTCTCCTGACCTTTTAAAGTGATCTGTCTTGTCCTCATGTTTTCCTTCAAAATATCACTGCCAACTTCTCCCACCTGTGGATCTAAATAACATCAAGCTGTGAATACATTTTCTTTTCTAAAGATTTAATAGGTATTATTTATGTGATCCTCACAACAATGCCAGGGAGTGGGGTAGGAACCAATACTTATCTATTTTACAGATATATAAACCGAGGCCTAGCAAGATTAAATAACTTGCCAAAAATCACAGCTTACCAGTGGCAAAATCCAGTCAGAACCCAGACCTTTTATTTCCAAGTCCTCTATTCTTTTTCCATCATACCATGTTGCTTTCTTTTTAATTCCCCCACTTAACCATACACATGCACGTGTCTAAACAAGTATACACAGATAAATGTTTATAAAACAGCACAAGTGGAGAAAGTATGTGTATGTATACAGGAACTATAAAGACAGAAAAGTCAGAGGACCCAAATTAAGAACACATGTGGCTCACAGGCTAATGCAGAGGAGACTTTGGGTTTCACATCCAAGTGGAAACTGCCTATTTCTTCAACCAACTGATGTAGCCAGCATCAACACTGCTCTCTCCCCACACCTCCCCACAGCAGTTATATGACCAAAGTTTGCCCTCTACACCACTTCTGCCCCCAAATCTCTTTCACGGGAATTTCATCGTACCTGAAGTTCTCACAGTTTGAGTTACTTCTTTGGGTTAAGGCGTTGTCTCCAGAAGGCCACTGTGAAATGCATGTTACCTGAAAAAGGAAGGAGGGTCCATTAACACATTACTCCTATGCTTAAACACATCAGATATGCAATGATCTTGGGAATCTGACAGCACAAGGTCTTTAAAAAAAATTCCATGGGATAGATAATTTTTGATGGGGCAGGCAGGATAAGGGGGCAAGTTGGGGGAATGACTCATACATGGAAATATGGAAAGATACCAATCTGGGTATGATGGCCATGTGGCAAAATGAGAATGGCCATATAAACACACACTCTGCCTGTAAGGATTGTCACCATAAGGACGGTCTCTGCAACTTGGAGGCTCCTAGGAACAGGAAAAGAAAAAGCACTCCAAGTATCTGGGTATAGTCAGTTCTGAAAAGAAACATAAGAGCTGAGTTGGCAGCAGTTTTCCAAGGACAGTCCATTGCTAGACTGGAAGAGGACAGAGGCAGAACAGCTTCTGGTTAACTGATTCTAGTTTTGAGGAAAGTTTCCAATCTAAGGTTTTTAGCTGAGGGCCAAGATCCCAACCAGAGAACGCTGCAATTCAATTCTGTGAAACCCTTCACTAACTTATACTGACTTAAAGCCTGTATCATTTACAGCCACAAAAGTCAGCATGCCCTTACTGAGTGCTTATTGTGAGTCCAGAATCTGGCTAAGTACTGTAAGTACAGAAAAGAACAACCTTATATACTTTTGCCTTAATTTATACACAATAAACCAATCCCCAAAAACAAAAATTGAGAGGGGTAAGAAACAAGAAAGAAGTGGGTAAAAAAAAAAGACCCACAAAAAACAGGTGACTATTTCCTATCAGTACTAACACAAATTTCTTAAGCCAGAATGAACACAACAAAACTTACTTCTGGGCCAAAGATCCCTGTTAAACTCTTGCCTAAACAGTCAAGAGGCACAGGTTAGAACTCCCTTTTTTCCCTAGTCTAATATCAGAAGGTCTTTAGTACATTCATCTTGGTAAACCAGAGAATACCAGACTGACAGTTGCAAAACCTGGTTTTAGTTTTAGCTCTCTTAACTAGTGTTAGGTAAGTTAGTTAACTTTTTTTTTTTTAACAAACAGAAAATGAAGAGATTGGACTAGTCTAAGAATAATATATACCTGGCACGTACAATATACCACCCACTAGATAACTGTCCACAGGAGGCATCACTAATCAATCACAACACACTTTCCCAAAGAACCCATACAACCAGAATCCTTCTAAACACAGTGCTTCTGGCAGCTTCCAATCAGAGCTGGCCTATAAACCAAAATATATTTGCCACTATGGACTAGATAATCCCTGTAATTTCTTCCAACTCTAAAGTTCAAGTACCAAGTTTCTATAGGCTTAGAGAAAAACACTTCCAACAAGCCTAGCGAGATCAATAATGCCATAAATTTCAGTCCAAACTCCTAGTTCTCTTCCAAATTGCACCTGACCTGGTTCTTCCTAATTTCTCAAAGAT